>OY284479.1:40162040-40762040 GCA_958336345.1 Dorcus parallelipipedus
CAACCGGAAGTGATACAAAGGCAATTTTATTTTATTTAAAGAGATCTCCACGGAAAACCCTTGCTCCTTAAATTTCAAATATCTACGTGAACTGCAACCTTGAAAACTTTTAACGAACGGTTTATGTGAATATCCCTGTATACTGGTCAAATTTGTTCCGCCCATTATGACTCACCCTGTATATATTTTATATGTATAAATATTTTTATTACCGATTTTATATTGCGTTCTATACAGGTTACTACCAAACATGAACTGTTTGTACTAGAGGCTTCTCAGCACACATTGATTTTTTCCAGCGCCGCATGCGAAATATTTTTTTACTAAAAAGTGCACACGAAAAATCTTGCTTTTTCACAATATTGTTTGGCAGGCGGCACTGGAAAAAATTCAATATGTACTGAGAATCATATGGTATAAATAATTAACGTTCGCTAGTACCCTGTAAAAAAAGTAAAATAAAAGAAATTCAGTTTCAGAAACTTGTTTTCTCGGCTGTATTTTCAACAAATTAAGTTCGGGTGCGGTAGTACCCTGTATAGTGCAACTATTTGAAAAATTTTGAGTACCTGCGATAAAACCCTGTACAGTACAACGTTTCTAAAGCACGAATAAAATTAATTCATAACAGTTAGTACAAATCAGATTTATTTTTTTAAATACATACTGCGTTTGCTTAAAAGCGATCGTTACTTTTTTTCTGATTTAATACTCGGTTTTCAATTGATATTTAATTCAGAAGCATTGACATTGACGTTTCCAAAGCCGCTTAAAAGATTTCCTTTCAAATTTATTTGTAAAAGGTTCAAGTTCGGTAAAGCCCTGTATAATTTAGCCAATCCAAGGAATACATTTCTACATACGGTATTACTCAACTTTAGTTAAATTATTTCTAACAAAATTTTAAATTTATTTTATATTACTTTTTATACAGGATATTACTGAAATTAAATTATGTAATGTCGACACTTCCAGAGAACTGACTAAATAATTATATGTACTATAATTCACGTCAATTTTATAAATACTATTACGAACGCGCTGGCGTAGGAAGAAAGTTATCGTGAGTGACCCATAGATGGCGTTCTAGGTTTTTATTTTCAATTTTTTGACCTTCAATCATTATTTCATTGATGGCGCACTGATTCTTTTTTAATTCTTGTAGAAGAAAGTCGTATAAAGAAGGATTTAATAAAATTCATGATTCGATGAAAACTATTACGTACGCGATGGTGTAGGGAGAAAGTTCTTGTTAGCGTCCAATGGATGGCGCTTTTGATTTTTTTAGAATTGTTTAACCATCAGTCATCGTTCTATTGACCCATGATGGCGCCGTAGGTTTTTATTTTGAAATTTTTGACCTTCGGTCATCATTCTGTCAATACAAACATTTGTCGTTAAAGTTATAAATCGTCATTTTTTAAAAACTTTATTAAAATAATTCATTGAACTGTAACCAAATTATTTTTAATAGAATTTTAAATTTATTTTACATTACTTTCTATACAGGGTTTCACTGAACTTATATTATTTATACTTTAGATTTCTAATCATATATTCAGGTTTCCAGTGCCATGCCGCGAAAGAGTTTTTGACTTTGACTTTTCAGTCTTGATTGCGTAAGAAATTTTATTCCTGATAGTTGACATTGACGTTTCAGTTGTCAATGTCAATAGTTTTTACTTTCCCTTCTTGAAAGCAAAACAATTTTGTTTTTAATTTTCTTTAGCCTCGCTTGTGGACTCAAGTTCTGTAAAACCCTGTACACTTCGGTTATTCCAACGAATAATAAAATGAATTCAAAACAATACAAATCGGTTATTTTTTGAAAGATTCGCCTGTTTAAGAGCGATCGTCATTTTTTCCACTTGAATTGTTCAGAATTAAAAATTCGAAAAATGATCGGAAAAAACGTGAAACTAATTCACTAAAAAAGTTATGACTGAATGTGATTACGGCGCCGTAGTTAGATGGCGATACTAGAGGTCAAAAAATTTTCGCGTTACTATTGTGATTTTCGTGGTATAAACAGGTTTTTTTTAAAATTTGATTTCATTTGTTTCCTGTAATTATATTTGTTTTTCTTCTTTTGTGTAATTTTCTTGCAAAAGTTTGACATTTCGTAGACATTTTTTAAATCAATTTTGTTTTGTTTTGACGGCTGCCGGTCACATGTTACCAGCATTCTGTTTTTGTACCGAATATGTTTTTCCTGTTTTTCTTTTTTTTGCAAAGAATTTGACACTTTGTTGACGTTAAGAGTATACTAAACTGTTTGCTTTTTCCATTTTAATTCGATTTTGTTTCCTTTATTTGTTGTTTCGATTTGTTTCTCGTTCTTTTTATAAATTTTCCAAGTGAAACTTTGAGTGTCTTCAGAGCCCGCCGCCCCGGGCTTATATAGTAATTCACTCTTTCTAGAATAGCGGCGAACAAACATCGAACATTCCAGCAAATTCTACCACGAGTCTGGAATACAGTAGAAACTTGTCTGCATCATAGGTGGCGCAACCAGTCCAAAAATAGAATTTACTTCCTGGAATGTAACAATATGACATATTTTGAAGTTTGACAACATTGTGTGAGGCACGATATTAGTAACGCTTAAAGTAGATAACTTTTTATGTTTATTTAGTAATTTTCGTTTCCGTGACTGTTTTCAAATATAAAATATGTCAGAATTTGTAACTGCTTCTTAATTTTGAAGGACTCAAACCGACGCAGTTTTCTTTGAGATTTTCTCCCATACTTATAATATCATTTTTTTTTGTTCAAATTAATCCCAGGAATACACTAGCTTAATTTGTGCGGTTTACATACGTAAGTTAAACGCCTCGGTATTCCGCGTAAGTTAAATCATAATAAAAGGTAAGTGTCCACTTGTGACAAAATACTCTCGAGATTCAGTCTTAAGACTCAATCAATCACCAATGGACAAAGACTTGAGAGCACTCTCGGAGACAGAACTCTATCTCCGAGAGTGCTCTCAAGTCTTTGTCCATTGGTGATTGAGTCTCAAGACTGAATCTCGAGAGTATTTTGTCACAAGTGGACACTTACCTTAATATTTCACGTCGAAAGTGTCTATTAAGTATGCAATAAAAATGTATTTATTAAGAAAAAAAAAAAAAAAGAAACACGTGGTGCTTACGCAACGAAATATTTTCAGCGGTGAATATTTACGATTTCCCACGAAATAAAAATCTTGAAATGTTAGCTCGCAATTTCTCGGCTAATTTGCATAATATTAATTAAACCGATTTTATCGCCGAGCAATTCTCACGTAAATACCGTCAACGTAAATAATTGCACTGTGAACGCTTCGCCTGTATGGAAATAAAATTTGCAAAAACTAATTGGCCTTGCGTCATCTGCATATCTGATGATGTAAATCCAAATCATTGTCGGTTAATTAATCAATTATGACAGGAGCAGAATATTTCATATTTTCAGCTCGCTCGGAACTGTACAAAACATAAATTTTATGACGTCATTATAATATCTACCTTCGTTTTTAGTATTCCGTACAAAATCACATTCACAACTTACGTTTCGGTTGCGTCGAGCGATACGTTACCTTAAAATAATGACTTTAAAAATTGGTCCGGATAGCCCCTTGATTATCGCCGAGGCGTTGAGGTGACACCTCCCGTGTAAAACCACGCCGTTTACCTGGAGGGAACAAAGAAAAATAAACACTAACCTGCAGTTCAGTAATTGCACCGACAAACAGTTCAAGCGCATCGTCGAGCCGCCGGCGCACGCTTAAACTGCTTATCAGTCAGTTCCGAACGCGCGCGGAAGTTTGTGGTCACCCCGTATATTGTTTATCAACCGAAGAAAGAAATAGCTGCGAACGTTGTACGTCGAAGGCCAAACAAACGATCGATAGTCCAAAATTCAGGATGATGAAAACATATTTTTTTTAAACAAATGAACCCGAAATTTTAGTCTGGGAAAATACAGGGTGATACGTAAGTTTTAAATGCGCACCATAAAATCCGAACACGTCATTTGTACAATGTAAAAATCCTTTAATATTGTTGACATTTAATACAATATATACAAAATGTCACTAGTAATTTTGACGTTTACTACAAATTTTAGTGTTAATAAATACCTAGCATTTATGTTTTGTGTTCTGGCTATGTTTGAAAATGTAATGAAAATGACTCACTTAAGTTGCGATCAAAAAGTTAACAGTAGTGACTCTGCTAAGCGAAGGTTGGAGTTGCGAGATTTTAGTTTATTAAGTTTGACATTTCAATTTTCTATTTACGTTTTGTCTAAAGTCATCGACCTTATACGTCTAGAGTCGTGGACGTTAAACGTCTAGAGTCATGGACGTTATTCGTCTAGAGTCATGAACGTTGGACGTTATATGTCTACAGACTACAGATCATTTTTTTACTATATGGGCCAGTTGTACAAAGGAGGTTTAAACTGACGCTCAACTGAACCAGGTTCAAAGTGAACAAAATCGCATCAAATTTTATTTATAAATGCTTTAATTGCCATATGTCATTAAGATCCTATGCGAATTTGTTTACTTTGAACCTGGTTCAGTTGAGCATCAGTTTAAACCTACTTTGTACAACTGGCCCTATGTCGATCGTATAAACCAGAGTTCAAAAGATTTATGACGAAATGACGTCATATGACAAAAGCTGCAAGACAGCTTCACGAAAGTTAGAAAGTTATTGATCGGCATATAGTAAAAAATGAACCGTAGAGCCATGGAGTATGAACGTTAAACGTCCAGAGTCACGTCTAGAGTAATGGACATTGTACGTCTAGACTCATGGACATTGTACAGTTAACTTCAAAACAGTCGAGTACGCTTAATTTTCTCTGATTTAATTCGTTCGTGTCAGTGTCACCTTTGACGTCAACGTGACAGCGATTAACTGAAAGAGGTGAAGTTTCAATTCCTTCTAAATACGAAGAAGTTGGTCAACATGGACTGTATCCGACCATTAAAAAAAATTAGATTTCAGATCTGAAAGAGGCAGACGTACATTGTCAAAAAATGTATGACTTTGCATCTTTGACTTTTTCGTTGTGCCCTATTTTTCTGCAATCAACCGTACAGTAGCGGACAATCAAATTCGGGCAAGAATTTGACATGTAGTTCGTATTTAGATAAATTTGGTAAAGCATCATTTATTAAGGTTATATTTCTGTCAAAATTTGTATTAAACGTCGGAATTACTAGTGACATATTTTAAAGGTCTATGTATTAAAAGTCAAAAATATTAAAGTGAGGTTTACATTGTACATATGTATGATGTGCTCGGATTTTATTGTCCGCAGTCTAAAGTTACAAAAAAAAATAGTGATGTAAAAACACGGTATTTTAAAATATTTTATACTGTATCATACCATATTTTATCATAAAATGTCGTCACAAGTTAAAGTTAACGACATGGACGTCATACGTCTAGAGTCATGGACGTTATATGTCTAGAGTCACGGACGTTATATGTCTAGAGTCTAAAGTAACGGACGTTGTATGTCTAAGAATCACGCACATTGTAGATCTAAAGTTAGTGATGTAAAAATACGGTATTTTAAAATATTTTATACTCTAATATACCATATTCATATACAAGTTAAAATTGACATCATGAACGTCATACGTCTAGAGTCCAGAGTCATGGATGTTATACGTCTAGAGTCACGGACGTTGTGTGCCTAGAATAATGGACGTTGTTTGTCTAGAATCATGGACATTGCACATCTAGAGATGTGATAAAATATGGTATAATACAGTATAAAATATTTTAAAATATCGTATTTCTACATCACTAACTCTAGATGTACAATGTCCATGATTGTAGACATACAGCGTATATTATTCTAGGCATACTAACTCTAGTTACTACTACTAGTAACTACTAGTCACTAACTCTAGTTAGTGATGTAAAAATACGGTATTTCAAAATATTTTATACTCTATTATAATATGTTTTAGTTTAAGTTAAAATGAACGTTATAGAGTCATACGTCTAGAGTCATGGACGTCATGCGTCTAGGGTCTAGAGTAATGGACGTTGTATGTCTAGAGTAATGGACGTTGTATGTCTAGAGTAATGGACGCTGTATGTCTAAAATAATGGACATTATACATCTAAAGTTAGTGATGTAGAAATACGATATTTTAGAATATTTTATACTGTATTATACCATATTTTATCATAAAATATCGTCACAAGTTAAAATTAACGTCACGGACGTCATACGTCTAGAGTCATGGACGTTATACGTCTAGAGTCACGGACGTTTTATGTCTAGAGTCTAGAGTAATGGACGTTGTATGTCTAGAGTCCAGAGTAATGGACGTTGTATGTCTACAATCATGGACATTGTACATCTAGAGTTAGTGATGTAGAAATACGATATTTTAAAATATTTTATACTGTATTATACCATATTTTATCATAAAATATCGTCACAAGTTAGAATTAACGTCACGGACGTCATACATCTAGAGTCATGGACGTTATACGTCTAGAGTTACGGACGTTATATGTCTAGAGTAATGGACGTTGTATGTCTAAAGTAATGGACTTTGTATGTCTAGAATCACGGACATTGTACATCTAGAGTTAGTGATGTAAAAATACGGTATTTTAAAATATTTTATACTACATTATACCATACTTTATCATAAAATATCGTCACATGTTAAAATTAACGACACGAACGTCATACGTCTAGAGTCATGGACTTTATACGTCTAGAGTCACGATCGTTATACGTCTAGAGTAGGGTTAGGATATAGATAATGAGACGTATAAATTGCTGTAATTATCTACGTCGCGTCGTGAAAAATGAAATAATTACTTTATACACTGTCGTTTTCTACTTCTTCATTTTCAAAATTACTGTCATTTATTACTTCACTTTCAACGTCACCTAATAATTAGGTACGCCAGAAGGAACTTATTCCGAGACACCCTGTATAAGACATTAATATTCTTGTTCGTTGTTTGGAAATACATAATTGCAGATGAGCAAAATAACTGTCATTTATTACTTCACAACTGACCGTCATCTGATTGGCCACGCCACAGGAAAACTTATTTCCAGGAACCCTGTATGTATAGAACATTAAAAATTGTTAATATTCAATTTCGCTGCTTCGAAATAACTTGGGAAATAAGTTGGGCATCACCTTCATCCAACTAAATTTTTATCGTTAACGTCCGACTCATTCATAATTGCTGTAAGTAGGTAGTTGTTTAAAAATTATTGAACCTTATTTCACCCTGTATATATATTTTTTAATTTTCGATTTTGTCCTTGCCATTCCTCATTCTAGTTTCGAACGACAGTGCTTTTTTCACTATACTTTCACTGGCCTTGATTCCTGTCGAGGATGCACATTTCGTTATTATTGTCCACTGCGGTTGCGGCCTACTTACTTCAAGGACAAAAATTCAATTTAACCAACCCCATTTTGAAACCGTTTTTTTTTTTAGTTAAACCAAGATACTTTGTCGGGTTTGAGTATCATATTTAGAGAGAACTCTGTACAAATCAAAATTAATACTTAGGCTAGTGTATCGGGAACTTACTTCCAGTATCTCGTCGCCTACTTGGATGCCCCCCGTCCGATAGGCGGCGCCAGTGGGATTGATTCCGCAGACGAAAACGGCCATGCAGTTCCGATCCTTGTGCCCTGCGAGGCTCAGGCCCAATCCTTGGCCGCTTCTCTCCAACTGCACCATGAGGATCGTGTGTCCCAGGCTTGCGTATTTCTTTTTCACTTTGTCTGAAAGGAGTGTCCATTGTACTGTCAAGGATTTTCGTAATTTCCAAATTTTTATTTAGACTAAACTAAAATTTCCGGACCGCTTTGAACCGCGGCAACCTACTATAAATATACTGATGAGTCAAGCTATTAATCTTCTCACAATGTTCCGGAAATTGCTTGTTTGTACACACGCATTAATTTTAGAAGTGAAGCAAGGCCGGCAACTGTTTCTAGTCGTCAGAGGTTCACGCAACGCAAAACCAGCGACATCTAGGTCTTTCCACTTGAACTAGTTTAACTACAACAGGCTTTTGTTGATTTGATTTCCTCTGTCCGAGCGAGCTGGATTTTTTCGCGCATCTAAACTGACGTACATAAATCAAGCGATCGGTGAAAAACTAATTTCGCCGAGCCATATTTTCACGTCACAATTCGAACGCAAATCGAACTAAAAACCTCCCGCCCGCCGCCTCCATTCAAACGGCTAATGGAATTTGTGCCCGTTCGCTGCAAAACGACGGGAATTCAAAACAATGGTCTTTTTGCATCCATCCCATCCTCGGTCGGATGCATTCACGTCGTGCGCAGCGCTTTTTTTTGCGCTGTCTCGTTTAGTTGTACTTTTGCCCGCCTGAAAGTCGCTCGTTTTTATCGCCCGTAAAAAAAAATCACGTGGTGTGCTGACTCTCGAAAAATTATGTAAGCACATAACTTTTAACGACGCAATTTCCTGATCGACCACATAAAAACTCCATCCGCGCGGAGCCCGTTGGATACTGTTATCGCAATACTTAATGTCAGATGTTTTAATTAATTCTCGGAAAAGTACAGGGTGGGCCACGACAAATCGGTGGTTTTTAAAAAAAATTAAAATTGAATTTAATATCCGAAAATCACTCAATGCAGGACGTGAATTATTACTTAACACCATCTCATCGGGATTTTAAATAACATGTCATAATCATTGCCATGGCTTGCTAGATTAACAAAGTACAAATTGACAGAAAATGTGTAAAATTTGAATTCAAATGAAGTCTCAAATGTAAAATGCTTGACACGGTAAGCACGGCAATGATGGAAGTTCAAAGCAAGACCGTACAGAGGGAGCCACACCAGCGATAACTTTTACATTCACAGAACAGGTTTTCTCAAACGCGTCCTTTATTAGTCTTTATTAATCACTGCAATAACAAACGCAGTCGTTAGTTAAAAGCTGATGAGATGGATGATGAGTGAAGGAAAGCCATTGAATTGGTTTCTGTTTCAGTTCATAGATGACGCGCGAGAACATATTGTCAGTTTTATCAAAAATTGATTGCAGTTGTTCTTCGCACTAGTATCTCATCTTAATAATCAAGTCCGGACCTAATATGGTCTCTTGATTGTGAATTAGTATTACTTAGCGCGCCATCTCATCAGCGTTTTAAGCAAGGACATAATCCTTACTATGTATAATGATGAGGGGGCGCTGAGTGAACGAACAATGAAATGCGAAAATAACAATTGAATAAAAAACAAAAGACTACTGGGGGTTGATTCTCGAATTACGGTTACCGATGTCGCATGCGACATGACGTCAAAATGACATAGACTCTCATTCAAAACTATACAAATCGTTAGGGAATTGCATCATTTTGACGTCATGTCGCAGGTGACATGGATAATCGTAATTCGAGCCACGACCAACAGAAAAAAAAGAAACGAATGAAAAATTCTGTTTTCGAAGATGAAAAAAGAAAAGCGTAAAAAATTTATAAAATACGAGAAATTCATTCAAGAAAAGAAAACAAAACGAAAGCGAAATAAAACAAATTACAACGAAATAACGAAGAATAAGACGAATAAAAAACAAAAGAAGTTTGATGATATTCTTCCTTTTTATTTTCAGACACTCTTCGCGCTAAACAAACAAACGAAAGAGCACTTAAAAAATGAATCGCGAAATTAAAACAATTAAAGAACAGAAAACAATAATTCCATATTATGTAAAAGGCATCTCTGAAAGAAACAGAAAAATAGAAAACAAATTCAACATAAGAACCGCATTCAAATCCTCAGACACAATAAAGATCAGTGTGAACCAGAACAAAACCAGACAATGAGGATCAAAGAACGAAACACTGCATATACGTATTACCCTGTGAATGCGGTAGGGAGTACATACATTGGGTAAACAAAAAAACCTCTAAGAATCAGGGCGAAAGAACATCAAACACTCACACGTAATGGAGAAACAACAACAACAAAAAAATTGCTGAACATGTTTGGAGCGAAGATCACAATATAAAATGGGATAAACCTGTGGTGACATCAACAGGTCCCATATTATCAAAAATATTGGAATTAGCTTTGACAACTCAGTTAACTGATCATTTTGAAAAACACAGGCATTATTTATAATTTTCAATTCGGTTTCAGGTCAAAGATGTCAACTGTTGATCCTATAAACTTATTATCATCTAAAATAATTGAAGGTCAGGAAAACAGAGAGTACGTAGGGGTCGCTTTTTGTGATATACATAAAGCCTTCGATTGTGTTTCACATCACAGACTGCTACAGAAACCTGAACTTTATAATTTGAGCGAAAGCAGTTTACTGCTCTTGAAGTCTTACCTTGTAAATAAGAAATTGTATACCGTAGCCAATAGCAAACCGTCAGATCTGTCGATAATAAAAAAACGGTGTCCCTCAGGGCTCTGTCTTAGGACCCATTCTTTTCTTAATTTGTATTAATGACTCAAAGTCTGAAATTCAATTGCAAGACTTTGTTCTATTTGCTGATGACACAACCGTAATAACATCTGATCAGGATATTGGAACTGTTCTAAATCAATTCGATAACAGTATAAATGACCTTATACTTGGATGCATGGGAATTCCCTGTCTCTCAATCATAAGAAGACCCTTAAAATGTTAATTGATCATCGTTCATTAAGTGAATTCGATAACCCAGTTTCGGTGAAATTCCTTGGTATTCATCTAGATCCTCAATGAAATTGGTCAATCCACATCGATAAATTCTATTCCCTACAACCCCTTTCATTTCGCGTCGCGACTTTTGAAACACCCTGTATATTTAGTAAATTAAATGTACTATACTATTGCTGCGTGAGTAGCAATGTTCAACTGTATTATCGACGAACACGATTGCATGCACTTACAGTGTGTAACAAACTTAAAAAAAAAAGAAAACCATACGCAGAAAATTGAAAAAAAGCGGCATACATCGGAACTGCAACCTACCCCATTAGCCAAGCAAGCCTTGAAATTAAGGACATGTGGGTACCAGTCATAAGGAAGAACCCGAAGAGAAGGAGCACCACGGACACTTAAACCAACCCAACAGAGAGGGATGAGTCAACGATACAAAGTATCGGGGACCCAAGCACCTCTGCGCAACACTAACTGCGCAACTACACTTCTGCGCAATAAATGGTAACTTATACAGGGTTATTCACGTAGACCGTTCATTAAAAGTTTTCAAAGAAGTTTAGATAGAAATTTGAAATTTACGGAGGAGGGATACTTCGAGGGATCTTTTCAAGTAAAATAAAATTGACTGTGGATTGCATGTGGAATTAAATGCTGCGTCGAACTGTATTAGCATTCCCTATACCTAATTTTATCAGTTTTTGAGTTATGAAACATTTTCGATTTAATTCATAAAAGTTTATCATTTATTAGGTTAAATATTTCTAATTTTGTTGATGTAGCCATGAAAACAACAATCAATTGCATTTAACGTTTCCTGTTACTACAAATTTTAAACAAAAGCAAAAAAAAGTTGAGAATCAAAATCAAAATTATTCAAACGCTGATATTTTAAATCTATTTTTTAAATTCATGAAGAATGATCTAAAATTATTCAGAGCAGAGAATGTGTGTCCAATAAAATGTATCCCTCTTGTCTCCTATGAATAAAACACAGTTTGGAAAGTTTGAACCTAACTTTATACAAGGTGTCCCGTGACGTAATGTCACCACTTCACCTACATGATAGTCAATTCAAAGTAAGTAAAAACTCTAATAAAGTTTCGTTCTACAGTAAACCGTTTAAAAAAAAATGGGTGTTTAATGTTTAATGTTTTATTTTTTTTTTATTTTAAAGTTCACCTAATCATTTATCCGTTCACCTAATAATCAATTCAAACTAAAAAAAAACTCTAATAAAACAAACCATTTTTCAACAATACGACGTGTTTTGTAATTTTCAGAATTTTTAAACTTTATCTCAAAAGGTCTTTAAAGGCAACTACATCTCTTTTGAAGCATGCCAGAATGGGGGCTATTTTGAACACCTTTTGAGAGTTTAAAAATTCTGAAAATTACAAAACACGTCGTACTCTTGAAAAATAATGGTTTGCTTCATTAGAGTTTTTTTTTTTGTAGTTTGAATTGATTATTAGGTGAATGGATAAACGATTAGATGAACTTTAAAATTAAACAAAATAAAACTATAAACATTAAACATCCAGTATTTTTGAAACGGTTTACTTTAGAACAAAACTTTATTACAGTTTTTTACTTAGTTTGAATTGATTATCACGTAGGTGAAGTGGTGACATTACGTCACGGGATACCCTGTACGACTTGGAAAGATAAAATGTACGAAGATCAGTAACAAATAACGAAGATAATTAGACAATGGTTTTAAAACACTTTCACGCTAACCCACAGAATTGCCAACAACTTATTTTATTCTTCAATTTGAATTAATGAAATGCCTACTTTTTCGTTTTATAAGATCACAAGCGTCCCACGAGAAGGATGATCAAAGAACAGTTAAAATTTATCAATTTCCATTTGCGAAATTCTATTTTTTTTTATTTACTACAAAATTTGTAGTAACAGTAATCATTGTTATAATTTCCAAGCTATCTTAACAAAATTAAAAATATTTGACCTATTAAAATTGTAACTTTTTATGAATTAAATCGAAAATGTTTCATAACTCAAAAGCTGTCAAAGTTAGGTATAGGGAATGCTAATACAGTTCGACGCAGCATTTAATTCCACATATGATGGTATATTAAAATATTGGTCATTCCATTTGAAAAAAAGTATTTTTCTGTGTTTGAATATCTTCGAGTGTAGCGGTGCGTATTAGACAGCCTGTATCTTAATAGATCATGCTTATGGAATTTTTAAGAACCTTAAAGCTTCAACCACAATATCAGCTATTAATAAGCTAGTTGATGGCGATATCCGGTATAACCGGAATTGACTGGAAGTCAATTTTATTTTACTTGAAAAGATCCTTTTGAAGTATCTCTTCAACAGTAAATTTCAAATTTCTATCTAAACTTCTTCTTTGAAAACTTTTAATGAACGGTCTACGTGAATAACCCTGTATAGAAATTAATAATTATAATAAGTTGCCGCTTCAGTAGCCAAGTGAGTTAATTGCCTAGTCTGATAAAATCATCAATCAGAAAAACTCAGGTTCAAACACACACAAGGCGAATTATTAGAGACGTGCACATAAAAGTCCAAACGAACCATGAAAATTTGGCAAACAACTGTCTTATAATTGTCACTGTCAAATAACTGTCAGTGTCAGAGAACGGGGGACACTTTACACACCTTTTGTGAACCAGAACCCTGACGACGTTAATTTTCTTTGCTTTCGCAACTTTCTTTTAATAAAAAAAATATATTAATCTATTAACTTGCGGTGTAAAATCAACAGTCTTTTGTTTTTATTGTTTTTGTTTAAATATTATCATTTCCTGTTTTTTCTTTTTAATATTACTTCATTTTCTTTGCTTTCACAACGTTTTTTGATTCAAAAAATTATATTAATCTATTAACTTGTTTTGTAAAATCAACAGTTTTTTGTTTCTATTTTGTTTTTAATATCGGCATTTTGTGCTTTTTTAAATAGTTCTTTTCAAAATTCGACGTTTTTCGTAAAAGCGAACGTAGTGTCACAGTCTAATGTTAAGTTGGCTCTGAGCGATATTTAACTGCGCCTGAGACTGTGACTTTTTTCAAAGAAAAAATTTCACACCAGTTTTCGTCCACATTTTTCGAGACCACTGCAAATATAGCCATCGCCCTTTCTTAAATAAGATCGAATAGCGCCGGGGTGCAAAGAAATCGCCGATTTTTAAACATTGCACGGCCGGTACGGCGCCAATCAACTTTTTTATCAATAGAAAAAATTATAAAATTTTTTTGATTATGAATAAAAAGTTGAAATGACCGTAGACAAAAGCACGCACTATGCATCGATTAAAAACAATTGATTTTTAAAAGTAGAAATTCGCGAAAACTCCAGATAATTTGTTTTGAACAAAAATCATCGAAAGACTTGCGAGGTGAGGACTTGTGATTTTTTTTTTTTAATTGAAAATTACGTGTGTATTTGGTTTCATTAATATGCAGCCCCCTCTGTTCCATCGATTAAAATTTCTGAAATTAATTGAAATTAAATTCAAAAAATAAATAAATAAATAAATAACAATGCGGATAAATAAACTAAAAACTATCAAAGTGCGGGGACTAATGACGTGCTCCATTACATTCTTCAAGTTTCTGTTTGCTAACGGGAGGAAGCGGAAGGGGGGGGGGAGGGGTTAGTTACTAATTGCAAGAGAGAATTTAAACCGAGCGCGTCCTTACATAGCGGTCTAGTTTTTCTCGGCCCACCCTGTACTTATTAAAGAATGAAAGAGTAATTATTCTTACCGAGCTCATACTCAGTTTCCTGGTCCTCCGCTATGGTTTCCATGATTCCATGTTTGTGGTGGAATTAGTGCCACTACCGTTTCCGAGGCGATGCGGAAACGTGTGATTCCCTTCCGTCGTGAAACAGAACAAATATCCGCGCCATCATAACCATCGAAACTCATTCGAATTTAATTGCGCCGAAGCACATTTCACTCATTTATCGACGCCGCTCGTTTCAACGAAGCAAGGCAATACCGAAAAACGAGTTCCCAGGCGAAAGTCAACTCTCCGAATTTAGAGGAAGGACAAAGTCGCGCTCTGTAAATTTCTCAAATTTTTAAAAAAAGCGACTCGATAGGTATGTTTTCTTTGATGGAGCGCCCTGTACACTAACACGCGCTTCCGGATTTCGTTCGGCACGACTTATGTAATTTTTACGTTACCCTTTTGTTCGCCGTTTAACCCGATTTCCGCGCGCGATTGTTTCAGTTTCGGAGAATTTCGAGAATTGCTTAAAGATTCAATAATAAGAGGCGAAGGTAAAGGCAAATCAGATTGCCGAACGCGAAGTCGCTTAAATTTTTTTCAAACGCAGAACGAAACCGGGCGAAGCAAAGTACAATAGGCGCGGCGAGAAACCATGCGAAAGAAAACGACCGTGGCTCGAATGTGGTTGGCTCAAGGAAAAAAACAAAAAAAACTCGATGACAAAACGAGCGAGTCTCTCTCGGAAGCAAGTTCCGCAAGAACAAAAACAATTAAGCAGAACGAAAGACATAGGGTTCTGCGACGAAATTTGAGAAAAGTAAATAAAACGAAATAAGTTGAGTGAATGGCTTTCAACTCACAAAAAACAGTGGTAGAAGTTAATTATGCAAGGTTAATAGATTTTCAAAAACTTTTTTTTTTCGAAATATACCACAGGAAACAGTCTTAAGAAATGGATCAAGGCTGCTATACACTTTAGAGATTTGATAACTTAAAGATCGTTCAAAGGGACATACCATGTTCTGTGCTTAGGAGGAGTAATTAAACCTCTAAGGCCCAATTTTACAATCATGGAATAAGAACAGAATAACTGTGCGCCAAATATCCTTTAATGTTCCTCCATATCTACGTCACACCTACGTCACGTTATACCACAGGTTATACCAATAATAGTGCTTATCCGACGATTGTAAAATCGGGCCTAAAGCGTATATTGATAGTGTGTACATCTGACAGGAGTCTTATACGATTGTAAAAGTAAGGTGGCGTCTTGTTTAGGGATAATCTTGTGGAAGAGGATACACTTATGAAGTAGTCTCCGATTTGCCATTGTCAACCAATTTGAAGATTTTAGTTTATGACTGATGTGCTCACACTTCCTAGTTCTTGAGTTTTGAGATTAAAGTAAGCTTCTCTAACACGTTCACATACATGTTTTTTAAATCTCAAATCGCTATCAATGTATACTCCAAGGCTTTTAACACAAGATTGTAACTGTAATTCGTTTACACCATCACAAGTAACAAATAAAATGACCTCAGAACTTAGAACTACTTAAAAACAATAAGTGTTTTCTTGAACCGTCAGCAATGCTAGCAAGATTTGCATTAATTTTACTACAAATTCCAGAAACTTCACCGTTTCTGAAGGAGTAAACCAACTGCGGGTCATCAGCATATAAATGAAGATTTTCAACATTAGCTATCTTAAAAATTTGAGAAGTATAGATAGAGAATAAAAGAGGACCAAGCAGGGATCCCTGGGGAACACCTTTAGTAACGTGTAAATCTTGAGAAGATACTCCATCAATAAATACTCTTCAAGTTCTGTCAGTAAGACATCTTTCAATGAGTTTAATTGCTAAATGAGATAAACCAATTGGCTCTAATATTGCTAACATAGTTCGACGATCCAACGCCTTAGAAAAATCCAGCAGTATAAGAATACTAAGTGAACCCTTGTCAGTAGCGCTAATGATAAAGTCAGTTGTATCTAACAGAGCTGTAGCACAATCAGACTGACGCACAGGAAGAATGTATAAATCTTTCAGATAGTCTACTATTTGTTGTGCCATAAGCCTTTCCAAAACCTTTGATAAAGAACACAGAATTCTTATCGGTCTATAATAAGATCTTTAATTTCCGAAACTGAAGATTTTTTTAGGAATGCGAATGACACAGGCTTTTTTTCAAGAGCATGCGAAAACAACAATTAACAATATGCGTGATAAAAGGACAAATATCCGGACAACTAAGTTTAAGCATTTTTGCCGAAATATCATCAGCTCCTCGATTTTCGAATTACGATTATCGATGTCACCTGCGACATGACGTCAAAATGACGGAAATCCAGAACAATTTATATAGTTACATAGTTTTGAATGATAGTCTACGTCATTTCGACGTCATGTCGCAGCCGACATCCGTAAACGTAATTCGAGGATCAACCCCCTGTGGGGCCCAATTCTTGAAATCACTCAATAAATGTCGTATGCGATATGGCGTCAAGACGACGTAGACTCTCATACAAAACTATACAAATCGTTCGACAATTGTGTCATTTTGACGTCATGTCGCATACGACATGATGTCGGATGATTTCAAGAATTGGGCCCCTGGGGGTTGATTCTCGAATTACGATTGTCGATGACGCCTGCGACATGACGTCAAAATGACGCAATTCCCGAACAATTTATATAGTTTTGAATGAGAGTCTACGTCATTTTGACGTCATGTCGCATGCGACATCGAATCGACCCCCTGGGGGTTCATTCTCGAATTACAATTACCGATGTCGCATGCGATATGACGTCAAAATGACGTAGACTCTCATTCAAAACTATATAAATTATTCGGGAATTGAGTCATCTTGACGTCATGTCGCAGGCGACATCGACAATCGTAATTCGAGAATTGACCCCCAGGAACATGACGTCAAAATGACGCAATTCCCGAACAATTTATATAGTTTTGAATGAAAGTCTACGTCACTTTGACGTCATATCGCATGCGACATCGGTAATCGTAATTCGAGAATGAACCCCCTGGCATGATTTCTTTGAGGTGATTGATTACTTGAAGCATTTGATTATTAGAGAATGGGTGAAAATTGAATTTAGAGCTATTCGGATAGAGGAGGTGTGATTTGTAATAATTTAGTATATCATCATCATGTTCAAAAGAAGCTTCTAATTCAATGGATTTAATTGTGAGATTTCTTAGTGATTTATAATAATTATTCCAGTGCTCCGGACGATTCGTTATATTTAATCTTTCGAATGCTTTATCACGTAAATGCATCTGAAATTTAACGTTTTAAGTTATCCAAGGTGCATAAGGTTTTGTAATTCTGGAAGTTTTAAGAGGAGCATGAACATAAAATAGTTCTAAAAGCATTTCAGAGAGATAATAAACCTTACTGTCGATATTGTTAAGAAAGGGTAAGTCATAAAGAAAATGGTAAAGACTGAAGTTTTTGAAGTTTGTAAGTTTTCATTACCAGAGTTATTTTAGGTTTCGTAACAGTAAAAGAACAGTTGACAATACAGTGATCTGAATAGTTATGCAAACTTTTGACGGAGACGTTACACACTCTGTACTATTAGAAATAATCAAATCAATTAATCAACTGGTTGCACAGCACGTCAAACAACACCATACACTATACAAATGTTTGCACAACAGCCTCTGTTGCGCAATTTGTTCGCAGGTGTATGGGGGGCTTTAGAAAGGATGATGACTTCGTGATTCTAGTAGGAGAATCTACTAGTTGATTAAATTCTATTAAGGATAGAAAATCACAAAGTAATCGAGTAATACCCAGAACATTAATATTAAAATCTCCACTGCAAAATATTGTCAACCTTTGGCAACAAGGAGTTAGACTTACCTCAAGCGAATTCAGGTATATATTTACGTTTTGTGAAGGAAGGCGACAGACAACTCCAAGACATAAGGACAAAACGATCCACATATATTCAATGTCATTATCCATAGAGATTAATTTACAGGAAAGATTAACCTTTGCATAAAACGCCACACCACCTCCTTTCTATCATTACGCAGAATCTTGTACCTACCCATCGATGTTACATGAAAAATCAGTAATTGAATCAGTTAACCAGGTCTCGGTCGATGCAACGGCATCATAATTTCCTGCTTGTATTTGCTGTTTCAACACATCGAAATCAATAGTTACCCTAGAGTTAATATGTGCAAGATAAAATCTTACCATCATTAAAACTAATCTGTAAGAACTATAGAGAAAAATTGATAAAAAAAATCTTCATTTTTAGCCTGATTTCGTGCGCCGTATCGTAAGTCTAATGCGATTAGTTCTAGAGTTCTAAAATTAGAACATCACCGACAGCTCTTAAACCGTTCGCATTAGACCTGTCATGTGACACATGAATTCAGGCTAGAATTTACTGGCAAATTTGAAAATGAGTCTCCAAGATAGGCGACGCTCACTTGTTTTGGGTTGCTGTTTCGCGCGTGTCGATTTCTTCCCAACGTTTCGGCTCTCCTAATACCGGACGCATTATCAGAAATTAATTCGTTCGGATTAAAAAAGAACAGTTCCTAGAACTTAATGGAACACCATGTGTAGCTATAATTGCATTTTGATTTTGATTGTTTTTTTTTTTTTGATGGACACCTCGAGTATTATTGCATTTTTGTTTTCGGTATGAACTCACCATCAGTTCAGCGTACACACATTCGCACTTACCTCCGAGCCTCAAAACTAGTGCTGGCAACCGAAACCGGTTTTTTGGATAATCGGTTAACCGGTTTTGGATATTCGCGGTTTTGAAGAAAACCGAAAACCTGTTATCCGGATAATCGGTTATTCGAATATCCACTTATTTGGACAACCGGTTATTCGAATATCCAGTTATTCGGATAACCGGATATTCGAATATTATCGGTTTTTTGGAAAATCGAATATTCAGATATTCGAATAACTGTAAATTCGAATAACCAGATATCAGAATAATTTTTTTTTAAATTTAATGATTTAGTATGATTAGGAAAAAAGTACGTGTACATAGTTACATATTTATTTAGTTAATTGCTTTTATTTTAACGTATTTGCGTATTTAATCTCAGCGAATTCCATAATTACAATACTTGCAATACCTATACTCTATTCAAGATAAGAAGGTAGTAGGAATTAAAGTAAAGGAATTAAATGAACGTTCACTTTTCTCCTTTTTAAAATTTGGCTCGTTTTATATTGTTAGCTGTGTGTATTTTCCTTCGAACGCAGCGACGTCTACTACCTTCTTATCTTGAATAGACTATACATAGATATTTTCTGAATTTTCTAAATCTGTCGTCTCGCAACAAGAATGTACCCAGCAGTTGAGATTATGCAGGTTTACAAAAATTCAATGCGGCTAAAACCTATGGCGAACACGTTTAATTTTAATATAACTATAACGGAAAGGTTAACGCCAGGAAAATACGTCGACAGTTACTTTTCCTTGCCAGCTAAGCCGCTATTTACTTCTTTTACTTTTATTTAATTTTAATGAGAGTAAGGCTGCCTTTTCACAAAGCGTCTCATCATAGACGCGTATAAATTAGTGCTGGCAACCGAAGCCGGTTTTTTGGATAATCGGTTAACCGGTTTTGGATATTCGCGATATTGAAGAAAACCGAAAACCGGTTATCCGGATAATCGGTTTTTGAATATTCGAATAGTCGGTTTTTACCATTATTTGAATAACCGGTTTTTAAAGAAATCGATTAACCGGTTTCAATTTCTTCCGGTTTTTGCCAGCACTACTCAAAACGTTCAGTTAGGCGCGAAGGCATACTTGACCGTGTGTATGACCACTATGGTGCGACACATGAAATCGCAGGCGAGTTTGAAAATGTAACAATATACGGGGGTTTCGTTTTTGGTTTTTGGGTTCCGTTCGGGTTTTGTGGGACGCAATAATAACGACGAGAAGGTATGGTCGGAGCACTCGGAGGTGAAGTAATAATTTGCGCCTCCGACAACAGTAATGGATACTCCGATACAACAATGGGATAAGTTATCACATCAGGCGAGTTCCTCTGCGCCTTTGTTTGCCTTCATCGCATTAATGCGAGTTCCTCTCGGTCCGGCGGTTTTCACATTCCGCCAGCTCGTTTCCGGCCAAGAACAACTCACCAACTTTAATCGATCTAATCTACAATCCATCGCCGCTGCATTTCTAAACCGATTCTGTTTCAGCAGCTAGCGCAATTAAGACTATGCAGAAAACGAGAGATACATTTAAAAAAAAAGGAGTTTTGCGAGCTAGGTCGAAGTATAAATAAGTAAATTAGCGGGAAACCTTTGTTTGCGTTTAGCTTTTGACGTACGCCAATGGCGAGGATTTTTAAATATTTACGGCGAGCGCGGTGAATGCCTGACGAATTTCGTGCGGGCACAAAGAAAACTCTCCGGGCGCACTCTGCATATTTCATAAATTTTCAGCGGACGCAATTTCATATGCAGAGTATTTTACGGTCGTCTCTTGCACGTGAGCTGCTCCGGTCAATATTTTAAATTCGTCGTCCCTTACATAACCTTTCCCGGTTGCAAATATTCTGATGTATTAACGACGGAAAAGATCGATACTAGTAAGAGGCAATTTGAGTTAATGAACACGTCCGAAGAGAGTTGCAGCGGCAATAAAAGCTTCTGCTGCTCTACTTGTACATATAACGTTATTGCGATGGATCGTTATTACGTAAACCCATAAAAAACCCGGGTCGCCTCTAAATTAAATAAGAATACGCCCCTGTATATTGTTGCATTTTCGAATTCGCAAGCCAATTCTAGCCTGAAGTCATGTGTCGCACCATAGGTCTAATTCGGTTGGTTTTCGAGTTGTTTCGCCGTTTTTCAATTGTTTCGACTCGTGACGTGCCGCATGAATTCACGCCGGAATCGTCCGACAATTCAAAAATAGATTTGTAAAAATTGAAATTTATCTCTGCCCACAATAATTTTATATCCGTAGATACGTATTTCGGCAGCTAAGCTGCCATCTTCAGTACAATTTAATATTTATATAAAACTACATTGAAATCTAACAGCTACCTACCTACCTACCTGATCATATTATCTATACTACTAAAACTATCTAAAAATAACAAAATTAACACTAAAAATTAGTAAAAGAGAGACTATGGTTTAAGAAATAATTGAAAATTATCTCCGCCCACAATAATATTAACAGTCAAAACCTACCAAAAATGCAAATCAAATAAAACGGAAATGAGTATTGGTCTAATAACCGAAAGCGGTTCTTATTCTCCCGAATAAAGAACTTCTGTAAGCATTTAATTCCCTGTTATTTGATACCGCTTGAATTTATCCCTGAAAAGAAATTATATACCTATATATGCATATGCATGCACCTATATATATATGCACAAATCGCCAAAAAGCAACCTACAGATTAGAGCAGATCACACCCACACACCACAAGTTAAGAGCACTTTACGATATTTAACTCGGAGAATCCTCTCCTTATCACATATCGAGTGCAAATGCGCTTAACTGTCTCTAACACCCCTTTATATAAAATTTAAGTCGCGACCTCTTGCGGCTGACTTTTGACCTAACAAAAACGACATCTGGCGGCCGATTCCTGACTAAAACACATATATATACACAAACACATAAATAAAAATATATATATGCACAAATCGCCAAAAAACAAGCTACAGATAAAAGCAGGTCACACCCACACACCACAAGTTAAGAGCACGTCACGATATTTATCTCGGAGAATCCTCTCCTTATCACATATCCAGTGCAAATGCGCTTAACTGTCTCTAACACCCCTTTATATAAAATTTAGGTCGCGACATCTGGTGGCTGATTTTTGACCTAACAAAAGCGACATCTTGTGGTCGATTTCTGACTCAAACACACACACATACACATACATATATATATATATATACATTAAAAAAAAATAATAATAATAATAATAAATCCGTATATAAAACCTACAAAATTAGAGTAAATCAAACAATGCGGAACTAGGTATTGGTCCATTATCTGAATTCATTAAATTGTTTTTATTTTTTTGAATAAAAATACTTTCGTAAGCATTTAATTCCCTATTATTTGATACCGCCTTAATGAGTTTTAAATTATCTTTAATAATACTGTGTCCAGTATTGTAAATATGTTGGGCAACACTTGATTTCTCAAACCTATTGTACCTATAGTGACTTAACTGTTCCTTAAAACGTGTTAATATATTTCTTTTTGTTTGTCCAATATATTTATTAGCACATTCATTACATTTAATTTCATAAATTCCAGATTTCTGTTCAACATCAACTTTATCTTTCGGGTTTCCCAATAAATTCTTTATAGTATTGTTAGTAGAAAAAGCTAATCGTAAGTTTTGAGTTTTAAAAATATAATTTAAACCTTTAGTGTAAAGTGCATCAAAAGGCATTTTAACAAATTTTTCTAGAGATGAAGTTGCCGTTAGAGTGCTAGAATTTTGGACTTGTTTCCTATGGCTAATCTTCCTAATTATATTATCTACTATTTGGGGAGTATAACCATTATGAACCGCAACATTCTTAATATATTTAAGTTCTTTATCATATCGGAATTTAGTAAGTGGAAATGATTGTGGGCAGAGATAAATTTCAATTATTCCTTAAACCACAGTCTCCTTTACTATTTTTAGATTTGTAAAAGTCGATGTGTCCTTTGAGACGGAAGAAGACAATCAAACTCTCCTTCAAAATTCTATAATATACAGCGTGTTTCAGTAATTTGTTTTTTAATAACCTAATCGGACACGACACGCCAGCAAGGAATCAACTCCCAAAATAATTGAACGTCGGTCGCAATTTTTTTTTATGAAGAAAAAATCGATCGTATTTTCTTTTAAACTCGTCGTAGTTTTGAAATAGTCGTCGGTTTAACATATACGTTGTTGTTGCAATTAAGCATCTTAACAACAAATTTTCAAAATAAAATTGCAGTTTTCAAAAAAGAAAAAAAACAACCTGTATATCATACGTGTGACGTATGCGGCCTAAAAACGACTTTGCTCTCGAGCGCGTTGACGCGCCTAATCGAATTTCACGCGGGATTTCGGGCCACGCAGTGAATCAAAAGTGGCGAAGGGGGGGGGGGGCAGGAATGTGAATTAGTTTTGAAACGATCTTCTTCTTTATAATTGAGGCAATCCCATACGCGGCGGCGTTAATCCGATTGCCTACCCCCCGGTAACGAGTATTTCCCCCCCGTGAAACAAAGGAGGGGTTACATTAAAACGCACCTGAAACTCAATTAAAGCGCGAGCGCTCCGAAGTACCCACTTGCCACCGTAACAATAAGCAAATAAATGCGGGCGGCACCGAATTAAATTCGACGCAATAAACGAAAGCAGCAAGTTGTCTCGAGAGCAGTTCAAACACGCCCGCCGGTTGTTGACGATTCGTTCGTTATCAATAATTCCGACGGACCGACGCGAATTACAATAAACTGCAAATAAATCCCGCACAATCGCAAGGGTACATCTGTTTCAATTTATTTGGGTTTCATCAGTACGACGTAACCCGCAATTTTTTATTAGCAGAAACGAGCGGGAAATAATGATTTTACCGGTCCGATAAAATTCATCTCGAGCTTTTTAGATCTCCTAATGTTTCTTCCTAACCTTGCTTTCAAGGTTTCGAACTCAACAGTAGGGCCGGGCCTTCTAAATGACGCGGCCCGCGTGCAGTAAAACCTGCGGGCCCTTTTTTTAAAACAAAGTATTATGGCATGGAGTATGGAAGCCAGGGCCAGGGAGGTAACGAAGGTGGCACTTGCCATAGGCGCAAGTGAAACGGGGGCGTCTAATGGATTTAATTTTAATTTGTTTCGACTTCCTGAATCAAGCATTTAGGTGTTACTTTTGAGACACCCTGTACATTCGTTTGTTTTGCATTTATACAGGGTGTTTAAAAAACATGTTTGGAAATTTTACCCAGTTATAGATTACACCAACAGAAACACGAAAGTCCTAATGAACGTAGGCCCGGAAATCAACCCTTTGCGAGATTTCTCGAGTTTTGGAAGTGAAACTTATTTACGCGCGGTGGGCGTTGAGGTTTGGTAGTAATGACGTGTGATTTAAATAAAATTGGTTTCATTTTTATAGACGTGAGCATGCGTAGAATTGAAGACTTTTTTAACGGCTATTGAAACGAAAAGTTCGTCAAGTTGGTTTTGATTTTTTGATGAAAGAATCAAGAGGGAACAAGGCATAAATGTTTAAACCAATTGACGTTTGACAGATCACAGTTGTCCAGCGGTTATAACCTTTTGCGTTGTAAGAAATCGCATTTCATAATTATTCAAATTCAGTACGTAAGTTTAAGTCGATGAATCATACCCATAGAAAGAAAAAAATAAACAAACGTTTTCACCGATCTGAGTCAGAGCTGACCTTTTAGACCACCAACGTAGAGCACATCTGTGTTTTATGTAATGTATGAGTCATACGCACGTGTTCACTAAGGCAAATGTCAAGGAGAATGACTCATATAAGGATGACTCACTCACTGCAGGATGCAGGCAAACTACCGAGATGATTCATCGGGAAGAACAGATGAGTCATCGGGTTTTCCCATTCTCCTTGCAATATATAAGACCCCCCGAACCATGTAGAAACAACACATTGCTAAGTGAATATGTGTTCATCAACATCTCCGTAATCGAAGTGAGTGTTGAATTCCGTCAGTCTCTTTGTACCAGCTACGATGGTCTAAGGGTGAGAAAGTATCGTTTGATTTTATTATTTTGCCTATGTTTTTTAAACTAACATTTGCTTAATTTAATTATGAGATGCTGTTTTTCTTGTTGTAAAATTATTTTGAATTTGTTTTATGTTCTCCCATATATTGTTCTTTAGTAATCTGAATTTGTATTTAAATTTCATATTTTGTAAGTTGTGAGATCTCGTAATTTGACCAGAGTGCTGTATATTAGATAATCACTTTTAAAATTGTCAAAATCAATTTTTAATTGTTATATTTTGAATTATTTATTTTGAATATATTTATTTATATAGATTTTCTCTTTATTTTCAAGTCAAAGGTATTCTTAAAAGAAAGAACGTAATTTTTTTCGTTAATCCCGAAAATTATATGTGTGGCGGGGCAAGGGCTAAAATCTCATCCCATTTAAAGAGGATTTCATAGCAATTTCTGGCTGCAAATCCTAAAACCAGTTACGTACAAACAAAGATATTGCTATTTGGGTCCTTTGTGGGTTGATTAAAATTTTGGTGAAAGAGTAAGGAGAAGTGTAAATTGTTGATTATTTTGAGTGATAATAAATTTTCTCTCTTACTCTCGTTGAGACATAGTGTTCCGACGAGGCCTTGTAGAAGTGGTAAAGTTGAAAGGCAAAGGATAAATTCATCCCCTTTCTATTATCATCTTTAACCTCCCGTCCCTTACAGCGTGTTATCCGTCGTGACATAATGTAAAGTGACCTTTCGCGTCGATCTATTTCAAAACCTGCTTCACAACGTTCTGAAAAATTCAAAGGCAACTTGGTGAACTTTTGAAGTGAACACTTGATAATAGTTTAAATTAAAAAGTCACTAAAGAGTTAATAAGCAAGATTTATTTTTCACAGATTCACAGAATCGACTGTATCTCGGAAACTGTTGATTTTCAGACCTACAATTGTGTTTGTATTAATGATATCTATCAATGGGTAAAATATCCGATCATATTTTGTAAACACCCTGTATATATTTAGATTTAGTTTTTGTGGAATATATACTTTGGATTTTAACAAATTTTCATATGTATTTTTGAGAAGAAGATGGGGCGTTAGATTGAATTTTGGCACAAGCGCTAGATTGTCTAGTAACGGACCTAATGGGGGCCCCTGTGCACCCCCCTTTTGGTCGGCCCTGTTCAACAGTACGATAGGACAACACAAGAATGTAATCTATTGTTAATAAGTGAAAAACGACAATAAAAGGAGAGAAATGAAAAGTCAAAAATAATCATCTTTGTTTTCGTTCGTTCTTTTTAGTCTGTTGGCGATTTAACGCCGCACACTTTGCCAGAAAACTCTCGATCTTCTTTTGTTTCTTTCGCCCACCTTTCCATTGGCTTGTGGTTCCCAAAAGCATTACAGCTGTGCATATTTTCTAGGTATTTTATTCGATGTTTTGTTTGATTGGCTGTTTTTTTTTTAATAATAATTCTTGCTCCTCTCT
This sequence comes from Dorcus parallelipipedus, assembly GCA_958336345.1. NCBI lineage: Eukaryota > Metazoa > Arthropoda > Insecta > Coleoptera > Lucanidae > Dorcus > Dorcus parallelipipedus. Next base: position 40,188,705 of record OY284479.1, read on the forward strand.
GATTATTAAGCGACGCAGAAATCGAGCACGTGAGGCTGAATTATCGGGGCTTGAAACACGATGGCGCTTCTTAATGGCTTAAGGAAACAAATCTCGGATTACCAGTCGATTAAAACCATTATCCCTGAAGCGGCCGGTTCCTGAAAACGTCTGTTAATTTCGTTGCGCGTACCGGGGCTGAATTTAACAAGAGACGACAGTCGAGGGCAGCGATTATACAACTCTGTCAACCATTGAAAAAGCAAAAGGCTAATAATAGCTGTAAAGAAAAATGAAGGAAACTGTAATAAAAAATAGTAATAATAAAAGTGAACTGAGACGCAAGAATGAAAATTTTCGCTTTCTCGTTAGCCCTTCGAGTTTCAAAAGTCCACCGGATAATCATCTGTCGTTTTTTTTCAAGCGTAATGCGAACGGTTCCCGAGTTATCCGACGTCGATTAAAATATAAAACACGCCTTCCTTCTTCTTTTGTGTACGGAATTACACAAAATGAAAGTTGCAACTTCCAAGGGCTTCGAATGCGCCTTACCAAAAAACAAGTGAACGACGCATTTTCGCAATGCGAAGTAAAATTGCAATTTTTTACAGTATATAATTGCAGATCTGAACTCGTGAGCCAATTTTAGCCTGAAATGATGGGTCGCATTGTGGGTCTAGGATGGACGGTTTTCGAGTTGAAGTTTTCTCATGGCGTCGCACAACTCGAAAACCGCTCGTCCTAGACCCATGGTGCGACCCATCATTTCACGCTAGAATTGACCGGCGAATTCAAAAATGCGATAATATAAAGAGTGTTCCTTTCAATAAGTCTGGACTCGTGTATTTATCATAATTGGATGTCACGCTCGTAGCTCAGGTGTTATAATTTTGGGACCAGTCACGTTAGAATCGTCAATTCAGGTTAGAATTCGAAAATAGAAATCATATTAAAGGCGAGTAATTGAAAAGAAGCGCGTCTGTAATTTATATCAAGCGATGGGCCAATTTTCCGTAACCAACTCACACGAGCGTCAACCAAATTAAATGGCACCTTCGGATTTAATTAATTCCAGCGACAAACAGATTTGTTTCGACGCGTAACAAGCACCCGCAGGAAAATCCAATTTGCTCCCAGGCAGGTGCTAACGACAGACGTGTCGCGTCGGTGCATTTTCGCTTATTATCACAACAAGTTGTCATGAAGTCGGAACTTTGCAAGAAATGCGCCGCTCTTGCAAATTGAGTTTGGTGGATGCCTGGAAGCAGGTCGAAAGTTCACGTGTGCATCAGAACTTCAAAAAGAAAAAGAAAGAAAAAAAAACACGTTCCCGGTGCTTTTCGAATCGACTTGTGAAACTGAGACGTCAAAATAAATTAGATCAAAGTGGTAAGGAGCTCGTTAAAGTTTTTAATTTCCCGTCGTAAAGCGGCGCTATTTATTATTTCTGTTTGTTTCACGCGTTTCACTTCCAATTGAACCCCGTCACGTCGCACGTAACAAGTCGGGCCTTACCTACGTCATTTCGGCTGCCACGTAGGAGATGTGCGAATTACCAGACCCCCGGCTGCTTTTTATACAGTCATCGTTTCCAGCAGCCGGAGCCGGGCAAGTTGCCAGAACGAGGAGAGAGAGCCCCCGCGATATTTATGTTCCAATTTTCTTTGTAAATATTTTTTGTGTTAACGTGCCGGCCCGTTTTAATAATTTTTTTATTGCGTGTTACGCTCGTAGCGCGAGATTTAGATGCTTTTTTTAAATCGAATATTAACTTCCTGTCGGTGATAAATTTTTCTTAAAATGATCACATGCACGTGTAGGTATGTCGTACGTGACAAACAAACACGTGTACGCAAAAGCAAAACTGGAGATCTATGGCTAACTTTTCCTCTACGTTATCTAGAATTACTTGAATCTTCCAGATAAAATAATTGCGGAATTCCGACGTCGTCGGTCGTCGGATGGGCGTTCAGTAATTTTTATTTTCAAGAGTGCAGCGGCTTTAAGATCGCAGCTGGGGAGAAAACGGAGACTTGCGGGAGCTTCCTTGGCGTTTCACGAACTTTTTTACGGCCGCGAAACTTCGCAATAAAACGCTAATTCGAGTTCGAAAGTTCTCGAGTTTACTGCATCTTCCCGAAAGACAGAAGCGCTCGTGCAGCTTAATAATAAAAACGGGGGATATCCGGGCCTGTTAATTAAGCAATTTTCTCTTTGCGTTTGTTGTAAGGCCTGCGGTGTAAATTGGTAAATTGAACTAGGAAATTGACGCTTATTTCTCGCTCCAGTGTATGTACGTGTGTATACAAAAATTACAAAAATACATTGTGTGAGGTTTGAACCCGCGACAGGAAATAAACCGTGATGCAGTCAAGACGCGTAACTGTAAGATCGAATACGAACATAGAAATGAAAAGAACACCGCTACGAGTATGCCAATATATCGATGTTCGTTTGAAAATAATCCAACATCGGTTCTACCGTGTTTTTAACTTCTTTCTTGTTGTACTTCTGTTTAACTACAACACACGGTAGAACCCGGAAGACTGAAAACACGCCTTCCGTCTTCTTTTGTTTATGGAATTACAATACGAAAGTTGCACACAATTTTCAGGAGCTTCGAATGCATACAAAAGCAATTGAACAAGGCGTTTTCGCGATACGAAGCAAAATTGCAATTTCTTTAACGGCATACCCTGTATATTATCGCAGATTTGAATTCGTGAGTCAATTTTAGCCTGAATTGATGGGTCGCATCATGGGTCTAGGATGAGCCGTTTTCGAGTTGAAATTATCTCATGACGTCACACAACTCGATAACCGCTCGTCCTAGACCCATAGTGCGACCCATCATTTCAGGCTAGAATTGACCGGCGAATTCAAATATGTAATAATATTTGAGGTATTCCATTACAAAAAATCATTACTTTGTGGTAAATCTTGAAAAGGCGATGTTCAGTTGTTTTTTCGTAATCATTATTTAAATCAGTAAAAATGCATTCAACTTGCACCCTGTATATATATTTTCTTCTTTTATTTTCTTGTTAGCCTTTCGATTTTAAATTCGTCGAATTATTTTTTGGAATAAAATTGACGAATCTGTTGACTTTTTAATCGTCAACCTTGCTTAAAGGATTAAGAAGTGCTTATCTACGGCTTTGCCGGAATTTCCACCAATCGAGTTATAAGTTGTGACAGTACAGAAATGACTATCAATTGAAACTTAGTGCTGGTTCAATAAAAAGTGAATCACCCTCATAGAAATAAATGAAAAGAAGACTATCGGCATGTTTCAACAGATGGCGTTGTCAAATGTCTTATGGTAAAACTCAACAAATTGCAAATGCCTAAAGAGCAACTTGTCAAGGCCAGTGGCAGAAAACCTGTTTATGTTCACGTGCCAAAAATTTACCAATAATATTTGTCCGGTGCCAAATAGAAAAAAAGTTTGCTTTTACAAATTGCAACGAAACAAATTAATAATTTATAAACGCATAAGATTATATTTTTCAGCAAAATTTTCGTATGTGCCATCTTTGGCACGCGTGCCATAAGTTCGTCATGATAGGTCGAGGGGCTTTCAGTTTTCTTGTACGAAATAAAACTTTAAAACTCTCATAAATTTCAAATATCTTTGAAATGTATAGAAAGCTTTTTGATATTTCAACATTTTCAGTGTCATTGTGAAAGGAAGGTTGGGAAATCTGGCCAATCACCGACGTTCTGTTACGGTACCAAAATTCATTAGAATCATTATTCGGAAAACTTTCCGAATCACCCTGTATATTGTGGGAATAAACAATACGTTACTGATTTACCGTTAATTTCATCAGATTGCAAAATATTGCACAAAAAGACTAATGCGATAACCTCCGACACACGGAGTTCATTCACTCCCTTGCGAAATTCAGCTGTCTCTCTTAATAACTCCCCTTGCACTGTTTATTGGTCAAACCCCCGCTCGTGTGCGACCGCGCTGATCCATCTCAGCGTTGCTGCTGCTCGCTTGCCGTACACCTCTGCCCTGTTTTTTGTGAAATTCACTAAACTGTGTTGTTTAAAGTGAAGATTGAACGGAGCGTTTTGCTCCGGTTTTGAATTGTGCGCTTCAAGCAACAAAGTCTTTCTTCCAGACTTTTCCAGGCCCGACCTCTGGATACAAGTCATGTATGATTCATATCATTTTTTTTTGTTCATTTATCTAGGCGTTTGGTTCCGGATGTTTCATTGGAGAGTTTAACCGGCAGCTACTTGAGGTTCCTTCGTTGAGTCGCGGTTGGAATTTTGATGGCGTCGTTGTGGACCGACATCGGCCATCCATTTTAGTATCCGTTAACACGGCTGCTTACCATCCCCGTCATTAGAGGGCACTTACTTCCCGGAACACAAGTTGATGCTCTTGACACGTCCCTCCGCGAAAATTTGCAAAAGATAAGAATTTTATACATAATGGGAAACCTACTGTGTGACTCAAGTTTAGTAGCACCCTGTATAATGACATGTAATTTTTCTTTATTGAAAAGAAGTTGGGCCTTTGAAAAATATTAAAATGCGACTTTGGCCGTGTTTCATGAAATTTATCTGCACGTGCACTCGTGAGGCTAACGTTTGAAATAAGGGCAGGGGCGGCCGCTGTTTGAATTTAGTTTCGAAGGCACGGCGCCCTCATGAATTATGCGAGTCCAGCTGACGCTCGTCGATTGGAATTAAAAATGTACGAGGCAGCCGAAATTTAACGCAAATAATTCAAGTCTTCCTCCTTTGTGCCGCCTCATCAATTATTTATTTGCTCTTTACCTCCGGCAACTGATTGCTCGTGCACCTTTTCATTGGCCGAATTCAAATTCAGTTCCAAAAAAGAGGAAGGTTTGAGTGACGCGCAAAAGATGGCGCCCGCTTATTTACGTGTATTTCATTTCCCTCTCGGCGTGGGCAGAAGTGAAATGTCACCATAGTTATGTACAATTTCAAGTCCGCACAATCGATAGACTTATTTTTAGAAGCGAAAAATAACAACGCGCGGCGCTGTCCCGCCGCCGGTGGATCCCCCCGATGGAAAAACTGCCCTCCGCACCCGCCCGCCGCGGTCGCAATCATATAAATTTGATCGAGATACCGGATAAGTTAACTTAATCATCCCCGTGAGTGCTTTTCCTTGTTAAACGATATAATCCGGTGAATTCCCGGAAAGTCGGGCGCACGCGGCCCCAAAAAGGAAAACATCCCCCGCAATTGCTTTCGCGAAACGATTAGCGCGTTAGAATTTTAAACGAGTTAACCTCTTCCCCCGACTAATTGAATTCTCTTCTAATGAATCCCCCCATTCGAAAAACAAAAATAAACATAAAATACAACCGTGTCGTTCGGTGGAACGTCGACGAATGAAATCGATAAAATATAAAAAAAAGTAAACGGAAGGAAAACGACCATCGCTCGGTGGAATGTCAAAAAACGAAAGCGATAATATAAATAAGAAGCGAGAAACAAAAGAAAACAACAGTCGCTCGGTGGAACGTCCAAGAACAAATCGATGAAATAAATAAAAAACGAAAAACAAAAGCGAAAAACGATCCTAATTCGGTGGAAACAAAATTGATAAAATAAATAAAAAATTGTATTGCATTGTTTCTTGTCCTTGTAGAATATAAGTACATAAGAAAGTCAACAAGAGAAAAACGACCATCCTTTGGTAGAAGAAGAAGAAGAAAATAAATAAAAAGACGAAAACCAGAAGATAAACGACTGCCGTTCGGTGGACTGTCAAAAAACGAAACTTGTCGTCTTTGAGAAGTGTGGAGAAATGAAGACTCAAAATCAGAAAGCATATTGAAAGTAATTAGGTATTGACAATAGGGTTCAGAGATGGCGCTGTCTGCAAACGAAAAAGTTCTCCATTCATTTTCATATTTTTAGGAAAACCCCCTCGTCGAAAATAATGTCTCTGAGAAGTGGGGAACAGTGGAGGTTCAAAACCAGAGGAATTACTAAAGCGATTGCCGATAGGGTTCAGAGATGGCGCTGCTTGTAAATAAAAACGTTTTCGCCTTCGTATTTTTGGGGACAGAAGGAAATTTCCTTGCCGAAAATATTGCGTTTGAGGAACCTGGAAAGACGAAGGCTCAAAATCAGGAGACTTATTCAAAAAGATTGCCAGTAAGGATTCAGAGGTGGCGCTGCTTGCAAGCAACTTTCGTGTTTTTGAGAAAACTCCTTCGCGGAAAATATCGTCTTTGAGAAGTGTGGAGAAATGAAGATTCAGAAAACTCATCGAAAGTAATTGACAATATACTTCAGAGATGGCGCTGCCGGCAAACGAAGAAGTTTTCTATTCATTTTCATGTTTTTAGGAAAACCCCGTCGTCGAAAATGAGAAGTGGGGACCAAAGAAGATTCAAAGTCAGAGGATTTATTAAAGTGATTACCGATAGGATTCAGAGATGGCGCTGCAAATAAAAAAGTTTTCAGTTCGTCTTCGTGACGTTAAGTAAACTCTTTCGCGGAAAATGTTGTTTTTGAGAAGTGTGACAAAACGAAGACTCAAAAGCGAAAGTCTTTGACAATAGGGTTCAGAGATGGCGTTGCCTGTAAACGAAGACATTTTCTGCTATTTTCATGTTTTTGGGAAAACTCTTTCGTCGAAAAATTGTCTTTGAGAAGTGAAAGGCAACGAAGGCTCAAAATCAGGAGACTCATTCAAAAAGATTGCCAGTAAGGAATCAGAGGTGGCGCTGCTTGCAAGCAACTTTCGTGTTTTTGAGAAAACTCCTTCGCGGAAAATATCGTCTTTGAGAAGTGTGGAGAAATGAAGATTCAGAAAACTCATCGAAAGTAATTGACAATAGACTTCAGAGATGGCGCTGCCGGCAAACGAAGAAGTTTTCTATTCATTTTCATGTTTTTAGGAAAACCCCGTCGTCGAAAATGAGAAGTGGGGAACAAAGAAGATTCAAAGTCAGAGGATTTATTAAAGTGATTACCGATAGGATTCAGAGATGGCGCTGCTTGCAAACAAAAAAGTTTTCGGTTCGTCTTCGTGACGTTAAGTAAACTCTTTCGCGGAAAATGTTGTTTTTGAGGAGAAGTGTGACAAAACGAAGACTCAAAAGCGAAAGACTTATTTAAAGTGTTTGACAATAGGGTCCAGAGATGGCGTTGCCTGTAAACGAAGAAATTTTCTGCTATTTTCATGTTTTTGGGAAAGGCAAGTGAAAGGCAACGAAGGCTCAAAATCAGAGGACTTATTAAAGTGATTGCTACTAGGATTCGGAGATGGAGCCACCTGTAAACAAAAACAAAATTCCTCGCCAAAAGTTTTGGTTTTGAGAAGGCGCAAAATCAGGATACCTATTCGAAATAATTGCCAATAGGATTCACAGGTGGCGCTACTTGCAAACGAAACAGTTTTCGGTTCATTTCGTGTGCAGAAGTATTGTTATAATAGAAGTGAGAGTTTAAATAACTAACGACAACTAAATAAAAGTTGCATCAATTCTCCAAAAACTTTTTCACAAAGTGAGGTTTTACCTTAAAACTCGAGCAGGCGTTCTCCAATTATTGTTTTTCCTTGGGCGTTCATTTTAATGTGATTTCATGTATCACGGCACAGGAGTAATGAGATTGGGTTCCGAGTACCTATTTTGAGTTCTAAAATTAGAGCAATGTGCAACTCGAAAACCGTTCGAGTTAGACCCATCGTGCGACACATCAATTCGCGCTAGAATTTACTGGCGAGTTCAAAAATGCAAAAATATACAGGACGTTGCGCACGAATAAAGCAGTTTTACCTTAAAACGCGAGCAGGCGTTCTTTAATTGTTTTTACTTGAAACATTAATAAAAAATAGATTAATTGATTACTTTGATTCACTATTTAATACAGCACAATTTGGCTTTCGTAAAGGGTTGTCGAAGACTAAAGCAGTGCTAAATGTGGTGGGAGACATAGTGGAGGGCCTGGATCTCATTTCGGAGCTACTGCAGTAATTACTGCATGTGATTTGACGAAGGATTTCGACTGTGTTTCCCATCATATTCTCTTGGAAAAACTGTCGCATTATGGCGACAAATTATATCTGACAAATAGATTGCAGTTGGTTAGTGTTAATGAAAGTTTATCTGAGTATAAAGTAACTACTCATGGTATACCCCAGGGTTCAGTATTGGGACGACTTTTATTCATTATATACAGAGATCGCCAGATAAGTCGGGCCATATGGGAACTTTTTTTTATTATTGATTTCTCAGAAAAAATTATTCTTTACAAATGTGCCTGCATCTTCCCAAACTCAACATACACTTATCAAAATTTGTATACCTGTTGTCATATACCGCGGAGATCAAAATATTTGAAATCGACGTAAGAGTAAAGTACCTTTATTTTTCAAAATACGCGAAAATATTATTTGGAAAAGCTATTCAGAAATGTTATGAGATCTCAAATATGAAATCATGACAGCCTACGGTGAAAAAAGAAATTTTCCATATTTTTCAATTTTTCTCGTATCAACGTGTGTATCGTAGAACTTTGAAAGGGTAAAGATGGACGTTTCTTCAGGTGTGATATTAATATACTCTGGAATTTCTTTTTCGCTCTTCTACCAACTAGAAATTATGATCAATAACATTCATACCATAAATATTTAACTTTTTGTCCAAATCTTTTTTTTTTCTTCGTAGACAACCGAGATTTCATATTTAAGATCTCATAACATTTCTGAATAGCTTTTCCAAATAATATTTTTACGTATTTTGAGAAATAAAGGTACTTTACTCTTATGTCGATTTCAAATATTTTGATCTCCTCGGTATATGACAACAGGTATTCAAATTTTGATAAGTGTATGTTGAGTTTGGGAAGATGCAGGGACTTTTATAAAGAATAGATTTTTCTGAGAAATCAATAATAAAAAAAATTCCCATATGGCCCGACTTATCTGGCGATCACTGTATATCAGTGACTTGTGTGATTCCATGTAGGGGTCCAGATGCACTGTTTTTGCCGATGACACCACATTTGTGAACTATTGTAACAAGCCGGAAGATTTAAACATTACAGTTCATAGAAATTTAAAAATTTATATCTATCGATGGGCAAACAAGAATAAATTTATGACTAACTATGATGGGCGCAATACTAGAAATTGTAAACTTTTTAGAGCAACAAAACATAGCAGTGCCTTTATTTGAAAAATCTCCTGCTTACATTGGTAAAAAATTTTACAATCAAATATAAATGATGAGATTGCTTTTAAAAAAGAAACCAGGAAATTTTTCCTCGATGAGGCCTTTTACTCTTTGCAATATTAATGTATTACATGCAAGTACATTTTATTTGTTAAACTTTTAATGTGTTCTGTTACTGTCTTTTGATATTTTAGTATGTATTCTTGTCATCACCCAATTTTATACAACGTCAGGCAACCCTTTGTCTGTATGTAATTAATTCTCATTCAACATTTTACAATTGACAAGTCACACCTAATTTTTGTAAATTAGCAAGTGATTAATAAAGAATGAAATGAGTGAAATATACAGGGTGTTACGTATGGTATAGGAATTTTGTTTTAAAACTCGATAAAGCGATTGGCTTCCGAGCCCGAATGTTTTGGAAACCGATCATGTCAGACCCATATGCAACACACAGCTAAATTGAGACTAAAATTAGCTTACAAATTCCAAAATGTATTAATATACCGGATGTTCCGCTTTTTATTAAATTATCCTAATTTTTTTAATTAAAGTTTTTTATTTTCCACGAAGCGAAAACTTTAATTTTACATAGCCGTTAGATTGAACGTAAGTATAGAGATTTTTCTCAGATATTTTTATACAAAATGAATACCGCGGATGGTTAGAGCGTGTTACAATGAAGTGTGAATATTTATTTTTGCACGAAACAAGCGCACATTATTTATTTACGAAAGCAAAAGCTTTTCTTTTACTTGTGCTTCAGAGCGTAATTTTTCCTTCCGAAAATAATGAAGTGATCCGTAACTCGAAATGACCTAATCTCGTGCGTTCCACAAAGAAAACACAATTCTCCAATACAAACAAAATCCGGGCAAACATCATCATATCACCTATGTTATGCCGGATTTCGCGGAGAGAGACCGACGAGGCCGTCTCGCTCTGGCGTGCACGGGTTCACCGGATTACTTGTTAATTTTCACGTCGCGCCTGAGGATCGTTAACGCACTGCATCGAGCACTCAATTTTCCAGAGATCGAGTAGGCCACACAACCGCACACAGTCAATTCGGGCACCGGGCGAACACTGAAATGAGTACCGAACAGCGCCCTCTGCTTTGGCCTGAAAACCCGCCTGAAAAGTCGCCTGCTTCGCGGCGGCCGCGCAATCAAGACGGGCTTCGATTCCGCGAGGGCGTCGGAGGTGCATTCGAAAAATAATCGGGGCTTTTATTTATGTACGTTAAAATTTTAGACGATTAAATTTGGCGCTAAAAAATTATTGACAAAAAATCCCACAGGTGGAGCCATAAAAAAATCGAATTAAAAAAAGGCGCTCTTTCTGTGCGATAGATTCAAGAAAGTCGTCTGCAAATTAAAAATAATAATCAATTTGAATTTGGCGCTTTAATTAATCAAGTACGCGAAAATGTTTGTAGATGGGGGGGCTGCTTGACGTTTCTTGAAACTCGCTTGCACCGTTTCAAAAACTTCAAATAACTCGTAAACGCTGCCTGTTAGGTCCACAAGGTGACTTATTAGAATTCGTAAAAAAAATAATGTGCCACGATGTTCTATTGTTTTCTCGCAAATCCCATTTCTATCTTCGGAGGCACCCTTTCAACTTCAGCCTTTGATGTTTCTCCTATTATCAAAAAAAAGGTAGATTTTTTCAATTTTGAAAATCGCTTGCGTCAGTTGAGAAACTTCAAATAACTCGAAATCGGTTCACGTTAGACCCACGTTGCGACCCATCAATTCGGGCTAGAATTCGACGCAGAATCCAAAAATGCAATAATATACAGGACGTTCCATGAAGAATAACGTGCCTCGTTTGATTGTTTTCTCGTAAATCACATTTCTATGTCCGGAGGACCCTTTCAACTTGGGTCTTCGACATTTTCTTCTATTTTCAAAAAAAGGGAAGATTTTTTCAATTTTTGCAAATCGCTTGTGTCAGTTGAGAAACTTCAAATAACTCGAGAACGGTTCACGTTAGACCCACGTTGCGACCCATCAATTCGGGCTAGAATTCGACGCAGAATCCAAAAATGCAATAATATACAGGACGTTCCATGAAGAATAACGTGCCTCGTTTGATTATTTTCTCGTAAATCACATTTCTATGACCGGAGGACCCTTTCAACTTGCGTCTTTCTTCTATTTTCAAAAAAAGGGAAGATTTTTTCCATTTTTGCAAATCGTTTGTGTCTGTTGAGAAATTTCAAATAACTCGAAAACGGTTCACGTCAGACTCATCAAGGGCTGAGACGAATCAAGGTTAAATAGACTGGAGTTCCAGCAAGCACAGCATCATTTGGTTTTAGGAACTTGACCTTCAAAGTACTTAAGACGTTTTCAATTTAAAAACTGAATAATTATGAGTGAAGGTGAAGCTTGCAAAACTGAGGTCTTTCAAATTGGATTTGGATACTTGACCTTTAAAGAACTGAACGTGCCTTCTAAGTCAACAAAGCTTAAGGTGAATCTAGGTTTGGTAAGGGAGGTGTCATTCAAAAACCTTATAAGACTAAGATTTCTCAAGTTCTAGCAAGCACGACACCACTTGGCTCTGTGAACTTGTCCTTCAGAGTGCTTACGACGTTTTCAATTGAGAATCTGAATAATTATAAGTGAAGGTGAGTCCAGGTTTTGTAGTAGGGCGTGTTGTCTGAAAGCTTGCAAGAATGAGGCCTCTCAAGTTAATAAAGTACCAGCAAGTACCACACTATTTGATTTTAGGACTTTGTCCTTCAAAGTGCTCAAGGTGTTTTTATATTAAATCTTTACGAGTCAAGATAAATCAAAGTTAAATTCTCCCCCAAATCCCTGACGGTGCCTTCTGAATCAACAAGGTTTAAGGTGAATTAAGGTTTAGTAAACCTTACAAGACTAGGATTTCTCAAGTTCTAGCAAACACTACACCATTTGGGTCTGGCAACTTGACCTTCAAACTGCTCAAGACGTTTCCAATTGAAAATCTGAAGAATTATGAGTCGAGGTGAATCAAGCTTATCTAATAGGACGTGTTGTCTGAAAGCTTGCAAGACTAGAGTTCTAGCAAGTACCACGCTATTTGATTTTAGACCTTCAGAGTGCTTCTAAATTAAATCGTTATGAGTCAAGGTTAATCAAAGTTAAGTGTTCTCTTCCACACCCTCTGGCTTTGGGAACTTGACCTTCTAAGTGCTTCGACTGAAAATCTGACTCGTTATGACCTTTTTAAGGTGGATCAAGGTCAATAATGTACGTGCTTTGAGAGCTAGCGAGACTGCAGTCACCTAGGTGACGACAACTCATCATTTGGTTTTAGGAATTTAACCTTCAAATACTTAAGGCGTTTTCAATTTAAAATCTGAGTCATCAAGGGTAAGGCGAATCAAGGTTAAGTAGTCAGATGTGTCCAACGAAATCTCGCAATGTTATAGAATAAAGTCCTCGCCATTTGACCTTCAAAGTGTTTGTTATGATTGAAGGTGAATGTGATCGGAGATCGTATTTCAACTGTTTAAAGGTCAAGTTGACGTCCGACAATCATGAAACCATAAGCCACTTTTGTGACTGCAATAATGCAATAACGTACAGGGTGTTTCGTAAAAGTCGCTTGTACATATTAGCTGAGAAACTTTAAATAACTTGAAAACGGTTCGCGCTAGATCCACGTTGCGACCCATCAATTCGGGCTAGAATTCGACGTAGAATTCAAAAATGCAATAACATACTGAGTGTTCTGTTAGAGAAACTGTACTTTCTTGACAAGCCGATGTTTGTTTTCGCGTAAACTGCGTTCGGACGCACTTACGCTTTGAAATTTCGGCCGACTTTTTTTTTCTTTAATTAGTATAGTTAAGAAGCGTCTAAAATGTCTAATGCAAGCGTTGAAATTGAAGGTCACTTGAAGTGGGTAATGTACAGGGCGTCCCTAAAAATATCATCGTCTCTGTTGGTTTTGGAACGCGTCGCCTGAGGGAGCCGCTCGATTCTGTAAAGGCGGAGTTTGCATTGAAAGCTTCTGCTGGCAATTTTGTTTTTGGTTTGGCCGAACTTCGTCCAACTTGAACAACTCCAAGAGTTTCCTCGTTCTGTTCTAACAAGTCCGCCCAACTTCCTTATCACTCTGACAATTTTAAGATTAACAATCTCGCCAAGGTGTGTGTGGTGCGGTTCAACTCCATTAATATCTTTTGGTCAACCGTCGTTTCAGTCCAAATAGCGCCCCCTAGCAGCTGAAGAAACTGCCCTCCTTTTTTTTCTAATGAACTATCTGTCTAGAGTTTTATAAATTAGAATTTATAAGCGCTAAATTTTTCCTCTTTCCTCTCGAGACAACTCAATGTTATTTCGACTAGATTCATTTTCTTTTTGAAATTATTTCGTTCCCCCGTTCTGTCAGTTCGTTTCCTCTCGAACTAAACTGAAACGAGGATTTTCCTGCACTGCATCGCCACGTGGAGCAGAAATCAATAAGGGGTGCACCAGACGAGTAACGAACCGAGCTCCGAAAAGGAAACCTTCATTAGCTTACGAAGCGAGTGAGATCTAAATCTTCTTTTTTTTTTATACATATATAAACGACGTTTACGTGCGAGGAATCCCAAATTGGCGAAGATATCGAGGAGAGGAAGGCTCCGAAAATATTCATCACGCGCACCTTTCCCCCTATACCACCGACGATTTTATTTATCGTTGCCACGCACTTCTTTTGTGATTAAAACTGGGTACACCACAGTGGCTGCACCGCACCTGTATTGCAACGTTGCGATACAGGTTCGCTGAAAATAAAAGTTAATGCACCCGTCATGCACCTCGAACGCACCAATGGTTTGTTCGAGGTGCATGACGGGTGGATTAACTTTTATTTTCAGCGAACCTGTATTGCAACGTTGTAATACAGGTGCGGTGCGGCCAATGTGTACCCAGCTTAAGCGGACGCGCGCATTTCGATTGCGACGCAATCATCATCGGCGCTTTTATTTCAACGGAACGGAAAGGGGCTTCCGGAGATTATTGACCTCTAACAAGTTTACCTCCGGTTAATTCCGATGACGAAATTCGGAAATCCCGGGGTGAGCAAACATTTAGGCAACAAACCCCGCAGATGGGGTATTAATACTAAAACGTCGAGGGACCCAATCGCTTATAAACTAATTACCATCTGAATCATAGCTTTTATCAAAACACCCTCAATGAGGGAAAAAAAGAGATCACTTTTTATTTAGAGTCTCCGGCTCACGTGAGAGAATAATTAAAGGTGGGTAATCGATCCATTTCGCGTTTCGTTAGTGTTCCCGCACCTCGTTACTGACGTTATTCAATTACCCGCCTGCTTGGCTTATCCCGGCCGACTTCGGGTTAAAAGAATATGATAATTAGCGCGGCCCTAATGAGCGAAGGACGCGACCTGAAATCTCCCGCCTCATTAATTTCTTTTCTTCTTCGTTCGCGGAAGTCGCTCGTGGCCGTATCGATTCTGACTCGCGGAAGAAACACCGGGCGGTCAAAAAGGGACACGCCGCGCCGCCCACGTTTTGTTTCACAAATCGAAGCGCGGCGGCCCCATTTAAGAAACAAATTTATTCCCGTTCGTCTGCTTTCATCACAAATGCCGCGCTCGCCCCTGTGCAGCGGGAGACGGTAAGGACGACATCGCCGTTCGGAAGGACATCAAAGCTTTGCGCTCCTTCTCAAAAGCGAATATTGTCAAAAGGAATAACATGTCACTTAATTGAAGAGCGCGGAACGGGCCCACATACGGGAAATCTGAGAGACGGTGAAACAAAAGGGTCCGTTGCATCCAACCTCCGCGCGGATTTTTATTTCCTGGTCGGTGACGACGCGGTAAATCTGAGCTTAAAAAGAAATTGCAAGTAATTTAAAAACGACCCGTCCCAAAATCCCACAAGGAATAAATAACATAGAGGCCTGTGATCATACCCGAGGAACATTTGTTACGGGTGAAAAATTTATTTAAATCATTTTTTGGTATTGCCAGTCACCCTGTATTGTGTGTGGGAACTCGAAAAGTCCGTTTATGAGGTGATATTGTACTGTTGCAATAACCTCCACCCCTACGAGTAGGAGACGTTCTATTTCACTCTTTCGCCCGGTTAAAACAGAGGCTATCTCGTAACACCTCCGTCCCGGACGTCCCGGTTTAATTAGGCAGCGCGTGTTCTTTCTTCAGCGCGTCGCTTTTGTTGGCAATGTCTTCGCGTGCACACCTATTGTCAGTGAAGTGCCTTGATCATGTTGGATCTTTTGATCGAAGCCTAAACGGAAGTTATCTATTCCGAGATTTGCTTAAGTGCACGCTAAGCAATACAAGCTTTCTTATAAGCTTGTGACATACCTTTTTTTTTTTTTAAGTAGATTCTCATCTGTTTGGTTGCCATAGCTCAGTTTAGTCGGAGGCTGAGGTGGATTCGGAAGGATAATTCTTCGAACTATATTCTTAAAAACATAACTTGCGTAATTCATAAAAAAAAATAGTAAACGATAGATGACAAAACGAAAGCTGTTGAGCGCCAAGTAATCTCTTTAAACTGTAATGACTAAAACAGTCCGGAACCAAACTAATGAACTCGAAACGGATTTTTAGATTACGCAAATTTATTTTAAAGAAATTAGTCTTTAATCGTAACAGAAAATGAAAAAGAATGTTTGAAAATGAAAAATAATATAATTGATAAATTATATAACGATTTAACATAAATGGTAATTTGACCAATAAAATATATATACTAACATGTGTACAAAAAAAAACTTAAAGTAGAAAAAATTAATATGATGCAAACTATAGATAAATGACCCATACAAATAAATGTAATATAGCACTAGAATAAATACGAAGGTGACCCAATATACTATAATTATTGTCCACAGACAATCAAAATAAATTTAATGGATGATTTCCATACGGTACGATAATGTTTCCAAAACGATACGGCACGATACGATACGGTAATTTTCTCTAAACGATACGATACGGTAATTTTCTCAAAACGATACGATACGATAAGTTTGTCCATACGAAACGATACTGACAGTTTTGTCGATACGATACGATACTAATACAAATGGTTGTTTCTTACGCAATCCTGACGATAGCTTGACCTGAGTTCCAATTACGACTCCGTTGAATTTATCTTCAAACGACTCCGCAATAACTGGACTTGTTTCCAGGAACAACCACGTCAAATAAAAAGAGAACTCCTGTCCGGTAGTATCTTCAAAACGACAACGGTAATATCTTCAAAACGAGAACGGTAATATCTTCAAAACGAGAACGCAGTGTATAGCAAGGAATTTTCCCATAAAACTCGTGCGGTAGGAGGAAAGCTTCGGCCTCGGTAACTCAACACAATTTCGGGAATCCAAAAAACTAATCTTCAAATGTTTAACACAATTTCGGAAGTCCAAAAAAAAAACTCTACATAAAGAGAAAAAGAACCTTAGAAAATATTCTCCTAAACAACTAGAGTACTTACAATCTTCTGTTAGTTTTTTTCCTAAGCGAGAACCTTAAAGCAACACGTGCTCGAATACGGTAGCGGAACGGTAGCGTTTTGTGGCAAAAAACAAACAGCAAACTGACGCAGTTGGGCTTACGGCAATAGAGACGTGATATTTGCCAAACTGGAATATCTCAAGCCGTTCAGTTTCACAAAACCACAAAAATTTGGAGACGCAAACCACGCGTCTACAATGGCGTACGAGCACACGCCCAAATCTGTACACGATCATCGAAGAGGACGGAAACTCGTCAAAGATTTTCTACGCAATTTCCGTATTCGTCATCAAGAAATATCGATCAATAAAATCGACCAAAAGACCATGTACGACATCTACAGATTAATTTCCGAAACAAGCAAATGGCTTTAAGAAGAAAATAGAAATCCGCATTACTATCTGAAATTAAAACACAAATCCTGAGAGATAAAGGCGTGAAAGTCATAAATACGAAGTTAATCAAACGAACGAAACACTTTTTACTTAAATTTCACCAGCAAAATAACGAGAAAATACGTAAAAAGAAAATGTAACGGACAGCGAAAAATATGAACGTTACAAGCTTCTCCTCTAAGCCTGTTGCTGCTGAGAAAAGAACGGGTGAGAATTTTATTGGCAACTTAGCTCGGGAAAATTCCCTTCACTCTGGAAAGAAGCTTTGATTATTCCGTTTGCCAAGGTATCATCTCCAAGCTCTTTCTCTGATCTTCGCCCTATAAGTATACTTCCCTGCTTTTCAAAAATACTAGAGACAATAATGAATGAGCAACTGCGTGAGTATGTAACTAAAGCTGATATTCTGTCTTGTACGTAATCTGGGTTTCGCCTGGGATATAGTACTGCGTCAGCTTTATTGGGTGTTACTGACGATATTTTTAAAGCTACTGATCAAGGAAACTTAACCATTCTTACTTTACTGGATTTTTCTAAGGCGTTTGATACCATTAACCATCAACTTTTGTGCTCTAAATTAAAATTCTACGGATTGGAATTTCATGCTGTAAAATTAATTGAATCTTTTTTATCAGATAGAAGACAGAGAGTGGTGGTTGATGGTACGTCATCAGTCCCTGGCGCTCTAGTCTCAGGAGTTCCTCAAGGATCCATTTTAGGTCCTCTTCTATATACTATTTATACCGCTGACTTTCAGAAAAACCTAACTACATATAAAGCACACTTTTACGCTGACGATACCCAACTGTATGTTAGCTTCAGGCTGAATGACCGGCACGTATTTCAAAACCTAATTTTCCAAGTTGCACTGTTTGTCGATTAACCCAACCAAGTCTTTAGCAATTATTTTCGGTCCTTCTAAAGATCGCCTGAGGGCCATAGACGACATAAATATATACGTTGATGCTTTTAAAATCAATTTTGTAGAAGAAGTAAAAAGTTTAGGCCTTATACTGGATGATCAACTTAGATTAAGATCTCATGTAAATAAATTAATCCAGCGTTCTTATGGCACTTTACGTTGCCTCTACAGTAATAAACAAATTCCAGACGTGAAATCTATGTTATGTGAAACTTTAATTCTTTCCATATTTAATTACTGTGATGTCGTCTATGGCCCATGTATCGATCAATTTACTGATTCTCGAATACAAAAAACGCAAAATTCTTGTATGCGTTACATTCTAGGTCTGCGCAAGCGCGACCATATCTCTCAAGCTTTGTCTGATCTAAACTGGTTGAACATGTCTAATCGACGTCGTCTCCATTTGGCCTGTTTTATACACAGTGCACTCTTAAAAGGTTTCCCATCCTATATAGTTGAACTTTTAACTCCCAGGTTTCTTATACATGACCGTGACTTGCGTAATACTGTAAATTTAACTATTCCCCAGCATACCACTACCTTATTTAAAAGATCTTTTTCTTATACGGCGTGCAGTCTCTACAACTGCATCCCTGAATATATAAAAGCCATGTCTTTGTTAGCCTTCAAATTTCATTACCGTAAATTTATTCTTACAGAGCAGAGAACGTCATAATTCCTTAGGATATTAATCTCTTGCTATTTTAAGTCCTTTCTTCTTTCACAGATTGTATTTTGTAATCCTTATGATTACTTCTTGAGGTTAGGTGGAAGAGCGCCTCGGCGAATCTCGCCTCATCTGTGCAATATCTTAATTATGAATATGAATGTTATTTTTGAATAATAAAAGTCATTATTATTATTATTAACTTTGTGCGTACTTCGGTTTGCAACATTGCTATTTAGGTTCGTAGTCATACCCCTTTCTGACTGTTCCTTTTTTTTTTTGTAACGCCATTTGAGACCGACCCTTGAGTGGAGAAACCGTAAGAGCCGCTAAAAGTCAAAGCATCACTGTCCTCCTCCTTCCGCCCGTTAGAGTTGGACTCGACCGATTTATTCCGAGATTTGCTTAAGTGCACGCTAAGCAATACAAGCTTTCTTATAAGCTTCTCTGCTAAGAAAAGAACAAGGTTGGCAACTTTGTGCGTACTTCGGTTTGTAACACGTTTCTTTCTTGTTGCTATTTAGGCTTGTAGCCGTACCCCTTTCTGACTGCTCCTTTTTTTGTAACGCCATTTGAGACAGGCCCTTGAGTGGAGAAATCGTAAGAGCCGGACTAGCAGCTAAAGGTCAACCTGTTGGAGTTGGACTCGACCGTCGATGATACGAGGTAACAGGAGGGACCGTGACGTGACACCTTGTTTAGAGATGGACGACATTTCGACTACGACCGGACTGCATCTCGTTGCTTCTTCCAACCTCATCTTGACAGCTAGCTGACTGTCAGACAGAATTGATCACAAGGTCGGACTTATTTTGCTTTATTGCTTATCTATTGTTTGTTTTAAACGCTGTGTTGCGTTAGTTTAATTTTAACAGACAATTTACTCTTTGCATTTTGTAAATGAAAGGCAGATCTGTTTCTCGGTTAACGTTCTGATTAATCGGTATACCGTTTACAATTTTCTCACTCAACTTATCGAGACCCCGTCTGGGTTGTACGATTTGTTTATGTTTTAAATCTTTAAATTCGGATCATCTGAAAATTATGCGTTCGAAGAGTTGGAAAGGCTTATGACAATGGATCCCATGTTGAAAATATTTAAGAGATGTCATATCGATGCAAGAAGTATAGGTTATCGCGCAGTATTAATGCAAAAATCAGATGATGATGGCAAGTTCCATCCTGTGTACTATTTTAGTAGAAAAACGACCGATGCTGAAAGCAAACTGAGTAGGTTTGAATGAGAACTTTTGTGAAATCTGTTACGTTTCAAATTTCCCGCCAAAGAAAACGCGGAATCTAGACGATATCTGGCCTGCTTTCGATAGTTGGCAAGCCTGTACCCCTTCTTTGCTTCTTCGAAGTTTATTGGTAGATGACACACCACGTGACTGTCTTCGATTTCGTATCCTAGCAATCCTCGCTTGCCACAATTTCGCCTCGTTGAGGTCCTTTCTTGTTCGAAGTGTGTTACAAGTCAGACGTGTTTTACGTGCGTAATAAAATTATCGGAGTTCTTGCTCTTTGGGAGGAGTAATTCATTTGCGGATGTGCCGAAAGATTTAGTGACACCATCGAACACATTTGGGGATAATTTTAACTCCCATTACCTGGGAACTTATTAGCGCCCAGGTAATGTAAAAAGTGCAATGGCGTGTATCAAAATGGCTGCTAACGAAACCTTTTCCCTTTACATTCAGGCTTTTCTGAGCGCAGTCTTTTAGTCCAGGCTTTTAGGCCTAGTTCTCCGGTGGCGCTTCCGCCCTGTGAATGTACCGTGACCCGATCGTGGAAACCTGATCAGCCATCTTGACGATCCCAGCGGATCCAGTTTGAACCAGATTGTCGACGCTACCCGCGAACGACAGAGGGGTCGTAACTACCCACCGGCCACCGCGCTTCGGGTGATAACGTTGACCGTGACGCATGACTGGACGCGCTGTCAAAAGGTTAGGTATTCCAACTTTAATTTAATCTGACGTTTTCCAGATCGATCGGTTTACATTTTTTTGATTAATTTCTACTGAATAGTTGAATCGCGAGGAAGAATTTCGAACTACGTGTTGCACTGCGTTTACCGTAGTTAATTCTAGCATAAATTAAGAAGCCACTTGTAATTGTGTAAAGTGTTGTTTGTTTTGATTTGTTTAATAAAACCTAAGTTATGTTAACTTGAACTTCGAGTTTAATTTTTGCGTTCACGCACACTAGTGAGTAAAGTCTCGCCTCTATTTATTGTTGATTTATTTCTGCCCGATTTGGTCAATTGGAGACTTCGTCTGGTCGATTATGTTTTAGCTGAATATAGTCTTCTGGTGCCCTTTAATAATTTTTACCAACTTAATTACCCTGCCCCATTCTTCACTGTTGCTAGTCCGGGGAACAGCTGATACGTTTAGTCAGCAGAAGCTGGTCATCTGTCAGTGGTAAGTAAGAGGCAAGTTAAATTATAAATTTGGTGACAAATCGCTTGAACGGTTCCGAGTGAACGTTTTAGGCCAAAGATTTACTTTGATCACTGATTGTAATGCCATGCGATCAGCTCCAAAGAAAAAACAGGTTAACGCAAAAATCTGCAGATGGTGTTTGGCTTTAGAAGAATTGATTACGAAATGCAACACCGAAATAACGAACGCATGAGACATGTAGATGCTCTTAGCCGTAATTTTGAGGTCAACTTAACCGAAGAACACGAAATATTCATAATGCAAATGAAGGATACAGCGCTACAACTAATTAGGGAAAAACTAGGGCAAGAAAAAAACGTAAATGCTTATTTATACCTTGAAGAGTGGGATACTGATAAACGAGGAAATGATCCCTAAACGAATGAGGAAAGAAATTGTAATGAGAATCCACGAAAGAATTTCGCATTTGGGTGCAGACAAAACATTAAACGAACTACGGCAGAGACTCTATTTTAAGAACATGAGGAAGTTTGTATGCAAGCGTCTAGCTAACTGTTTAAAGTGCACTGAGTATACCCAGGAATCTTGCACTAACGACTCACTGTTGCATTCACTTGACAAAGGCACAGAACCATGGAATACCCTGCACATTGACCGCTTAGGTCCTTTAGAGAGAACGAACAAAGGTCACAAACATACTTTTTGCGTCATCGATGGTTTCTCAAAATGTCTGTTTTTGGAACCAACCAAAACAAATAATACCAGTGAAGCAACTGACGCATTGAAGAAGCTTCTGGACACCCGAAAAGAATAATATCCGATGGGGGAACCGCTTTTACCAGTGCTGAGTTTCAAAGTTTTTGCGAAGATGCGAAAATTAAACTCATCCATATATCCGTGCAGACACCCAGATCGAATGGTCAAATAGAAAGGTTGAAAGAAATGAAAACACCAGAGAAATGGAATGAAACCCTTGAGAAAGTACAACCAGTTGTGAACTAAACGATACAAAGAAGCCACCGGGTATAGCCCATCCGAAGTTTTCCTGGGATACAAAATAAATACCAGCACATAGGACGATCTCGAAGAATTCATTGATGGAAAAATTTTCGCCCAGAAGAATGGAGAAGCCATGAGGAAAGCTACGACAGCCAATACAAAACGGAATCAGGAGAAAGCTAAGGAAAGATACGACGAAGGAAAACATAAGGGAGGTGGGGCGGTCACACCACATTTTTATAAAGGTTCACGCCCCCACCCCCCAAATTAGTGTAGATTGGTTCATGCTTCATCACAAAATCCTTATCTCACAAAAACGTCATGCCACTCTTTATTGCTGTCTGAGGTTTCCATATTAATTCTTATGGAATTTATTTTATTTTTCCGTTTCAAAATGTTTTACCAAATCGCCTCCCTCAGCCCCGAGGATATATTGTTTCAGAGACTTGATATAGGAATAACTAATTTTATTTTTTGTGAAAAATCGATTTTACGCAACAAAAGCAACGTACCATAGGTAGTTAGCCCTCCTCACCGGTATAAAAATGGCGCGCTGTTATTTTTCTAGGGCGCACCGAAGCAAATATCGATTCCCTTACGTGGTTCACGACTCGTGTCATTTGCATTGCACATCTGCCTCGTTATTTTTGTTCAGCGGGCCGAAAACGGAACGCGGGGCCTGGATGTTGACTTCGCGTGTTTTTCGATCGCCGATAATTGTGAGGAGAGCAGAAGACGCGAAGGCAAAATTCGAGCCAATTAGCGAGGGTAATTGCCCGTAGCTCGTAGGATTTAAAAAGGAGTCAATTGGTACTCACTCATCGTGTAACCAAAGTGGTCTTCTTCATCTGGGTCCGCGGCAATTTCCTCTTTGGTCCTCCTCACGTTGGCCGCACTGGCGCGATCAATCTTAAAAGAAAACAAACAAACAATGTATTGAAGTTTAAATGATGGAATTTTGGTATGAGTGAAAATCCTTTTCAGTTTTTCGAGTCACCCTGTATTGCGTGGGAACACGAAAAGACCGTTATTTGCCGAAGCGTCCCGTCATTAAACAAGAGCCTTCACTACGCCATCACGGAATTGTTTTGTCTCCCTCGTTCCCCATGCGAGTCAACTGTCTTCTTCTATCAACCCGTCCGTATTTAGACGCGTCGAAACTCTACACGCCTCGCCAGTTCTCAGTTAAGGGTACACCTCGTGGTGTGGTGTTTTGTTTTAAGAGATTCAACAGGCCGAAAATGCCTCGTTGGTGGACACTGATGAACGGTAATCAAGATACCGGATTTTGAAATCGTCACCTCCTTTATTTATAAGCATTGCCGATTCTTTTCGAAGTCTAATCCCGGCAAATTGCGATTAGGTAAATATGGTGAGCATCTGGAAACGACACTGTTGGCAACTGTATATAAGCGCTAGCTGTTCGTAAGGTGGCGCCCTCTAATCGAACTTTATTAAAACTTATTTCTTAAATATTTTTTTCTGTAGGGGATTAGCCCCAACAATACGTTCAAGCTTTTCCTTTAACGAAATTGGCTATGAATACCCGTTGAGAGGATTAACAGTCAATAGATGGCGCCACCTACAACTCAATTTTAAGCAAACTGAGACTGCTTTATCGAATATACAAGCAAAGCTTAATGTAATACTGACGCGCATTTATTTTACCGTAAGGTAAACAAATGTGCGATAACGCGTGGGACCGTGGCTAGCGCCGTACGTACTCTTGCACAGTTCCAGCCTGGAAGGATCCTCCTCCAAAGAATTACTAATCGGCCATGTAATTTAATTAAGTATTAAAGGGTCCGGAATTCCCTTAAAAACTCCGGTGGTGGCAGCGAACTCCGTTACTTTGGTTTAGTTTTTCTAAAGTGTCCAAATGTTATTTTGGTTAACATGCTTAGTTAAATTTCTTACGCTACCAAAACAAGAAGGGTTAAAAACGGGGAAAGTCTTCCACTTTCACCCCAGACCCTTCCTACAGGGTGATGACTGAGTGCCTGACCAAAAGGAACTTCCCAACCATCTGGAAGAGAGCAAAGCTGGTGCTCATAGAGAAACCCAAAAAGGTCGCAGACGACACGCCTGCGTACCGACCAATCTGCCTTCTCGATCGTCGCAGTGAAACTGTCGGAAACAATCGTCAAGCAGCGACTAGTGGAGGACAACCAGTTTGGGTCCAGAACCGGCAGATATACTGCAGATGCGCTTATGAAGTGACATCGTGCACAAGACCAGACAAGTGACATACCAGCACACATTCAATTCTGTCTCGTGACCACACATTATAAAAGCCCTTAACAGAGCAGGCATCAGCAAACCTATGGTCAAGCTGACACAGTCCTACTTGCAAGACAGGATCATTCTTTCTCCATCAGGGGGAGAAGTACGAATGTCGTGCGGCGTCCCTCAGGGGTCTGTCCTTGGACCGACCCTGTGGAAGGTCCTGCACGACGGAATACTGCAGCAGGACAGGAGCCAAGGAGTGGCAACGATAGCTTACGCGGACGATCTGGCCGTAATCGTCACTACGAAAACCACTACGCTTCTGGCAGGGCGCGCCCAGCTTGTCATGATGAAGATCGTCGACTGGCTGGACGAGCACGACCTAGAGCTAGCAACCACAAAAACGGAAATGCTGAAGACTTTGACATTAGAAATACAAGATGTGGGCCAATGGACCTCTCCCCTCCCCCCGCGAACCGCTCGCGTCGCACGCGGACCCGCTTGAGATTTCGCCAGTCTTGTGACAGCCCGCTGTGCAAACAGACCGCATGGAGAGTAATTCTCGCTTCCGTGAATTTTCATTAAACGGCGTTTGTTTTGGAGTGAAAAACTGCACGTTTTCAATTTTCTTGTAAATGAAGCAATCTTCTGTTGGCCGAGGTTAGAAGAATTACGTTGACTCTGCAACGAAAGTCGGATCCGGATTTCGGGCTTTCATATTTGACAACCTCGCTGCGTTATCTTTGCTTTTTATTTTATTTTATTTCGCGCTTACTTATTACAACAAATAACGACAAGAGGTGCTTGTATTGGTGAATTTTATTGTATTAATAAAAATCTGCCCCTTTACTTTTGGGGTTACGTACGACCCACACTCATCTCCTCGAGTCCAGCCGATCGGGAGGTGATTTTAATTTGCCCATCTCCATATTTTGCAACCAGGTAGGCAGCAAAGCGCTACTTTAGCACTGATGATGATCACAATTCTCGATAGTATTTGACTTATTGTGGCCCGAGCATTTAGAATGAAACTTCAAGGGGTGTCGGAAAATAACCCCAAGGACCCCAGCAATCAAAAATCTCTCATTTACCTCTTCGCCCTTTTTGCTGATCGTCCTTCCTTCCATTTCTCGCACGTCCTCCTCTTCGCCGCTCTCTTCCGAAGACTCGATCAGGTGCGTTTTCTTCTCCTTGATGACATCCGGCTCGTTCTGGATTACTGTCATCGGAGCAGCGTCGGTTTTCGACGATGGTGGAACCGAACCGGCTCTCAAAAGAACTGCGTCTTCTTGGGGCTTCGTCGTTGGTTCCTCGATTGTTTCGTTTTTTACAAGTGGTGCTGGCGCGGGTGCTTCCGCCGGTATCTCAGCGGGAGGATTCGACGTGCACGTTTGACATTCATCTTCCGAAGGCTTCTGCGATTCCTGAAGCGAACAGCTGCATACCTTGATACACCTCGTTTCGAAACTTACCTCGTCCGTGCAAAATTCCTCCGGCGGTTTGATTTTGATGGGCGAGGGGTATGGAGAAGGCTCTTCGCGAGGTTCGCCGTTCTCATCGACGTTCTGAAAAAAGAACTCCAAAGACTTAGGTACTGCCTGCAGTTTAACGAAATCGAGCTAACCAACCTCAGTTACTTGCGAATTAGAAAACCCGAAACGTCGCGACTTACCCAAGGGATGAGAGACTGGATCAAGAACGTGACGGGATTCGGGGCGTTCCTTATCGCCTCGACGGCCTTTTCGTGGCTGGTCTCCCGGAGGTCGACGCCGCTTACCTCTAGTATCCTGTCTCCGGTCTGCAAAATAAATTTACGTTACAATCCCGTCAAGAAAACCTTTCGTTTCACATTGAATTGCGACAAAATCCCATATGAAATAACATAAGCTTCGTAATTGCCATTTGGGGGGGGGGGGGAGAAATGGAAATCTCGAGTAGCTTACCAATCGGTGTTTTTGAGTTCTGAGCAATTGAAAGTTGTCTGAACCTGTTACAAATCTGTTTCGGACCTGTTTGAGAGCTGTTGAGGAGATGAGTGGCCGTGGAGAAAAAACAGGGTGAGAGTCACCAGCGGAAATAACGTCCCCGGGGTGGCGCATCAAACAAGAGGAAGAAAATAGTGATTCGAGATCATTCTAGGCGCAACAGTTCCAGTTGACTGCGAGTCCGGAGCAATTGCAACCTGTCGGCAAGTTATTTTGGACTTGTTACGAACCAGTTTGAAAGCTGTTGAGGAAACACGAGATGACAATTCGGAACAATTTTACAACAAGTTACAACCTATTCCGAACCTGTTGCAAAGCTGTATGGAAGCTGTAAAGGATTTGACAGTTGCGTTCTAGTTTTTTTTTAATCGCAATAGTCAATTTTAAGACCAATCCAAGGCGGTTCTGCAACATAACCCGAAATAACTGCAGTAATTGATTGGCGACAGCTTTCATCTCGTTCTCGACCGTCCAAAACCCGAAAAGCTTGAGCGCCACGTCACCAACCAGATACGAGATATACGAGGACATCTCGCGACTATATCATCACAGTATACAGGTTTGCAACAGGTCAGGACAATTTTTAAACAACTTGTACCTGCCCTGAACCAAAAAAGCTGTTTAAGCTAGACGAAGATCCAGTTTTTTTTATCTTGCCAGATGATACAGCCTTACAACAGGTTAGGGTATTTTTAAATGGATTTCAACGGCTTGGAATTCGAGGAAATCGAACGCGCGAGTCATTTGAGCCGCTCGAAACCCCTCTTTCTCTTTAGCACTTTCTCTCATGGAAGGACACAGCCTATCGACAGGTTTGGAGGTGTTGTTAGCTAGATTTAAAGACCTTCGACTTCGAGACCCGAGGAATTTATAACTTATATTTATAAGCTTGAGCGCCACGTCATCAACCAGATAGGAGATACATGAGGACATCTCGCTACTATATCATCACAGTGTATACAGGTTTGCAACAGGTCAGGACAACTTTCAAACAACTTGCCCTGCCCTGAACCAAAAAAGCTGTTTAAGCTAGGCGAAGATCCAGTTTTTTTATCTTGCGCACACATCATCAGGAAATACAGCCTTGCGACAGGTTGGGGTCTTTTTAAATTGGATTTCAACGGCTTGGAATTCGAGGAAATCGAACGCGCGAGTAATTTGAGCCGCTCGAAACCCCTCTTTCTCTTTAGCACTTTCTGTCATGGAAGGACACAGCCTATCGACAGGTTTGGAGGTGTTGTTAGCTAGATTTAAAGACCTTCGACCCCGAGACCCAAGGAATTTATTCACCATGTCATTTGGGTTACTCAAAGACCCTCTTTGTCTGAACCACCTCATCTTATCGAAACGTACAGCCTTCCGACAGGTTTGGAAACGTTTTTAACAGTTTTAAACGACCTTCGGCCTCGAGAGCCAATCAGTTTATACACCATAATCCGTCCACGAATTACTCAAAGACCCCCTCTTTCTTTGCAGCACCTTATCTCAACAAATTATACAGCCTTTCGACAGGTTTAGAAGCGTTTTAAACTAGTTTTAAACGACGACCTTCAGCCTCGAGAGCCAAGGAGTTTATACACCATGAACCGTCCACATGTCATTTGAGTTACTCAAACCCTCTTTGTAAGCACCACCACATCTCATCGAAACGTGCAGCCTTTCGACAGGTTTGGAAGCGTTTTGAACTAGTTTTAAACGACCTTCGGCCTCGAGAGCCATGGAGTTATACACCATGAACCAACCGTCCACATGTCATTTGAGTTACTCAAAGACCCTCTTTGTCTGCACCACCTCATCTCATCGAAACGTACAGGTTTCGAAGCGTTTTTAACTAGTTTTAAACGACCTTCGACCTCGAGACTCCAGGAGTTTCCACATCATAATCCGTTCACGAATTACTCAAAGATCCTCTTTCTTTGCAGTACCACATCTCATCAAATCATACAGCGCTTTAACTAGTTTTAAACGACTTTCGACCTAGAGATCCAAGGAATTTTTTGCAGCACCTTATTTCAACAAATCCTACAGCCTTTCGACAGGTTTGGAAACGTTTTGAACTAGTTTTAAACGACCTTCGGCCTCGAAAGCCAAGGAGTTTATACGCCATGAACCGTCCACATGTCATTTGAGTTACTCAAAAGCCCTCTGTCTTTGCAGCACCTTATTTCATCAAAACATACAGCCTTGCGACAGGTCTAGAGTTGTTTTTAACTTGTTTTGAACGACCGTCGGCCTTGATACTGAAGGAGTTTATACTTCATAATCGGTCTACATGTTATTTGAGCTAATCAAAGGCCACCATTTTATCTCATCAAAACATACAGCCTGCGACAGGTTTGGAGTTGCGTTTTAGACGACCTTCAACGTCGGGATCCAAGGAATTTGAACATCATGAACCGTCCATGTGCCAATTGAGCTACTCAAAGATTCTCTTCCTATGTAATGAAAACGTACAGCCTCACTACAGGTTTTTGAACGACCTTCGGCCTCGAGGCTGAAAGGGTTTATACATCATGATCCGTCTAGATGTTATTTGAGCTACTGGAAGTTTACATCATCAGGACATACAGGTTTGGAATTGTTTTCAACTGAATTGAATGGAATTGAATGCCACATGTCATCTACTACTTGATTGACCCGCAGAGCCTCCCTTTTTTTAAAGGAGCTTATCTTGCGATTACGTTGTTGTTTTAAATTATGGGGGATTGTTCGAAAAGTTAACTTACGTTTAATTGTCCGGACCTTCCGGCCGGGCTGTTCGGCACCACGTGTTTCACGAAAATCCCCAGGATGGTCTCCGGCGAGGAATCCGAACTGTGCAGGTCGACCTGGAATTTTTTTTTTATGAGCGAAATTAACGGGCGTTTCGGCGCACGTACTTTTCCGCCGACGATGCTGATTCCCAGGCTCGCGTCCGGATCCCTGTTGATCTGAACCGACTTGATCGATCCCCAGTGTTTTTGAAGCATTTCCGTCACTTGAGCCCGCTTTGATGATCCTGTTGTTGCGCCCACCTCTTTTCCTCGCGTCACTGTCATCGGATCGCTGTTTCAGACAGAAAAAAAACAACGACACCTCAGTTCGACTTTTTTTCCCCCTTACATTTTTCTGTGTCAGTCGGATCTTAACTTTCGATTAGTGGCTCTAGCTCTAAACGGGACTGGCGGGATGAGGGGAGGGGGGGGAGAGGAAGGTAATTAAGAGTTCTTACGATGTCCTCGACAACAAAAAAAAAACGTAAAATTGCTGACAAGTTAATCTAAATGCGAAAGCAGTGCCTTATTACTAAAGACCGGATTTTAGGAAAATGAAACTAAAATCCGGTCTCTACTTATTACAGTCGGCTTCGGTTGAGGGCTGAAGAATAAATTCGTTTTAAAACCTTTGCTTGAACGGATGGGGAATTGTGGACTGTGGTAAAGGCTTTGCAGGTGGTTTTAATTTGAAAAAAAAAATTATGAAAAGTAGTTTGCGTATTTTTTAAAATCGTTGCCAAAAATTTTCCGCGACGGGCGGCGACGCCCGCCCCAGAGATGTCTTATGTATTTTAAGAAAATTGAAAAGCACTTGGCAAGACCGGCTCGAAAATTGCGCTAATAAAACGCCTATTTTTAGAGCCTCCTAGATTGACTTGTATGCGCTTACACGGACACAATGCACGCACCAGCGAATACCCGCAGGTCACTCGGATATTTTCACTTCACATCGCGAACGACGACTGACAATGCGAAAGCAGCTAATGAGCCGACGGCGCCTTTTCTTTCAGTGAGAGAGCGCTGTGCTCGCGAGCAATGACAACAACAGCAACAATAACCGAAGTCATTAACAATTAGTTTCGATTAGCGCCGGTTCGTATGCGTGCGTGCAGGTCAGGCCTTAATAGATTCGAACTTTTCGCACGCGGGAGGACGAGGCCCGCGTCCGCAGACACAACGGACTTTAATGCTGCGCGCTAAAAATAACGCGCGTCTGTAACATTATCAAACGCGCGCGTGCTTCGGAAAACATCTTTATTAACTCCGGATATTTACGAACGCGCTCAATTTTACGGGAACTTAATTCCCACGTACGTTCTTTTCTTCTTTTCTAGATAAATACATAAATCTAAAACAATTTTATTTTATTCCGATCACTTTCCACATTGAAATTAGAGATGGGCGACAAAACGATTTTATGCAAGTCGAGTCTATCAATGCAAAGTCGATTAACTTCGATTAATAAATCAACAGTGAAAGTCGACTAATTAGTCGATATAAAATTTTTAACCCATTTAAATGAGCTTTCGGTTAAAATGAATTACGCAATCAAATATTTAAAATAAAATGAAATTATTGTGATTCTGTACTATCATAATAGATGCATAATAAAAGATTGTTTAGTCAAAAATCTGTATTGTTTAATAACACAACACTCCATAGATACCTAAGTACACATAATTAATGAACGAGATTAAGGCACCCGACTTCCTTCCCGATATACGCCTAAAACATACTCAGTAAAGAATCAATATAACAGAATTAATATTCATTGTATTAATTCAGATTTTTTTATACGTATAGTAAACATCATATTCTACACGGGCTGCAGCTGAAATATTGAAAATAATAGTTTAAAAGCTAATAATTTTAACTTTAAAATGTATATTTGTAGCAAAATTTGACAGGAATGAAATATTTTTTTTCTAAATAAATTGGATCTTTTCATAAATAATGACGACAGCCCCGTGTCATATAATCCTTTTACAAAAGGTTTACGTTTTTTCCTAATAGAAAAACTATAAAACATTTCCTACAAACGTATTATTTGCAAGCTATGATTTTCATTTAACTTGATTCTCAAACCGAAACATAGATGTCCTCTGAAACTCACATTTCTAGCAAAATATCTGATTGGTAGTTATGACAAAGACCAACCCCTTACATTTTATGCGTGATTTATTAAAGCAGACCCTAAATAAAGGAATGCGATCCATCAAATATTCGCGGGAATTTTAAATTTGGTAGGTGGGTTGTGACAACGCGCTAAGCGTTGATGAGCACTATGTAGTAGTGATAGAGATATGTATAGTAGTAATAGAGATAAGCCGATAGAGTAGATCGTGGTTGCGTTTAAACGTGTTCTATGTTCTATGTTTAAAATGATGTTAATTTTGAAATAATTACGGTACTGTTTTATATGCGAGAAAACAACTTAAACAAACGTAATAAAGCAATTTACGATACTGCTAAATCTCATATTATAGAGTATGCATGGAAAGATATAAATGACATTAAATAGTACATTTAAAAAAATTAAAAGAATTAAATCTAAAACATACAGCAAAGAAGAATATACTGAAGTGCGAAGTCACATCGTAACCGTACGATTATTATAAACATATAGGGATGCACGATTTAAATCGATACTTTTGGAAGATCGATATTTTCCTTTAAAATATCGATTTTTTGAATCGACATTAAACTTCCGATTTTCGGTACATATCGATACGCGTATGTACGAATCGATTCACTAAATAATTTCGGCGATTTAATTGACATTAAACATTCCCAAGAAATTTGCAATTTTTTTTTCAAGAATTATTTCTGTCATGAAATAAAATCTGTACTTTGCAAGGTGGCCCAATAAATTATTATTATTATTATTATACACCGTGATTCAAAAGGACCGCACCATCACTTAGGTGGTTTTCAGACCCACTTATTTGTTCTCAAAAGTGTAAATAAAAATTTTCTAGATTATTTTTTTACGAAGATATAGGCTTTCAAAGTTACGAAACTGATGGTGATTTTATAGTAATTAGATAATGTAACTTTATGTTTTTATTAATGAAAGGTGTAGATAAACGCCTCTAAAATTATCCTTGCTAATAAAACATAATATTTATTAAGTAATAAAGCAGGAAAAGTCTTTGGAAATGTTAACATTATTTTAGAAGTAAAGCCGGCAACGGTGCACCGAAAATTCGGTTTTACTATGGTTACCATAGTGTGACCTGACAAATAAAATTTATCAATGATGTTCACATTTTGAAAGTCAAATTTTTTGATTGATTTGAAGAATTTATTCAAATTCAAAATGTTTACTTTAAATGAATACTGTGATATGTATCTTCTTCTGGGAGAGAGTAGTGGAAACTTTCGACGCGCTGCAGCAGCTTATACTGAACGATACGGTGAACGTAGACATCCAGACAAAAATGTTTTTCAACGGCTTGATCAGTGTCATGTATCATCGGTATCATGAAGTGATAGGTAGGCCACGCTCCGCCAGAACTCCCCAAGTCGAGGAAGCTGTTCTACAAGTCGTTGAAGACAATCCTAACGTCAGCATTCGAGATATTGGACGATATTTAAACGTAAATTACAATGTTGTTCGGCGTGTATTAAAAACAGAAGGTTACCATTCTTTCGACTATACAAAAGTTTAAGCTCTGTGTGAAGCTGATTTTCCTCTTCGTATTAATTTTTGCCATTGGATGCTTGATCAAATCAACCAACTCTTTCATTATTTTTTTTACTTAAGAACTTTAGAATAGCTGAAGAAAGTAGGATATTAAGAACCACAGTTAAGAATTGACATTTATTATTATGTCAAATTTTATTTCCAAACGTTTTGACAAACCAGTGCATATGCAGTTGTCAACAAAAAAGAGGGTACCTATGATCTATGATTTCAAATTTGTAAGTGCATCTACAAGGTGCAGTGTTGCCTATTTGCGTTATTTTTAAACATTCATATCTTAAAAACTATTCATGGCAAAAAAATTCTAAAAACATATTTGTGCTCCTGTTAATGGTCTGTATTTACACCGAAGCGATGGTGCGACCCTTTTGAATCACGCTGTATTTTAAATCGATCTTTTTTAATATCGATATTTTTTAACAAGTAGGGACTTTTAACAAATCGATTGGGACTCGATTCGAAAATTCGATGTTTTTAAATTTTGGTGCATCCCTAAACATAACCTAACTTTTTATATCCATTTAACTACGCTTTTCTACAAAATGGATAATAAAAGGCAATTAATGAATTAAAACATTTATTTTATTACATAAATTATTTGGTAATAGAGACCATAAGCGAATCGAAAAGTTATAGTTTCAACGGGCATATGCGTAAGCCGTAAGATACACTTTGACGGATCGCATTCCTTTATTTAAGGCATACTGTTTATTTATAAACTCTTTAAAAGTATGTATGTAAGTGCCAGCCTATGTCAAAAGGCAAATCTTGACAATTTTAGGGAAAAAGCGTAAAAGAGAATTTTTGTCTCAAAAAAGACGTACTTTTCACATCCCACTTGTAAGTAGAGTGTGAAAAATGCACCCGTCGTCGTAAACACAAGACTTCTTGAAACAGATGAGAGAGACACAAAATATATGAAAAATCGTGAGTGAGAAAGATACGATTATAGGCCCAAAATGCTCTATACAGAGAAAAATATGTAGTGAAAAGTAACACAATTGTAACTGAAATGAAGCCAGTAACAAATTGTATGAAATATTGATACAGTTGTTTAACATGATAATATCTTGTTTATAATTTTGTAAAATTGTGATAATATTTCATACAATTTGTTACTGGCTTCATTTCAGCTACAATTGTGTTACTTTTCACTACCTATTTTTCTCTGTGTAAGAAGTGTAATTTGCAAAGGTGACAACACAGGAATACAATTGACATTTCTCGAATGTGAAACGACTGTGTGCGCCTATGGGCCGATTGTATAAAACGAGTTAATCAGTCGATCAAGCTAATTGTGTGGTTAAGCAATATCATTGGAGGGAAGTTTAAGTTTGATCGAGTGGTTAACTTGTTTTATACAACTGGCCCTATGACATACAGCGACCATATTGAGTAACCAATTTGGACGAGAAACTACTGTTAGTGTAGCTCTCCTGTTATTCTTAACTCGTTAGTCAACGCTGAATGCGAAACTTCAACGGCGACAGACTTGGGCGACAGATACATGCGTTTTTTGTCTCCGTAAAAATTTTTGGTGGGGCTTCATCAGCGACACGCCTACTGACTGTTCCTTCCCTTCACCCTTTAGCCCCTCAGAAACTTTGGGATTGCAAGGCGTCAGCCTTAACAGAAACAAGTCTCTGGGCGTTCGACAACTACCCTTCCCACGATGAGATCAGGATAACGTAAACATTACTACTTTACTGCTCATATAAAAATAACGATTAATCGACGACGGCAAAGTGTTAGTCGATTAACTCGACTATTAAGTCGACTATTATCGACTATTTAGTCGAAGTCGCGCATCTCTAATTGAAATATGGAACCGATTAATATACATGGTACTACCAAACTCGAATCATTTATTAAAACGATAAATATTAGAGGAGACATCAAAAAAATTGAATGAAATTGAATGAATTATTGAATGAAATAATCAATAATCTATATAGAACTGTCAGTTTGACAACTAATTAAAAAGAAAACTGTGACAGTTATCATAATTGTCAAAAATAAGCTGTCAGTGTCAGTTTATCATTACGCTATAAAAATAAAAGGTTCTTCTAATTAATTTGATTGATCATGGTGGGAGATCATCAACAGTCTACTAGAAATTGTCATCAACGTCATCAACAATGTACTACAAAAATAAATCAAAATTTGACATCTGTCACAGTTGCAAAAAAAAACCCTGTTGTCAATGAAGGTTTTCTTAGTATGACCAATCAGTGATCATTCGCTTTAGTGATGTCATCGGTAATTGACAATTAAAATGTCATTTTTTCAATGCGATGAATTAGAATGTCGTCACTGATAGGTTATCACAAAACTTTATTGGAACTTGGACAGTTGTCAAAAGATTATCAAAAGAAATCAGGCGTCAATAAGTTTGATAGTTAAAATAAAAGATTTTATTTGATAACGCGAATAATTAAAATGACATCATTTGTAGTCTGTATATAGAATACGTCAAATAGACATTTCATTAAAACTTTGACAACTGTCATAATTGTTAGTCAGTTTGACAATTAAAATGTTTTTTTTTTAATTAACGCGATCAATTAGAATGACTTAATCAACAGTCTGTATAGAACTTTGACAGTTGTCATGATTGTCAAAAAAAAATCAGGCGTCAGTTTGACAATAAAAAAAAAATAATTAATGCGATTGACGGAGTTTTGTTTTTAATAATGTGACCAACTAGGGTTACGTCATTAATGATGTACAAAAAACAGTTTTCGTAACTGTCAAAAGTAACTGTCAATCAGCTCGACTATTAAAAAAAAATTGTTTTTATTAATGTAATTATTAATCACAATGAGACGTCATCAGCAGCCTAATAGAAAATTTCATTACAACTTTGTCAGGCGTCATAATTGTCAAGAAAACATTGTTAGTCAGTTTGACAATTAAAATGTTTTTTTTTTAATTAACGCGATCAATTAGAATGACTTAATCAACAGTCTGTATAGAACTTTGACAGTTGTCATGATTGTCAAAAAAATCAGGCGTCAGTTTGACAATAAAAAAAATTATTAATGCGATTGACGGAGTTTTGTTTTTAATAATGTGACCAACTAGGGTTACGTCATTAATGATGTACAAAAAACAGTTTTCGTAACTGTCAAAAGTAACTGTCAATCAGATCGACTATTAAAAAAAAATTGTTTTTATTAATGTAATTATTAATCACAATGAGACGTCATCAGCAGCCTAATAGAAAATTTCATTACAACTTTGTCAGGCGTCATAATTGTCAAGAAAACATTGTTAGTCAGTTTGACAATTAAAATATAAGTTTATTTTATTAAACGCGATTAACTAGAATGAAATAATCAATAAATAATCTATATAGAACTGCCAGTTTGACAACTAATTAAAAAAAAAAACTTTGACAGTTATCATAATTGTCAAAAATAGCTGTCAGTGTCAGTTTATCATTACGCTATTAAAATAAAAGGTTCTTCTAATGAATTTGATTGATCATGGTGAGAGATCATCGACAGTCGACTAGAAATTATCATTAAGAAACGAAAAAAAAACATCGTTAATGACGTCATCAACAATTTACTACAAAAATAAATCAAAACTTGACATCTGTCACAATTGCAAGAAAAAAAACCTGTTGTCAATGAAGGTTTTCTTAATGTGACCGATCAGTGATCATTCACTTTAATGACGTCATCGGTAGTTTACCGGAAAACTTTATTGAAACTTTCACAGTCATCATAATTGTCAAAAGTAAAATCAATTGTCATTTTGACCATTTTTTCAATGCGATTAATTAGAATGTCGTCACTAATAGGTTATCACGAAACTTTATTGGAACTTCGACAGTTGTCATGATTGTCAAAAAAAAAATCAGGCGTCTATAAGTTTGACAGTTAAAATAAAAGATTTCTTGATTTAAAATGACGTTATAATCGAGTTGCTTGCGAGAGAATATTTGCGAGTTTCATTGAATTATTGCGGAATCATTCGACGTTTCGGTGGTTAAATGTAGAGCACGTCCGGCCCTCCGGGATTCTTTAATCGACTCTGCCAAATCATTTTCCATTTTATTTATTATTAAAGTCAGAAGGCAGACGATCCACTGGACGAAAGTAAATAGTTAACAGGATCAGACCCCCCCCTTCTTTTGGCGACAGTTGAATGCCGATTTTAGATGACAGCTGAACAAACTTATTGCTTGCGTCTTGCAATGAGCGCCTAAGATATGTGCGTTTAGATAAGTCAAAAGCAAAGAAAGAACGCGCGCAAATGCAATGAGAATTTTAATACCGCCGAAAAGTCACTGTATTAATAAAAGACGTAAGTTTAGTAACACCCTGTACAGCAAATTTAGTTTAGTAGTTTCAAGACGGCATTTTTAAGTCGAGAAATGAACGCCGAAAGCGTTAAGAGACGTTACTTTGAATCGCACGGTGTCATTTTAAATCTGTGGGGTTTGCTTCACCAAGAGATGTCGCTGTTGATCAATCTCTTACTAACAACTGACGCATACCTTAATCAGCAACATTATAGATTTTCTTCTTTTTTTTTTCAAACTGGACTCATTCTGAATCCCCTTCCAAGTGTTTCTTCTTGTTGCTGCTCGTTTTTACTTGTAACCTGTGCTCTTCTCATTCTTCTTCTTCTTCTTCTTCGTTAACGCAGGACATTTCTTGTTTCACCTCTGACCTTGATTGCCCCCAGTTGTTTAACTTTCCCTGTTCATCTTTGGTTGACTTAATTTTTAGACCAAACACTTCTTTTTTCTCTCTGAGTGTACTGTTTCGGAGTCTTCCGGAGTCTGTTTTCTTGTAGCTCGTAGTTTTGTGAGACCTGCGTCTTCCTTCACGTTATCTTTTTCATCTTTTGATTGACCTTCGATTATTTCTTGTTCTTCTTTCGCTGTTCAACGGACTTTAGGTGATGCTTTGTTCAAAAAATCGAAGAAGAAACTCATTACTTTTTTCTTGTTCTTTCATTTTCGAGTTGTTCGCTATTTTGGTCTTCAAGGTCATCTAGCTTAATCCCCGGTTCAAACAATCAATTCTTTTAAGGATTTTTCTACCTTCTCGTTTAAACACTTTACTTCTTCTTTGATAGACATCACCTTCTTCCCTTTTTTTCCAATTTCTTCCTTTCTTCTTGTTCTTGTTCTTTAGAGAGTTTTTTCAATTCCGACTTGATCGCCCTTTTGTCCTTCAACGTCGTTTTACTTAATCCCCAGATCAAATAAGCGGAACACCAATAAGTATCTTCCGAACAGTTGACGTGTATATAACCCTGTATATTGTTTTATTTATTTCTTTTTTAATAAAAGCGGCAATTTTTTTAATACGCCTTCGACACTCTTTCTTTCTTCTTGGCACACGACTGCGTTCTCTTCTGTTTCATTTATTATATACTTTTCTTTTATTTCAATTACTTTCAGCTAGTGCATACAGGGTACTACCGAACTTGAATCGTTATAAATTTTATACAAGGATATAAAAAACTCTATTGCGTAACAACGGATAGATAATACATAATAAACTAGGTTAGATTATATTTTCTTTTTAGGGGGGGGGGCGCAGTACTGAAGTGGCAGTTTTCAAAGACAGATGAACGCATGGGAGGTGACAGATATTAGCGCTTAGACACGTCACAAACAATGAAAGAATGCATGTTAATGCCTCCGGAAAGTTAGAGTATTAATAAAAGACGTAAGTTTAGTAACACCCTGTAGAGTAAAAATTATTTCGAAGCGTTTTGAATACCAAAATGTCGACGTCGACTATATTCTTAAAAAAATTGGCAGTCTCGCGTCATAAAACTTGAAAATTGTTGTCTCGCGAATGTATCGGGCAAATTTTGTTAAGACCTGTCAGAGGGGCGTCGTCGTTGCGTGAAGTTGCGAATTTTCCATCGCCTGACGAAATGTCCCGCAATCTTCCGCCCATCAGCGCGGCCGATTCAATAAGATCCGACGACGACGTCGCCCTCGGCCGAAATTCGAAGCCACAGTCTCGAATTGATTTCGCCTCGGGGGCGGGCGGGGGCGGGGGCGGAAATTAGCGCGCGGAACGCCGGAATACCTGAAAACGCGCGCGACGAAATAATGCAACGCGAAGCCTTACCGAAGGACGAACGTAATCTCGTTACGGCGGCCTTAATCGGATACGAGTGCACGTGAACTCGTTAAAATACGAGAACTTCGGCGCCCTTCCTACGTTTGTGTCATTGCAATAACGATCTTGTCTTACGATTCGATAAGATTCGTGGGCTTCATTTGTTGGCCTAGATTAACTGAAAGCGCAACTTTGGAAAGCGACGTCTGGGCCCAGCACCCGTTAAATTAGGTACTAATGAACGCACGTTATATCCTATATATCCTTTCGTGCAAATTATTTTGAGACTTACCCATCTGCATCCTCAGGGTAACCACTCACAAACGCAGATTTCCTCCTCACGTAATTCTCAGGTCCCGGATCGTAGGTCAACGTAACGAAAGAGCGATCGAGAATGTTGGGCGCCGACCTGCTCTTGAAAGGCAAGAGTATTTCGCCGAAAATAAGATCGTCGGGTAATTCCTCCGCGGCTTTACATTGCGCGTACATCCTGTAGGACTCCAGGCACTCCTCGTAGTCGTTGTAATACTCCTTGATGCACCTCTGGTACCTCGTCGGGGTCGTCGCGGTCAGGTCGAAGTTGCTGCAGCACTTGATGACCTCATCTCTGGAATACTGAAGCAGGAAGAACTCGTCCCCGGTGAGGGAGTCCCCGGATCGTTCGTCCATGAAGTGATCCAGTTTCGTGTCCAGACATATGTGGTTGGTCCTGGGCAGCTCGCTCAGGCACGGTTCCGATTGGGCGGCGGCCGCGTGGAGGTTCACTTTGGAATTGGTCGGCGTCTTCTCCTCGGGGATCTTGGATGTTTCGTCGGAGAGCGACTCGTCCAGGCAGGTCTCGTATCCGTCCTTTTCGGAGATTTCGTCGGTGGTCTTGGCGGACAGCGTCAGGGTCACTTTCTCGCTCTGGGTCGAGTCCGACTTAACTAAGTGCTTAATATTACTTTTGAAATTGTCGGTCTGAGGGTGGTTCACCTCGTTATTATTATCACATACACTTTTGAAGCTGAGCTCACTTTCACTCATGTTTTTTGTACTTGAATTGTTCGTGGCGGCGGCGGCGGCGGTCAGGAGATTGTTCTTTTGGACGCCGCCATTGTGCACTAGGTCGTCGAACTGGGACATGCAGGACGAGTGGTTGTACGAGACGTCATCGTCGAAGCATATCTGGACCACCTCCAGGCACTCCTGGTATTCCTCGAGGCATTCTTGAAAATCGTCCAGGCAGGTTTGGTCCTCTTGATCGGTGTCCTAGGCAAAACATCATCATTAACTTACGTCTTATTGTTTAATCATTGTTTGTGCGACAACACTTTTTGAGTACCAACGGAACCCCAACAAGCAAACTCCAGAATTTGTCAAAAAAATAAATACATAAATATTTTGTTAATTCGCTAATTCAATAGATGGCGCGCACGTTCTTTGATTGACAATTGACAACCCTATCAACACTACTGTCAAAATAACTTTTTAGATTTTGTTAATTTTAAATAAATGGTGGCACCTTCTTGTCTCTAATTGAGAGTTAATGCCGTCAAAACTTTTGATTTTCGTAAATTGCTTGCAAAATTCCAATAGATCGCGAGCCAAGACCTCGTCTATTATTGACAGTTAATCCTATAACTGACATTATTGTAATTTTTTTTAATTCGTTAAATTTTCAGTAGATGGCGGCACGTTTTTGTCTCCGATTGACGGTCCTACAATTGACAGTTATGGCTAAAGGGCGATTTACACGAACATGTTTTTCTTTGCAAGCGACAAAAAGTTACCTCTCTCTAATATTTGCATGCATTAGAAAGAAACAACTAATTGCTTAAAAGTTTACTTGTACAAGAAAACTTTTACAGAAAAACTGGAACAAGCGCTATTTTCTACAAGTTTCTGTAAAAGTTGACGGTTTGCGCAAGCGCAATTTACCGATTTCACGATATATCAAGTTAACTTTACAACGTGTGATTCGTTATAACCTTTAATTCGAACAATTAGAAGTTAGTATCTCTATTGTTTATGAAATAAAATGCGGCAATGGAAGACTGTCCTGTCCCTTCCACTTTCAAAGGTTATGTTCTTATTTGCTTCTTATCATGTTTATATTTACATTCGTTTTGAAGTTGGCAGTTTTGCACAAGCAAGAGAATTTACAAGAAAAACTTATACATGTAGGTCTACTTTTAACGTTACTTTTAAAGCCGCTTCAAAACAAAAACTTGTTCGTGTAAATCGCTCTTAATGTACGCGGTGTATACGG
The DNA here is from genome assembly GCA_958336345.1 of Dorcus parallelipipedus. Lineage (NCBI taxonomy): Eukaryota > Metazoa > Arthropoda > Insecta > Coleoptera > Lucanidae > Dorcus > Dorcus parallelipipedus. The sequence goes on from OY284479.1 coordinate 40,229,791, forward strand.
TTCGAGAAATCATGCAACACCTGTCATCATTTCTATTGCCTCCCATTTTTTTTTGGCTCGTTGATTGATATTTTTAAATTCATTGCGAAATGAAATTGGAAGACGCGCACAGCAGGAAAATTTAATTTTCTGATTTTTTTTCGACAATGTCTACTTTATTTTTTTGTTAAAATTCTTAGTTGAAGATAGACCAGCATTTATTGTTACAGAATCCCTCTAAGATAGGTGCCCATGTTTCTGATGTAAAGGTCTATTTTCACGCTCATGCAATTTGCGCAAATGTGCTTGTGCACACAAATTTGCACAAGGAAGTCGTTGCATGTAAACGTATTTTTTTTGTTTGCACAAGCTAGAAAGTTTGGTAAACTGCATGTACAGTGTATTCTCTCTTAACGGGCACCCCTCATAAACGGGCATCTCTTTTAAACGGGCACTTAGTTGGGTACCGAAAAAGATCATATGATTTAAATGATAAAGTTTTCTCCTTTAAGCGGACTCCCTATTAACCGGACACGGACACATAAATGCAATGACCTACGCAGCTTTTTTTCTCTATTAAGCGGACAGTACGCTATCGAAATGTCGGGACTTCTCCAAAAGTCTTTACAATAAAAACGAGGTGGGATTTATAACCGTTAGCGCTGCAGTACAAGCAGTTGTCTTGCATTCGACAGCAAGTAAAAATGTCTTTCCCAAATAAATCTCAAAAACGTGTTCAATGAAAATTCATGGATGACTTTCCAAATAATGACCGAGTTCTTACAATAGTTTGACATGAAGATGGAATTGGAGAGACGCAAATTACCACTTTTTCTGGATAATGCAGCGTCTCATCCGCGAGATTTAAAATTAAAAAATATTAAAATAATTTTTCTTCCTACTAATACCACTGCATTTTGGCAACCATTAGATCAATTATCAAAAACTTCAAAACCTGGTACAAATCTATAATCTTAAAACATATTTTAGCAAGAATGGATACTGTTTCTTCTTGAGAAGAATTAGCAAAATCAATTGATTTGTTAGACGCTGTTTATTTTAATAGAAAAGTATGGAATCAGGTAACCTAGGAAAACCTACAATTTAAAATTGCTCTTTTAAACCTATTCCGACAGTTCTGAAATTGATACTGATCGTTTTGATCCCGAGGATGAGCTACGTCTACATACAATAGCAGAAATTTGTAAAATGGTTCAATTAACAGGAGCAAATGTCACTAATTTTGAAGAAATCGTTAACACTGACGAAAATTTGATTTATGAAGATGAAAGTCTGGATATAAATCTTCAGAATGTTGAAAATTCATCGCGAGAATGTGATTCCGACGATGACACAGTACGAGAAGATAACATAGAAAATAACATTAAACCATATAAAGATGCCGTGTCAATATTAAAAAACATAAAATCATTTACATCCAAGTACATTCAAAAGCTTTGAATTGGCATCTGATTTAGAACAACATTTTGACAAAATGCTTATACCTAAATATGAAAGACTTATGCCAAGCAACAATATTAGACTTTTTTCGTCTTAATTACACATATTTACTATATTAATTACACTTGATATGCGTATTTGTTTTGTTTTCGTGGAAATGTATTTTAAGTTCTAATTCAAATTTTGATTATGTATTTTCATATCAAACAAACATCATTGTTGTTTCACTTTTTACCTGTACATACCGTATTACCTATATACATGCACATGTAAACACATTCTTCTCTTTAGCGGGCACCTCTATTAAGCGGACACATTTTGGGCGAACATAGGTGTCCGCTTAAGAGAGAGTACACTGTATTTGCACATGCATTTGCGCAAGCAAATTTGTATGCGCCAATACTTGAACAAATCCATTTGCTCGATTTAAAAAGATCCCTTTTCACGCTCAAACAATTTGCGCAAATGTGCTTGTGCACACAAATTTGCGCATGTAAATTTGATTCAGTGAAAAATTGATAATCCATTTTCACGCTCAATTATATTTGCACAAATTTATAGATAATCCTGCACTTTAGACACTTATAAACGCGCAGCCCGTTGTGCACATTGTGGTGCACATTACGAGGGCAACATTGAAAATTTCTAGTTTCTAAAAACAAATAAAATTAATTTTTATTTGACAGCCACTGTTTAATGTTTTGCGAGTTGACTGTCGTTTAGTTTGTTCGATTTGCTCTAATAGTTTTTTTTTAATGATCATAATTTAAAGATTTTGTGTTCACCCAAAAATGAATTTGACTAGAGAACATTTCCGGGCTATGGTTGTTTACGATTTTAAATCATCATAATTCTTTTTCTTTCTGCTACATTATTTATACAAAACACACAAAATAACTGATACAAGTATAGCGGTCACGTGAGTTTCGGAAAAACAATTTACCGTTTACTATTATCTACCCACTACGCACGCGTTAAGTTGAAGTGTTGTTTACACGTTCAAACATTTGCGGCAACCGCAAGCAAATTATCTGACCAGGCAGATTTTACACAAGCAAAATTTTTTAGCTTGTGCAAGCAAAAAAATTACGTTTTCATGCAACGACTTCCTTGGGCAAATTTATGAATGTATTTATTTATATAAATTTTCTCTTGATTTTCAAGTAAATGTCACTTTTAAAAGAAAGAACGTAATTTCATCATTCTCGAAAACATGTTCACGGGATTTAACACCGAACGATACCTTCTTGTGGCCATATTTAAAATTAAAAATTTATCAAATTTATTGCTACGATTGGAACAAGTTGAGATGTAGAATCGTAGAAGAACGCCATCTTCTTTAACTGCCAACAATTGTTGAATGTCGTTCGTTTTTACAACTAATCGATGACATTTCCAGTTTACAGTTGCCAAACGCTAATAATTTGTCGTCATCAAAAACGTACATTTTTTCAACATTGTTCTACTTTTCTACGTTTCTTTTATTTGAATTCAATTGTTTCTCTTCTTTAAATGCCAGCAATTGTTGATCGTCTTTTGTTTTTTTTTCTTGCTCATTATTAAAGAGAAAGAATAACCAGAGGTTTTGAAATGTCGATCGTCGCCGTATGTTTTGTTTTTTTCTTGCAGTTTTGAATTAATTTTTTCTTGTCGATTCTGCGCATAAAATAAGTTTCGTCCCACATTCTTGGGATGTTATAAATTCCATTAATGTTGGTTTTTCTTTATTTTCGTAAAGCCTTTCGTCCTTGTACGAATTCATCATCTTTCGTTTTTAATTAAAAAAAGTGTAGGAAACGGGATGGAAACGGCCGTCTTTGAAAATGTGTACAATTTTTTTTGTGTTAGTTTTCATCGATACTTTCCTGAAAATTATATTTATTTGTTTAAAAAAAAAGATAATGTGATATGAATTTAAATTGAATTTATAGTTGAATTTATAATTTATTTAATCTAAAGTTCGCGTACCGTTAGGTGTTGGACTGTAGTTTACAATTTACATGATACGTATTTACATTAAATCTTATATACTTTTAATTTTTCTTTTCCATGCATTTCTGTCCTGTGCTAATGTTTTTACTTCGTACAAGCAAATTCTGCGTTTTTCTGCCGCCTGTCTAACTTGTTCTTCCTATCTCAATCCTGGTCTTCCTACTTTGATTCTTCCTTGCGGACTATTTCTTTGTCTATTCTATTATCCTTCATTCTATGTAAGTGTCTTAACCAACTTAATTGTTTTTCTTCTATCACATTTTCTATCGGCTTTGCATTCAGGTCAACAAGAGACCCCTTGTATTTTTCTTAAAAATCTCATCTCCGTAGCTTTTACTTTACTTTTGTTTACTTTTGGTATACTCCAGGATTCTGAGCCATATACCTTTTTGATATACCTGGGTTTTGATCTCTTTTGGTATCTCTTTTTTTCCAAAGAACGTATTTTTAAGCATGTTAAATAACCTTCCACCCTTTCCCACTCTCTCTGTGATTTCTTTGTTTACTTTTCCGTTGTACCTATTCTATCATTATTCCCAGATAATTGTAGCTCTTAACTTGTTCCACTGTTTGTCCGTTTATTTCTATTTTATGTTCTTTTTCTTTGCTGGCCATTATCATTGTTTTGGTCTTGCTTGTATTTATTGCCATATTTATTAGTTTTAGTTCTCTTTTTGGTATTCTTCTATGTTTTGAATTGTTTTCATTCTCCAGGTCCCTACTTTCATATTTTTACATCTCTCTTTGCATTTTCTTCTGGTTTCGTCCACTACTATTGAAAATAGCAGTCCAAAGTTTCAGTCCAATGTTTGATGTAAATTCATTCGATTCGTCATTATGTGTTCTTACCTTGTTTATTTTGTTTTTTGTATAGGCTTTTAACTATTTCAATCAACACCGTTTCTATCCCTCTTTTCCTTAAGCAATCCCAGACGTCGTCTCGGTTTACCCTATCGAAAGCTTTTTACAGGTCGATGAAAACAATGTGTACTTCTTTTGAATGCTTCTACCTCTTCTGAATCCATGTTGTGTCTCTCCTAACGTGTCTTCTAATTTTTCTCTCAGCTTGCCTTCTGTTATTCTTGTGAAAACTTTTGCTGGTATGCTCGTTAGAAAGATACCTTTTTTATATAATGGTAATATTATATTGGTGTCCCAGTCTTGTGGGATTTGTTTTGTACTAGGGATTTGGTTTAGTAAATCCTTGAACACTTCCTGTGCTTCTTGTCCCATATATTTCAAAAATAAAAAATGAACTATACCGGGTGTCCGCTTTGATTACGCATACGCACCATAGGAACTTCAATGTATTTTTTTTATAACTGTAAATTCCTGCTTCCCTATTGCACTTTTTTTTTCAATACAAATTATGTTTGAAGTCTCTAGTTTTCATTACAAAATTTTAAAAATCAATAAAATTTGTCAATTAGAAGTTTGCCTGTTTGTGACCATCAAAGTGAAGGTGGTCCCCGAAGTAAAATTAAAGAATTGAATTAAATTGGCGCACACGGTATGTATAAATACAGGGTAGCCCAAGTGAACGTATTTCTTCCTTAACGCGAAAACTGTTTAAAATAGGTAAAAATGTTTTATACAAAAGTTTCCTAATTTTGTATTCTCCATCTTGTAAAATTATTTTCAAATATGAGTGACTTCCGGTTATACCGGAAGTAAGTACCTACTTCGATATTTTAAATGGAATGACCCATATTTTATTACATTTTTGAATTCCTTGTCGAATTTAAAGGTCAGTTTGTTAAACATTTGTTATACCTAAAATGCATCGTTTTTGATCAAATCGATGCTAAAGCAAGAAATACGCAGTAGCAGTGCTTCGCGCCATCTTGAATAATTCAGAAAAGAATGTACATAGGCATATGAGATTTTGCTATTCATTTCTACAAGAAATGTACTATTTTTTGTATCTACGCGGAAGAAATATTTTTTCAAATTGATTTAAATCTACAGCCGCCAATGAGGGCTCATTAAAATGGGCATAATTCATTTTTTTTAAATGGAACCCTATATTTTTTTTCCATTCATCAGATGTAAAATTAAATTTCGTTTTCACTAATGTAGGGTTATCGATACCTACTCTTAATAGTTTTTGAGAAATTTACAATTTTCTAGAATTTTGGTGTCATCACGTTTGCCTTGGATGTTTAATGTTTTATTTTATTCCTCATTTTATTAATTTGTTTTCGTGTTTGACACTTCTTTTGAAATTAGTCATTGCTTTATGAAAAAAGTGGCATTAACACGAGAAGAAAAGGTAGATATGATATTTATACTGGGAGAATGCCAAAGAAATCCATTATTGGCGGAAAGGATTTATAGGGATCGCTTTCCTGATCGGCGGCATACTCAGCAAATATGTTTTCGAAGATTACTCGAACGATTCGTTACCACTGGACAAATAAATCGTCGTAATACAGGCGGATCTAAAAAAATTTTGATCGAAGAAAACGAATTTTTGGTGCTCGGTTCCATTCAAGAAAATCCACAGGTGAGTGCGAAGGAAATTAGTGATACATGTGAGATTAGCAGAACAACATCGGTGCAAAGAATTCTTCGTAAACATAGATACCATCCAAATCCATCAAGAGTTGCTAGCCGAGGATTATGATAGAAGACGCATATTTTGTGAATGGGCGCGTAACCAGCTGCGGGAAGATAATTAATTTTTTTTGAATGTTCTTTTTTCTGACGAAGCAACATTTCATCGAAATGGATATGTGAATCGTCATAATTTTCATCATTACGACACCGAAAATCCTCATATGTTGCGTACGACTAGTCAGCATCGATGGTCTTTAAATGTCTGGGCGGGTATTCTGGGCACACATGTCATAGGGCCGTACTTTTTTAATGGAAATCTAACGGGGCAAATTTATTTGCAATTTTTGTAAAATGAAATGGACAATTTACTCTTAGATATTCCACTTGCCACACTTCAGGGTATGTGGATGCAACATGACGGAGCTCCTGCTCACAGTACCCGAGAAGTCTGTTTATACTTAAATGAAAATTTTCCGAACAAATGGATTGGTAGAGGAGGTCCTGTGATTTGGCCGGCAAGATCTCCAGACCTTACAAAGATGGATTTCTTTTTGTGGGGTTTTGTAAAAAATGAAGTATATCGAACCCCCCCAACAACTTCTGATAACATGAGACACAGAATAATATTGGCATTCGAAAAAATTACTCCACAAATACTTAATAAAGTTGATAGAGCTTTCCACAAGCGAATTAATTTATGTATTAATCAGAATGGAAATCTTTTTGAGCATTTGTTGTAGAAAATTCTTAATAAAAATTAACACTCCTGTTTCTTTGTTAGTTATTTTGTTTGTAATAATTTCTTTACTTTGTTGTTAATAGTTACGTAATTTCATAATACAAAAATCAAAAATTGAACATCCATGGCAAAGATAATGATACCAAAATTCTACAAAATTGTAAATTTCTCAAAAACTATTAAGAGTAGGTATCGACAACCCTACATTAGTGAAAAGAAAATTTAATTTTACATTTAATGAATGTAAAAAAAATATAGGGTTCCATTTAAAAAAAACGAATTATGCCCATTTTAATGAGCCCTCATTGGCGCCTGTAGTTTTAAATTAATTTGAAAAAATATTTCTTCCGCGTAGATACAAAAAATAGTACATTTCTTGTAGAAATGAATAGCAAAATCTCATATGCCTATGTACATTCTTTTCTGAATTATTCAAGATGGCGCGAAGCACTGCTACTGCGTATTTCTTGCTTTAGCATCGATTTGATCAAAAACGATGCATTTTAGGTATAACAAATGTTTAACAAACTGACCTTTAAATTCAACAAGGAATTCAAAAATGTAATAAAATATGGGTCATTCCATTTAAAATATCGAAGTAGGTACTTACTTCCGGTATAAACGGAAGTCACTCATATTTGAAAATAATTTTACAAGATGGAGAATACAAAATTAGGAAATTTTTGTATAAAACATTTTTACCTATTTTAAACAGTTTTCGCGTTAAGGAAGAAATACGTTCACTTGGGCTACCCTGTATATGTAAGCAATGGATAGGGACGATTGAACCAATGAGGAACCTCCTCCATCACAACAAACTACACAGGGGCATGTTACATACTCTTCTCCTGAAGTTAGACAAGGTTAAATATTTCAATTCTATAGGAACAGAGTTGTAAATTTCTGCAATATTGAAAAAAAATAGATCGCTGGAATACAGCAGTACGGTGGAGACCTCTGCTCCTAACGTTGATGTTATGAACATCAGTACGAAATGAAATTTCGTTATATAGATATTGCGGAGTCTTAATCAAAATTATTTTATGATAAAAGACTGCACAGTGAAAATTTCGTCTTTGTTGCATATTCAACCAATTAGCCTACTCAAGTGGGTGCGAAATATGTTCTCTTCGTCTGATACCGTTGCATTCCGCACTCTCTATATACGAGTTTTGTCGGTGCTATCAAGGCAAGGGTCATGAACCGTATCACAGTAGTTAAAATTGGACAAAACCAAGACTTTACATAGTGTTTTGCGAAGGTTTATATTTAAAACTTCTTTGCAATCAAAGAGAACTTTTAATTTGCCGAATGCTTTCCAACAATATTGGAGACGTGACTCTTAAAACGTAACTCATTGTCCATAAGCAGCCCAAGGTTTTTTACACAGTCAGTTGAGCGTAAGGGTGTATTATTAATATATAGCGAGATTTGATTGGACACAAAAGCTCTGTGTTTTTCTTCACAGAAAACCATAAGGTAAGATTTTGAAGGATTAAGACTTGTGAAGTTGTTGTCAATCGAAATTCATTTTTGCAACTGCTTGTTGCAAATTGGACATCGGAAAAGAACATAGTAGCTGAGTGTCATCGGCATACGAATAATTTATAGATTCAAATAAATAAGTCGAAAGAATTGCAAACATCAAAGGACCGATGACACTCCCCTGCGTCACCCCCGACTTCAGCTGAGAGATAATTCCTGAAAAGTTTGACACTGCTTTCATTGAAATGTAGAATGGCCAAAAGCAATTCATGATTAAGCAGGTCGAAAGCTTTAGAGAAATCCAAAAGGACAAGCACGGCGACATTGCCACTGTCAAGAGACCTGAAGATTTTTTCCGCAACTGCGGACAACACCGTAGAGCAACTGTATCCAGGTCTAAAGCCTGACTGTGTACTCAAAAGCAAATTAAAACTGCTTACGAACTTGGGCGTCTAAGACTATCTCTAAAACCTTAGAAAGAAGTGGGACAATACTAATTGGTCTTAGGTCTTGTAAAGAACAAGGGTTATTATTTTCTTTCCAGGTTTCAGGAAAAACACTATGTGATATGGAAAAATTGATAATGTATGTTAGTACAGAGAGAAGAAAAGGATAACATAATAACAGCATTTTTAAACTTATATTATCACACCCATAAGAGTTACTTTGAAAAGAATTCAAAATATCATTATCGGTGACAGTAAAAAAAGATAAAAGGTTCCGAACTTTCGGTGATATATTATTGGAGTAGAAAGCAAGCAGATCATCGTTAGATAATGGGAGGTTCTGAGTGAGAAAATAAGCATTAATAGCATTCACATCAGATATATTTCTCTTTTAATTTTGAAAGCCCATTTATTTTAAAAACATACCAAAAGAACTCTTAGCTAATGCATAACACAAAGCTACGCATTATGCAATTTAGTGCTTTATAATTAGGCCTGGGCACATATGCCGTAAAAAAATCTGAATATATGCATGCAATATGTCTTAAAAAGATGCAAATATATGCTTTCTAACTGGTATATATGCAGTTAATTATCGGATATGCTGCTAAATATGCATTTGGTAAATCAAATCATAGAACACAACACAGAAAAATAGAATGTTGCGATTATGAATTATTTCATATTGTGACAAGATGCAAGTAAATTCATGCATTGGATTTATTTAGCAAACTTAAGATAAGAGAAAATGCAACTCGTCAACGTAAACAACGGAACCTTGACACCTGCGTGGAAAAACCTTGAACACGTTGGAACGGATTTGAATTATCTCGTAATCTGTCGTGCCTTTCCGGTTTCGTTAGAATTCGAAATTGCTCGAGTTGCACTTCCTATAAAAACCCCTCGATCTGCATAAAGAGATAAGATATAATCAGCTGCCAGTACAGCATGTAACTTCTTGTACTTTGATTTGTGTTGTGAATTAAGGATGTAAGTATTTACGTTATAATTGTATAATTAATGTTTGTCTAGTCATATTTCTAATATAATATTTAAGCTATGCTCCTTGTTTCGATTTATACCGTAACATTTTATTATTATAGTAAAAATATGTATAATGTACACACAGTTATATTTTTATGGTTAGAAGGTAAAAAATAATATAAACTCTACAAAAAAAATTATATAATACTCTTATTCACTTTAATATACAAATATTTAATTGCTCTACATATACAATGCATGAATTAAAACTTATTACAATAAATAATCGATATTTTCTATCAAGAAACTTTGCCTATCGTCACTTAATATATTTTTGTACATTGAGAATGATCTTTCCACATCGCAAGAAGTTATTGGACAATATTTAAAGAGATGTGCCTTGTTAACAATTATCTGCGGATGCTCAAGGGAACCTAATTCAATGTCTACTTCTCCGTTTAGAACATTTTCTAGTGTTTTCAAGCCAACATTTTTTTTTAAACATCTTCCAATTTATTGAAGATTTTATTGCACTTAGCGTTTTTAGGAATACTTAGATTAGACTTAAAAATTTCAATCAACGATAAGGAATTGGCTAACTGCAAATTTTGGGTTTCTAAATTTTTAATAACACTAGGTATATTAGAAAAGTGAGCTTCAATGAATGAAAGCTGTGAACGTAATTCAGAGTATCGCAAAATATTTTGACATTCAGCGACATATTGAGAAGTGTTCGCATCGAAGCTGTTTACTACATTTTTAATACCATCGAAATTATCACAATAAAAAAGTGCAGCCTCGATCCAAGTTCCTCATCTAGTAATAATAGGTTGTGGTGGCAATGGAATGTCAGGAAGCATTTCTATGTACAGTTGTACTCTATGTGGAGATTTTAGAAAAACTTTTTTCCAGTTATTAATTAATTGATTTACTAATGGATATTCCATTCGAATCGAATTTCTAAAATTATCTGGTTTTGTTTACTGTGTGAATAAAAACCAAATGGAAATGCAAGAATTGTAGATATGCCAATTTACATGCTGCATAAATTTCGAGCATGCCTTAAAGTATGCTGTATGCAGTTAAACCTTAATATATGCCAATATGCAAAATAAAATGACCTTTTTATCATAAAAACTGATCAAAAAACATATGTATAATAGGTTTAAAGAAGATATGCCCCTTCTGGAAACATATGCATTTGCCCAGGCTTATTTATAATATATTTATTAGGAGATCAGGAATTTACAATAAAAAAAAAATTACATTGAAATCCCTATGGTGCGTAATCAAAGAGAACACCCCGTATGTGTGGCGAACAAGGGCTTGAAACGGTCGCGAATTTGTATATAAAACAAATAAGCATGTTATTGATGTAACTACATTTTGTTACGAATAATTGCAGTTATGGTTCTTGTCACGGTAGTCGGGAGGAAGCGTTTTCGAAAATGATAAATCACAAACAAATGTACACTTGTTTGAAATCGTAAGGGAAAGCAAGGATGCCAGGCAGGGAGTCAGTCAATAGGGCCACTTCATATAACCGGGGCGGGCCATCATAAACTCTTATCGTATTTGGGGCTCGGTTCAATAGTTTCTCGAACTAACCATCATATAAATCTGTCATGCGAACTTCTGATGCACGTTTGGTTTTCTTTCAAAGTTGAAATTCGACACGCATTTAAGTTCTGTAAGATAATACGTCTGTTTAGAAAGTGATACTTGCAAAAGGCAGGAAATAATAAAAACGTCAGGATAATTTGAAAATTTACAGACGCTACAGACATGTGGAGATCACGGGTGGGCTCGTGAAGTCGACAAACGCATTTCTAGGAACTGTAGGGCGTGCATTTTTGAATGCTAGACGCGATCCGATTGGCCAAAGTATATTTTGCATTTTGTTTCGGGTCAAAGGAAGGGGATTAATTAGGGGCAGTTGAAACATGAATTTTAAAATTACAAGCAGATAGCCACGCGCTTTGAACACGATCAGTCGTATCTATTCATGCTGGGCAGCTTGCTTTGAGTTACTTACTGATTTCTTTAATTAATTCCACTAGAGGTTATAATCTAATTAGTCCGGTCCGTATAAAAGATCAGTGTTTTGAGAGCCAATTAAAATACAATTAAATATCACGGTCGTGACGCGTAATTTAATCCGCGAAGTGGATCTAACATTTTGTGTTGTGCGTGAATTTGGATTTTTATTCCGCGGCACGGAGTTAGGTAATTTGCTCTAATTTGTATCTTATTCGTTACATAATTGGTGGCGTTAAATGATTAAATTTCCATAATCTATAAATTCCAGTACTTGCTTGGTTTGTAATATTTATTCTTAGTCTTAATTTGCATCCGAACCAAAGTTAAAAGTAAGTCAGTGGCATCCACTGTAGTGGCGTTGATTGACCATTGTTAGATAAATTATTAAACTAGTTTGTTTGGCGTTTCTGTAAATTAAATCGACCAGAGGTAGTCAGTCGACGCTTTCAATTTATAGTGCAATTCCTCTACAGGAACTCTAGTTCCTCTACTCTAACTACCCATAGTAGAGCGTCGTAAAAAACGGTCAAAACATTCCATTGCGTACAGGTTAGATCATCGTCGAAACAACGCAATCAGAGGTTAATTAGTGAGAGGCATTGACCCTCCACCTCAAATTAGCGAAAGTAGCGGTTGAGCTAGCCTCCCCACTTCGCAGCGTTATTAGGTTATTAAAAGCGGGCATTTGCGTCTCCAAAGGAGAGCTCCCCTGAAAAACGAGCGATTACTATTGATTCTCTTGCAGATCGATCGCCTGGGTTGCATTTTGTATCACATACTTCCCCAGTATCTGATTAATTAATCAATTACATTCATTAAAGAAGTACACTGTAGGCACAACGCCACCCTGTGCACTGGTTGATATACAGAGCGTGTCTTTGAGTACGATTGAAGTGTTAAACACGAGTACCAAGTTAAACATAATTTTGGAAACAAATTAATTGTTCATTTAAATTGAATAGTCAGTCCACAAGTATCGTTTGGGACAAGCATAAAACCCACCAGCTGTGTAATTAGAATTAGTTAGTTCGCCACGATATTCGAACGAGAAAGCCGCTAAACGAATTCTACTGTATTTCTTATACGATCGTAAATTTTTCTTGTGTGTGTTTCCTTTGTACAGTAATTAAAAAATAGGGTTTTTACACTCATGCTTCAAGGCTGCAGAGCGCCGAGAAGCCGGAGTTTTTTCCCTTGATCTATAATAAAGAATTGATTAAATTTTAGTCCGCATTTTATTTCTATAAGTATCTAATTCCTGCTATCTCATATTTATAACCGTCTCACCGGGATTAAATAAGAACAGGTTAACGGCACAAGTAGAATCCGTCCGAATTAGCAATCACGAGCCAATTTAATTATTGAAAACTGTTTAGAAATATCAACAAAGGTAACTCGGATAATTTCTTCGAAGAGCTGGCGCCAAGCGTAGCTTTATGGTAGTGTATTATTGCATGGTATAGGAGCCCCGTAGTGTCAGGTAGCAATTCGTCTAGCCGGAGTGTCTGGAACAATAAAACTGACCTTTTCTTTCTTGGAAATTCTGTCCGAGTTACCCCGAAAATAAATACGCGTTAAATTCTTGCAGACGATAATCTTTCAGTTGCCAGTAAATTAACTTGCTAATAAATTAAAATTGTTTATCTGTTTGGATTCATTTATTACTTATTTAGTTGTCCATAAAGGCAACGAACAATAGTAGCACATCGGCGTGTTACAGGCTGATATCTCATTCCGCATAAAGAGGGCTAATAGCAAAATTTGGCTAAAAAGCTCAAACCAGATACCTACAAACAAAGAAATTACTACTTGGGTCATTTATGGTCTACAATAGAACTAATAGAACTTCTCTCTTACTCTCGTCAAGACAATGCTGGGCACGAGAGTCCTGGTGGGTCATCCCCTCCACAAGCAACAACTCTAATCGACGACAATCGAAAATATTCGCCACTCGTCGAAACATTATATTGCGCGTCGTTGGTTCTAGGCGTGCCGATTTCAATTTAAGCGGGAATAAGCGCGAAACACTTGCGGAGAAGTATAAGGGGTGGTGGAACTGTTCCCCTACCGTGCTCGGCCCTGATCAAAAAGAACATAGTGTTTCGACGAGGCCTTGTAAAAATTGATAAAGTCGAAAGTAATCATTAACCACCCAATCTCTCACACTAACATGAGTTTTTTAGATGGCAGCGCTGACTCGGATTGAAATAATTAAACGTGATACTTCAGCAACATTTATTTAGAGCCAATTTCAACATAGTCCATACAAAATATACATGCTTAGGTAAATACATCGACAGTATAGTGATAGAGCTTCAGGAACAACGAATACGTTTATAATCCGCCTATAACTACGCAGAGCACAATAACAGCTGATATGTGTGTGTCAATGTCAAAGTAATTCCTTTTGGCATTTGGAACAAAATCCGAGGAGGCGCCGGGCTCCTCTCACTTGACTTATGTACTTCGGAGCGAGGGGGCGGCATTCACCGGCTCTGAAAAGCACGAAACGTTTTTGTCACAAGATCGACCTCGACCTCCTGTTCGCATCATAGGCATTCATACTTACGAGCTTCATGTTTTGTATTTCGTGCATCCACTCCCGAATTATCTTTCTCACGCACTAAAAAAAGCCAGCCCGAGTTATTCTGCGGTTATTCGACCGGTTGGTCGGTGCACAGGAGGATGGGCGGAAGCGACCTACCTGACTATGGTGGGACTCGTTGGTCGACGCCGGTTTCGCCACGGTTATCTTCACGGTGCCCTTCGGGGCGCACTTCAGCACCTGCACCGCCCGATCCAAGGTGACGTGCTCCACGTTGACGTCGTTCACCGCGATCAGGCGATCGCCCGGTATCAGCCTTCCGTCGATTTGGGCCACGCCCCCCGGTATCAGGGAACGAATTACTATCACAGTTTGCTCGGGATTGAGGGGGTCCTGAAACGGCACCGTCAAAAAAATCGACCGACCGGCCTCGTTTGTTTTGTTTCACCTGGTAATCTAAGATGGAAAACCCCAGACCGTGATCTCCCTTGGCCAGCTCGACGACTAGGTGCGCGTCGCTCCACATGGGTAATCCGGTAATCAACTCCAGCGACCTTGAACGGCTCATTAGGCCGGCGCAGCCGACCTCGCTGGCGAAACTCGACGCTATCGAGCTATCCGATTTTGCCTTCACCAGCTTCTCTGAGTTTGCCGGAATTAACGTCTGAAGACTTCCGGCTAAGATATTCTGCAAAAGAGAGACGCTCAGAGTCACAACGAGCTCCCGGCGGCGTACTTACGCGCGCTTTGAACGCGTCGCGACGTTGCGCGGTGTCTATGATCCTCGTGGGTACGTAAGACCTGGCGCAGACCAGCAGGACAAAACCGGGCAGTTGCTTCAGGATGGATACGACCTCAAGGTGGTTCAAACCCAACAGCTGGATTCCGTTCACCTAAAAACCCAAAAGGTCATTACGACGTCCGACCACTTAGACCTCCGACAGTACCTCCAAGAGTTCATCTCCGGAGTGCAAGATGCCGTTTTTGCCGACAGGCCCGTTGGGCAGGATGTTTCTTATGTAGTGGTGGGGCCTAACCTCTTGTCCGTCCTCCACGTCCACCGTGCCTTCCAGGCTGATGCCGAGGCCGCTACTCGAATCCTTCGTCAGTTCCGCTATCTGGAAACAAAAGCGAAATTATTTCCCTGAGTTGCTATTACGTAGTAACTATGACGTAGCATGTAGGTCAAGACTATCCTATCTACTGCGCCACAATTCCAGCCGAAGACTATAGGTTTGTTCGAACTGTAACTTCAGAACCATTCGAATCAGTTGGCCTTCGAAACAGTATTTAGGGTTGTTTATGATAAAAAAAGTAACGGCTCACCACAATTTCCAAGTCGTCCTTGAGCGACTGCCTCCACTTCTCGTAGATCGACTCGTGGCTCGCTATGCTGAACTGCACCGATCTGCAGCCGTCGATGACGATCTCCACCTCCTCGTTCGTCGGCGAGTAGGTGTCCAATAGGATGGCCGAAAAATCGACGCTGGTCCTGGATTCGCCCTCCGGTTCTATGGTGGCCGAGTTCATTTGCTGAAAGTTAACCTTGACGGTAGTGAACCGGCTTGATTATGAACGCTGCGCGCCACTGTATCGCGCGTCCGTAACTAAAATTTGCAGGGTGGTTCCGTTTCGACTTTGTTTCGAGGGAAGCTCCGGACGTCTTTGAAAGCGAGACGAGCCACTATAGTGGCGTTTCGGCCTTGGCAGCGTGGCTTAGACCGAAGTTACTCGTTTAGATGACGCTTCGTTTTTATGATGCAATCTGTAGAGATCGCTGAGAGTGAAGGAAGCCACTCCAGTGGCGTTTCGCCCTTATTTATTTTTTTATTTATATATACAGGGTTAGTTAAAAGTCTGGAAACGGTCATTTATTGCCGTTATTATTCATTTTAGGAAATTATGTCCTTTATAAAAGTTTTTAGGAAATTTTTATCTACAATTGAGAATACTTGAATTTTTTTTTCTTCAATTGTTTTTGAGTTATGCCTATCTGCGTAATTTTTTTAAATGGAAACTTGTTAATTTTACTCTACCATTCGATAGAGTATTTTTTTCTCTTTACAATAGTATTCTTGTTTTTTTTTTTTTTAGAATTGAGGGTTTTCTGAAAAAAAAACATTTGTATTTTTTGTGAAATTGAAAACTCTGGTTCAAATATTTATTTTAGTTAGGTAGATCTAGACAAAATTTAAGTTATCAGTCACAATCTTATCATTAAAAACAAAAGCAACAAAAAAAAACTAATAAATAACTAAGTAAATTAAATTAACTGTTCAAATTGTCAGGATGCGTATTATTAAATAAATTACAAACGTCTTGTAAACTTCTACGTCTATCTCTATAACCCAGCATCATAATTATTTCAATTTTTTGACGTTCATTTAAACTCGCCATTACTAATATTAACAGCAGTCAATTGCACAATTAAATTTGACGTAAACAATAACCACTGATAAAGTTACTTGCTCGAATTTGCTTATCGCTTACTTAGATGTACCTGACCTGGCGCTAATAAGCGAAATGAAATATTGTTTTTTTTTCAGAAACTCCTCAGTTCTAAAAAAAAATTAACAAGTTTCCATTTAGAAAAATTACGCAGATAGGCATAACTCAAAAACAATTGAAGAAAAAAAATTCAAGTATTCTCAATTGTAGATAAAAATTTCCTAAAAAATTTTCATATAGAACATAATTTCCTAAAATGAATAATAACGGCAATAAATGACCGTTTCCAGACTTTTAACTAACCCTGTATAATTAGACCTGGTTTGGAATTGGTGAAATGTATGAAGGGCCGCGGTCGTCTTTTGTTTACGTTTAGATATGAAAGGGAACATTTTTTCGTTGAAATGAAAAAAGAAATTAAAATTTTCAAATTAAAAAAAAAATGATAAAAATGTACGTCTGATATTTTTTTGCTTAAATTCGGAGAAAAAATTTCATTATTTTAAATTCAAAATATAAACACTAAATTCTGAAACAGATCCGGCTCGAAGGACCAGGGCATTCATTGAAATTGGTAAAATGTGCGAAGGACCCGTTTGTCTTTTGTTTAAGATAGAACGAAAAGAGGAAATACAAGTGGACATGGTCGTCTCTTGCTCGGATTTGAAAGGAATTTTTTTTTAAAGAAAAAAAAAATTTTTTTAATTAAACAAAAAAATGATAAAATGTACGACTGATCATTTCTTGCTTAAATTCGGAGAAAAAGGAGAAAATCTGTTGATTTTTTTAAACTCAAAATAGCATTAAATTCTGAAACAGATCCGGCTCGAAGGACCGCGGGAATAATTTGATGCAAATCCGAGAGTAGTAAAGGAAGGGAGTTCAAATAGGCGAAAACCGATCGGCTTGAAGTAAATGACTTTCTATTGTACTCCAATGAAATCGTTGCAAACAAAATGCAACTACACACTAGCCAGCATATTTTTGTTTCATAAGCAAACGGGGTTTTTTCAATATTTTATTGGGAGAAAAACGTCCCTTCGTTCTTCTTTTTGCAAAAATTTTAAAATCCGGCTCGAAGGACCACAGCTTGAGTATGATGTAAATTCGAGGGTAGTAGTTTCCTGCATTTTCCTTTAGCAATAAAAAAAGAAAAAAATTAAGTTACTATTGAAGTTTTTGGTCCTTTCAGCTGGATTACAACATTCTTTGCGCAATGAACGAATCGGCGGCGAAAAGAGAGAACCATAGACAGATTTTAAGCAAGATTGCCTCTTATCGCCTGTTTTAAAAAAGAATTTCAAACACATTCTTTCTGTAAAAAAAAGTTACTGTAGTCCCAAATGTCCCGCAATTTCAATTTCATTTAATACATAATTTCGTTTTCTCTTCTTCGTACACGTCTTTTGCAAATTTCGTGGTCCTTCGAACCGGATTGCAAGATTTTCTGCCACCAAGCTAAGCTGAGTTCAGACAAAATATATTAATTTTTAGTCTTTTAAAAAAATCATCAGTGTGGAAAACCGTTCGTTGATAATATCCATCATCGAAATTTCTAAATTTTAGAACCGTAAAGAGCGCCATCTGTTGGCAAGTTAATGATGAATCAAAGTCTTGCGAGTCACCAGAAAGCTGTTTGGTGGAGGTGAAATCTAATTCGCAAACGCATGGATCTCAGGTGCTCGTTTATCCTGATACATCAACTTCTATACCAGTTTGGCCAACATATACGTCCAGGTACGCCAAGGAATAAACACCGGTCCGCTACAAAACCAAAATATGGAATAGAAAATTATCGTTTCGAGGAGAAAGCTTTACGGTAATTTTCAAAATGCAACACTGCAT
Source organism: Dorcus parallelipipedus (assembly GCA_958336345.1). Lineage (NCBI taxonomy): Eukaryota > Metazoa > Arthropoda > Insecta > Coleoptera > Lucanidae > Dorcus > Dorcus parallelipipedus. The sequence goes on from OY284479.1 coordinate 40,248,314, forward strand.
CGTATTTTTTGGTCCTTCGAACCGGATTGCAAGCTTTTTGAAACAGGAAACACATCAGCAGAGAGACGTGAGATTGATAGAGCTCTCAGTTTTAGTAGCAAGTACAAGCAAGGTCTGACGGTTTTTGACGCTCTTTTTTCCTTTAGAGGGCGCTTCGTCCCGTCGCTGCGAGTAAAGAAGCCACTTCAGTGACATTTCGCTCTTAAATATAATTTAGAACGAAGTTTAGCGACGCGACGCCTAGTGGCTAAAGTCAAATCGCTTATCGTTTAGAGGACGTTTCGTCCCAAAACTTCGTTTTAAGAGAAGTCTGTCGACATCGTTGAGAGTGAAGGAAAGCGACCCCAGTGGCGTCTCGCTCTTAGACATGGTTTAGGTGACGTCTTTGAAAGTGAAACGAGCCACTCCAGTGGCGTTTCGGCCTTCTGTATGATAGAGAGCGGAGTTCAGTGGCGCTAAAGTAAACTCGTTTAGGCGGCACTTCGTGTTTAGATATCGCTGCGAGTAAAGAAGCCACTTCAGTGGCATTTCGCTCTTAAATATAATTTAGAACGAAGTTTAGCGACGCGACGCCTAGTGGCTAAAGTCAAATCGCTTATCGTTTAGAGGACGTTTCGTCCCAAAACTTCGTTTTAAGAGAAGTCTAGCGACATCGTTGAGAGTGAAGGAAAGCGACCCCAGTGGCGTCTCGCTCTTAGACATGGTTTAGAACGAAGTTCAGTGGCGCATTGTAGCTAAAGTAAAATCGTTTATCGTCTAAAGAACTCTTCGCGTCTTGAGGGAATCGGTGGACATCTTTGAAAGTGAAACGAGCCACTCCAGTGGCGTTTCGGCCTTCTGTATGATAGAGAGCAAAGTTCAGTGGCGCTAAAGTAAACTCGTTTAGGCGGCACTTCGTGTTTAGATATCGCTGCGAGTATAGAAGCCACTTCAGTGGCATTTCGCTCTTAAATATAATTTAGAACGAAGTTTAGCGACGCGACGCCTAGTGGCTAAAGTCAAATCGCTTATCGTTTAGAGGACGTTTCGTCCCAAAACTTCGTTTTAAGAGAAGTCTGTCGACATCGTTGAGAGTGAAGGAAAGCGACCCCAGTGGCGTCTCGCTCTTAGACATGGTTTAGGTGACGTCTTTGAAAGTGAAACGAGCCACTCCAGTGGCGTTTCGGCCTTCTGTATGATAGAGAGCGGAGTTCAGTGGCGCTAAAGTAAACTCGTTTAGGCGGCACTTCGTGTTTAGATATCGCTGCGAGTAAAGAAGCCACTTCAGTGGCATTTCGCTCTTAAATATAATTTAGAACGAAGTTTAGCGACGCGACGCCTAGTGGCTAAAGTCAAATCTCTTATCGTTTAGAGGACGTTTCGTCCCAAAACTTCGTTTTAAGAGAAGTCTAGCGACATCGTTGAGAGTGAAGGAAACCGACCCCAGTGGCGTCTCGCTCTTAGACATGGTTTAGAACGAAGTTCAGTGGCGCATTGTAGCTAAAGTAAAATCGTTTATCGTCTAAAGAACTCGTCGCGTCTTGAGGGAATCGTTGGACATCTTTGAAAGTGAAGCGAGCCACTCCAGTGGCATTTCGGCCTTCTGTATGATAGAGAGCGAAGTTCAGTGGCGCTAAAGTAAACTCGTTTAGGCGGCACTTCGTGTTTAGATATCGCTGAGAGTAATTAAGTCACTTCAGTGGCATTTCGCACTTAAACACGGTTTAGAACGAAGTTTAGCGATGCCTAGTAGCTAAAGTAAAATCGTCGTAGTCCCAAAACTTCGTTGTAAACGTCGTAGACATGATTTAGTGCCAAGTTTAATGACGCCTAGTGGCTAAAGTAATATCGCTTATCGTTTAGAGGGTGCCACGCCCCAAAACTTCGTTGTGAGGATATCGTTGAGAGCGAAACAAGCCATTCCAGTGGCGTTTTGCCCTTAAGCGCGATTCAGAGATCAGAGCGAAATTTAGTGGCGCTATAGTAGCTAAAGTACATTTAGGGGGCGCTTCGTCTCAAAGCTGTATTTCGAGGGAAAAACAGAATGGCGTTTCACCCTTAAACATGGTTTAGAGCGGCGAAATTTAGTGGCGCGTAGTGTGTAAAGGACGTCGGCATTACTTACAGAGCTCACAGGTACTTTAGGCAGAGAAGAGACCGAGGGGGAGGGTGGTGACGGTGGTTTAAGTTCGTTGGCGCGGATCGCCTGCTGCAGCTGTTCGTACTTGGGCCCCCTGAGGTACCTTTCGAACGATATCGTCACCAGAGGGCCCGTGTTGCGGAGTATTTCCACCGCCTGGTGGTTGGTGCGGCCTATAACCGACACGCCGTCCACCTGTAAGCAGAAGTTTCAATGAAACCACGTTCGATTTTTCAATAAGAGCGAATGAGAGATCCATTTATACATACATGAGTTTACATATTAATTAAATCATGAAATAAGGGTAACTCCCGCCGTTCACCCGCGCTTGCTTGCTCACTAATTATTGTAAATTCAATAATAATAACAAAAGATAATGAGTTAGGAATGCACCAATTTTATTACTACTTTCATTTTGCTTTTCTGTGAGTTAATCACTCAAAGAAAAAACGTTTAGCTTTTAAGTGAAAAAAAAAATTTTTCGCGAGCACCGTTCGTCCGTACGTTTTGTGAGTCTACTGCGCCTGACGGAATGCAAATTAACGGCGATTTCCAATGCGAGATTTTATTGTTGTCGTTATTACTTAACACTTTCTGCCCTGTATCGTTGGTAATCACACAATTAGTAATCGCGGCAGGCGCGCGTTCACGTCAACGCAGTGCGTATTGCTAATTATCGTTCGGTTATGCGACGTTAAGCCGAATTAATGTAGGTTATGACCACCGCGTCGGGCGATAATAAAACAGAATAAATAAAAAAATTGTGCGGGGGCGCTCACCTCGACGATGCGGTCGTTAACTTTGATCATCCCGTTTGTGTCGGCCGCGCTTCCCTTGCTTATACTCTTCACGAAGATTCCGGATAGTTCTTCTGGAACAAAGTTTTCTACTAAAATCGACGACTTAGGGCAGAGGGGGGGGGCATTAGGATTAAAATAAACATACCTCTGTGTATGTATGTTTCTTGAGGGGAATTCACTAAATTAGTATAGTGGGATTGGAGTGTGTTTGAATTGCCAGGAAGAGGAACACAGGTGGTGTCCCAAAAGGCCAGGCAGGAGCCTCCACGAAGGAAACCATAGGGATGCTAAGCCGGGTCAGTGCAGAGGTGCAAACGTCGAACCGTATTCAAAGGCCCCCAAAGACAAAAGCCACGAAAGTGATAGCCCTGCTGTGATTAACCAGCAGTGTCTTCGTGCATGCCACTATTGATGACATCCCTCACACCATGTTATTGGATACAGGTGCGAGGAAAACTATCTTGAAGCCTGACGTTATAAAGTCATCAAGACGCACCGAGCTTACTAAGTGGAGACTGAGGACAACAACCGGAACATCAGCAACTGTCCATGGTGAAGCAGAGGTGATCATTACCATGGGATGGACTCCTATCAAGCGCCGTGCGCCAGATTCATGACAGCTGTCATCCTTAGCTGTCATCTTATATTCTATTTTAAAAATTGATATTAATCTGTGATCAAGTAATCAGTATGAAGCAAGTGACCACCCAAGTGACGAAACAAAATTTGTTTGTATCCAGTAAACAACGTCTCGTTATCGAGAGGTGAAAATTTTAGTTCGTGGAATTTAAATTTAAATTAGATTCGAATAAGCCAAAATTTCGAGTTAAACAATGGGCCCCCCGACTCCCAACACTTTAAAGACAGCTAAGCTTGTGATGGCGGCCATTGGCGACGCTCCAGGGCTGACGATGGAGGATATAAGTGACCACATCGAGAACGAGTTCGCTGTTCCCAACAGCGAGTTCACCAAACATCTAGCTAAGGCAATCGATAAGGGTGTCGCCTTCGGAGCAATAAGAAAAATGAGAGGTCGGTACTTCCTTGGAGAGGTTATGGATAAGATAAGATCGCATAGACGTCGACGCAGCCGAAGACGTAGAAATTCGCGCAACGACAACGGCGGCAGAAAGAAACGAAGGAGGAGAAGGAGGAGGAGGCCTGCAGTTTAAAAAAACTGGATTATTTTATTATTTATTTGCTATTAATTTAAAAAAATTCGTAGTGTACTTTAACATATAATAAATGTTTTCCACAACAAATTACTTTTCAAAGTAGAAACACATTTTGAAATGAACAAACAAAAATTAAAATTAAATTAGTATAGTGGGATATCCAACAGTATTAATAGACGACTAAAGTTTAGTAACACTATAGGCTTGTTCGGGTTCTTGACAGGACAATCCTAGAACCGTCCTAGAACGCATAACAAAAAAAGTGCAGTTCTTTTTGTTATGCGCATGCATTTCGGCCAGCATAAAATGCCGTTTACAGAGAAACAATTGAGCAACGCGTTTTCGAGATACGGAGCAAAGCAGCTGCGTTTTTAATGCAACACCCTGTATATTATTGCAGATTTGAATTCGCGAGGTAAATTTAGCCTGAAGTGATGGGTCGCACCATGGGTCTCGGATGAGCGGTTTTCGAGTTGAGCGACGTCGCTATGAAATATCAACCCGAGAACCGCTCATCCTGGAAACATGGTGCGACACATGAATTCAGGCTAAAATTGACTGGCGAATTGAAATCTGCAATAATATACAGGGTGAGTTTTTAAGCGCCCTTTCTTCCATAGCTCATTTATAGAACGAGATAGAATTTTTTTCTTTTACAAGGACATTCTACTTATTGAGCACTATAACCTAAAATTATTTTGATACATACAAAGTGTTACATAAAATAATGGCAGCATGTAGCGGGATTTTTTTAAATGGAACACCCCATGTATCTTCCTACAGAAAGATATAATACTCGATCCTCTAAACAGCAGCATATAAAATATTTATACTTATTTAACCAATTAAGAGTAAATTAATATTTTATTGGAAACGATCTGATTTTCAACTTCTCTTAAAATACTAACTGTAAACGTATCGTTTGCCGTACGGGAATAAAAATAGGTAGTATTATAAACTAAAGTATAGGGAATAACCCAGATATAAATTCATTTAGTTTAATTTGTTTTTTCAAGTGTTCAAGCCTGTGTAATTGTGAGAGATCTCAAACTGCCGTTATTCAATTTTAATGCAACCCCTCCTATCTCTTTTCACGAATAGATAGTGTTCATGGTCATCTTCAATTTTGTTATAGGTTTTCTGCATCTAATCCTTACAGTTTTTTTGCTATAATAAATATTTTACATTTTTACGCTGAAATCAATATTAAAAAATTATTTAATGTACCGTATTTTAATTTCTTTAAGACAGCGCCCTCTGTTTTATAAAACAGATGTATAATATCAAGTTTACAATTGATTACAGACTCTTATTACATTATAATCATCGTATTTTTATTCTAATACAGTTCTTTCACTTTGTTGTAATTAGCGTCTTAAAATTGATTCGATGTGGTTTACAACAAAAGAAAACATCAGTTTGCAAATAATTACATTAATGTAAAAATTACAAATAATAAAAATAATAAAAATACACAAATAATAAATTCATAATCTAACAAATAAATGAAAATCGGTGAATTTCTTTTGTTCAAGAATTCAGATTTTATTAAATCAAATGTTAATGAAGATAACTGAAGCTTAGGAACTACATTGAATCAATTTTAAAGCATTCTTAATTAAAACAAAGTAAAAGAACTGTATTATAACAAAAATACGATTATTATAATGTAATAAGAGTCTGTAATCAATTGTAAACTTGATATTATCCATCTGTTTTATGGCGTTGTCTTAAAGAAATTAAAATACGGTACGTTAAATAACTTTTTAATATTGATTTCAGAGTAAAAATGTAAAAAGTTTATTATAGCAAAAAAGCTGTAAGGATTAGATACAGAAAACCTATAACAAAATCGAAGAGGAACATGAACACTATCTACTCATGAAAAGAGATAGGGGGGGTTGTATTTAAAAAAATTGAATAATGGCAGTTTGAAATTCTGACAATTACACAGGCTTGAACATCTGAAAAAACAAGTAAGACTAAAAGAATTTATATCTAGGTTATTCCTTACACTTTAATTTATAACACTACCAATTTTTATTGCCGTCCGATAAACAATGTGTTTAGAGTTAGTATTTCAAGAGAAGTTGAAAATCAGACCGTTTTCAATAAAATATTAATTTACTCTTAGTTGGTTAATTAAATATAAATATTTTATGTACTATTGTTTAGAGGATCAAGTGTTATATCTTTCTATATAAAAATATATGGAGTGTTTCATTAAAAAAAATCCTGCTACATGCTGCCATTACTTTACGTAACACTCTGTATGTACCAAAATAACTCTAGGTTATAGTGCTCAATAGGTAGAATGTCCTTGTGAAAGAAAAAAATTCTATCTCGTTCTATAAACAAGCTATGGAAGAAAGTGCGCTTAAAAACTCACCCTGTATAGGGTGTTCCATTCAAAAGTTGGCAACTTTGCTTCAAAAATAGAAAACGCGTTGCTTAATTGATTTTCAACAAAAGAAACGCGTGTCAAACTCGATTTGCAAAAACAAAAACCAAATATTTTTTTTGTTTTCTTTACATTCGTTTTTCGATTATCGTTCTTTTTTAATTGTTTTGCCACTTCTATTGTTTTCGATTTTTTTAAAACTGCGTTCACTTTTCCAAGGTGTTTCGTGTATTCTTTTTAAATTTTTTTAATTTCAATTGTTTTTTATCATCTTCGATTGTTTAATCAATTTCCACTTTTTTTCTATTGTCATCGCTTTTTAATTATGTATTATAATTTTTTTCTTCTTTGTTTTTTTCTATTGTCTTCGCTTTTTGATTGTTTTTGTCTTTTTTTATAATTATAATTGCTTTTGTTTATTCTATTATTTCGATTTTTGGTAGGAGCAATTTTTTTGTGTTTTTTTTTTAAACTGTATTCGTTTTCTTATTATTTTATGAATATGATTTGCTGCATTCCCTTTTTGATTTTTTGTTTGTTTCCTAAGCCTTCTCTTTTAGGCTAAGTACACATATTGTTTTCTTCGTTGTTTTATCATGCCTTTTTTATTTTTCTAACTTCACTGGTTCTTCGTTTGTCATACAGCATTCAAATTATCGCGGATTTTTTCACTTGCCTTCGCTTTTGTTTGGAATGTTGTAATTGACTTTTCTATTGTCATCGATTTTTAATTATTATTATTTTTTTAAAATAACATTAGGTCTGTTCCAGCAAGAGTTTCTAACTACTTCGGAACAGTTGTCCACCGAAGTAATGACCGATTTTAACAGCGCCGTCAAATGTACAATTTTGATGACTGCGTGCCTGGACTCCGTGCATCCCCCTTGTGATGAAGAGTTAAGGCTCAATTCCCTAGTGATCGCAACTCTTACCTTTTTCGCAAACGTAACCAGCAATCGTGATTCCCAATCCAAGGTCATCCTTGCATAACTGAACGGCGTACGTTTCCGTTTCCGGTAGATTCGTCTGCTTCCTTAGAGATACATCGAGAGGTAGTACGTTTGGCTTAGTCGCGGCGACGTTTTGGATTGTTACAGGAACGGTACCATAGCTTAAGGGGTTGCGGACTACGTCGACTAATCTGGGAACAGTCTGCAAGAACAAACGCCCATCGAGATTTCGTCCCCCGCTGCGATTTCCCTCGCCTTACTTACATGTAATTGTGCATCAGTCTGTTGGCCAGTAAAAATATATGGAGTGGTGTAAGTATTGGACGGAGGGATTGAAGCGAAAATATCACCGTAGCCATTGGCGATTAAGTGCTTATCCAATTCCACTGGATCCCCGAGAATTTTCGTAGGTACTACCGGAGCGTGGGTGTTGACAAGCGTCTGCTCGAACTCGTCGGCCGAACTGCAATCAACAGGTCTTGCGACCACCATGCGCACGTGAACCCCGCATTGGCGCAGGACGCTCGCCACCTGCTCGGACCCCAAACCCCTCAGGTTCACCTCGCCTATCTGGAGTATGTGGTCGCCACTTTGCAGTCGACCATCCTGTAGAAAAGCGATTAGCGATCGCCCGAGGGAAAACGGGGAACTTACCCTATCCGCGACTCCGCCCGGCACGATCGTCTTCACCACCACGCCGGTGCTTCGGCCGCCGATGATACCGAACGCCAGCCCCGACCCATCGTTGATTAAATCGATTACTTCAACCTGCGCCCATTCAGTGCTTAGCTAAATAAAAAAAAACCCTGCATTACTTATTTGCATTAAATTTAGAGCCGGACTTTCCATCTTCCAAAAGTTAAAGTCATCCGCCGAATAACTTGATTTTTATGAATTGTTTCCATGGTAGATTAGTTTATCAAGAGATGGAAAGACTGGCCCTCAATAAAAGAAATAAAATGTTTGCTGGGGTTACTCCCGCCGCCCCCACGCTTAGATGCGAGATATTTTCCGAGCTAGCGCCGGAGCATGTGGTTCGGCGATTTATCTCACTTCCGGGGCGCTCCCTTCGAAATAATTCACTTTTATCTGCGACGGCCTCTAACCCTCGATAAAATCGACGGGATACTTTACCACCATGTCTCATCGGAACTTCCTCGAGACCGCAGCGTCCAGAAACGACAATGAAACTGTGCTTCTGCAGAGGCCGCACCCCCCGAACATAATTCGCGGTCGAGTTCGTCACATGTTCCGCTTCGTTAGGGCCTTGCTGGGGCCGACGAAGACGGCGCTCGTGATGTGCGATCCATCGCAGAACCGAAACCGCAAAATGATATCCTCGCGATGCCTGAAGCGAAAAAAATTAATCAAAAATTATTTTACTACACCAACTAAGTTAGAGTGCGAGGCGAATGTCGTAGTCGTAGGAAGAATAACATCTGGTAAGTCGGTCGCAGCCGCAACACATAATAAACCCGGTCGCGCGCCTCCCCACGAGCTTGTGGAGTTTTAGTTTCATGTTATAAATTTAAAAAATAATTTCATTACATGCTCAAATTAGCTCAAAACTGCCTTTTTTCATATGGAGTGCCCCATTTTTGAATTCGCCAGGCAATTTTAGCTTGAGACGATGTGTCGCCTGATGGGTCGAATGTGAACGGTTTTTCAGTTGTCGAAGTTCTAATTTTAAATCGCATTAGATCTGTAGTGCGACATGTGAAATCAAGATAGATTTGAATCAGAACTTCAAATGTGCAATTTTAACATAGCAAGAATATACCATTTTTAGTCGCATTTTTGTACTCGCGAGACAATTCTAGCCCGAATTCATGTGTCGCATGATGGGTCTATCACGGACGGTTCTCGAGTAGTGAAGTTGCTCTAATTTTAGACCTCGAGAATAAATCACGTTAGACCCGCAGTGCGACGCATGAAGTCAGGCTAAAATTGACTCGCGAATTCAAATATGCAACAATATGCAAGGTTTTAGTGTTTTGGATGTGATTACGTTTGCCAAACTGCTAATAACTCCGAAATTATGTGTGCATTTTTTATTGACAAGTTAAAAAGTAATTATTTTTATGTAACAACCTTGTTACCAGGCAAACATTTTTAAATTAATAAATGATCACTTCTAATGGAAAAACGTAATCTTGATATTAATTTAGGTATTGCGTTGGTGTAGGAGTATAACATAACTTTATAACATTTTTGAACTCGCGAGTCAATTCTAGCCTGAACTCATGTGTCGCATGATGGGTCTATCACGGATGGTTTTCGAGTAGTGAAGTTGCTCTAATTTTAGACCTCGAGAATAAATCACGTTAGACCCGCAGTGCGACGCATGAAGTCAGGCTAAAATTGACTCGCGAATTCAAATATGCAACAATATGCAAGGTTTTAGTGTTTTTGACGTTTACCAAACTGCTAATAACTCCGAAATTATGTGTGTATTTTTTATTGACAAGTTAAAAAGTAATTATTTTTTATGTAACAACCTTGTTACCAGGCAAACATTTTTAAATTAACAAATGACCACTTCTAATGGAAAAACGTAATCTTGATATTAATTTAGGTATTGCGTTGGTGTAGGAGTAACTTTATAACATTTTTGAACTCGCGAGTCAATTCTAGCCTGAATTCATGTGTCGCATGATGGGTCTATCACGGATGGTTTTCGAGTAGTGAAGTTGCCCTAATTTTAGACCTCGAGAATAAATCACGTTAGACCCGCAGTGCGACGCATGAAGTCAGGCTAAAATTGACTCGCGAATTCAAATATGCAACAATATGCAAGGTTTTAGTGTTTTGGATGTGATTACGTTTGCCAAACTGCTAATAACTCCGAAATTATGTGTGTATTTTTTATTGACAAGTTAAAAAGTAATTATTTTTATGTAACAACCTTGTTACCAGGCAAACATTTTTAAATTAATAAATGATCACTTCTAATGGAAAAACGTAATCTTGATATTAATTTAGGTATTGCGTTGGTGTAGGAGTATAACATAACTTTATAACATTTTTGAACTCGCGAGTCAATTCTAGCCTGAACTCATGTGTCGCATGATGGGTCTATCACGGATGGTTTTCGAGTAGTGAAGTTGCTCTAATTTTAGACCTCGAGAATAAATCACGTTAGACCCGCAGTGCGACGCATGAAGTCAGGCTAAAATTGACTCGCGAATTCAAATATGCAACAATATGCAAGGTTTTAGTGTTTTGGATGTGATTACGTTTACCAAACTGCTAATAACTCCGAAATTATGTGTGTATTTTTTATTGACAAGTTAAAAAGTAATTATTTTTTATGTAACAACCTTGTTACCAGGCAAACATTTTTAAATTAATAAATGACCACTTCTAATGGAAAAACGTAATCTTGATATTAATTTAGGTATTGCGTTGGTGTAGGAGTAACTTTATAACATTTTTGAACTCGCGAGTCAATTCTAGCCTGAATTCATGTGTCGCATGATGGGTCTATCACGGATGGTTTTCGAGTAGTGAAGTTGCTCTAATTTTAGACCTTGAGAACAAATCACGTTAGACTCGCAGTGCGACGCATGAATTCAGGCTAAAATTGACTCGCGAATTCAAATATGCAACTATATATAGGATCTTTATTCATACAACATAATTTGTAATATCAGAAGTGATTCGAATTGAATTATTTGGGTGCAATTTTTAATCAGCGAGGCGTGCGAATGCTGTTTACTCTCGGAGACAAATTTACGTAGCGCCATCATCCCCCGTCGACATTTCAGTCAGGGCCGGCGCAAACTTTTGCGGGGCCTGGTTCAAAAATTGCGCGGGGCTAAAAAAAAACAGTTCTAAATAAATTAAACGAACCAATCAAAAATATCTATCGCGTAACGCAGTGATGAAAAATCGCCTAGGAATGAATCCAGTTTATAAAAGGGGATTTATAACTGCAACGACAGCACAAAGTTTAAGCGCGGGGCCGGGTTCCGGGGAACGCGTTGAACCCGCCTCGCGCCGGCCCTGATTTCAGTACCGTGTTGTTTTTGCGGCACGCAAACAAAACGATAAATTCCCGGAACATAAAGCCGGGCGAAAATAAAACCGATCCCTTAAAACAGGATTTACGCCCCTGCCTCGCCGGCTAAACTATTCCGGATTACGATTTAGTTCGCGTCTACGGAGTGTTACGTGTTCACACAACACGGAATTTAACCCCCCTCCGGGCTCCGTAGTTGAGACGATCAATTTTTATTTACGTTTTTTTTTTGCGACACCGCACGTTTATTTTTTGGCACCGCCAGTTTGCGAGAAGTAAATTGAATTCTATATGATGCAATAAAGACGTTCGCAAGTGCAAGGAGACTTAATGGAATTGAATTTTGTATAGAAGACGGTTTCATATTCTAGACTGCACCTGTCCGACTAAAGGGAGACATTCTAGACATCATGCGAGATGAAACGTTTTCTTCGGGACACGTTAAAGTAACATTAAATAAAGCTCACGCCGTTGGTTACTTCAAATGAGTGTACCTGGGCTCTGCATGTCCCTTGCGTACAGAAGTACATAAATAAAATAATTACTTCTGAGATTGGATTTCAAATACAAAATCAGGAGATATTATTTTGCTTTTGAAACCCGGTTATGATTAAATAAAATGTAATGCAATCCACTTCCGAGTTCTAGAATTAAAATAACATCGATAACTTGTGAGCTGTTCATAATATGATACATCAGTTCAGGCTAGAATTCACAATGGAATTACAAAATGCAGTAAAAAACGCAGTGCCAAGTTGACGTCGAATGACGTTTTTCTTTTTAATGAAGCCCTGTATAGTACTGCACATTTGGATTTCTGAGTTAATTTGAGTCTGAATTCATGTGTCGCATGATGGGTCTAATACTACTGGCTCGCGAGTTCTAAAATTAGAGCAAAATTGACAATTTCAGAACCGTTCGTTTTAAACTCACGATGCAACACACCCAAGTCAAGTCCGAATGCACCGAGAAAACGAAAAACTCAATAAGAAAACTGAATTATTCGCCACAGTGGCGAGTTCTAATCTAAAATGACGCGTTTTCAAATGAAAGCTTGTATATTATTACATATTTGGATTGGTGAGTTAATTCTAGCCTGAAATGATGTGTCGCATGATAGGTCTAATGCCATTAGTTTGCGAGTTCTAAAATTAGAGCCATAGAACCGTGCACGATAGACCCATCATGTGACACATGAAATCGGGCTAGAATTTCCTCGAGAATTCATTAATGCAATGCAATACAGAATATGTCGACGCAATACCAAACTGTTTCTTTTTTCAAACATGACATTGTAATATCGTCGCATATTTGAATTTCTGAGTTAATTTGAGTCTGAATTCATGTGTCGCATGATGGGTCTAATACTACTGGTTCTCGTGTTCTAAATTTAGAGCAAAATTGACGTTTCAAAACCGTTCGTTTTAGACTCACGATGCAACACACCCAAGTCAAGTCAGAATGTATCGAGGAAACGAAAAAATGCTATAAGAAAACTAAATTATTTGCCGCAGTGGCGAGTTCTAATCTAAAATGACGCGTTTTCAAATGAAAGCTTGTATATTATTACATATTTGGATTGGAGAGTTAATTCTAGCCTGAAATGATGGGTCGCATGATAGGTCTAATGCAATTAGTTTGCGAGTTCTAAAATTAGAGCCATAGAACCGTGCACGATAGACCCATCATGTGACACATGAAATCGGGCTAGAATTTCCTCGAGAATTCGTTAATACAATGCAATACAGAATATGTCAACGCAATACCAAACTGTTTTTTTTTTCAAACATGACACTTTAATATCGTCGCATATTTGAATTTCTGAGTTAATTTGAGTCTGAATTCATGTGTCGCATGATGGGTCTAATACTACTGGTTCTCGAGTTCTAAAATTAGAGCAAAATTGACGCTTCAAAATCGTTCGTTTTAGACTCACGATGCAACACACCCAAGTCAAGTCAGAATTTTCCGAGGAAACGAAAAAATGCTATAAGAAAACTGAATTATTTGCCGCAGTGGCGAGTTCTAATGTAAAATGACGCGTTTTCAAATGAAAGCTTGTATATTATTACATATTTGGATTGGTAAGTTAATTGAACTTGATAGATCTAACGCCATTAGTTTCCGAGTTCTAAAATTAGAGCCATAGAACCGTGCAGGATAGACCCATGATGTGACACATGAAATCGGGCTAGAATTTCCTCGATAATTCAATGATAATGCAATGCAATACGAAATATCTCAACGCAATACCAAACTGTTTTTTTTTTTCAAACAAGAAACTCTTATATTGTCGCATATTTGAATTTGTGAGTTAATTTGAGTCTGAATTCATGTGTCGCATGATGGGTCTAATACTACTGGCTCGCGAGTTCTAAAATTAGAGCAAAATTGACAGTTTCAGAACCGTTCGTTTTAGACACACGATGCGACACACCCAAGTCAAGTCAGAATGCACCGAGGAAACGAAAACTGTAATAAGAAAACTGAATTATTCGCCGCAGTGGCGAGATCTAAACTAAAATGACGCGTTTTTCAATGGAAGCCTGCAATTTATTACAAATTTGGATTAGTGAATTAATTCTAGCCTGAAATGATGGGTCGCATCATAGGTCTAATGCCATTAGTTTCTGAGTTCTAAAATTAGAGCCATAGAACCGTGCACCATAGACCCATCATGTGACACATGAAATCGGACTAGAATTTCCTCGAGAATTCATTAATGCAGTACAGTGCGGAATATCTCAATGCAATACAAAACTATATGTTTTTTTTTTCAAACAAGAAACTCTTGTTTTGTCGCATATTTGAATTTCTGAGTTAAGTAACTTGCACTATCGAATAAAGTCTATTCAAACGGCTCACGTTCATTAATCACCATCAGAATGTGATGTCTTTGTTTAATAAGCCGTATACGCGTTCATAATCTCGTCGGAATGGCAAGGAAACGTTGTCAATTCCGTTTTAATTGTTAATTAATCGTAATAGCGCCGCGCCGGAGATGATGAAACTGTGTATGTATCGGGTTTATAACGAGATTCGCGCCGAGCACGAGGATAATTCCGGGTAATAAATTTATTCAGTTGTCTCGCGCCTTCCGACGAAGGCGTCATGCAAATTGATATTCGGGGAAGTCGGTTGATTGCATTATCCTGATCAAATGCGGTCGAATTTAGGGGTTATTTTTTTTGAGAAGCCTTTTTCACTTTTTAAAATCCTAAAAAATTAAATCGCCGTAATTGCATAAGATTATTTTGTTTGCTTTTCGGCGAAGTGGCTAACAGACAAGTTTGAAATTTGTAAACAGAGTCGTCGAAGAAAAAATGGCGCTGAACCAACGGCACGGAATCAATATCGCTTAATTGAGGGTGCAGGTCGAATGACTCATTTTCTCGCTTTGATCTCTGCCGACCGAAACGTGCTTTGGATTCCCGATTCGCAATAAGTGCCTTGCGAGTTGGAGGCGTTAAATTCACATCGCTTCTCTGAGCTTTTGCTTTAAAGCAATCGTCTTTTTTCCACTTGAAATGAAAATATTAATTACTCGAGATGAGGAAACAACGTCCAAAG
The DNA here is from genome assembly GCA_958336345.1 of Dorcus parallelipipedus. NCBI lineage: Eukaryota > Metazoa > Arthropoda > Insecta > Coleoptera > Lucanidae > Dorcus > Dorcus parallelipipedus. The sequence continues at coordinate 40,263,350 of OY284479.1, forward strand.
GACACCGGTGGTCGTGTCGAGCACGTCGCCCTAATCAATAAATCAATGTTTCAAACTCGCATTAAATAAGTATGCGTCGTTAAAATTTCAGCACGAACTTCGCTAGAACGTAACGACAACGTTTACGTTCCCTAAACGACATGTTTAATATAGAGAGTGTACCGGAATCCTAGCTCTTGTGTCTCCGTTAAAACCACTGGCATGAAATTTATGAAATCACATCATAAAAATTTAACACAAAGGAATACTCCATATATTATTGCAGATTTGAATTTCTGAGTCAATTTTAGCCTGATTTCATGTGTCGCATCGTAGGCCTAACGTAAACGGGTCCGAAGCTCTAATTTTAGAACATCCGCGGGTCGTTTATGATAGATCCATGATGTGACACATGATTTCGAACTAAAATTTTCCCGATAACTCAATAATGAATAAACTACAGAAAGTTCCAATGCATCATTAGAATTTTAAATCTAAAAGTCATTTGTTAATAGAAATTTCCCTATTTTACAGCATATTTAAATTTCTGAGTCAATTTTAGCCTGATGTCATGTGTCGCATCACAGGTCTAACGTAAAGGGTTTGCAAGCTCTAATTTTAGAACATCCGAGAATCTTTTGTGACAGACCCATGATGTGACACATGATTTCGGACTAAAAATTTTCCCGGGAATTGAAGTAAGCAATAAAATCCCGAATATTCCAACATACCACCAAGTTTTAAATCTAAATGTCGTTGGTTGATTAGAACTCTTCGTTTATTATAGCATGTTTGAAGTTCCGAGTCAATTCTAACCTGATTTCACGTGTCGCATCACGGATCTGACGTGTTTTATTTCCGAGTTCTAAAATTAGAGCAACGATAACTCGAAAACTTATCACTTTAGACCCATGATGAGACACATGATTTCAGACTAACATTTTCCCGGGAATTCAATAATGCAATAAAATACCGAATATTCCAAGGTATCACCGACTTTTAAGTCTAAATGTCGTTGGTTCATTAGAAGTCTTCGTTTATTTTAACATGTTTGAAGTTCCGAGTCAATTCTAACCTGATTTCACGTGTCGCATCACAGATCTGACGTGTTTTATTTCCGAGTTCTAAAATTAGAGCAACGACAACTTGAAAACTTATCACTTTAGACCCATGGTGTGACACATGATTTCAAACTAAAATTTTCCCGGGAATTCAACAATGCAATAAAATACCGAATATTCCAACGTATCACCGACTTTTAAATCTAAATGTCGTTGGTTAATTAGAACTCTTCGTTTATTATAGTATATTTGAATTTCCGAGTCAATTCTAGACTGATTTCACGTGTCGCATCACAGATCTAACGTATTTTATTTCCGAGTTCTAAAATTAGAGCAACGACAACTCGTAAACTTATCGCTTTAAACCCATGGTGTGACACATGATTTCAGACTAAAATTTTTCCGGGAATTCAACAGTGCAATAAAATACCGAATATCCCAACGTACCACCGAGTTTTAAATCTAAATGACGTTGGTTGATTAGAACTCTTCGTTTATTATAGCATGTTTGAAGTTCCGAGTCAATTCTAACCTGATTTCGCGTGTCGCATCATAGATCTAGCGTGTTTTATTTCAGAGTTCTAAAATTAGAGCAACGACAACTCGATTACTTATCACTTTAGACCTACGATGCGGCACATGATTTCAGGCTAGAATTTCCCAGAGAATTCAAAAAAGCCATCAAATCTACGATATTGCGAGGCTGTGTCGAGTTTTTAATTGAAATTGGTGCTTTTAATTTGCATACTCTGTATATTATTGTGCGTTTAATTCTACTTTGAAGTTACGTATTGGACTGCAGGCCTAACTTGATTGGTCTCGAGGTTCTAAAATTAGAACACGGCGACAGCTCGAGTTAGACCAACGATGCGACACATGAAGTAAAGCTAAAATTATCCGAGGAATTCAAAAATGCAAAAATATTTACACGTTGCGTGTGAAAAAACGCAGTTACGATGTATGTTACGGGGCAGTGCCGTATTCAATTGTTTCTTTTGTAACTTGAGAACCGTTTGCGATAGACCTATGGTGCGACACATGATTTCAGGCTAAAATTTACCCGCGAATCCAAAAATGTAGTGAAATTTGGGACTTTCCGGCTTCGCAACGCGAAAATGTTGCATTTCTGAAGTCGTCTTAAGCGCCTACGACTTGAAACTTCAAGCGCGACATGTTGGCGGGAAATTTGAAATTTGCCCTTTTTTATTTCTGGTAAGTCGAAAATTGAAAGAGTTTGCGAATGTTTCGCCTTTGCGCTCGCAGATTTTGCAAAAAGATTACATGCGGTTTTATTGCGAATGCCCCCCGTATAGCGGTAAGGACTTGACTATTGCTTAACAACGCAAATGCGTTGCATCATTAATGAAAACTTAAGTGTGCAACGATTGCAAACTGATTTACGTCCGGCGTGTGGTCGATGTTCCACAATCAATAAGAACTAGGATTTTCATACCTCCCCCTTCTTCGTTCCTCGCGAAGGCGTCGATGATTTATGTTATTTTAGGCCGACGCAAAATCGGTGCCAGAGAATCTTGTAAAATGGACGTCACGACGCTGCTGCATCATCACACACACGCACAGACCTCAGCGAGTTCCTGAAACGCCGACTGAAAACTGAATGTGAGAAATCCAAAGGACGGGGGCGCATCGCGCAGGCCTCAGAGGGCACCTGAAACTCTGATACCGATCCGAGAGCAGCTAATGTGACGCTCATCGCGGAACATTAAAGGCAATAAAGCGAAGTTTACTTAATATATCATCGACCCTCGATGAAGTGACCCACCCCAACTATCTCAATCTATTCAATAAACCTCTTTTCGTCGCCACCAAAAAACGTCGCCCGCCTTTCAATAACATTTTCGCTTGCACTCTACCCTGAATTATTCATCCCCAATTATTACGAAATCACTCAACATGATTGTTCGTAATACAACGCGAGTTAATTCACTCAAAAAAAAACTATGATTTATGAATCAATTACGGGCGGCGATGAATCAAGGGCGGCATTTGATTTGAACCTGAAATGGAGGACGCGCTGGAAGTCGAGCTCGGTTTCGTCAAGTACTTTAGGATCTCTTTCACCTTCCTCGTTCATCACCTGAGGAACCCAGAAGGGAAGATAGTGTTCGAAACGCTGAGGTTAAATCTGAGGTACGCCCTGTCAACTACGTTGTTGCTTGCGATCATGGGGACCACCCTTGTGATGGTGGTGGCGCAAGACGAACAATCCGTCGGCATGCCGGCGTTTATCAAATCCATCAAGATCATCGTGACCGTAAGGTGCCTCTTGCTGAGCGTGAGAAAAAGGACGAGCCTGGCCAAGTTTCTGAACTGGATTTTAGATTTTGATCGGGAACTGTTTTCGCATGGATGCGCGCTTTCGTATCGGTAAGATCCTGACTGTTCTAAAATCAAGGACCAACCTTGGTTTGAACATTAGTACAGTCATTTTCAGTTGTTTTTTTTTTATATGTGAGATTCCTATTATTGAAGTAATGTCTAAATTTTTGCACGGAATACCGGAACGGAACAATCAAGGCGAAATTGCGGATACTTTCCCACGGTTATTAACGACAGTTTCAAAAAGACAACTAAGCGATGCAGTCTCCCGACATAAACCAAAGTTATGTTTTCTTTTGATGAGAACCCCCGAATTTTATTACAGATTTGAGTTCCCTAGGAAATTCTAGTCTGAATTCATGTGTCGCATGATGGGTCTATCGTGAACGGTTTTTGAGCTGTCGGCGTTCTAATTTTAGAACTTAAAAAATAATTACGTTAGATCTATGATGCGACGCACGAAATCTAGCTAGACTTAACTGGTGAAATTCAAGTATTCAAAATTTGCTTATCTCCTTCTAAATTTCGTGAAACAGTCTTGCGGCTTTTGTCATGTCACGTCATTTCGTTGTACAGTCTTAAATTAAAGAAAAACGCAAAATTGGCTTAGATATTAGTAAAACAATTCTCAGTTGCTTTTTTTTAAATCGATTTTTGTGCAAAATATCGGAAAAATTATCAACGGTTTCAAGAAATATTAACAAATTTGTGTTTTGTTTTTTTTAACCAATAAGAATCCCCGTATTTTATTGCATTTTTGAATTCCCCAGACAATTCTAGCCTGAATTCATGTGTCGCATGATGGGTCTACCGCGGGCGGTTCTCGAGCTGTCAGTATTGTTCTAATTTTAGAACTCGGAAACTAATTACGTTAGACCCATCATGTGACACATGAATTCAGGCTAGAATTAACTCGAGAAATCAAATATGCAATAATATAGAGGGTGTCTCGTTTCAGAAAAACGTAACCTGCGTTTAAATTTCAATCGTGCGATGTTCGATTTTTTTTTTTTTCGTGAATCAAAAACCAGTCGCTCTTATGCGATGTTTAATCGGTTTTTCGTGAATTGAAAGCCAGTCACCCAAGTGAAGTGCGGAAATAATTTGTGTGTGCAATTTTTTAATGAATTGACCCCACTTTGATCATCCTGAACACCATTTCTTTACGGAGCGTAAATTTCCGTTCTCTTACTCTACCGCAGCGCCATCTCTTAGTCACGGTTATGCTTATAATTTCTTATAATTTTTTTTGGGAAAACGTGGATGTTATTTCTTTTTTTAAGAAAACGTCGATTTTTATGAGTGCGAATGATTTTAAAACAAATAGTGCGTTCGGACGCCATCTTTCTCAACGAACGATGAACCTCATGCAGCTATTTGACCATGGCGCCATCTCTTAACCTCCACTAGAATCGATCACCACCGAAAGTGTGGAAATAATTCCTGTCTGCATTTCTAATGAATTGTCCTCGCTTTGATCATCCGCAGCGCCATCTTCTTTGTTACGCACGTACTGCATCGAAACGCCATCTCTTAGCCATGAACGGAATTTTTAGGAAAACGGAAATTATTTCTTTTTTCCCCAAAACATCGCTTTTTCTGAAGTCGTCTCGCTCAGCGAACAAATCGTAAACTTCATGCAAATTATTCGATCACGGCGCCATCTCTTACTCACGATTGACACTTCTTTCTCCTAATTTCACTTTTTTAGGCGATTTTCAGGAAGCCTTTTCATTTTTAATGAAATTGAAATTATTTTAAAAATATGAACAATGGAGTTTGTGGATGTATTTGATCGTAGCGCCCCTTAGCCGCAGTTTAACCCTTTCCTCATAACTTTATCTCTTTGAAGAAAAGTGTTCAGAGAAACGTGGAAATGATTCCCGTTTGCAACGAAAAATACTATGAATTGTCCTCGCTTTGGTTATCTGCAACAGCATCTTCTTTACCGAGCGGTAACTTTCGTGCTCATATTTGAGCGTAGCGCCATCTATTAACCACGACTGGATATATGTTCAGTCTTAAAAAAAAACGCAACATTGGTTTAGATATCGGTAAATACCATTTTCAGTTTTGTTTTTTTTTTCGTTATAATCAGTATTCGATTTCAAAAGACATTTTCGAGATATTAACAAATTTGTGTTTTGTTTTTTTAACCCATAAGGCCCCCGTATTTTATTGTATTTTTGAATTCGCCAGAAAATTCTAGCCTGAATTCGTGTGTCGCATGACGGGTCTACCGCGGGCGGTTCTCGAGCTGTCAATGTTGTTCTAATTTTAGAACTCGGAAACTAAATACGCTAGACCCATCATGCGACACATGAGATCGGTTTAAAATTAACTCGAGTTTTTAAATATGCAATAATATCCTACAGGGTATTTCATTAAAAAAAAAATCGATGCGATTTTCAGTTGTTTCTTTCGTAGGCGACCTTCAACAACTTTACGGATGTAATCAGCATTCGATTTTTGTGCAGAACATCGGAAGAATTATCGACACTTTCAAAAAGACATTTTCGAGATATTAACAAATTTGTGTTTTGTTTTTTTAACCAACAAGGCCCCCGTATTTTATTGCATTTTTGAATTCCCCAGAAAATTCTAGCCTGAATTCGTGTGTCGCGTGACGCGTCTTCCGCGGGCGGTTCTCCAGCTGTCAGTATTGTTCTAATTTTAGAACTCGGAAACTAATTACATTAGACCTATCATGCGACACATGAATTCAGGCTAGAATTTTCTGGGCAATTCAAAAATGCAATAATATACAGGGTATTTCATTAAACAAAAAGGCGATACGATGTTCAATTGGTTTTTTCCTGAGCGACCTTCAACAACCTCACGGATATAACTGTGTTTTTCGTACAGCACTTCTCTTTCTGTTCTTAAAAGCGAGATCCTATAAGAAAAGGGAAAAATTACCATTCCTCGGTTGGTTCTAAATCGAAAAGACAATTGAACAACGCATAATTGAAATTTAAAATCGTTGTTTTTTTTAATCCAATAATGTGATTTCACTGCAGAATTCGATACTAGAGATGCATATTACACTAAGTTTTCGAACGTAAATTGCGGAAAAAACAATTGAACACCACGTCCCTAAGATGCACCGCGTGCACCGCCCTGTATGTTATTGCATATTTGAATTCCCGAGCTTGATTTCATGCGTCGCATCGTAGGTCTAACTTAATTGTTTCCAGAGTTCTAAAATTAGAAATGTAATGACAACTCGAAAACCGTGCGCGTTAGACCCATCATGCGTTAGACGTTTTCACGCTGAAATTTCCTCGGGAATTCAAAAACGGGTTAATATACAGCGTTCCGTTAGAAAGGTTTGATGTAAATCTTTTTTTAAACCCTTCATAAGCGGCATTCGAGCATCATATACAGGGCGTCCTATTGAAAACTTCATATCCCCGATTGTGTTGTGGTAAAGGAAATTCAAAAGTGTTTTTCTGATGTCCACAATAAGTAGAATGGATTAGTCGATTGATAGATTGATTTCAGATTAATCAAGGCCGTCTTGCTCTTGAAATTCGCGATCATTTGCATGGTCGTGAGCACCAGCTTCGTGATATGCGCGAGCCTAACCAAAGACGTGGAGATCTGCGCGCTTCACGTCGGCGTCTACAACATCCCGTACATGATCAGCTCGTCGATCCTTCTGCAATTCATGTTCTTCACCGTGTTCCTTTGGGAGCGCATCAGGATCATCAATTGTTCGGTCACGAACTTGGTCCTGGAAGGTGGCTTCAACCACGAACCCCTCTGCATACCGTACGCCGGCGCGAAGTGCTCAGCTGGCTTGCTGAGAAAACTCGGGGATTTACACAGCGAAATATGCAAGGGCGCCAAGTTGATCAACTCGACTTACTCGGAACAGTTGCTGCTTACGATCTTGCGGACTACGATCGAAATTTTGAGCAGCATATACTACGTCTTGAAAAGCGACAACAAAATGGCGATTTACTACGACGGATTTTGGGCGCTGATGGCCGTACTGGAAATGCTCGCCTTCATTTTGCCTTGTTCGTCGGTCAAAAGACAAGTATAAACACGTAAAAGAGAGTTGACATCATCAATACGATCGTGTTTTTTTTTGTAGTCGCGGAGGACCGCCCAAATTTTGAACATGCTGAACGTAGCAGACGACGACAAATTAAAAATCGAAGTAAGCGCGCAACGTCTTTTATGCTTTTATACTTTTTATTTATTGAGTCGTCTTACTTTGCCTTTTCTCATAGTTTTACTTCTTGCGTTTCAATTGTTTTATTTATTTACTTGTTCGGCCTGAGCTGACGCGCGTTTGTTTTCAGCGCGACCTATTCCTGTTGCAAATGATGCACCAGAGGATCGAGTTTTCTGCGAGCGGGTTCTTCGCCCTCGACGAAACCGTCTTCCTCAATGTAATCATGCTCATAAACAGCCGAGCTCTCATCATACTACTTAAGCTTTGTGTTTTTGCAGATCGTGAGCACCACCGTCAGCTACGTAATAATTCAGTTGCAATTCGAATCTTCAGCATAAGAGAATTTAGTTGTTTCCCTAGGCTTGAAGAATAGAATCTGGCAACATCGCACTTAAATTGGCTGCGCTCTTGCAGCAACAAAAATTTTGACATTTCCCAAATTCTAATAGAAAAGTTTATATGGGGTGTTACTCATTTACAAAACCGCAAGAAAATCTTGTCTGTACAGGGTGTTACCGAGCTGAAGTTACTTACCAACACGCGAATTTAATTGAACTGAAATAATTTATTGAAAGCGCAAGTCGTATTTAAAAACAAAATACTTTCTAAAAATTTTTAATTTAAAACAAAAAGATCTCTACAGGGTTTATCGAACTGAAGTCATTCAATCATATCGCAGATGTTATTTCAGAAGACAATGAAACATCGATTCAACTGATATGTATAAACTCGATTGAGGGTGTAACGGAATTGAATTTAAAGAAAATTTTCAGAATCCGATTGAAACTGATTGTTTTTTTGAAGTTGCGACATCATAATGATGCAATATACTTTAGCAATAACTTCTAGAGCTCATTTGGTACCTTTGTTTTAACGTCATCGCTGACGGCGGCGACAAGGTTATCTAAAATAATGACGGCCAATAAACGGTTGCCAATCGTAACTAATTTTCAGAGGTTAGAACGCAACAGAAACTTGGTTACTGCACGATTCGTTTTAGTTTCAAATGAAGCTGCAGTTCGAACCTTCAGTTCAATTGATTCAATTAGAATACTTTTCCTAAACTTAAAGATTTTTGGATCTGGCAACGGCGCGCTTCAATTGATCGAAGTTGCTGCGTCAAAGTGACGTAACGCGCTTCAGCAATAGCTTCGAGGTTACATCACACATTTGCATAAATCTCGTTGAAGACGGTGACTTCACAGGGTTGCCAATCGTAATTAATTTGCGTATGTTAGAACAAAACAGGAGAGAATCGACCAATCTCTCGAAGAACATTTTTTTTAAACTAGCGACGTCGCACTTGAATTTATTGAAATTATGACGTGCGTCGTAATGACATAATACACTTAATTATAGCCGTCCTCCATTTACAGCCTATTTGAACGCGAATCGATTCAAATTCACTTAAAAAACATTGATTGCGTTCCATTTACAATTATTCAATTGGCGATTAGTGATAAGGAAGTGATTGAGTTTCCCCTCCCGTACCCCATACTGATCAAGCTGGTTTTCTAAATCAGTTATCAATTTCATGTGATTTCATACGTATTTTGAGGTTATGTTAATTTTACTTCCAAAACGTCATTCCTTTAAGAGTCTCTCTGTTCACTTTAAAATCAATTCAGTTCAAAATGAAATCGATTTGATTTTGAGTGAAGTGAATGTAAATGGAGGACGGCTTATAGCTACTATGTATGTATATACAAGACAGCTGACTCGTTTACGATTTTGGAGCCCAATGTGAGGTTATATCGTCCAAAAGGGACGACGAGTCAGCTATGGTAATCAAGTAGCTGTACGCTTAACCAATAGATGAGTTTGGTGCAGTTCCTTCACATAGTTTCAATGGCTTCGAGCGTCCAGTTGTCTAAAATATGGCAGACAATCGTAATTAATTTTCAGAAGTTAGAGCAAAATAAGAGAAACTCGACTAATCTCAAATATTTTATATAGAACTGGCAACGCCGCACTTCAACTGATTACTTGTCAAAGTGGCATAGTGTGCTGAACCAATGAATTCGAGCGTATGTCATAGTTTTGTTTAAATGTCATCTTTGAGGTTGTCTAAAATAATGACAGCCAATAGACAGTTGCCAATTGCAATTAATTTTGTTGACGTAGCTTATTTATGTAAAAGGTGATCCATCACACTGAAGATTAATGACGTTTTGATTATATTTACATACTGGGCAAGTTCCAGATAATGTTCACGCTGATCACACTCGCGATGACTCGTAACATCGTTCCATTTAAAATTTGATGTGAGCGTACCAGTGCAAATGAAACGCCTGGGGCCCGTTCAGGAACTGTATTGCGAGAGCACTTTGGGCGTTTAAAATGAAAAGCAAAATGCACAAAGTCACTTACACGAGAGAGAAAGAACATTACCCAGAGCGCGCTCTTTTTGGTCGGAGTGTTATTTCTGAACAGGCCCCTGCGGATACGTAAATTAAGCATTGACGTTTGACATAACGTTATAAAACTTATTCATTAAAAATAAACGTTACAAGAGAAAGATCTCTTGCAGTGATGTCGATTCGGCGACAAAGAGAAGACATTTCAGACAGTAAAACGTCTTCTGATGGAGAATGAAAGCATCTATAACACAAACATCAACAAAAAATAAGGTTATGTTTTCAAACGCTCACAAAGACCCACCTTCTTAACAAGAGCGTTGCGATCACAAATTCTAGCCTCGTACAGGGTACTCATAGGAACAATCTTCAACGCTAGCGTCATTAAATGGAACGTCGTCGAAGAACGTTACGAGTGTTGCGAGCATTATATGGAATGTACTCACTGTGTACCAGCCTTGCAATTTTGAAGATTATACTTATACTAAATGTCATGTTACATTCCTATTCCAGTTTTTCCTTCACCTTCTGTATTAGTGACAACGCGCGCAAGTTGAATTTCATTTAAGTACAGGGAGAGCAAAAATGGCTGACGTGTGCCGTTCCATACCAATAGGGTATTTGCCGCATACTATGTATTTACATTAACCATAACTACATTCAGTGGCGTTCTTAAAAATTTTTACGTCATCTTTTGACTTGTGATTTGTCAAAACGACCAAATTCAATGAATAAAGTGGAATTAAATAAAATTAATATTGTTATTAATTGAAAATGTCTATGGATTCCTTATTGCATTTAAATTAAATCAAAGTTCAAAACTTGTATGTACGTATGTGCGCTACTGAAAGGTCAATGACACTTACGTTTGACAGCGTTTGACATGCATGGAAGTAAATATTGGTACAATATTGATAAGTGGAACACATTTTCGATATAAGGTTGGAACAACTGCAACTTCACACGTGTCAATCATTGTTGCTCTCATTGTAGATCATTATTCACGGCAACAGATTAAATGCGACACAAAGGTCTGTTTGTTTATAATGCTCGGAGTTACCCTTGAAAGCTATCATGTGTAGTCTTCAGTCAAATTCGAAGTTTTTTCAGAACGATATTTACGAATTTGACTGAAAACTACACATGATAGCTTGAGTCTGCCTTGAGATTTGTCTGTGCACACGAGCATCAGAATTTTGGAACGTCGAAGGTAACAAACTTAAAAGCTTGGCGACAAGTCGGAACGCACCCAGTTTTACGATGACAACGTTGCCAAACTTATTTGACATGATGAGTTATGCCCGATTTTTTCATCGCCTTATCCTAAAGTTAAATTTATCTGCTAGAATGTGTACAGCGAATTGTGTGAAACATTCCACCTGATAGAAAAATTAACCTGGTGAAGAAATCGGCCATTAGTCAACCTTAAGATGGCAGCACACATTATATAGAACATTTTTATATTTCGCGTTTTTTTCGTTTTGCACTTTTAGGAATGACAATTTCATATTTTTAATTAAACAGATGCGATCAAACAGGCCTAATATGACAGCTCGACAGCTCTAATATCGAAAGTCAATTTACAATACAAAAAAAAAGAGTGAGTCTGGTCTTTTGTCCGCAAGTTTACCTATATCTTTGTGATGCGTCAAAAAAGGAAGTTCGGTCATTAAATAATAATTTTGAGATGTTAGAAGTAGCACTAAATAAGAAAAAAATCATTTTCACTTAGCGTGCGTTCAGCCGGACACATCGCTACGTGTGCGTTTCACAGCCTGACGTCGTGACGTCCTTATCCGGAAATTAAAAAAAAGCAATCAATGTACAAAATATTTATTATCTGACTATGCATATGAATAATTAAAATATCTATGGGTATTAATTAAAATATGAACAATGTTTATATAAATAACAGAGCGCCCTCTCGTCCGACCGTCGCGTCGGCGACAACAATCACGGCGGAATCCTCACACAAAACAGAGTTAACTTCTTCGTCGCGCTCAAATTGCCGATCGTGTACTCGAACCCTGAAAACAGTAGAATAAAGTACGAAACGCACCGGTGGAAACCTGAAACCCCACCGAACGGTATGAAGAAATTGCAGCTGGGCCCCCCTATGTAGTACCGATTCTGCACGGTCACGTTGGCCGTTCCCTCGATCACGTAAAACATCTGAAAGAACGAGTTCTTTAGCACGGTCCTTTTTCGAGTAAGTGGCGACCTCACCAACGAGTACTTTCTCGAAAGCTGGGACGGTTTGCTCCCCGAGGGGCCGATCACTATGTAACCGGATGTTGCGACCGACGGAACGTCGATGGAATGCTTGACGTGCGTGTCGTTGGTGTTGCTCGTGTCGCTTTCCATATCTAGCAGTGTCTGCTTGCCGTCGTTGAACCATTCTGAAAATTATTTAACGAATAAGAATAAACTGACGAGAAGGGTCGGATTTAATGAGGCCCTCTCTTGTAAACCCAGAAAAATAAAAATTTGTTGTAATTAATTTTAAGCCAAACAGAAACGTCTACACAGGGATTACCGAGCTGAAGCTTTTTGGAATCGTACAGGTATTTTTTTTTAAATCAAAAATTTGATTAAATAAGATCTATGCACGATGTTACTGAACCGAATCATTTATAACATCGTAAACTTTACCTACTCACGAAAATAAAAATCTCTTGTGGTCAGCAAAATAATTTATTTTTATTATACAGGATGCTGCTGAATCGGAATCATTAAAAAAGTCCGTCGATATAAAAATTTGAAATAATGAAGTTCTTAAAAAGAAATTAAATTCAAACATAATTAACAAAATAACGTTTTTAAACATTTTTAATTGGAAGTCAAAAAATATGTACAGGTAGTTACCAAATTGAAATAAAAATTTGCTATAATTAAGAGAATATTTTTGAAAATTTTGAAAAAACAATCTATATAGGGTGTTACCGAACTGAAATCATTTATGTACATATTTTAAACATAATCAATTACAACGAATTACATAAACTAAGGGAAGGGACGCCCGACGTACTCGAACAATATTCACGCCGAAATACAGTTAGAATATTAGGAATTAAAGGAAGTGAGTCAGAAGATTTGGTAACGGTGGTAAATAGTATGCTTACTAAAATGAATCTTGAACTAATTATAAGTGATATCGATCGTGTTCATCGACTTGGACAAAACCAGCCGAAATAAACGTTAAATAAACCGCTAAAAACAATTGTATTTAAAAAACGCCCAACTCCCTGGATAACAGGTAATATTAAGTTAATGATAGGCTTAAGGGACAAGGTCCTGAAAGAAGGCAAGAGCAAGAAAAGTAGCTCTTTTAATTTTTACAAACAACTACGAAACCTCACTACTTCTGCAATCCGTCGCGAGAAGCGTGCCTATCTGCAGTATGTTTCCAAAAAAAAAAAAACGGGATTACAAGCTTTTATAGAATAACTAAAAATAAATCTTGAAATATTTATGCAACCATCAACTTTATGCAGATGACACTCAGCTTTATTAATGTCACGATGTCATTATCTGGGAAAATAAATAAATTAAAATTCGTTTCGTAATGATTGCAATTGTGTGCATTTCAAAATTATGCAGGATCAGCACCCATTGGCAATTAGTAGGACAGCCGCGTTACACATGCTCACATTTTTACTGCTTTACTATTTATGCTTCTTGACTACTTATCTTACATGACTGCTACCTAATCACTACTTAACTATCACCTGACTATCACTGCTTCTTCACTATTTATCTTATTACTACCACCTGCGGGTTGGTCCCTTATCTTTTATTCATTTCTAAATCTACGTCAAAATCGGTTCTTTCGTCCTGGTGGCTGGGGATCGGTCCAAAGTACAAAGTTCTAAAGGTGTCAGCATCAATTAACTCTTGCCAAATTTGTTTCTTAAAAATGTTCTAATTGCCTCAATCTTAATTGGTACATTCCGCAGAGCTTGCATAATGAAATGTGAGCGTGTGTAACGCGGCTGTCCTACTAATTGTCAATGGGTGCTGATCCTGCATAATTTTGAAATGCACACAATTGCAATAATTACGAAACGACTTTAAATTTACTTATTTTCCCAGATAATGACATCGTGACATTATTACTTCAATGTAAAAGACGTCTGTGTAGCTGTTTCTAATATAAATGATGATCTTGAATCTCTTGCGGATCTACATATCTTCAAAACACTGCCTTCACATTAACAGTAAAAAAAAACCTATGTTTTACTTTAATAAACTCGATTGGGAGTGCGACGGAACTGAAATCGCATAATTTTAAGGAACTACGAAAAAAATAACTGTATTCAACAAAATAACACTTTTTTCTGATTTAAACGAGAAAAATTATACAGGACGTACTGAACTGAAATCACCCACTTTAGTCTTACCTATTTTGTACAGTGAATTATTTATTCGCATGTTCAGGTGTCTCGTTTTTCGTCGCTGCGCTCCTTCCGACGACCCCAAAGACGAAAATTCATCGTCGAAAAAGTCGTCGCCACCATGACCTACGCTTTCATATCTGCTTTGCGATTCGCCTCCCGCATCCCCACCGCTTAATCGATGCCGCAACTCATCTGTTTGCTTGCTGGATCCAGGCAAAGGCTCGATGCTATCTTGTTGTTTCCGAGAGCGCGTGCTCCTTGCTTCAACTGAGACTGCTTTCAGTTGCTTACGCGTGTTGTGCTCGTCTTTGTCTTTTTTCTTTTTCTCAGGCTTGCTAACTAAAAAAAGAGCACGTCATTAATTTTTTTTTACTTTTACACTGTCCAGTTAAAAACAATGCTTAAAAAGAGGTCGCTACAGTGATTAAAACAAAAAAGTTTATATAAGGAGTTACCAAACTAGAGCCATTCACTGAAATAGCAAATATAGCTCACACTGTAGTCAACAACACGTAAAATAAAAGGAAGCTACTATGGTGGCGTTTCTCCAAAGCAAGCCACTATAGTGGGTGCACTCACCTATCGGTCTATTTCTTTCATTGACATATATGAAAACATCGGGTATTCCCAGATCACGTTGCTTCCTCTCTCTCTTAGACCTCCTCAAACCTCAAAAAAAAAGTGTAAATTATACGTCGCTCGTCAATAACCGTTGATTGGCAGATTGGCTTACCTGTTGCTTCTAAATTTGAATCACTCGCCTCTACAACGTCACCTGAAATATACAATTCCGTGCTTACAGGGGGTACATGAGGAGAAGGCGTGTTTTTCTTTTAACGTTGACTAAAAACGCTAAAAAGACTTTCCGCGGGGGGGCTAAAGGATTACTTAAAGACAACTACCTTTTTGCACTTTCGGTTTTCGGCCCCTCTTCTTTGGCGGTTCTTTTTTCTTAGTGGCCGTCTTTCTTCTCCCGGTGGTCTTCTGAGTCGGTTCGATCTGAATTCAAAAGAACTGCGAAATGCTTTCCGATAAGCCCTACGTATGTCGACTGTTTCAAAATGAGACTTCTATCGAGTGTTAGAAAGTATTCAGTCGTTGCGTTCGCTTAATAGGAAGTAGATGTTCACTAGTTCACAGAGTAGTCACTACCTCACTCAGTGGTGAATCACTGAAGTGCGCTTCAACCAGTAGATGGTTTAGAGGCGGAGCCACCGCAGTGGCGCGGCACTTGGTTAAAGAAAAACCATTTAGTTTAGAATGAAGCCACTATTATAGTGGCGTGCTGTATGTATCATTGAATAGAGAATTTTTCGATTCTACTTCGAATAGACTCGCCGGACGTTTCGCACCTTCAATTTCGATTTTTAAACAGAACGCTCTTAGTGAATTTGAAACAAACGACGTACGCACCCTATACTCACGTTTTCTTTGTCCTGCGAGTTGTTCCTCGCGGTCTTCCGATGGCGTTCGACTTCCGCGGCGTCGTCTTCAATCCCGGAAGGTGGGGCGTCCCCGACTTCTTTGGGTCTACTCGAAGACAAACTTTCTTTCTTCGACGACATTATGTTCGTGATCACCTTGTCTATGTTATACGCCTTCCTGATGAAATCGCTGGCGCTGATACTAGCGTGTGGCGTGTTTAAGCGATTGAGGCCAGCGCTGACGTCGTTTCTTTCGGAGAGGCTGCTCTCAGTGGCCGGGGGCGTGTTCAGGGGATTCACCTTCGAGTGGATTTTGCCTACTTTGGAGTAATCACTGTCGCTTCTATGCGACGTGTTGTAGTCTGATAGGGAGCTCATGTAGAAGTTGTTCTTGTAGATTTCTTTCATCCGGTTATCTCTAAGTGACTGGCTCTACAAAATCAGATTCACATTTTTTTTACTGCGCCGGTGTAGTTTGCGAACAATCTCTCCAAACATCGTTTGCAAGGAAGCCACTATGGTGGCACTACTGGAAATTTAAAAAAAAAAACTTACTATATCGTTCCTTGCGTCGCAAACCCCACCATCCTTTTTCTTCTGGAGCGTTAACGGCGTTTGTCTTTTCTTTTTCTTATTTTTCGCACCGTCTTCGTCAGAAATCGTCTCTTTCTCAGCGGCCTTCCGTTGCACATCCCTACCCGACTCTGAATGTAATGTCAAATAGTCTTTTGCATTACTTCCGGTCGTGGTCGTGCTTTTTCGGGCGTCATCCCTCCTGTTCGACAAAAGGACGTCTTCTGGTTCTTCATCGTCTAGCACAGAACGTCGACTCCTGCGAGCCCTAGATTTGGTAAGAATTGGTTCGTCTTCGCGTGCCTGCGCTCTGCCTTGTTTAAAAACGGACGCGTCGTCGTTTATTTCGGTGAGGCCTCGCCTCTTCTGTGGACTCGCTGGGACACTTCTTTGCCTATCGGATACTTGCTCTTCTGAGGTATTTCTGTAAGTGGGGCGCTGCCTCGACGGTCTTTCATCTACATCGGATCTCTCTGATTCTGAAGGGGATTCATCTCGTCTCTTACGGTCAGAAAGAACTTGCGCGATCGTCCTGATCGATCTCTCCTTGGCAGAGATATTCTTCTCTGTGCTAGGTTCCATTTTCCGTGTATCATTACTGCAGAGTCTACCATTTGATGCTCTTTTACGCACGTCAAATTCTCTAAGAGGCGACTCGTCCTGTCGCCTCTTAGTACCAGGTAAAAATTGTGAGTCCATTCCGATTGAGCCTTCTAGAGCGTCAGCTCCCAGTTTCTGCGAGGTTACTGAAATCTGCAGGCTACCATTAGGTCGCTTCTTCTGCACAACTGGTTCTTTCGTGACCGGCGCTGGCTCCGAAGCGGATTCGTCACGTCTCTCAAAGCGTCTTTCAAAGTCGGGCAGAACTTGCGAGCGCTCTCGTTTCTTGTCTGCGAAACTCCCGTGCGCGGATCCAGTTTTTTCCAGATTCTTTGGAGTGATTTTCGTAACAACCTTTTCAAGGGCAGGCCGTTTCACGGTTGTCTCTGACTCTGAGGAGGAATTTTGACGTCTCTCATAGTCGGGCAGAACTTGAGAGCGCGCTCGTTTCTTGTCCGCGAAACTCCTGTGCGCGGATTCAGTTTTTTCCAGATTCTCTGGGGTTCTTTTCGCAACAATCTTTTGAACGTAGGGGCGCTTCACGGTTGCCTCTGACTCTGAGGAGGAATCTTGACGCCTCTCGTAGTCGGGCAGGACTTGCGAGCGCTCTCTTTTCTTGTCCGCGAAACTCCTGTGCGTGGATCCAGTTTTTTCCCGTTTACCTGAGGTGACAATCTTTTGAACGTCAGGACGTTTCATGGTTGTCTCCGACTCTGAGGATGACTCTCGCTTCTTGTTCGCAAAACTCCGGTGCGTGGACCCAGTTTTTTCCAACTTCTCCGGGGTTCTTTTGGTAACAATCTTTTGAACGTCGGGGCGTTCCACGGTTGCCTCTGACTCTGAGGAGGAATCTTGACGCCTCTCGTAGTCGGGCAGAACTTGCGAGCGCTCTCGTTTCTTGTCCGCGAAACTCCTGTGCGTGGATCCAGTTTTTTTCAACTTCTCCGGGGTTCTTTTCGTAACAATCTTTTGAACGTCGGGACGTTTCACGTTTGTTTCCGGCTCTGAGCAGGAATCTTGACGCCTCTCGTAGTCGGGCAGAACTTGCGAGCGCTCTCGTTTCTTGTCCGCGAAACTCCTGTGCGCGGATCCAGCTTTTTCCAGATTCTCCGGGGTTCTTTTCGTAACAATCTTTTGAACGTCGGGGCGCTTCACGGTTGCCTCTGACTCTGAGGAGGAATCTTGACGCCTTTCGTAGTCGGGCAGAACTTGCGAGCGCTCTCTCTTCTCGTCCGCGTAACTCCTGTGCGTGGATCCAGTTTTTGCCAACTTCTCCGGGGTTCTTTTCGTAACAATCTTTTGAACGTCGGGACGTTTCACGTTTGTTTCCGGCTCTGAGAAGGAATCTTGACGTCTCTCGTAATCGGGCAGGACTCGTGAGTGCTCTCCCTTCTTGTCGCGGAAACTCCTGCGCGTTTTTTCCGGTGTTTGTGAAGCAATCTTTTGCACGTTGGGTTCTTTCAAGGTTGCTTCCGATTCTGACGAGGAACCGTCCCGTTTCTCATCACGAACAGGGCGTTGTTTGATTGAGTTCTTCTTATCTGTTAAACTCCTGTGCGTATTAGGTCCAGTACTTTCTAGTTTCTGTGAGGTTCTACTGTTCCTTTGTACATCTTGCCCCTTCAGGGTTGATTCCGACTGTGAGGAGGACTCATCACCCCTCTCACAGTCGGAGAGAACTTGCGCGAGCTCGCTGACAGAGCTTTTCTTATTAGCGAAGCTCCTGTGCGTGCCATGCCTTGCGCCTTCCAGTTCCTGTAAAGCTCTACTGTGCGTGAGGCTACCATTACGTCTTTTGTTCCGTAATTTCTTATGTACGTCAGGTGATTCTGATTCTGGCTCCGAGGAACATTCGGCCTGCGCCTCAGAACGTTTCTTATCCGGCAAACTCCTGTGCAACTCAGCAGTTTCCAGATTCTGTGAGATTCTACTGTGCACGGTGGACTTGCGTCGCTGCGTCCTAGGTGGTCGTTTAAAAACGTCGGGGGGCAATTCTGATTCTGACGTAGATTCAACTCGCGCCGCGAAACTCCTGCGCCTCTGCGCACTTCTGCGCGTGGCATTCTTAAGACCGTCGTGTCGCTGCGTCGATGATTTGCTGCGTACACCCGACGATTCTGATTCCAACGGGGATTCACGGGCATTCTCCTGCGAGCTTTTTTGCATGACATCCTGAAGGCGGCCGTTCTCTCGTTGCTTCGACGGTCTTTTAGGTTCCTCGCGGGGCGATTTTGACGACGGAGAAATGGCGAGGACCTTCTGGTGTAAAATGGGCGAAATGACGGACGATTTGTTGAAGGGGCCCGGGCCTGCACGCGCCGGCGTGCTGCTGGCAAAATGCTTGAGCGAACGAAAGTGTTTCTGCACCAGGGACTTCCTCAGGTTGACTCTGGCTGGGTCCTCCTTGCCGAAGATATCTGGCGGACGAATCTCGAAGTATTTTTGTAATTCCTGCGGGGACATAAAAACATTGTTCTCAATGCGAATTGGCCTCAAAAACGGACTTGCTCTATTATTAAGTAATTTATGGCAGTAATTTTAGAGACATCCCGTATCGTTCAAAAGAAAAAGGAACATTAAAGGCAATTATTGAATATTGACGAATGGCGAATATTGGTGTCTTTCAAACATGTAATGCATTTACCTTTACATGTCAATGAAGTAAATAAATATCTAATCTATCCATATTTCTACCTATCAACACAGATAAAAGAGCTTTACAGATGGCAATTGTCATATACGATATGTGACGCCCCAATTTGGAGCTAAACTGGTATTAGTTCGGAACCAGCTCACCAAATACGTGGTGGCGCTACCGCTATAATAGCAGAGTGGAAAACCGAAACCTCTAAAATAACATGTAAACAAATTCTATAACTAAGTGGTGTAATGCAAAGCTTAAAAGGACAATTAACAGCATATTATAACCGCACGGCACATTTTCGCATCTTAGCACCACTTTACACTTTATTTCTCTGTTATTAAAAGAGACATCTGGCGGTAAATAAGCCAATTGAGCTTCGGAATTAGCAAACAGTTTTGTGACAAATGTTCAGTTTTCGAATTTTATTAAATACTCAATAGATGTCACTCCTATTTTTAAAGTTTCATTGGCTATCTGAAGAGATCTATTATCTGTGTCCATATTAAGTAATTTATGGCACTGATTTCAGAGACACCTGTATTGTTCAAAAGAAAAAGGAAGTTCCGTTACAGATTCTCGAGGAACATTCTTCTTAACGTTAAAGGCAATTAATGAGTGAATCGTTGCCTTAGCTTAGAATCGATGAGTAGAATGTGAATGAATACGATGAATAGATTTGCATGCTGTTTCGCGAGATGTTTTCAAAAAGTAAAAATTTTTGTCTTACCTCATCGTTAACATTGGGCAGCTCTTCGGAATCTGACGACTCACAATCCGAGCCTGAATCCACCAACTTCTGGGCATCGTAACTGAAAAACGTTTGCTACAATTACTCCCGAAGGCTCCTGCGAATATGAGGGTAGCTTCGTGCTTTGCCACCCCCCCCAAAGAACGAGTGAACGCTCACTTTTTAATCGCATTTCGATACTCACCGGCTTTTCACCCGTTGATTCCACCTTTGGCTTCCTATCGGCATCGTCGCTAACGCTTCTTCTTTTCTCTCGGGCGTCTAGGTTACACAGCATGCATTTTAACCACTAGGACGCGGTTTATTATACAGTATTCATTTAAAATACGGCGACACCTCAATAATAGGCGAATTCCACCTCAAACGCGTTTGATTTTTGAAGTTGATTGATAAACAAACTTTTAACGAACTTCAAAGTAAAGTCAAATGTCAGGCGGTGGTGGGCGAGCGCCATCTATCGTGCACGATGTGAAGCGAAGTAAACTGCGGCATCCGTTTGGGAAATGTCTATTTGATTTATTTATTTATTTCAGTTGTGTTGTGCATTTTAAAGTAATTGAAAATCACCATGTTAATAACTGAGTGAGATATAAATTTTAAAAAGGAGTAGTTCGTGTGTCTGACCGCCTGGGGTTGATAATAAAAAGATACTTGCTGTGGGTTCGGCAATATGCATCACTGGTGTACCCTTGGTTGCCTACCCCGTAGAATATGTTTATTAAAAATTTCATTTTAAAAATTTATTCTCAATGAAAATGTGCTCGTTTCTTCGAATTTTTTAAAGATGTATTCATATTTTAAGAGAGAGCTGACGGTATAAGTTGCCAAGAGCATCATACTAAATTCTCGAGGTAGCTTGAAAGAAATTCCTAAACAAAAATATTGATTTGCTTTTGGTGTTTCATAGATTTCGAAAGAATTGTTAAAAAAACTCTTCAGTTTTTTTAATTATCAAGATGACAAGCAAAATTTGAGACAGAAATTTTTTGTTTGCTTTACGATCTGCAAAAAAATCAACACAAAAATTACTGTTTTTAATTTTATTATTTGCTTACTTACTATGCTTGCCAACATTAAACCATTTTCTTCTATTCGAATATTATCGGTTTTTTTTGAAAATCGGACAGTGGCGGCTAGTACTTTATTTTACAGGAGGGCACATATTTAAAATGTTTCTTGTATATATCATTATTATCAAACAAATGCAGTGAAATTACTAAATTGTGAAAACAAAGTATGTAAGATATTCTCCCTCTTGATGGAACTATTTAGTGAGGGTCCATCTTTTGCAGAGAAAAGGACAAGAATAAAATTAAAACGAAGTCCAAACTGCGATAATTCATTAATATTCCACCAAAACATATGAAAATAATATGTACGGCTTGCAAAAAAAATCGCGTACATTTAATTTCTGTTGTATTTTAGTCGGTCTTAATTTATAATCTGTCAGTGTCAAACAATAAAAATGCCGAACCTTACATTTCCTTTATTCATAAAATCTGCACCTCTGTTATATTTGTTTCATGATACTTTAATAACAAATTTATGCTTAAATAAATCGTTGCTTAAAAGACAAATGAAGCAAAATAATTTTTCTTCTCCACACACCCGCACATTCACAAAAACTTATTATAGGCATTTTCCTTTTTAAAATATCGGTTAAGCTCCCTAGTTTTACCTACCGTAATTTTTTTAGTATTTAATTTTGGGGTGGGTCTGTCAAGTTTTTTTATGTAGAGCTTGTCTTTACAATTGAGAGGCCTTTATAATAAAATGTACGTCACCGCATTCATTTTTGCAGCACTGCAACACAGTACACAATGAATATTCGAGTAGGTACACGAAGTAAATTGTGCTCCTCAGTAGGCGTTCCTGGGCTCCGTTGACATGACAACCTGATAAACACACCGGCTAATTGTAACGGCAATGACGCGTTCTCGGGACACGTGAACTTGTAGAAGTAAATATTGGTCAGAAACTGCGAAATAAGTATTGAGACTTAACAAGCTCATTTCTTACAGTTTGGTTTTATTATTTATTATTAAAAGAAATAAAATAGTGATAAACGAATAAATATATGAAAGCTTGATTACCTTGGAGGCACGTGCTCCTGTGCCTCTGTGCTACTGAATTCGGATATTCGAATATAATACCGGGCGATTTTTAAAAAAATGTATCAACTCTTGCCATGAAATTTGGATGGCATGTCTTAGCGTTACTGTAAAACAACATTAAGGAGTGTCGGTTGAATGCCCCTAAAGGCGATTCCAATCACCTATGAGGGCGCTGGCGATAGTAAACAAACATGGTGGAAGAGAAGTAATGTTTTGCATACATAACCTGTACCTTTTACTATATTTTTAGTTTCAATGACCTCAGATGTTATGTTTATCATTGGGATAAGAGCATATATATTATACAAATACACAGTTTGTTATGAGAATGAATATTTCGGTCTTTCTCTTTTCTGAAATGGCAGCCAAAAACACAGCAATTTGTGTTGTTCCTATTTATTTTTGCCATTTAAAAAAATTACTCCAAGTACAGAAATACTTAAGTGCTCACCAGCCCCTGTAAATTATGTTAAAATATGTAAAATTGTACAATTAAAACAAAGAATACACATACACTTTTCTGCTTTAACCTAATCACCTAATGTAACGTTGAACTTATTAATTGTTAAGTAGTTTAAAATTCTTTCCGGTAGAGGTCTCATTCATTTTTGGAGTTGCCTAATGGCAAGAGGAAATAGAGATAAATAATCCCGTCTTTTGTTGTGCAAAAAAAAAAAAAAAAATTTAGGCAAATTTTGACAATTTCAGGGAAAAAGCGTAAAAGAGAATTTTTGTTCCAAAAAGGACCCACTATTTTACATCCCGCTTGTAAGTAGAGTGTGAAAAAAGCACCCGTCATCATGGAAGACTTCTTGAAATCGTGAGTGAAAAAGATGCGATTATACGCCCAAAGTGCTCTCGGAGGTGTAATTCACGAACGCAGCAACATAGGAATACAATTGACATTTATGGAAGCTTATTTAGTTAAACTTAATGTAGTAAGTGTTTTATAAACAATGATGAACTGTGGGTTTTGTGAACGTTCCAGAATTTTGTGAAACGATGACTGTGTGCGCCTATGGGACAGTTGTATAAAACGAGTTACTGTTATGCTACCTATAATGCTCAGCTGCTGCCACTCTTTGATCATGATCACTCAGTGAAGTCGTTCAGTGGCATCGCTGTCACATCAAATCAGCAGCTGCTGTCCGCTGAACGTGCCCATCACTCGATCAAATTAATTGTGTGCTTAAGCAATATCATTGGAGGAAAGTGTAAGTTTGATGGAGTGGTTAACTCGTTTTATACATACAACTAACCCTATGACATACATACAGCGACCATGTTTAGTGACCAGTTTGGACGGGAAACTACTGTTAGTATGGCTCTCTCCTGTTGCTCTTAACTCGTTAGTCAACACTGAATTGAATACTCGTCGAAATACTTTAGCCCCTGAGAAACTTAGGACTATAAAGGTGTGAGGCGGTCGCTCTCATAGGCAGTAAAACAATCCATTTTTTTTTCAATTTTAAGCAAAAATTCGATACAGGGTGTTGCGAAACTGATGTCATTTTATAAAACCGCCAACATTACACATAAAAACTTATATTTGTTGTAATTAACAAAATGAAGCTTTTTATAGAATATACAGGATACTGCCGAATTGAAGCTTTTTTTGCTTTTTAGAAATCTACAAATATTACTCAGACTAATAAACGGTAAGCAAATAAAAATCAGATCAGAGTACAGAGTAGGCGGTGCAAAGGAAATGCATGTCTATGATTAAATAAAAAGTCAATCAATTTGAATGTATTACATTAATTATTTCAGTTAATCACAGACATTGCACCGCCTACTCTAATCCGATTTTTTTTGTTCACTTTTAATAAATTTACTATACTCGACAAACTTCCATATTATTTTTTTTTCTATTTACAAATTTGAATGAATTCTATACAGGGTATTACCGGACTGAAGTCATTTATAAAATCGCAAATACCTTTACGAAAATAAAAATTTCTTGTAGGCAGCAAAATAATTCCAAGGCACAAATGACTGAATTGTTTTTATTAAACACTCTTTCACGGTCTGCAAGAAATTATTAAAAATTTGCAATTGTCTTCTTAGTTACGCCACCAGAGTGCCAAAAATTCATAAGTAAATGGCGCACTTTTTGAGTTAGTGTGCGATCCGATGTTTTACAGTCCGCAAATAAATTAACACAGAAGTTATTTAATTGATTTTATTTCGTGTTGAAAAAATAACAAAAATAAATTTCAAAAAATAAATCCTTCAATTGTCTTAACTTGTGATGACACACAATTGTATTAATTCAGGATGACACACAAAATATGCGAAAACAATTTTTTTGTTTAAAAATATGAAAAAAAAAATTAATTTCGCTAATTTAAAATAGGGGGAAAAATGTTTCTTTTTCTAATTTTTCAAAGGACCCCCCCAACAGCTACTGACAATGTGTTTTATTTTAATTGATATTTTTCGTTGCTTAAAAAAATAGGTTTTTTTCAAAATACCCCGTTCTCACCACTTGACAAAAATGTGGACGCTTAAAGACGCGATTTTTGAAATATTCATTCAGCCACTTGACAGTGTATAACATATCTTTAAAAACTTTTTTTTAGAATTTATTTTAAAACGCCCCTCCGCTTAAGTTTGGATTTTTTTTTCAAAATTTGAATTTTTCGTGTCAAAATAAAAAGATAATTGTACTACTTTGAAATATGTAATGATTTTTTTTTAATTAAAATTCTTGATTTTCATTCCACTTTTGTATAACAGGTGGCGATAGTTAATGTAAATGAAAGGAACGTTTCTATATTTCAATTGTAATCTTTGTTCTCTTATTTTTTTGCCGAACAATGAGACGACCATTTACCAACAATTTATAAAAGTAATTCTAATTCTACGCAACAGATTGCGTTGGTCACATACTCAACTATCACCGACAGATGGCGTTGAAAAGTTCCATACATAAAACGAAAAACACAAATTTCGTTTTAAATCATCAGATTTGCCTTATTTAAATATTTCAGCTTTCGTCTCAAATGCAGTCAAAAGATTATTATTTTATATACCCGCAAGTGCCAACAGATGGCGCTTTAACAATTAGTAGTCGTAAAGGCTAATAAAAACGATATTTTTTAAATTGTTTTGTCCACGCGCTTTACATAACCTTAAATTTACCGCCATTTCGTGTTTCTCGGAAGTGACGTACTAGCTGTCATCGCCGAGCCAATCGTCTCGTTTCCCCAAAACATCAGATATCTCATCACTAGCGGACATCACATTTTGAATTATGGAAGACTGACACTCTATCAAATCAGCCACTTCCTTGGAAACGTCTTCGAGTAGCCCCAAGCGTTTACTCAAAGCCACCTCGTCATCTTTCGTCGCGTGATACAAAGAGTCGGCGAGTTTCTCACTGTGGTGATTCCACTCCTCGATGTGCTCCTCCAACGCTTTAATTTCGTCAAAAACAACCGCCACATTTTCGCACCAAGCGTTCACGTGATCAGCCAGCGCCAGCGCCTGCGCTTCGCAAGCGAAATACAGTCGCGTCAAGTCTTTGGTCAATCCGAGGAGGTAAATGGAAAGCAGCTTTTTCTGATCCCCTCGGTTACTGTTGAACGAGTTTCTGTGCACCCTCAGCTTCGCCTGTAACGTCTTCATTTCCCTCATCGTTTCATCGATGCCTTTGAATATGCCATCCTTGTCTTCTAGAGTAGTGCGGGCCGAAAGTACCGCTTCCAAGGAACTAAACGCTCTGGCCTTGAACAGCTCGACGTTTTTCACCTCGTCTGCGTGGCGGGAACTGTTTTGAACGCCGCGCTTCAGCGTACGCCACAGTTTAATTGAGCAGTCTATTTTTAATTGGCACGCCTTTCGGTGTTGAGAGACGATGTTATGAAATAAACTCTCCGCGGTCTTGCAGAGGCGGTTCACAATTATTAGATCGTCGACGATGCTCTCATTTACGTACTCGTTGGCCACTAATTGCTTCATGTATTTGGCAGATTGTGACGGGTCGATATTCAAGAAATTTAGCCCCGCCCACTTGGCTCCTCCTTTAAGTGGCTCCGCCTTTGTGGAACCACTCGTTTCTGATTCGCTCGACGAGTTTAATCCGGCGATGCGTGCGGTGTGTGACTCGCTTCCACCGTTTGTGGCTCCATCACGTTGCTCCATCTTTGAGTCGCAGTCACCCGTTTTTGATTCGTTTAATTCAGACTTGATTCCTCCTTTTCTACTGAGTAAAATGATTGGGTCCGCCTTTGTGTGTGATTCGCTTGACAAAAGCAAACCGGCCCCTCCTCTTTCATCACTTTGCTCCGCCTTTGAATCGCAAACACTAACTTGTGATTTGCTCAATAATTTGCACTTGTACGCCAGCAGTTGTTCGTCCGGTTTTAACGACGTCTGCCTCGTAATCGCCTCCTCCAATTGGGGGCGGCCTTCTCCAGGTTTTAGGTAAATCTCAAGGAAGCGCAGGCGATTCACGTGAAAGACCACGATTTTTTTTAGCGAAGCGATTTCGTCGATTTCGCTGAAGAAGCGCTCGAAACTCCAGGTCAGCGCAGGCTCCGCCTCCAAGAGTCCTTTCAATAGCCGCGTGATTATGACCTTCAATTCGGGGCTCCAGCGGCAGCACTGCGGTAGCTCCTCCTCCCACGTGATTCGCCCGTTTGGCTCCGCCTGCTTTCCCGAAATAGCGCCCTTGGGCTTGGCTGATAACATCTGGGGCGGTTTGAACGGTACTTCCCCGGTTGCCGCGTGGTAAAGCGTGACGCCGATCGACCACAGGTCGACGGTGGCGCTGAAGTTTCGCATCTGTCGCTTAGTGGCGTAGGCGTTGTATATGTCCGGATGTAGGTACTCCGCGGTGCCCCAAATCGACGAGAAGGACTCATCATCTTCCAGGACTCGCGCCGAACCAAAGTCGATGAGCTTGTAGATGACCTGACCGTTACATCTGCGGCTTCTCAAGATGTTACCCGGTTTAATATCGCGGTGGATGAAGTTCTTACCGCGAAGGTACTTCACCCCGGCCGTCATGTCGCACAGTAAGACGAGAAACTCCTCCTCGTCCAGGCCGTATAAATTCTTGGGGGTCTGAAGAATGTTGAGCAAGCTGCCCTCCGAGCACAGCTCCATCACCAAGAAACTACCGCACTGCGCATGCCGCTCTACACTAATGAGACGCACGATGTTTTCGTGAGCAACGCTCTTGAGAACCTCAAACTCTTGAGATAGGTTATGTTGGGGGACGTTTCTCTTGAACACTTTGACGGCCACAGGTTCCCCGGTGAGCCGCCGGTGGCCCACGTACACGATACCATAAGACCCGGATCCGAGGACGTCTCGCAAGTCAAACACGTAGTTTCGTGTCTCGACGGAAGACATTTTGATGCCTACTCGCTATTGTTTCGACAGAATTTCACAGAAAATTAAATTTATCTTTATCAACAGATAACGGTGAGATAACAAGATACTTACGTTTTTACGTTTTCGTTGCTGTGGGCGTTTTTTTATTTTACATTTTGCTGCGGTGATTTAAGAGATCCATCTCTGTTAGATTATGATAGAGTTAGTCGATGCAGTGATAAGTTGTCAATAAATTGCTACACAACGTAAATCGATTATAATCTAACAGAGATGGACCCATCACAGCAAAATGCTGAATAAAAAAAACACGCCCTGTATAATAGCGAATGTCGATCATTGTTGCGCACCCTATATAAAACACAAAGGGAATTAAAGAATGACAAAAAATAAAAATTTATTTATTTTTAATAACAACTTAAATGCAAAATACAAAAAAAATATACCGAGAGAGCATCAGCGATTGGAGGTCACGTGGTCTCTCGTTCGTTTGCGTAAAGACAAATGACTTTCAGTCACTGACTCACCGTTGCCTGGCCCTTTATAATACGTTTTCTTTGTTACGTCAAAATGAAATATGACGTTTAACGTAAAAAAAAATAATAATACATGTGTGGCTACAGTTTGTTCCAAAAATGAGGATACATCCAGTCTCCAATCATTTCTTTTTGATGCGCCCCAATATGAAACTGGTTACATACAGGGTGTTGCACATTTAAAAAGCGTCAAAGGTGTTCTTTTTTTTTAAACGTAATACATCCTGGCATCTGTCACGAAAGTCACTACATCACAGACTTCTTTCTTCAATCACTGAATACTGGAGTGGGCTAAGCCCCGTTGTTTTGTTGAGTGGTCATCCTTTCGATTTCGTTGACGAGTTCCGAGTTTTCCATCAACAACCACATGATCTCCTTCTTCAAGTCTTCCGCTTGCTTGAAGCTGCTGTACAACTTCTTGTTTTGATTCTTGACGTTGATCTCGGGGACCTTGACGCCCTTCTTGATCTGTTCCAGCAGGTTCCTGACGCACTCCTTGTACTCTTTCCCCTCGATCTTCATGGTGGCCAGCAACTCCTTGCAGTCCTTCTCGTACTGCCCCACGTCCTTGCCCAAGATCATCGTCTGCAGGTAAATCGTCTGGGCGATCTTGTACCAATCGCCCAGGCTTTCGGCCATCTGCGTGAAAGACGGGACGCACTCGACTTCCAGAAGGGTCTTGATCGCCCGGTTGGTTTCGGTGATTTTGATCCGCTCGAGCACGTGGAACTGTTCGTCGTTGTAACTGAGAGAGCGAGTGGCGCGATCGCGAACTAAGTGTTGCCAGGAGTCGCGCAGACGTTCCACCAAGGTCCTGGCGCGCGCCGGCGCTCGGGTTTCCGCCGGGTTCTTGATGACCCGACTCGAGGAATCCCACTCGAGTTTCAGCGTGCCCTCCACGACTATCCTCTGGTGAAGCTGCTGGACCTTCACGCTCGATTCCGTCACGAACGAATCACTCAGGGAGTTGAAGTCTTTGAAATAATCGGCAAAGGCGAGCTGGTTGTCCGGGTTCAATAAACAATTAGCGAGTGACTGGCCCAGGCGGAAAGACTCGGCCGATTCCTTGCAGACCTGCGTCAGCTCGTTCAGGCTCTGACTCAGCTGGTTGAGGGCTTTTAGTTCTGACGTTATGTAATTGGTGAAGTGGCGGACGGCCGAGTGCATGAAGTTACATGCTGAGGACGTCTTCTCCACGCCCCGTTTGCAAACGTGCCCTATGCTGCACGCGACCTTGGCTTGCGCCGCGTCGTTCTCCACGGAAACCAAGTTGGGGAATTCGGGGAAGGCCGGAAGGTCCGCGTCGCGTATCACCGATACGTTGTTGTTTTCTTTGTGGAAGAGTATCAGAGGTTCGTCTTCCGTGACGGCCGGGTATCCGAGCGCCGTCGTGTTCCTCCCGACGACGTCGGCGAACAGGACATCCTTGTGCAGCAAGATTTGATCGTTCGCATTGATTTCCGTTTGCTCGCTGACGTAGGTCTCGAGCTCTTCGAACTTCTCTTCCGGGTGGATGTACACCTTGATTTTACAGACGCGGTTCACGTGGAAGATATTCACGACCTTACACGACAGCACGTCCATGACCTCCGCGAAGAACTTCTCGAAACTCCAGACACGTTTGGGATCCGCCTCCAGCAAACCCGCCAGCAACGGCGTCACGATCTTCTTCAAGCCGGCGCTCAATTGACAGTTGATCGGCAGCTCGCGGTTCCAGTCGATGGGCCCGTTGTCCTTCGTCTGGATGCCGGATATGACCCCGCTGGCCTTCGTCGTCGTGATGTGGTACATCGTTTCTTTGTTTCGTCGACCGCCGTACGGTCTGAAGGGAAGGTTGCCCGTGGCGACGTGATACAAGGTCACTCCGATCGACCACAGGTCCACGGTGGCACCGAATGTTTTGCCGACGGGCTTTCTCAGCACGGCTCTTTCGTACATGTCCGGGTGGAGGTACTCTTCAGTGCCGTACAGGGACGCGAACTGTTGGCCCTCGTGAAGTTCGCGCGCCGCGCCGAAATCGGTGAGTTTGTAGACGGTGCTGCCATCGTCGCAGATGAACTTCATGATGTTGCCCGGCTTCAAATCGCGGTGCACGAGGTTGTTATCGCGCAAGTGTTTCATCCCTGCAACGATAAAACACATTAAATTACATTGTAGTACATTAAATATCATTGCAATACATTAAATTACATTGCAAAGCATTGAATTACATTGCAAAGCATTGAATTACATTGCAATACATTAAATTACATTACAATACATTAAATTACATTGCAATACATTAAATTACTCGTGAATTAAAAAATTCAGTAAAATGCAGGGTATTCCGTTGAAAAAAATGTAATGCGCTTTTCTTTTTAATGGAAAACCACATATATTAATGCACTTTTGAATTCGAGAGTAAATTCTAGCCTGAAGTCATGTGTCGCATGATGGGTCTAGCGCGAGTAGTTTTCG
Organism: Dorcus parallelipipedus; assembly: GCA_958336345.1. Lineage (NCBI taxonomy): Eukaryota > Metazoa > Arthropoda > Insecta > Coleoptera > Lucanidae > Dorcus > Dorcus parallelipipedus. The sequence continues at coordinate 40,294,106 of OY284479.1, forward strand.
GGCCGTTTGTTCAAGGTCATCGATGGAACTCGAGAACCGCTTATCGTAGACCTATGTTGCGACACATGATTTCAGGCTAGAATTTACTGGCGAATTCACAAATGCAGTAATATACGGGCCGTTCCGTTGAAAAAGTGTAGCTTCAGCTTTTATTTCGATAAAACGAGGTTCAATTGTTTTTCTTTATTGCGAACGTCATCCGAGATTCCTGTAAGCCGCTGCTTTTGTACTTTATCCTTGCATTTTTTGAAAACAACTGCTGTAACGACACGCGGATGTTCTTATTGCCTCTTTTTTATTTACGTTTCTATTTCAAGATCTACAAAAATAGTTAGAAGTGTTTTCCCAAAGTATCGAGTGTTCCTCACTCGAAAAAAACAATCGAACATCGCCTTATCAAGATAAAATCCGAACTTGCACTTTCTTTAATGGATCACCTCGTATATTAATGCATTTCTGAATTCGCGGGTAAATTCTAGCCTGAAGTCATGTGTCGCATGATGGGTCTAGCGCGAGTAGTTTTCGGGTCGGTTGTTCAAGGTCATCGATGGAACTCGAGAACCGCTTATCTTAGACCCATGATGCGACACATGATTTCAGGCTAGAATTTACTGGCGAATTCAAAAATGCAGTAATATGTCCCGTTGAAAAAGTACAAGTTCGGATTTTATTTTGACAAAACGATGTCTGTATTTTTTTAAAAAAACGCCATCCGAAATTCCAATAAGCCTCAGCTTTTGTAGTGTATTTTTTCATTTTTATTTAAATTTTAGATCAAAGCAAATGTTCAAGTCGTCTTTCTTTTTTATAGTTTTATAGTTATATTTATAGCTCGTTAAATCACATAGTGCACTACATTCAATTATATTGCGGTACATTAAATTACATTAAAATACACGCAATGTTTAATATGAATGAATTACACTTGCATGGTGAATGGTTTTGCACATTAAATTACATTACCATGTGTTACATCAGAAAACATCAAGGCAATTCGACCTTTATTTCTCTCTAACTTCAAAAAATGCATCATTTCCTTTTCCTATGCCAGTTATAAACATTACGTTATATTACATTACAATATTATGACATTATGTAAATTAAAAGTTTACATTTATATTCATACAGTTAGATCAAAATCTTATAAATGTAGTAACAGATGATAAAAAAAAGTTAAAGTTTTGGAACGTTTCATCACAGCCGGGAATTTGGTATTTACGTTGAATTTTTTGTTACGATTATTTGTAGAGCAATGTGAAGTCGGCTTCAATAATCTTCAATGCGAATCATTCCTATTTATTCTCCAAGATGCAGTCAGTGATAACTGTCACTGATGCCACATTCGGATTAATTCTGTTGTGTTACGTACCTGCTGAAAGATGGCTTAACACTAGTAGGAACTCCTTCTCATCGAGGCCGTAAGTGTTCTCCGGGTCATCGAGAATATTAAACAGGCTTCCTCCGGTGCACAGTTCCATCACGATGACTTTGCCCCGGCCTTCCTGCTCCTCCTCGATCGCCAGCAGTTTGACGATGTTCTCGTGTTTGACCTTCTTGAGCACCTCGAACTCTCGCATCTGCACGTCCAGGGGCCTCATGTGGCTCAGCTGATTGAAGGTCTTCACCGCGACCGGTTCCCCGTTGATCTTGTTGACCCCCTGGTACACCGCTCCGGTGGCCCCCTTTCCCAGGACGCTCGTGGTGCACCAGACGTAGTTCGTGGAGCCTCGTAGGAAAGACATCTTCTCTTCGTTCGGTTTAAATTCATAACACACTGGCGATGACAAACGCGTAAATCACATAAACCAGTATTATACGATTAGTTGATGTTGGCGCTGCCAACTGCGTTAACTGTCAAATGTAAAACTGTTTAACTGTTAGCAGGTAGGCAGCACTGTGTGATCCTGTTGTTGGATGCACAGATGAAACCCATTTAGATGAGAAAGTTGAATATATAAAATGGGAATTTTCCTTCTCTGTCTTCGTTATTTCTTCCCCCGGTCGCTAGAGCGTGCTATCCCTATCCGGAAATTGTGTATAATATGATGGTGGACGGAAACGTCGGAAACACACAAAGAAACATAACCTTTAATTAATTAAATTTAATAAATTAAATTAATTAGATGAGTTGGTCCCATCGCGTCCTGTGTGTGGTTTGGTTGTGATCCGTTGTAGTTAGTGCTTTCGTGTTATTTGAACTTGTACTTGTGTCTTTTTACATCTTTCTTTGTTAATCTTATAGGTATGTACTTTCCATTGCAAAGAAATGTAATTACCCACAAAGTTATAAAAAAACATTTTTCCAATTTTGAAATGAAATTTGTTTCAGTGTTAAAAACATGGTGAATTATTGTTGTGTTCCGGGATGTTCCAGTAAAGGGAAAGGCTTGAATGTGCAAATGCATAGATTTCCCAAGAAACAAGAGCTGAGTGATAAATATTAATCTTATTTTACAAAATAATATTATAGAAAGTGTAGGTCTCAAGGTGTTTTCTGCTCGTGTGAATTTGAGTTAAGTTTCTTGCTCTAGTAATAAATAAGCTTTAAACATGCACACTTATTACCTGCTTTCTTTCGCTGAAAAATTTGAATCATGATTCGAACAGTTTAAACCGCGATTCGAATAGTTTTAGGGCCAGTTTCATAATCAAATTTAAAGGAGACTTTAAAATTAAAGTTACATTCAGATGTGTAAACAAATGTGTTTTCATAATTGTTTTGACATCTGAAAGTGACTTTAAATTTAAAGTTTCCTTTAAATTCGATTATAAAACTGGCCCTTATGGTTGTCTTCTTAGGCTGCGTTTAGTTGATAGACGAACCGTCAAAGTTGAACGAGCTCGGGCGGACTGTTTTCTAAACGGAACTCATAACCACCGTGGTTGCCTAATGGTCGCATCTCAAATCACGACCACCGTAACCACTCAGCTGATTAGTCAGACAACGTAAAATAACTACGGACTAATCGAAATCGACAACGTCGCCCATGAACTAAACGCAGCCTTAGAGTCTGAATTATTGCAACAGAACATCCCAGATTTGAATGTATTTAAATCCAAGCGAGTCGTAGATTAATCTTTTGGCAAAAGAATATCCATCTTTGAATTTAAAAGCATAATGTTGTGTTTAGATCAAACGAAAGAAAACAGCTAGTATATCAACAGATGAAATATTTGCACTCGGTATTATGTCTAGTTTTTAGTGAACGGTACTTGGCCGAGATACTTGTGAAGTTCGGTCAGAGTAGGTCAAACAGAATACCACTGGACTGACCACTGTATGAATGTGTTCAACTTGGTCAAATACTTGACTGAGTTTACTGTCTCAATCAAATACTTGTTAGATGTAAACTAGACACAAGAACAGGAGCGAGTAGATAACATTATTCAATGCATTATATTGGATGTTCTTTTAAAATTTGAAGTTAAAGTTGTCCATGTAAGTAATTAAATCACCATGAAAATTATCTCATTTTAATTGAAAGAAATGTAAGTTTTCATCCAAAACTGATAGGATTTGATATAAGCAGTTATGTAGCAAATGCATCAAAAATTAATAGGATGCATCGAAAATAAGAATATACATTTTGTCATGCGTAACTTAACTTCAATTTAAAGAAAACACCCAATACATTGTGTATTAAAAATTCCAAATAAAATTGTTCTGAAAATGACTAAAAACAATGAAATATGAAAATTGGTTTTATTTTTAGCTCTTCAATTTATGGATAGAGAAAATAAAGAGAAGTGATATTACTATAGAATGATGATCAAATATGTGGTGGACCCCGCAATAAAAGTACATTGAAAAATGGAGCAATCCCAAATCTTCTCCTGCCAGGTAAGAAGATGAGTAAATATTGCTTACTTGTTGACAATATTAATAAGTTTGCCAAATAGATATTAACGTTTACTAAATGAAGTAGTAAAATATTTTCTTATAGCCTTGGGAAAGTTTGCATTGATTGCCGTTAAATTTGTTGGTTTTAATGGATGAGTTTAATGAGGGAGTACAGTGTTCCAATACCTTTATGGTTCTTGAGAATAAATACTTTTTCGGTAAGATGATCATTGTCTTAAAAATAAAGACAAAATTATAATATTCAATTAAGATGTTTGAATACTTTAGAGCTCTTAATAATAGCATTATATTATAGGACAACATAATCAAGCCATGTGCATTGCTTTTGAGCATGATTATGCTACTAGCAAGCAACCCCAATCATGTGGTATCTCCAAAGCAGTCTCTTTGGAAGAACCTTCAACAAGTGCAATTGTTGTACAAGAACTGGAAGAAATCCCCAAATTATGTCTGCCAGGTAAAACAAATTAATATTGGTTCGTTGATTCACTTTAAGCTGCGACAAATATTGTCTTAAAAACCAAGACAAAATTGTAATACTGTTTTAAACTCTTTCAATGTTTTAAAACTTTTTATAATGCAAGTGTATTACAGAACAAGATAATCAAGTTGATTGTATCCCTTTGGGCCATGATTATACCCACGATGTCACAAATGTGTGGCAGTATATTCAGAAGTTTTTCGTTGGAAACCCCGATGACAAGTGCAATTGTACATCAACCTCAAGCAGTCCCAAATCGTTCTTTGTCAGGTAAATATATGCAGTTTGTTGTTTATTTTGTGCTACAGAACACATCCATAATCTAGTGTTTTTGCAATTCTGAAACACTCAGTATAAAATAAAAAAGTATTTATTATGTTTTATGAAATTGATGTTGTTTTCAAATTAATGACACAATTTGTTTAATAACTTATTTTATTGTTAGATCAAGCCCTGCATCAAGATGGATTAAACTTGGTACAACATTCTGAGCCTTACCAGACTCGCAATGACACTAGTAAAGCAAATCATCCAGCTCCATCTACATCAATAAGTATTGAAAGAGAAGCACATTTTACAAGACAAGGTAATTAATTTGTGCCCTTTTTGTGCATAATATGTGCAGTCATGCTCTAAAGTCGTGTTTCCCTGATATAATATCAGACGGGTTCTCTCAGTGATTCTGACCATGTTATCGAAGAAGACATGCTTATATAAGTAATTAAAAAATATATGATAAGAACATTTCTGCAAGACTTTCGAGCAACTCTGTACCTATTTATGTGTGTGTAGATGTTACCATTACATTGTATGCCAGACAGTATTCATTTGTGTTAATTCTATTTTTATTGCAGACTTACGGACTCGCAAAAGTCTTCTTAGAGAAGTAAATGCCTCAAATGCATTGCAATTAAGTCCGAAAGCAAGAAAGCTGCATCATATAGGGGTAAATCTGAAGAAAGTGGCCAAACGTTTAGATGTTGAAAATGCTGTGTACAAGAAAAGAGTTAAACAAGCCTTCAAATTTGTACATAGTGATGATTTCTTAACTGCTACAGTGAATAAAACAACATTAAATTTTATACAATCTCAAATCAAAATGCAGAAAAGAAAACCCAAAGGTCGGAGATTTAAAATTGATGACAAGATATTTTCCTTGTCGTTATTAAAGCAGGGACCGAAAGTTTACAGACTTCTGCAAAAGACATTCGCTCTACTATCTAAAAACCCGCTCCTTAATTTATTAAATAGAATTCCATTTCAACCCGGCATTAACAGACCCATTATGGAGAATCTTAAAGCAGCTGTTGATAACATGAATCCACTTGATAAGTGCTGTTGTGTAATATTTGATGAGATGTCGCTTGATACATCACTTGTATATAGTATAAAAGAAGACAGAATTATTGGGTTCGAGCATCATGGTGCTGTCTCCAAAGCAAAATTTGCTGATCATGCAATGGTATTCATGGCAAGAGCAATTAGAAGAAGATGGAAGCAGCCAATTGCATTTCATTTTTCAGAAGGAGGTATGAAATCAACTGATATAGCCCGAAACCTAGAAGTAGTGATTTCAGAATTACAAAATATAGGACTGACAGTTGTCGCAACAGTATGCGATCAGTTTGCAGCCAACACAGCTGCAATTAATATTCTGAAAAACAAAACAAACCGACAGCTGTCTCTGCAAGGAATGGAAAACAGAATATTTGTATTTGCTGTGAAAAAAGCAGAACACACTCTTCAAGAGATCATTCCTCTTTATGACATTCCAGATCTCCTTAAAGGAATGAGGAACAATGAATAAATTAACAGATGAACATGTGTATCCCCAAAAGATGAAGAAAATGAATGTGAAAATTGCTGCCCAAGTTTTTTCCCATAGAGTTGGAAGTACAATGTGTATGCTTCATAGAGTAGGTATGTAATTTTTTGTCATTTTAATTACATATGATCTCCAGAAGCATGTGTTATATTCAAAAATCAAATAAAACTAAGTTGGAATATTTGATATGCCTTCTTAAAATTGAATGTTAAAAGAAGTTTATTTATGTTGAAGTTCATATTAACATTAAGGACTAAAACTATATATTTTTTAGGAAACTGTCTTCCACCAACAGCTGGAGATCTTTGTTTTACTCATGGATAAGCTTTTTGACAGCTGTAATGGTACAGGAAAGTTTCCACAACGGGGGAAAAGAATTGCGATGTGCCATTACCGAAACCAGTGGACATTTAGATCTTTATTATAAGGTTTTAAAAGTGTTTGAAAGCATGGTTTTTATCAACAACAAAAACAAACAATTTATACCACCTTCAGTTAAAAATTGGGTAAAAACCATTAAGGGTATGATTCATTTATGGAAAAATGTCCAAAATATGGGAATTAATTACTTATGTACAAGAGATGTGAACCAGGATCCGATAGAGAATTTTTTTGGCAATATTCGCAGTCATGGTGTTCGAAGCCTTCATGTTTTCTTTCATATCTTCCTTTAAAACGTTAATAATCAATAATTTTACTTCTTGTCATTCTCCAAATTACAACTGTGAAGAGGATATTTCTGAAGGTGCACTAACTTCTCTAAAGGAATTTGTACTGAGTGGGACAAGGACAACAACTTGCGCAGCTTTGGATTCAGGAGAGCAGATGGAGAATTTTAAAATAGATTAACATTCTTGTTCAAAAACTACATTTCTCACAATAGAAAGCCATAAATACATCTCTGGATACTTGGCAAAACGTATTATAAGAAAAACTAATAATTGTCAACTGTGTCGACAAGATATAATATCTGTTAATACTGAGCATCGAGATTTAATTGACACCCTCAATTACGGTATTAAAGGTCTAACTCGTCCAAGTCTTTTATTCAGACAATTATTTACTACAAGCTGTAGATTCGCGCACAGTGTACTACCCAAAAATTGTTATAAAAATGGAATTGGTTTTTACTTGAGGAAAAATTTACAAAATGTTTTACAAACTCGATATCATTTTAATTGTAAGGATCATAAAACTTATAAATCAAATTTTGAAAGGAATTAATACAAAAAATATAAACGATACAATATCAAAAACAGCACTTCAAAAATATAAACACAAAGCCAGAAAACAAAAAATAAAGACTGTTAAGGGTTTAATTTAGGAGTTCGTAACACTGTTTCCTTTTTACACATTTGGCCTGGAGTATGAAGTAGTAAAACTCCTGTTAGTTTCTATACAATTTTCGTAATAATGTAATTCAAATCAATAATATCATTACACATACATTAACATAATGTGAACGATACAATACATATAATATGAACTGTACATGAAATTCTGAAATACAGTTTTTATGCGAATTTATTTATGTACTCGGTTATGTTGAATTTATTCCAAATGTGTATTATATTTCATTAGATTGAGGAAATCTGTCTTGAATTTATACGTTAATTGTTGTACCAGTTTTATGTTATTATACATTTAAATGAATACATAATAATTATAGTGCTAGGTAATGTATTATGGTTTATATTATAAAATTATGTAAAGTGTCAATATCTTTTGTATTCCTGCTTGTTTGTAAATAAAATATTTTCACTATTTATTTTTTTTACTTCATTTCCATCTCAACAAAATATTAAACATGTTACATATTTAAAAATTACCGCCATTGTGCTGCACAATTCAAAGAAAAAAAATTCGACTTTATGACGTCATACCTCTTACTACAACTCACAACCTATCAGGCTATAGACTGGCAAGCATTTGGGACATGGGTGGGGGAGAGTGGTTGGTAATAGTATCCACGCACATTTTGACTCCTACATACAAAATTGATGGCATAAAAGTTTCAGAGTGAGATTCTTTAATTAAATAGTGAGGGGGAGGGAAGCTCCCCCGGGGAAAGATATCCCTTTGGGAATATAAAATTCTTGGGTTATGTAGTGTAGTATAAAATCTCTCTGAAAAGATAAAATTCTAAAATTGTGTAAAACCTCGTGCAGCATTTACAGCAGAAACCTGTAAAACGGTACTTTGGCTACCGACTAATAGATGGTGCCACTTCTCTATAATTTAAAATTTCACTGGAAAAATAAAAGTTTTACAATCGTGGAATAAGCTCTATTCGTCGAATATCCATTAACATTCTTCCATATCTACGTCACGTTATTCCACGATTAGTATCATACTCATTTTATGCGAGGATTGTAAAATCGGGCCTTAAATTTAAGCGTATCATAAAATTTTGCATTTAAACGAACGTATTTTAGTAACCTTACAGAAACCTGTAATATGGTACTTTGGCTCACGACTAATAGATGGCGCCACCAATCTCGTTTTTATTTTACCGAATTTGAATGGAAAAGTACTTACCTGGTAAGAACTCTTATGTAATTCAGATAGGAAATGCTCATTTGTTAAAAAAAAAACTAATCAAAAAGGATACAGGAAGACATGGAAGGTTTAAGTTTACAACACGCACACAACTTTCGATTTTTATTACAACTGTACTAATCATTACAATAAATAATTGCATTGCTGATTATAACACCCAATGCAATTATTTATTATAACAAATTACTCATTATAATAAAGAATCCTTTTTGAGTTTATAGAAACCTGCAAGTGATTGCCAGCGCGTTTGATTTTCAATTATTTTAATATAACAATAAATTATATTGTAATGCTTTAAATTACACTAACTTTTATTTTAATGAATAGAAATATAATTAAAGTAATTCCACATAATAGCATTGAAAAATGACTTACCAAACCATTCACACAAATCACTTACAGGTGTTCGTTTTAAAAGGGGGAAAAAGTTCCCATGCAAAAAATTATACATCCAACAACACGAGCTAAATAACAAACATTAGTTTCATAAATTCATTTTCTTTGCTATAGCTATATGTATAATACAAAAAATAATGTATAAGTATAAACAACGTATGTGTTACATTAATACACGAGATATTCTTGTTACAGAATCCATAGACGCAAAATACTGTGTCAAGAAGAGCTCCGAGCTCGCAAAGTTTCATAATCCAGTGAAATCATCATCTAAGGAATGCATTCTATAACTTACAAATACAGATGATACAGGGGATAATAAAAATGGCGTACAACAAGTACATCGTTTTTTTTTTTTTCTTCTAGAATTGTGCGTTCTCTTCAGTTTGTTCTTAAAATGATATACCTAAATGTTTATTTAGAATGGCGCGTTTCAGTTGTCTACACAAAGTCGAGTTACCGGGCAAACACCCATCATCCTAGCACACGCGAGCGAATCCGACGTCGGCATTCTTATTAACCCAGGCTTTTCCAAATCATAAGTTTTAGAACATATTCAAGTCAGTCTCTTTGCGTTAACGAAATAAAAGGAAGATTGACAACTGAACGATGGTGGAAACAAAAATGTACGGTATTCTATGTGAATAGATACCACCTCCCCTGTTAGTGGTAGTGTAAGTCGATCGAGTTACGTAACCAATCCGCAGGGGGGTGGGCGTGACCTCAGTAGGCCGACGCCTCCTTGTACTCCGAGCCCTCGAGCGTGAAGAAATCCTCCAGCTTCCATTGGAGGGTTTCGAAAGTAGGCCTCTTCATTGGATCTCTGTGCCAGCACTCCAGCATTATGTCGTAGAGTGTGACGGGGCAGTTAGGCGGGGCAGGCATGCGATAACCGTGTTCTACTTGATGCAGGACTTCGGCATTTGTCATGCCTAAAAACAAAAGAATCGATTTACGAGAGAGAAATCAAGTAGTAAAAAAAAACGCCCACCCAACAACTGCATAGAAAATAGTGATGCGCTTACCTGGATAAGGTATTCGACCGTAAGTGACCAGTTCGGTCAGCAAAATACCGAACGACCAGACATCAGACTTGATAGAAAACTTGCTGTAGTTGGCAGCTTCCGGGGCAGTCCATTTAATGGGGAACCTGGCCCCCACCCTTGCTTCATATTCATCCTCCTAGAAATAACAATAGACAAGACTTGATTGAAAATTGATGTCAAACGTATTCAAAGCTGACAAAAATAAACTTACGTTGGGTGTGAGGGATTTTAAAAGGAGGGGCAGGAAAAGGATTCCAAGGTCATCTGTAAGAGCAATAGAAATAGAGAATAAAAAGGTGAAAATTGATGGTCTTAAACTTTCCTGCGAGTTTGACCTTAAGTTTGGATCGGCACAATTTTATCGGATTCCATTCAAAGCTATGGTATGGGCAGTGAGTATGTAGGTACTATTAAGAGAGATCGTGCGATAGGTTTCAGCGTAAGTTGTAAAATGTAGACGAGAGGAAAGCAACGTGAAGACAGTGTCAGTGCCATGACAAGCTTATGTGAACTGTTCAGTGTTCAATAGAGTATTGCCAACCTTGCCTAACCAAACTATCATACGGGTATACCAAAATTATTGTACATTATCAACTTTCACTTTCCAAATTATTGTACATTTACATAGTTTCATTTTTTGTTATTTTTGGATGAAGAATACCAATATTTAATACATTTTTCTTTACTGAAAAATAATCACTATATGTGCCCCCCCCCCTCCCCCCACACTCTCTTGTCGTTGCTCTCCGAATGACTTTAATGTACATTTACATAGTTTCATTTTTTGTTACTTTTGGATGAAGAATACCAATATTTAATACATTTTTCTTTACTGAAAAATAATCACTATATGTGCAGTTGATTTTTTTATTATATGCCATTATGCCGATCGATCGGTCGATAAGTCATTTTAAGTCGATAAGCTTTTATGTGGCTATCTCCTTCTAACTTTCGTGAAACAGCCTTACGGCTTTTGTCATGTCATGTCATTTAAATTTCTTGACTTAGATCTATACGATCGGCATATAATAAAAAAATGAAGTTTGTTAATCACTATTTTAATAAATGCCAATCGAACGATCGTTATTTTAAGAACTTTTATATCTATAGCTATCTCCTTTTAACTGTCGTGAAATAGATTTGCCACTTGCAGTTAGGGGTTATGTTGTGTTCTGAACTCAGATTGATCGGATCGGCTTGTTGTAAAAAATGACGTATAGGTAATATACTAAAAACAAATATAACATCAGAACACAAACGTAGTTAAAAAAAAAACTGATAATACTGATGAAATTATGAATTATTGAAAATATAGAATAAAAATACTATTCCGTTTATCATTAAGGCCCGGTTTTACAATCACAAGTTAACTTTAACTACCAGTTTACTTCCATAGTTACAATTATGAAAACAATTATTTCTATGGGAATAAACTGAAAGTTAAAGTTAACCTGTGATTGTAAAATCAGGCCTAAAACTATTATATAATTTGCTGAAAAAAAATCGTCAAAATTATTGTAAAAATATTGTACAAAAAAAAGCTATCGTATGCGTCCTTAAAATTATCATACAATTCGATAATTATTGTACGATTGGCAACACTGGTTCAATATGAAAATGTAATAAGGATCTACCGTTCATAGATGGCAAGTCGCCATCATTTGTTACCAACTTAAGTTTTTCCACTAAAAACTTTTAACCTTACGTAATGTTGGTAGTTGGTATTCGTGCGATGCGTGATTCCTTTGTGGTGAGAGGTTTTTATGGTGAAAGGTCACGACGTAGTTATTATTTGTATTAGATTCTGTTACATTCATTTAACTTTAAGAAGACTGTCAATATGGTAAGTTTAATTATAAAGAGTATAATTAAATCCGACGTCAAAGTAGGCCTTGAAGAGGCATTTGTGAACGTGCCTTACCCTCGTTTGTCATTCTTATGTCAAATCGTGCATTAGCTGTCAGTTGACTAGAAATTTTGTATTCTAAGTTTTTTGATTTCCAGAGTGTATTTTAATTTTATAAAATGGTTTTGCTGCAAGAACATAAGATTTTTATGGTTGAAGCGTATTTTCGTAATGGGCAACGAGTTGATGGTGAATGGGAAGTATTCGACTCAAGGGTGTTACCACGAATTTCATCAACAGTTTCCAAACATCATCGTCACTTATAATGAAATTCGCTGTTCACTGTACCGATGTGTTGAACGATTTCGGGAAAGTGGTTCTATATTACGTAAAAAAAGGCAGCGGTCGTCCTACTAAGAGAACGGAAGAAGTAATTGAAAATGTTACCCAAATTATGGAAGATGCCCCCCGAACCTCTCTACGCTGTCTGTCACAAGTTCAACTATCGACCAGCACTTGCCGAAAGGTGTTAAAACAGGACATACATTTGTATCCTTATCGTTTGACTTCTGTACAACAATTACATGAAATTGATTATCCACTGAGAATAGAATATTGCCAGTGGTTTACAAATACTCTCAATGTTGACTTGTTAGATAAAACTTTTTTTTACAGATGAAGCTTGGTTTTATCTAAATGGATATGTTAACTCACAAAATATGAGGTTATGTTGTTCGGAGAAGCCAAATTTTTTCGAAGAGGTACCTCAGAAAGTTGGAGTATGGGCGGCTATTTCAAGACGTAGCATAGTTGGACCACACTTTTTTCAAGGTAAAATTAAGGTAGATTTAATTTTTCAAAAAGTTAATGCAAAGTTTGTAGGCACACTAACTGCAAATAGGTACCGACAGGAGATTTTATTGCCCTTTTTTAATGAACTTCATGATGATGAACTCACACTTGGGTTTCTTTCAACAAGATGGAGCTACTGCACATACTACTCATGATACTTTAAATTTGATAAGTGAATTTTTCTTATTTTATTTCTTTACTTACAACAATGAAAGTAAAATGTCATTAATAATGTGGTTTTGTAGAAAAGCAACACTTCAAAAACACAATTGTTTTATAAGAAGTGTGCTGCACTGAGCTGCCATAATAAATACAAAAACAACCGAGGGATTAAATATTCCCGTTTTCCCAAGAATAGGGAATTAGGAAAAAAATGGTTGAAGGCAATAAATAATCCGAATCTTAACAACATGTCTTATGAGCAGATATGTTGGTCGTACACAGTATGCAGTAATCATTTTCATGAAAATCAATTTCAATCTCCTGAAAACTTCAAATTAAATAGAGGATCAATTCCATTTGTTGTTGCCACAGTGTCAGGTAATGTATAAATACTATTTAAATATAAATATATGTAATTATTTCAAATGCGATCAGTATTTTACTACTAGTTGAATTTTTAAATTTTTGAAAGTCACTCAAATGTATTTTAACAATGATTGTTATGGCCGCTTCCTAACACTGTCGAGGGCCGTATGTGGCCCGCAGGCCGTAGTTTGCCGACCGCTGATTTAGATCATTGTTTGAATTCAAATATTTTCATGATGGCTGAAGGAGGGCCTCACTTGTCCGACATCATATGTTCTTTTTTTGTTAAATTAAACTGTCCCCTTGTATTTAAATATGCAAAATTTGAATTGGTATTAATAACCAATATTTTCACAATGCTGCATACCTATTCTTAATAAAAATTAATTTTGATAATTAATACAGAAGACACTGATAATTAATACAGAAGACACTATGATTTAAAGCAATTCCTGTTATAACAATATGTTTTAGGAGATCAAAATCAAAACAAAGAAATTTCACATGAGGAATTTTTGAACGATGCATCCATACCATCTACCTCCAAGGAAGTACCTGTGCAGCAACTATTGGAATGTCCTCTGACACCTATTAGAAGTAGGAAAATAATTATGTAAAAAATTCAGGTTATTCAACAATATTGTTATATCGCAAACTCTTTTAAACGGACACTAAATGGCGCATAAACACTTAACGTTTCGCAGTCGTTCGACAGCTTCGTCAGAAATGAAAAATATAAACATGTTGTCAAAATAAACAAGGTTGTCAACGGAAACTGAAAAAGTAACTTGATTTTATTTTATTTTTAATCTAAAAATAATTTGAACATTATACCTAAATGTTAAAAAATTGACAGATCTATATTCTATTTAATGAATCGAGAAAACTACAAAATGTATCGTTTAAATTTGCAAAATCAGTACGTTTATTAATAGTATTCGACGACATTTTTATTTTACACATTTCTATAAAACGTCTTTTGAAAATATTAGACTCGTAATATAAAATATTATTATTTTCAAAACCAAAATTATGGTCATTTTCTAATGAATGTTCTACAAGCATTGAATGATTTTGATTATTTTTTTTGGATGATATTTATGTTGGTCTAGACGTTTTTTTAAATTTTGGCTTGTTTCTCCAATATAACATGAATTACAATTTAAACATTTAATTTCATAAACTACGTTAGGTTGTTTTAGTTTTGGTTTTTAAATTTGAGAAAATACTATTTAAATTATTTACAGATTTGCTAGCTAAAATTAAATTGTGTTTTTTGAATGTGTGTTTAAATGTGTCATATAGTGGTTCAATGTAAGGTAATGATATGTATTTTTTGTTTGAAGTTTGTTTATTATTGTGGATTTTTGAATTTTGTAAATATTTCACACGATTTTTTATTACTGATTCTATAAGATTTATTGGATAAGAATTTTGAACAAGTCTTTTTTATTAAATTTAAATTATCATAAATGAAAAGTTTATCTGAAAGTAAAACAGCTCGATCTGTTAAAGAAATAATTGTTGCAATTTTATAGTTTTTAGATGTATACGAATGAAAATTAATATATCTACCTGACCACGTAGGTTTATGAAACCAATTCGTTGTTAATTTGTTATTACGTCTGATGATATTTACATCTAGAAAACTTAGTGAATTGTTAATTTCTTTCCTACAGTAAATTGTAATCTATTACGGAAAGAGTTAAATCTACTTAAAACAAAGTCTACTTTATCTGAAGGCAAAATCAATAAAATATCATCGACGTAACGAAAATATAAAGTTAAATTGAAAGGTAATGAGTTAATGACACTTTTTTCTAGTTCCTGCATAACAATTTCAGCTAAAGCAGGCGATAAAGGAGAAACCATTGCTGTACCGAAAATCTGTTTATAAAATTTATCATAGAAAGCGAAATAAGATGTTTCAAAACATAAAGTAACAATTTCTAAAAAAAATTCTTTGGAAATGTCTGTAAAATCTTTAATTTCTATCCACCTATCATTAATGCTTTTTAAAGCTAACTCTTTTGGAATGTTAGTAAACAAAGAAACAACATCTAAGGAAATTATAATACAGTTATTTGGTATATCTATGTTTTTCAATTTATCTCCAAGTTCATAAGAATTTTTTATAAAGTATTCTGATTTACTAGTAACTTGAGTAAGAATTTTTGAAACAAATTTTGATAAGAAATATAGAGACGAACCTATAGTAGAAACTATTGGACGAAGAGGTGTGTTAGGTTTGTGAATTTTTGGAATGCAGTATAATTTAGGAAATGTGGGATGCTGTACTTTAAGAGATTTAGCAATATTATTACTAATTTCAACAGATTTTTCTAACTTATTTATAATATTGAAAGTTTTACGTTGGAAATTTTCTGTGGGATCGTTATTTAATTCTACGTATGTATTATTGTCAGAGAGCATGGTTTGAACTTTTGAAAAATAGTCATTTTTGTCAATTAAAACAGTAACATTGCTTTTGTCTGCTACTGTGACAATGATGTTAGGATTTTCTTTAAGAAATTTTTTACAAGCCAAAAGATCTCGAATAAGAATTTTATATTTTGATTTTTCAAAAGTCCTATCAATATTCCTAATGTAATTTAGAAAATTAGAACAAAATTTATTTCTTACTTGTATTTTGGAAGTTGAATCTAAAGATTTTATACCAAACTCTAAGCTACTTAAAACGTTTAGAAAATCTACTTGTTTTTTTATTAAAATAGGGTAATGAAAATTTTTTTCCCAAAGCAAAAATGTATTTTAAATTTGACGGAATTTCAGTTTTGGTATAATTAATTAACCATTTATTGATTGTATTTTGGTCAAATTTGATATAAAAGTTTTTATCTCTAATAGAAATAAGATTATCCAACTTTTTAATCTGTGTCGATCGAATTCTATTAAACAACCTTTCATTTTTTATTTTCATTTTTAAAGGAGTTTGTGATACAATTTTCATCGGACAAGAACCAGCTTTAATATTGTTATAGGTCGAGCAAAGCCCATTCCAATCAGAAAAGCACAGTTAACGCCAAGGAAACAGTGTTTGACGCAAGAAAAAGAGCGCTATAAGAAGATGGCCTACAGACTGAAACGTAATTGGAAATTAAAGCGTAAACTTTTTAATAAAACATTGCTAACAGACAAGGATTTGAAGATTTTGGATAACTTACCATATTTAGGTCGTGCATTCATTATTTCACAATTTAAACATGCACAGCGAAAGAAAAAAGTTCATACTTGGACACATGAAGAAAAAGCTTTATCATTAGCACTCTACAAATCATCACCAAAATGCTATCGATTATTACAAAGAATATTTCTATTACCGTCAGTTCGTACATTGCAACGAATTTTAATGCAAATCCAATTACAAACTGGATTGAATGTTAAACTTTTATCTCATTTGGCTAAAGTGTCAACTGATATGAAAGAATTAGAGAGATACTGCATCCTCATGTTTGATGAAGTATCACTTCATCCGCATTTAAGTATAAATGCTAAATCGAAGTATGTGGCTTAGAGGATTTGGGGGAAGGTTTAACAAAGCACATTGCAGATCACGCTTTAGTGTTTATGCTTCGAGGCATTAATCAAAAGTGGAAGCAACCAATCTGCTTTTATTTTGTTAAACGTTCCATCAAAACGGTTCATTTGAAGCGTTTAATTAAATATGTAATCTCTACTGTACATAGAACTACAAAACTGAAAATATTAGCTTCAGTTTGTGATCAGGGGTCAACAAATCAAGCTGCGCTGTACCAATTAAGTAGAGAAAGTGGATATAGAGGTGAAGATTTAATGTATTCAGTTGATAATGAAAGAATAATTCATCTATTTGATGTTCCCCACCTATTTAAATGTTTAAGAAATCACTTACTAACCAAAGATTAGAAAATTAAGGCAGTTATCTCTGAAATGTCAAATTGGTGCACTGAAAACCGATTCATCCTGAATGTAGACAAAACTAAGATTGTCAACTTCCATAACAAAAAATGCATAGCAAACGTGAACACAATTGACCCTTCAATTACATTTTCTGAAGTTACTCAATTTCTTGGTCTTATACTAGATAACAGGCTAAGCTGGCAAAACAACACTGATGTTATATGTAAAAAAACTTAACAAAGCGCATTTTGCTATATTAAGACTTAAATCATATTTAGACTTAAGTCAACTTACATTAATATGTACTATTCTCTCGTTTATTGTCACCTTCAATACAACATTGTAGTTTGGGGCTCCTCGTCCTCTTATTCTAGATTGTTTATAGCGCAAAAGAGAATTATTCGTCTTATATTTAATATTTCACCAACTCAGTCTTGTAAGCCACTTTTCATAAAGTACAAAATTCTTTGCTTACCTTGCATTTTCATCTACAAAAGTGCTGTATTTGTAAGAATCCATTATAATAAATTTCAGAGTGTAGGTAGTCTGCATAGTTATGATACACGTAATGGTTATAAACTGCGACTTGATTTGCACAATACTTCGATGTATGAAAAAAGACCCAATTACCCGTGTGCTAAAATTTATAATCATTTACCAAGCAGTTTAAAAGTTTCAATGTCCATGAACATATTTAAGAAAACTTTAAAAACATTTTTAATAAATTGCTTTTACAATTTAAATGAATATTTTATGTACACATCGGTTTAGGTACTGTGAGCTTAATCTAGTCCTATGAATATTGTATTTTGTATTTCATTGTACTTTGTTTTATTTTATATGTTTGTATTTTAGTTTATCTCATACTTTTCTAAACTACAATTTTAATCTGTTTTACTTAGGCTGGGTTTCTCAGTCCTAGTTTAACTTTAAACTCCTATTTATTCTCATGGTAGCAATTATAAAAACAATTGTACTTAAGGAAATAAACAGGAGTTTAAAGTTAAACTAGGACTGAGCAATCCAGCCTGAAAGTCTTACTTATTTATACACGTGTTTTGACAAAAATTTCATGTAGTCTGCTGTATTTAATCCGCAACATGTGACTTTCCTATGCATTATGAATGTCACAAGGATGAATAAATTATTATTATTATTATTATTAAAGATATTCACTTTGGAACTAAAATTGCATCATGGAATGATTTAAAACTGTTGTATACATTAGATGGAGCTAATCCTGATTCAAAAATATGTCTAAAATTAACAGAAAGACATTTGTACCCCGAGGGCAAGTTTAAAATGAAAGTTAAATATGCAACGCAAATATTTAGCCGTTCAGTATATGCAGCCTCAGTTTTTGCCTCAAAATGTGGTGCTCTGAATGAAACTGGAACAGCGGATTTCATTGTTTTCATGGACAAATTGTTTGATTCTCTAAATGGAGTAAGAAAGTCCACTAAACAATTACGACGTCCACTACAAATCAGTCGCCGCATATACAATTGTGGAATGAGGCATTGTCATTTAAGATTATGGTGGTCTCTTTTATCCTTCAGTGCAGTTCATTAATTACGTTAACCAATGCAAAACCAAAGTTATGATTAACTTTTTCAAATACATTGATCAACAAAATATTTTTCACCAACTCAAACAGGATTTATCTGTAGATTATAGTTTATCATGCCACAATTATGTAGATATTATAAAACAGTGTGTGGTACATGTTATGTGTAAATATTAGGGTTGTGAGTGAGTGTAAATGTCTTTCGGACAAATGTCAAAAATGACAATCGTCTGAACAGGACAAATACTATTTGTCATCAAAAGCTGCGTTCGTTTATTCAACTCGTTCACTCTATTTACCCTTTTCGCACTCTAAAGAGTGAGAGCGAATAAGTTTTAATATGTACAAGAGTGAGATAAAAGTTCGAAAAGAGTAAACAGAGTGAACGGAGTTGAATAAACGAACGCAGCTATAGTGTCATGGATACTGTGCGTGACATGTGAATCCGCATTAATTTTTAAAATGTCGCGCACTTGTTTACCTTTTCCAACTAATTCTGTAACAACGTCAAATGTTGCAAAATGCTGGCAAATGGTAGTTACAATTTGTGTGTAATAATATTTTTATCATATTTGTTTTTCGAATTTTAATTCTGTTTGCTAAAAGTATAATATAGGAAAGGCATATTTTTGAAAAAGTTCTTTATTAGCAGTAAAAAATTCGAAGTTGATTTTCATTATGAAATTTTAAATGTCATAAGTGTCAGAACAGTGTCTGACATTTAAATTCGTGTCCTGTCCAAAAAATAAATGTCCGGACATTTTACAACCCTAGTAAATATATATGTAATTTAATTAATAGAAAAATAAATAATAGAGATCGACATGCTTCTGTTTTAGTGGATGAATATATAAAAATATATGGTTAATGATATTTGTATATTATTTTTTGTATTTATGTTGTAAATATACATACCTATATGTTGATTCTGATATGTGTTTGTGTTATACCTGATGTATAGATATACGTTAGGTCTGTTCCTACATAACTTTCTGACGGTATCGAAACCGTCAAAAGCATGGACTCATCAAAGTTTTACACTTGATAAAGTTGTCAAAACCAATCATTATTTCGGTGGGCAACTGATTCTGACGGTTTCGAAACGGTCAAAAAGTTATGTAGGAACAGACCTGTTATCAATATCGATGTTCCAAAAGTATCGATTTATTTGATTTGAT
Organism: Dorcus parallelipipedus; assembly: GCA_958336345.1. Lineage (NCBI taxonomy): Eukaryota > Metazoa > Arthropoda > Insecta > Coleoptera > Lucanidae > Dorcus > Dorcus parallelipipedus. Next base: position 40,314,146 of record OY284479.1, read on the forward strand.
TATTTCGACTTTTGTTCACCTAATTCTACAGTGTCGCAAGCCGTGCCTTAGTTACTTTATTTACGGCTACGACATTTACTGGGCATGTACGCCAATAATTAATTTATAATCATTTTTAATACGTTTGACACTAGAGGGCACAACGCATAATAGTAATCTGTAATCACCAACTGTACTAGACTCTTACATCAAGTCTCATAGCGACACGCCATCTATATAACGACTCAACTAACAGAGGAGTTCACGAAGAGCCATCTATCCAGCGACTCACTTTTAGGTAAACGCATTTTTAACCCGTCGTGATCTTTCTTATTAGTACCTATATACTCACTGGTATGGGCTAACTATATATAAACAAGGTCGATACCGTACGAAAATCAAGAAAGTCTGCCGTAATTTTTGAGAAATCAACGACAGACTTTCGTCGATCTTAAACAAAATTCTGCGTATAGCAGCGCCGTCTGTCCTAGATCATTGTTGCATGCAAAATTATTTCATCTAACGCCATCTAGGGATGTTTCATGACTTTAGAGATAAACGGTGCACGGTACCATAACATGAAGATTAAGAAAGTCTGCCGTCATTTTCTCGAAAACTGCAACGGTGAAATGAGAAAATAATGGTAGACTTTCACTGTTTCTATAAACTTGACGGCGCCATCTACCGAATATCCCGCAAAGAAATATATAACGTATGGTTCAATAAATGTCAGGCCACAGGTGGCTATGGAATAAAATTTCATGTCTTATCTAAATACGGATTTTACTGTCAACTTGACACTCGAGTTTTATTTATCAATTTTGCACTTAACTTTTCTCCTCAACTGAAATATTAAATTATTATTTATTATATTTGCTCGTGCAAAAAAAAAACATCCGACAGAATAGTCAAGAAAGCGAAAAGAATCAACACAGACTTTTCTAGGTTAAAAACGGATAATGTCATTTCATCTTGGCGCCATCTATCGCAAATTCGGGGAAGCTTTCTTTTTTAAACATTAGATGATGGCAATTCCGTTCTTCGAAAATAAAATTAAAACGTTCTTACCTTGATGAGCCTGGCAAGGCCAAAGTCGGCAATCTTCACGACGTTATTGTCAGCGACGAGCACGTTCCTCGCGGCGAGATCTCGGTGAATATAATTCTGTGATTCTAGGTAGGCCATACCGGCGGCAATCTGTGCCGCCATGTCGATCAGCTGCTGCAGCTTGAGTCCCTTCCCCTTGCCCTGCAGGAACTCCAGCAGCGAGCCGTTCTTCATCAGCTCGGTGATGATGTAGATCGGTTCCTCCATGGTGCACACGGCGTAGAGTTGGATCAGCTTCGGATGCCTCAGCTTCTTCATGATCTGCGCTTCGGCGAGGAAATCCTTGGGGTCCATGGTGCCCGGCTTGAGGGTCTTGATCGCGACGGGCGTCGTGTTGTTCCACTGCCCTTCCCAGACCTCCCCAAACTGTCCGTGTCCTAGCTTGCGTACGAACTTCAGGGAAGACCTGTCGATCTCCCATTGGTCGCGCGTCCTGTGCGAGAGGCCTTCCGGTTGCGGCTTCTCCACCTGCGAAACAAATCGTCTCAGCACGCTTCCTCGCTCAAAAAAATTAGGTCACACATAAATCTAAAGTCGCTAGGAGTGAGAGCAGCAGCGGTTCTCAACGTCCGTCGTTTGAAAACCGCTGGTTTGGTGCACGTGTGATAAACAGTAATCATGCGATGGATCTAGGGGGGGGGGGGTATTCCAGCTGCGGGTTAGTTCGTTACCACAAACAATTGACGATCGCGCGATCCCGAAACTGGAATGCAGAACTTTAACAACAGCTATTGATTATCGGTAAATAACGAAAGGTGCAGAGCTTAACAACAAGGGACGTACCTCTAAAATCAAGGCATTCTGCGCACAATAATAAAACAGAACATTAGTGGGGGGGTGGCTAGAGAGTAAAGGGTAAGAGAGACTTTTTATACAATAGCCAATAGCTGCGGGGTGAGATAATTTTGAATTTCCAATTTCGACGGGGCGGACGCATATCGAACGCGGCTCACCTGAACGCAAGGCTTGCATAGATTCACGCAGAGACCGTCGGCGTCTCTGCTGTAGTGCTCGACGAGTTCCGGAAGTGTCCTGAAAGTCGTCCTCCTGGCTATGAAGAAGCCTCCTTCGTCCAACTGTCTGATCCTGTAGTGTTTGACTGTGTCGCCATCTCTTACTGAAATAATATAATATAATTAATAAGATAATAAGTCATAGTTGACGTCATAAGCAAAGGAAATTTATTAATAAACCATCACGTTTACGTCCAACTTATGGTGTTAAATGAAGAGCTTGATTTCTTTTCCTGAACTAAATTTTAATGAAAGTCGTCAGAGCACAGCACTTGTCGTTCTCTTCGAGAAAACAACGAGAGACATCTATCGCAAACTCCCTAAAGCACCACATTACAATACTGTATTGCGCTGAGTATATAACCAGTATTTCACGTATTACAGTTACTTAGTGAGGAACAAGAAAACAACTACAGACTTTCATCGTTTTTAAATCAGCGCAGATGCCGTCACTAAATAATTACAGTACCGCAATCGGCCGCCATTTTAGTGCGAAATATCGGCGGGAAATTTAAATATCTAACCCTAACAACGACACATTCGGGCATTTTAAACTTTTATTTGACTGGCGTTAAATTTTATTAAACTTACCAGAAAGAAAATCACCAGGAAAGTCGACAATTTAAACTTGCCAGAAAAAAAATCGCTAGAAATTTCAACCATTTAAGCTTGCCGGAAAGAAAATAACTAGAAAAGACGGTCATTTTAGTTTTCTTTATCTTACACATTAAGCATATGAACGAAAATGATCACTAAAGTTGACCAAAGTGGTCACTGAAGTTGACCAAAGTGGTCACTGAATTGACGAATGTGGTCACTGAAATTGCCCAAAGTGGTTACTGAAGCTGACCAAAGTGGTCACTGAATTGACGAAAGTGGTCACTGAATTTGACGAAAGTGGCCATTTTAGTGCAAAAACGTGGTTTCTTTATCTTACACATTAAGCATATGGATTGCGGTACTGTATTTATTTAGTGACTCTAAGCGCAGACTTCTGATGGCGCCACCTACTGCAACCATCGATTTACAAACACGCCAGATGACGCTGTTTTATAAATAAACTATCTCCGACCATTTCACTGAACATTCCGCTTATTCCAGTTGTGCGCATGTGAATGACGGAATTAAACTTTCAACAGCCCGCCGAGTATCATCTAAAAATCAGCGTCTCAAAGCTAAACAAGGCGCACCGAACTTTGTACTGTTAATCGAATGATTTCACTCAATTTTATGGCATTTTATGTAGTCACACTCTAACTGACATTTAAAATTGAAGTTTAAGTATCAATCAGAATGTGATCGACATTATACAGACCCATGCAGAGATGTCACAATCTAGACACGACTTAAATTTAAGGTTTCCTTAAAACGTTGGTAAGTAAACGTTTTACATGTAAATATTATTGCAAATTATTATTATTAAGTTTGAAAACCAATACGTTTATTCCTTTTCTATTTTAACAATTTAATTTCTTTATTTATCATTTTTAAGACGAACAATGAGTTTTGATAACTTACAAGTTAAAGTTGCATTATGATGAAATGTGCGATACGATCTAAAAAACGTCGAATTTGCCACGAAGCCATTATTAATTTGAAACAAACGTTTTTAAAAGCATACTCATGGCTAACTCGATAGCATTTTATTTTATACATTAATTACTTATATTCTCATTTGAATTCCCCGCCATAAATTCTCATTTGAATTACCCGCCGTTGTTTCTAGCACTACAGGCGAACAGAGTCTTATGAACGCCAAAGCAGCTGAACGTTTCTCATCTAAAGAGTTAGTCATGTATCATGGTTGCAAGCCTCCGTCAATCATATTTCTCGATAAAATTGCGACAGACTTTCATACCTCCAAATGCGCGAGCGCACGTTTAGCGGCGCCATCTGTGGCAAATTCCATAAATCTTTGCTAGATGTCATTGCCTACATCATATTTCTCGATAAAACTACGACAGACTTTCACCACCTTCAAATACGCGAGCGCACGTTTAGCGACGCCATCTGTCGCATATTCCATAAATCATTGCTGGATGTCATTACAAATAATAATTCAAAATGTATCACAACATCCAAGGATAGAGGGCGCTGCGGCACGCGAATGTTTAGGAACGATAAAAGTCTGCCGTTGTTTTCTCGCTGCATTACTACCGGGCGTTGTTGTATTAAAAAAAAAACTACTATTAAACTGATATTTCTAGGAAATCACAATAGAGGGCGCCGTCAAGCAAAACGAAAATCTGTCGTTGTTTTCTCGTTTTCCTGCCACATTACTCATGGGCACAGGGCCTTATAAAGATCATTGCTTATATTCAGTGTCATCTTAGCATCTGTAAACCGGTGCATAATTCAGATAAATGGCATTACGCAAGTTAAAGATGAGTCAAAGTCGGTCGACGTTTTCTCGTTCTCTGTCACGATGCTGTAGATGCCGTGAGTTTGTAAGCACGTCAAATGACTAAGTAAGAGAAACGACTTTGGATATATCATTTTTACCTACCAGAGAGAGAGTAATCGTTGTGACGACTCTCCGAATCGCGAATGAGGAACGCCCCGTGATCGTTTTCTGGCAGGAGCAGTTTCTTCTCCGCTTCTATGCGCTTTATTTTCCTGAAGTACCATCTGAAAGAAAAAAAATGCACTAAATAGAAACGTCGCTCGAAAAAACGGAACATATCAATTTCATCGAGCTCGGGCTTTGTTTTTGTTTCATTGATTAAATAAAGAGCGCGAAGTAATTACGAAAAGTTTCGAAAAACATCTCGCATTTTACGATGTCTTCGACGCAACCGTTTTCCCATTTAGGACGTGAGACGTCGAGAGAACAATGAGTTCCGAAGAAGCGCCTTATTAGCGCGGCCTTTGTTATTTAATAATCGTGTCGTAAACGCGACGTCAAACATCTCTCGTTAGATTTATTGCTTTACGGAGGCAATATGTCCAGTCACGAGTATCAATCAAGAAATCATTGGAGAAAGAAGAACGATATTCCACTACATTGATTGCTACAGACTATGCGAGTGGCAATAAGCATTAAATACGAAAACTCTAAACTTTGGGTTCAGTTTACGAAGAAGCATTATTAATGGAACGAACACCTTGTATTTTATTGCATTTCCGAAACTCCGGTTTTCGGCCACATCTAAAAATTAGAACTCGAATACCGTCCACGCTAGATCGCGACCTGTCAAGTGGTAGTAGAATTGGATGTAAAATTCAAAAGTGCCATAACATACAGGATGATCCATGAACAACAAGCGCAACTTTGGATTGTTTCTCGATAAACAAACTAATTTAAAAATGCAGCAGGTAAAAGAACTATTACGTTTTCGTATTTGTAGTGCAGCGCTGTTGTATTTAGAGAAACTTTTCAACGCAAGTTTTCATATTGTAAACACTTATAATTATAATTCAAACCGTGGCCATATCTGTACGGCAACGAGCAATTAACCACCCAAGTACAGGCAGTAGGAATTTAGCAACGACCTTGAACGAAACGATACTGCGAATTTCCGTGTTGTTATTTTCAGGAGGGCTTTTTCACCTCGTGTTTTTCAGCCTCTCCTCTTCTAGGACGTGCTCGGAGAGCTCCGTCCAATCGTCCTCCCAACTAACCCGCCGACAAATCCACATAACCATGGCGTCGCTTCAGAACCACTAGCACGTAAACACCGTTATTTAACTCGAAACGATGATGATGAATCATTGAATCGATTTCAATTGCGAATCCTCACTGTTATTTCGCCAGGCGTTCGCGCACATGTCATATTTCGTTCGATAAGGCGCGACACTATCAGAAGAAATCAGGACAAGCTTACACTATTGCCTATAATATTATTTATTATCTTCGAGTGAGATTAGATAGACACACCGACTAACAGGCGACACTCATCAATTTTTCGTAGTAAAATCTGGAAAATTTAACAAAAAGCAAATATGTTACTTGTACTCTGACGAGTCACTATTTCTTGTATTTCATATAGAAGTTATAAAACAATTACAATCAAAACTTGTCTTCACCGGCACGGCACAATCATAATTATATAATTAATTAATTTTAAAAAAGAACGTCAATTGTATGTATGTAGTTGTAAAATGAAACGCGGCGTTTTTAATCTAGGCAATAAAATGCCACAACATTTCTATTCTATTTTTAAACGGCAATAATCCAATGATTAAGTTGTTCTCGATAAATTGCAAGTGGCCTCCATGTTGTATAACGCGTCGTTAACGACTTGACCGTTGAAAAATTAATGAGGAAGCGCGCATCTCCAATTTTAAAGTATAAAAGTTACAGTGTAAGCTTCCGAAGCTCAGACATTGAACGACAATGGCACTTACGTCCACATGCACAGACAAATCTTTAAACTTATAACGATCACAGATCAGTAATATTTAATCCATTATAAAGAGTACATTCTCCTTGTACCAAGAAATTGAAAAAATATTTGATATTAAGTTGAAAACCACTATTCAAACCAGCATGGGCCATTATTCATGTAACACACTAAAAAATTTGTTTTCAATGAAAATTTTCACGCAGTCATAAAGTAAACGTCCGTATCTATTCGATAATGCCTTTGGAAAGTTTTAACCGGTCGATTTTAATTAATTACAAATTAATTAAAAGTATACTTTCACGCTCATATAACAATAGTTACTTTAGACGCTCATATCTCATTAACCAGCACCTGCATAAATATTTTCCTTACAGAATATGAAAGTACACATCAGGTTTTTCATTTTGTACTAGCGAAGAGTGTTTGGAATTTTAGGAACCCTCTACTATTATGAATGGTATCGATTTGGAGACTGGAGGTGACGAAAAAAAAAACAGTTACCGTCTTAAAAGAAGGTTCATATCTATTCAGGTTTTCTGGAAAATATGCATAGTTTCAGAAGGCACAATGTGCATTTTCATATTCCGTAAAAAGTGTTTAAACAGATGCTGGTTAAGAAGGTGTGAACATTTAAAGTTTGTACGGGGTGTTTCATTCAAGATGCACCAAACTCGAGGGACACGTTTCAAACAAAATATCTTAATAAATATTTTTAATCGGAGCAAGGTGAAATTTGCATAATTTCGAGTCGATGTTTGTAGAAATACCGTAGCGCCGCGAAATCATGAAATCATTCAAAAAGGATTTCTCTCTAGTTCCAACTGCAGACGTGGTTTTTCAAATTGATATCTTGGTAAACCTTTTGTTAGGACGTCTGCTATTTGGTCCTCAGTCTTGATACATTTGACATCTAAGATCTTCATAACGTAGAGATCTCGAATAAAATTGTATTTTATCTCAATGTGTTGTTCCCAACGCTGAAGTAATCGGACATAGTTTGCAAGTTCGCTGAGTAGATTTTTCCTCAGTTTGCGTCGGCGTAGCCAATCAAACTGTCTTCCTGCTTTTGTCGATAAATAAGTCCCAGACCCAACGTTCCCGCGATATATCTTAGGATTTTCTTCAGAGCTTTCCATTGAGCTTGCATCCAGTTGTATTTAAATCTACTATTATAATAATAATTAACAGCTGCGCTAATATTAAGTCTGGTCGTCACCATGGCGTACATGACGCAACCCACCAACTCTCGATACGGTTGATCAAAATGTTCATCTACTTGATGTCTCTCCGGTTTCAGGTTCAGTTTCCACTTGATTTACAATCGTCCATATTAAACCTTTTGAGCAAGTTTTGCAGATACGAGGGTAAGATGAAAAATTCTCGGCCTGATAATGAAAGACTGCGACTTTCAGTTAAAAAATGACTTGGTCCAGCGTATCTCCAACATCAGTATTCTTTCCCGGAAGTGAGAGTCTGGAAGGTTGTGAAAATATTCATCTACGGCCCTCTCAACTTCTTCATTGGATGCGAAGCGCTTCCCAGAAACAAATTTCTTCAAGTTTGGGAACAGATGGAAGTCTGAGGGTGCCAAATCAGGAGAATAGGGGGGATGGTCGAGCAAATCGTACCTCAAATCCCGCAGTTTTCCCATCGCCAACGCACCCTTGTGTGCAGGTGCGTTGTCCTGGTGAAAGATGATTTTTTTCTTCTTCAAGCCAGGCCTCTTCTCGCGAATTTTGGCGTCCAGCTGGTCAAGAAGGTTGGAGTAATTGTTCTGCCTTTTGCAAGGTACTCAATTATTTAACAGGATCCCTTTCGCAAGTTTATCTATTTTAACGAAAAACACGCAAGACGTCCACTGCAAAAATTCGTGTAAACAAACTACTTGAGAGAACAAGTTGAAACTTGTCATACGAACTAATGACACGTGCACCCAGGCAGGAAACATAAATTTTTCCTGATTGGAGCGCCATCTCTGTGTCAGGCCGAGAACTATTCACCTTACCCTCGTAAACAGGTTGACTGAGTAATATCGCATATTGTTTCCTCTGACTGTTAATTCCCAAAAATGATTCTGGTTCCCCTAGATCTTTCAATGGAAATCTTTTCCTTAGTTTTGTTTTGACTTCGTCGATTTTATCTTTATTATTTCCTCTTATCAATACGACATCAATCGACATAAAGTAAAAGGTAAAGTTTCGTGTTTAGAGATTTATCAATATTCGATTGAAGCGGTCCAAACACTTCATTCCAAGCTCTCGGTGCTTGCTTTAGTCCGTATAGCGTTTTATTTAATCTACACATCTGCCTTACTTTACCTTCAGTTCCTTTAGGCAACGTCATATAGAACTCTTCTTGAGTTGCATGAAGGAAAGCATTTTTCACATCCATCTGTTGTAATTGCAGATTTTCTTTAGCAGCTTTCGACGGTAATGTTCTAAGCGTTGTGAGACGTACGATAGGCACATACGTTTCTTCTAAATCACATTCTTTCCATTGGTTACAACCCCGCTTCATGTCGTTTTAATTTAAAAACCCATTTGTTATTTATAAGTCGTTGTTATTTATAAGTTTTCTTTCATTACTGGCTTTCTCTACTCACTTCTCAATTTTAATCTAAATGTAATCTTTAAATTTTGTGTTAAACTTAAAACCTGCCGCAAATTAGAATATTCTGCTACATTGCTACGAAGTTTAAAAAAATGGCTACCGTAGCAGAATTCTGCCACTGCTGGCAACACTTACACGTGGCGTCACGAAAAACATACGATTGTTTTGAAAAATGCAATCACAACGAATAGTATTCCATAATTAAAGTATTAAAAAATAAGGGGAACATTGAACTCAATCTATCGTAATCCCAAACTATCGCATGAAGGCGAGTGCCAGACAACGTGACGTTACCAAAATAGTATTTACATATCGTGATTCCACTGCTGCTCTACATATATGCGGTGTTATCAAGATGTAAAAAGCAGAAATCCCACAAGAGTTAAAAAGAATCCAATAAAGAAAATCTCTAAAATTGGTTACAGGAACAAATTAAAAAAAAAAAATATTTCATGAACAATTTACGGAGCGACATCTTACGATCGCTTCTTGACTTGACATCGCAGTAGGATTGACAAATTGAAGCCAGTTCGCTACATAATAAGTCATCCTATGCGAAACGGCCATGTCAAACCGATTTGCACAAAATTTTTCCAAAATATTTCAGTTCTTAAAAGTAAAAAAGTAAAGTTTATGTTGTAATTTAAACGTAGGAAAATTTTGTTTTGTTATGTGGCGGTTGGTGACATTGGTTAACACTTCATAGTTAAAGTAATTACCCAGTAGCGACACGTAAACGTCAGTGTCAAAAAGAACCTGCCATATTGTTTGATACCTATATGATACCTATAGTTGGCAATGCAAACATAATGGCAAATGTAACAGATATACTCGAGTGTCGCTACTGTTCACGGTAAGTTGAATATTAACGGTGACAGCATTCAAGTGAGATAGCTAACCGTTACACTCGCTTCTCCCTCTAACACATTAACCTGTCCACCAACCATTTACTGTCACGTTGACTGTTAATGTTGGTTAATATTGTGTAAAAGAAGAAGCGGGTATGCGGTGACGTAACGGTTCGCTGTCTCACTCGTGGGAATGCTGCCACCATTAGTATTCAATTCTCCGTGGCTACTGTGTAGATGCTTCTACTGTGGATACTTAAAATAATTTCAAACAAATGTCAATTTTGAGGTTATGATTAATTTCAATGTATTTGAGATACCAACAAAATATCGTAATTTATAGTGTTGCCAATTTAGTGATTTTGTCGCTAGATTTGGTGATTTTTTGAAGAAATTTTAGATAACTTTTTAGCGAGTTAAGACATGTCGAAAATCTAGAGACTTCATAATTGGTTTAGTGCCAAATTTAATGACTCTATTCCGAATTATTTTTTTACCAAAACAAGTAACATGTGCGCACAAACTGAGGACATTTTAAATTTATACAAAAACCTCGTTGTTGGCAATTTTCGAGTAGTACTTTTTTTTAATGTGAGAGTCTAATGCCCGGTTGCACCAACTTTTTAAGCAAAGCTTAAATTTAAGTTGTGTTTAGAATGTGACATTTAGGTAAGGTGAGTATAATGTCAAATACATTCTGATTGATATTTAAACTTCAACTTAAGTACCAATTAGATTGTGACTAATGTGTTCAAAGAATTCCGAGACGTCCCCTACGGCATTCAATGCCAATGGAGCATAATCTTCTAGTATCCTGGCCTTCTCCGATTTCTGCCACTACGTCTTCCGTGGAAAATTCTCTTTCTTCGTGGATTTCCTTTGACTTGAGATTATCTTCTCTTGTTTCTGTTCCTTTCTGCTGGGTCTCTGTGCGCAATTCTTCTTTACTAAACTTTATCTCCAGAAACATCACGTCTTTTCCTAAAAGAATCTTCTTTTCTTCCGGGCACCAAAGTTTGTACCCATTGAGACAATATCCAACAAATTTTAGACTTTGAATTAAATTTACTTTTCCTGAGTTCCTTGGAGATTAATAAATACGATATCCAACCAAAAACACGAAGTTCTTGTTTAGGTTTTTGGTCATAGCATAAAGCACCAGGTAGCTTTCCGTTCAATGCTGGATTGCGTTCATAAAATATACCTTCGAGTGCACCTTGGGCGTGTAATCGTATCTCTCTTAGGGTGGGTTGCACAAAACATTTAAGCCAGGATTAAATTTAAGCCTAACTTAGAATGTGACACACAAATGCTATATGTCATAACGTGTGACAAATTGTAAGTTAGGCTTAGATCTAATCCTGGCTTATATGTTTTGTGCAACTCACCCTTAATTATGATTATTTGCTTATTTTGCGTCTCCCTTATCTGTTTCAAGAAGTCTTGTGTTTATATTATTACCATGACAACGGGCGCACTTTTTACGCCGCACTTTTAAGTAGGGTGTAGAAAATGTGTTTGTTGCTATGGAAACCACGCCTGATTTAGTTTTTTTTATAATTCATAGATGAGAAACAAAAAACTCTACAGTGTCTTTTATGAACACAGCCCTGAAGTTGGACTTCTATTTATCAAGTGTGTAGCTGTTACGACAGCTTCTGACCAGAAACTCTTTCTCAACTTCCAGCCCAGAATCATACAACGAGCTCTTTCTAATAGCGATTTCGATTCACCTGCACTGATTGCACTCAGTGTATTTGCATCTTCTTTTAACCTCATGTAATAACACGAGATGAAGATATTCTGAGTGCGCACTAGTGCGGTCAATCGAAAACGCTATAAAATAGACCGATTCATACGCTCACCTTATATGGTTACTGAATGAAATAGGAAAAATGTGTTTTCCTTTTGATTGTCAAATTGTACATATCAACAGTTTTCGATTGCTTTTTTTTCAATGGGATCTTTTTCTAACTGAGGTCTTCTAAGGTCTCAGCGCACAACATTTTATAAAATCAGAATTCAGAACGTGCAATCAAAAGCTCGAAGAGTATGATGTTAACGCTCCAGAATTCGTCCTTACTTAACGACCTTCGCCTCGACAATTGCTTTTAAACGAGTAAACGTAATTGTTCGATTGTTATTCGGACGATGTCAACGACACGTTCGCCTCCCGATGGAAATCCAGAGCGATCAAACCGGTGTGCAGAGGAACGAGTTTTGAGGTGTTTTCCTCCCAAAAGGTAATCACAATCAATCACCTTGGCATTTGCAACCGAAGGTTGGTGGGCAATTCAAAATAATACGGATCTTTTTGGGGAGTTGACTTTCCGCGATCGGACGTTTTAAAAAGCAAAAGAAAAATCACACGCCTGTGCGCTATGAATTATGTAGTTGCAAGACGTGGAAGGTTAATGACAGTCAGTACGGATCTTAATTACACGCCGCACTTCCGATTAATGGGAAAACAGCGGCGTCGTAAATATTAATTAATATCTACAGGGTTTCCTTTCGTGACTACTAGATTATGAAAATCGTCGATCCGGTGGACCTTGAGGCACGGCGGCGTGTCACTCAAGGTTTCCTACGTTTTCTTTTGAATTTTGTAATTCTTATGTAAGAGCGTTCACGTCCGAACATCCCGGGCTGAATGCAAATCCGCCGCGTCCTCGAGTGGACGCCCGGAGCGTTCCGGAAGCGCGCGTTTCCGGGGGATCCCGCGCGCCCGAGGCTAATTTCGTTAACCTCGCGAGCGTTGCATCCGATGTGAGGAATTTATTAATTGCGTGTTTGCGGCCGATCGATCATTGAAATTCACCATTGTCTACCGTCATAATCGTCAGCTTTCGATAAGGATCGATGTTTTGTGAGTTCTGCCTTCAGAGGTGGTAAATAAACGCGACCGTAAACGAGGTCGATATTCATGCGCTTGCCTCTTTTGTCTGAGGACAGGGTTAGATTAGATTGACTTTAGACGCACTTGCATACGGTGAATAATAACAACGGTAACTCTTGACCTATTAATTACTGCACCGTTACGTAAAACTTTGTTGTCATTTTTGTAATACAAAGTAAAGTGGCCTAGTGTAATCAGGACGTCCAATTTTTTAGATTTCGTCGAACTAAAATCCAAAAATGTATACAGGGATTTCCATTGTTCGAGCACCGACGAGAAGTTGGCAATAAAATTCCAGCAATAAAGTTACAAAATTTCAAAACGCTATCGCCGCTAAAATCACGATCACAGATCAATAATATTTAATCCACTGCAAGGAGTATAAGGTGTACATTCTCCTCGTACCAAGAAATCGAAAAAATTTTTGATATTAAGTTGGAAACTACTATTTAAACCAGGATGACTCATCATTCATGTAACACACTAAAGTAAACATCAATATCTATTCAATAATGCCCTTGGAAAGTTTTAGCCGGTCGATTTTAATTAATTACAAATAAATTTTCACGGTCATATAACAATAGTCACTTTAGACGCTTATATCTCATTAACCAGCATTTTCTTTACAGAATACAGAATTAAAATAAAACAGTACTAACTATAAACGCTCATATCTCATTAACCAGCATCTGCATAAACATCTATTAATCGCGGAAGTGCCGCGCCGGCCGCCGAAAACCGGAAGCCAGAACGTTAAACTCATCTTACATGTCACCGGACCGGGTTATGAGTGTTTACACATTAATAAGCGAGCGTACATGTGTGCTCTTTGCGTCGCAACTAAGCACACGCACACGTAAGTCCGTGTTGATTCAAAAACTGTACAATTATGTACAGCCACGATCCAGTGACCTGGGCAAACATTACATATTTCGGCTACAATAAGTGCGCACGTCTTCAATCAATCAACCGATTGATTGAAATGCGGTGCTGCGCTCCGTTTAAAGTTAGTTCACGTCCGCAAAACTAATTTGCCCGTAATTTTTTTCCAGTCACTTAAAAGTCACAGATTCAATGGTGCACGGCGTGCATGTGCAACGTGAGGCGCCTCGAAAACGCTGGGGCAGAGTGTGCGTCGAATTCCTTCGGCGTAACGTTCGGTTACAGTGAAAGTAAAACCGTCGTGTGATCTAAATTAACGCGGTAGGCGTACCGTTACGCATTTGTTTTGCAAAGATAAAGCGATCTGCAGTTTTTGTGCGACATCACAGTCTAAGCGTTCGCTTTCTGCACTCAATCGACAACGCGTTAGACTGTGATTAGAATTCTTTCTCAAAAACTCAAACCCACGTACCAGGCGCTTTAACAGAACAAAATGTAAATTTGTTTTGTAATGTAAAAATGAGATGTTAACAAATTAACTAATGAAACTGAACGTTTTTAGCATCTAATCTCAAGAATACTTAAAGCGATATTAGTAACTCGAAAAGCAATCATCATATCAGGGCCCACTCGAGCCCAGCGAGACATTTCATTTCGAACTAAAATTCAACGTAGAATTCAAAAACGTAATAACATATAGGATGTTCCTTGATCGGCAGTCGAAACTGCACAGAAAAATCTGCCGCTTTCCTCTTCAAACTTTCCTTCTAATTTTAAAGACGAAAGCGCAACGTTCGGCGCATACGGTCGCTAGCGTTACGATTCAAAATTAGTTTGGACTTGGAAAGTCATTTCAAAGTGACTGTTTGCAAAAATGAAACCACAGTTTCCACCATTGCACAGTTGCCATGGCAACCAATCATCGCTGAAATTCTCAGGAGCATCCGAACTTTATTTAAAGAATGAACATTATGGGTACCCATTATAGGGACCACGTAATCATTATTGCTCACGCAGTTTCAACAAATATACAAAAACTACATAAATACTGGGCGTCCCATAAAAAACGGGCCATACGGCAGCAGTTTGGGAGATATGCTAAAATATAACACCGAGTACGAACCTGCCTTCCCTGACCTTGCGCAACGGAGGGCATTTCGAACACTTGCTGTAGGAGGACGGGTCGATAAGTTCGCGTTTTCGCCGCTAGGGGTCCTAGTACGTGTAAACAAACATAACCTAGAAAAATCGCAACTCTTGGGAAGCCTTAGTTCACAGTTTCATGAAAATTCTTCGCCAGTTTGTTACAGAAATTTGTTATTAATTCAATTTATTAAATGAATTATTTGAAAGTGGAGAAAGGTGAGATACGGGCGGTAATCAAATATTTTTAATTGGAGAGGTTTAACGCCGATCGAAATGAAAAGTGAAATGGGTTCCACGTTGGGCGACCCTTCGCCATCAATGACGACTATTCGCAAATGGGTAGACGAGCTTAAACGAGGCGGCACGAGCATCAAAGACGCGCCACGTTCTGGAGCCCCGAAAACAGCTACCAATGAAGAAAATGTCGAAAAAGTAAAGACCGACGATTGAAGTTGCTTATCACATCGTGATAAGTTATGACTACTGACATAACAATCGGAATCTAAAGACCTAAGCAATATGTGTCATGTTGAGCAGGTCAGTTTTATTATCGTTTTACTATCGAATTACCTTCACTGCGTGCCAACGACGCATAGAGGTTCCCAAAAAAATTACCGAAGCAGATCATTTTTTTTCACATTCGCTAACTCTAGCCCTTGCATTACGGCCCCTTATTTAGGGGACAGCCTGTATATCGCGGTGAGTAATGACATAATAACCGGAGATGAAAGATCCCAGAGATACGTATCATTATGTTGAGCAGGTCAGTTTTACTATCGCTTTGAATCACATCTGCGTGCCGACGACGCATGGAGTTTATAAGCAAAACAGGATCGTATTCCGTTCGTGATTTCTTCGAAGAATTTCCCAAAAAAATTTACCGAACCAGACCATTTTATGTCTATGTATCATAGTGTTGGCGATTGCATTACGGCCCCTTATTTAGGGGACACCCTGTATATCGCGGTGAGTAATGATCAGGCTTACTATTGCGGCCCACTTTGAACATACTGGATTGTAAATTCCCCGGCTTCGCACAACACGGCAGATATTAAATATTGTCTTACATACTTTTTTGATTTATGTTAAACTTTATTTAATTATTTACTGCGATCGCGTGGCCCATAGCAAATTTTCAATAAGTATGTTTAAATGTGAAGTGGGCCGAAATCGTAAGCCTGGCAATGACATAACAACCAGAGACGAAAGATCGCAGCAATATGTATCATGTTGAGCATGTCAGTTTTACTATCGAATTACCTTCACTTTGAATCACATCTGTGTGCCAATGACGCATAGAGTTTATAAGCAAAACAGGATCGTAATTTCTTCAGTTACATTTGCTAACACTATATGTATCATAGTGTTAGCCCTTGCTTTACGGACCCTTATTTATGGGACAGTCTGTATATCGCGGTGAGTAATGACATAAGAACCGGAGACAAAAGATCACAGCAATATGTACTGTAAGACCAGCGACACTGAGTAACGTCATCGATATGCGACCATAGCCCAACGGATTCCAGAAAGTATACGAAGAGATATAAAACTCACCCCGTTGGACGTGGAGACAGTTACAATGTCCGCGAACAAGATTAACGCCGCGCCGCGTAGTGTAAATAAATATTATTCGACATAAATTATTTAACTTATGTCGAATAATATTTATCATTTAATTTATGTACGAATTTATGTACGAATTTACGAATAGTATTTACTTATACGGAGCGGCGCCGGCGCGGCATTAATCTTGTTGGCTGACATTGTGACTGTCTCCACCGTCCAACGGGGCGTGTTTTATATCTCTTCGTAGACTTTCTGGAATCCTCTGGGCTATGGTCGCATGGAGGATTCCAGAAAGTCTACGAAGAGATATAAAACTCGCCCCGTTGGACGGTAGAGACAGACACAATGTCCGCGAACAAGATTAATGCCGCGCCGCGTCATGTAAATAATAATTTAATAATTACATAACTTATTAAATAATTTATGTCGAATAATATTTATTTACACGGCGCGGCGCGGCGTTAATCTTGTTCGCGGACATTGTGACTGTCTCCACCGTCCAACGGGGCGAGTTTTATATCTCTTCGTAGACTTTCTAGAATCCTCTGGGCTATGGTTATTCAGCGATATAATTTAGTTCTAGATAGTTTTAGAGTTAGTGTTCGTTTAATAGTTAATAATACAAATTTGTTCAACTCGTTATTAAATATTCTTTTATTTAAGACTGACTGTTTTTTAATTTATACTTTTTTTTAATAAAAACGTTACAGTATCATTATGTTGAGCAGGTCAGTTTTATTATCGTTTCACTATCGAATTACCTTTAGTTTTGAATCACATCTGCGCGCCAATGACGCATGGAGTTTATAAGCAAAACAGGGTCGTATTAGGTTCGTAGTTTCTTCGAAGAATTTACCGAAGCAGACCATTATCATTGCCATAATGTATCACTTGCATTATTGGACACCCTGTATATGCATTTATTGGTTTTCATCCTAATAACTGAAGCACGGATTTAGGTGCATTTTTAAGTCATGCATCATCTTTTTTGTCAAGCGTGCATGGTTGCCAATTTTAAAACGGAATCCTCAAAACGAGAGAAACATGAGTAATCATGATCACGTGATCTTTAATCGCTCCGTATATTAAAAAAAAAAACAAATTAAGGAAATTACACGATAAAGTTGAAGTTGTAAATTAGTTAATCGCCGGTTTTGCGCAGTTGCCAGTTGCACGATGAAATCTTCAATCCTTTACGAAGAATGTCTTGCAATTGATTTTTTTTTAATTTTAGTTAAAACAACTCATATCTTTTCGTAGTAAAATTAACGCAAAATTCAAAAATGCAATAATACACAGGCCGTCCTATCAAACTTAATGTGAATTCGATTTTGATCTTGAAACCGCGATGCTGTATTGTTTACTCCCGATCAGCAATCAAAAGTGCACAGAAAAATCTACCACTCTCCTTTCTTTGTTCCTTTTTGTAAGAACATTTAGGTGACACCCTCTAGTAACTATAAAACCAATCTCGCTAGACCCACAGTGCGACCTATCATTTTCAGCTAAAATTCAACGTAGAATTCAAAAATGCGATCATATACAGGGTGCTTAAAAATGTCTACTCGTATATTTGTGTAAATTAAAGAAATGTCTCTCATTTAATCTATTTTATACTTGCCGTAACAATAGAGATTAAATGTCATGCATATGGTTTGTCGCTAGTGTGTGATATATCCCACATAAGAATGAGAAAGATTACGTGACCTTCATTGGCGATCGTTCTTAAAAAAAAAAAAACTCATGTAAATTAGAAAATAAAATTAATTTCCAGAACCGCCAGCTATTAATGAGGAAAGAATCCGAGCCGGACATTTCAATTTCAAACGAAGCTATAAATACTCGCCTTAATCGGCATGCAAATGCAAAATTAATTTCAGGCGCAGATAAATATAAACCGAGAAGCACTTTCACTTCTGTTGTGTTCGCGAAATCTCCTTCTCGAACGTTAACCGAAAACAAGGAAGACACCAGGCGCGATTAATTATTTAATTACAATAAAAAAAAAAACTAATAAGAATCGATTTTCTTTCTATGTTCGCTCATCAAATGGCATTCCACGCTCTTTGTTAATAAACATGCGCGTTCGCCGGTTGGTCGGCTGGCGCATGAGATCCCCTGGGAACGGAGTGAAATAAATACGAAAAAGGCACGGCGCGCATCCGATGAATAAAAATGTGGATTCTTTGTCTTGAACGCATCCTGCCTCGGTTTCGTTCAAGGTCAGACTCGTATCGTGAGGCGCTCTTCAGAGAATCTACGAATTCAGAAGAAGACGAAAGTCGACCTTATTTCGATTTGCGCAAGTTGCCGGCGTTATTCAATTGTTGCGAGCGCATAATATGCGAATCACCATAATTATGTAATTAGAAGCGAAACTTTCGCGCACTGCCATCATATAAGACACAACGTAAAAAAATCGCAAAATTTGCGATAAATCGCCAAGTCTGACAACACTGTAATACAAAAATACGTATTGATAATGTGAATATCATAAAAAAACCCAAATATGTTTTAAAGGTACGGCCATCTCGTTACTGAGATAGAACGTAATAAAAAAAAAAAGGTCAAGCACTGATATCCATTCAACAATCTTGAATTCGCTCAAGATCAGGTTACTTCAATTATTGATTCTTGATTTGCTTGAAGCTAAGTTGCTTGAAGCTAAAGGTCAAGCACTGACATCCATCCAACAATCTTGAATTCGCTCAAGATCAAATTACTTTATCGAATCTTGATTTGCTTCAAGCTAAATTTTTAATTGTTTAAAAGACGCATTAATCCTTCTGTTACCCGTAATAAAAAAGGGCTAGTACTGACATCTATTCAACAATCTTGAATTTTGAATTGACTCAAGGTCAGCTTACTTTACTGAATCTTGATTTGCTTCAAGCTAAATTTTTAATTGTTTAAAAGACGCATTAATCCTTCTGTTATCCGTAATAAAAAAGGGCTAGTACTGACATCTATCCAACAATCTTGAATTTTGAATTGACTCAAGGTCAGGTTACTTTATTGAATCTTGATTTGCTTCAAGCTAAATTTTTAATTGCTTAAAAGACGCGTTAATTCTTCTGTTGCCCGTAATCAAAAAGGACAAGTACTGACATCTATCCAACAATCTTGAATTGACTCAAGGTCAGGTTACTTTATTGAATCTTGATTTGCTTGAAGCTAAATCTTCAATAATTGTTTAAAGGACGCGTTAAATTCTTCTGTTTTCCTGAATTGAGATAGATCGAGTAATGACATCCATCCAACAATCTTGAATTCGCTCCAGGACAGATTATTGAATTTTGATTTGCTTCAAGTTACACTTTGAATTGTCTAAACGACGCATTATATCGTCATATTATGTCATCCGTAATAATAGATCTGGTGTTGACATCCATCCAACAATCTTGAATTCGCTTAGGAATCTTGAATCTTGATTTGCTTTGTTTAAAGGACGCACTATTTTCTTCTGTTGCCCGTAATTAAAATAGATCGAGTACTGAAATCCATCCAACAATTTTGAATTCGCTCAAGATCAGGTTACTTTAGTAAATCTTCACTTACTTGAAGCTTAATTTTGAATTCTTTGAAAAGCACAACCAAAATCTTCCTCTTAAATAAATCTTTAACTTTTATGTTGGATTAGAGCCATGGAGCTGTCTAGAAAAGAACTACAGAAAAAAAAACGCTAGAAAATCCAATTCGGTTCTTTAAATGACCCGACTACGTGTCTTTAAAGTAAATCATTGGATGAATTTGACCTTGAAATTGATTAAGATCAAGTACCTCTTGACTTGGAGATAACTTCAGTTATGGCGATCAGGATCCATCGAATCAAAGAATTTGATTTCGATTAAAGAACTGGACCTTGCAGTCGTGTAAGTTCAAATTTAATTGGAATTGGATCTTGATTATTTTTATAATGCCTTCACCTTCTTGGCTTTCAGTTATGTCAACCTGAAGCTTTACTTTTTTTAAATTCTGAAGTGTAATAGATCGACGTAGATCAAGATCCACTGGGCTGAAGAATCTTGAATTTAATCCCAGAATTGGACCTTGAAGTCGATTAAAACCAAGTTTCGTTGGATTTGAATCTTGATTTTGATCATATCTCTTACGTCAGCTTGAAGCTTTAGATCTTGATATCCTCAAACTAATTTGATCTCGATGTATACTATATCAAAATCTATCAAATTCAAGAATTTTGACTTCAATCAAAGAATTGGACCTTGAAGTCGATTAAGGACCAGTTAGTCCAACTTAGAGCTTTAGATCTTGATTTCCTCCAGTTAATTTAATCTCGACTTAGATCAAGATCTATCAAACCAAAAAAGCCCTAATTTTAATCAGCATGGATCTTGAATTCGATTGGATTTAAGCGATCGCAGGATGTCGCCCCCTAACCTAAGGTTTCGGTTTTATTTCGTTTGTATGTTGATCCTAGTCGTTTTCCACGACAGTTGGGTACACTGAAGATTTTTCTAGAATTCGGAGCAGAAGGGGCGTGTCTTCAATTTCCGGCGATGTTCTGGAAAGCCATTATTCATTGTACTTCACAAACGTTTGGCAGCCATTTCGGTGGAATTTGTGTTTGAGCCTGGCCAGTGACCACCCCAAGGCTTTTGGGGATCTTATTGTTCACGAACGACTTCTGGAAGTTTAATCCAGTGCTTTCAAAGCAGATAAAGTCTGAAGACGCTACGTGATTCGAACCGACGCGTCGCAGTTTCTTATCGCTCTGGGCCCTTATTCAAAAAGGGGTTTCTTCCGCTAGCAACTACGTGGGGGGAGGTTAAGTTTGGAAAATCTGCGTTATTTCTTCGTGACCTTGACGTAACCGTTTGGATTTCCCCGAACGAGTTTTGGCGTGAATACCACCGTTTCCGAGAACCTCTTCTACTGTAACACCGTCGTTCGTCGCTTCGGAACCCTTGAAGAAGTGGAATTTCCAAAAATGATCCGAGTAACTCCGACTATGAATTTTGATTGCCAACTTTCCTGGGAAATGGATTTTTCGATTTCGCTCCATTTCGGAATGCACCCCGAAAAACACCTTTTTTGCACGTTTTTGCGTGTTTTTTCGATATTGCACCCGCTAGAAATTTTTTTAATGGAAATCCGTAAATACGTGTTTCAGACATGCCCTCCGGATGATTTTTGGTGACGATCGCTTTGCGATCGTCCGTCGCTGTCGGAAGCCAGGGGACGAAACGTTCGGGGGGTGCACGTTTGCAGACCACTTTTCGGGAATTTTTTTCGAACCTTAGACGTGATCGGATCGCGACGAGCCTTTCGGCATCGTACGGCAGAAAAGACCCGAGAAAGCGATGGCGATGTCGATTTTGCGATCGGATGCGGGGGGAGGAAGATTTTCTATGGGGGTTTCAAAAAATGCCGTATTTGACCGTTCAAAAAATTCCACCGCCCTTATTTACGGGCCGAATCGGACCAAACTCGGAACGTAGGTGCGGGGCCGTAATATCTTTACATCTGCGGACGCTCGGCTCCGAGTCCGCTCCTGGATTTTAGTTATGGCCCGAAAACCGTCATTTTTACACATTTTCGAAAATCTCTAGAAAACGTGATCTTAGAATTTTTTAAAACTCTCTCACACGCAAGAAGCCCTCCCCGGGTGCCTAACTTATGGGGCCTACATTCTGTGAAAATGCGTTTTTTCGAGATATAATTTTATATATAAGTTTTCTTCCGGAATTTTTTACGGTACCTTAGGGGGCTCGGATCGAAGCGAGTTGCACGTCATCGTACGGCAGAAAATGACGAGTAACACGATACCGCCGCGCGTTTGAAGACCGGACGACCGAGAGGGCCGCTACAGGGCCGTACTCCCGGAAAAGAGTGGGGCGACTTTCAAAATTTCAAAGTCCCATATCTCGAAAACCATTGAGAATTGGATCTGGGTTTCTTACAATTTTTTTATTGTTTTGGTCTCTACTATCACCTGTCAACGTGTGTGGTTTTTTTTTTTTATTAACACCCAATAGGTTTTGGCAAACAACGACCGAAGGACGATCTCCGGACTGTGCGCCCTGTAAGCCAATGTCTTGCTCTGACCTGTACAGTCGGAATTAAAGGTAATGCCTCCTCATAAATTGTAAATGCATGGTTTTATCCATTCTAATCACCATTACAAGTAGGCGGCCAAACAAACATCAAAAAGAATTCAACGTTCAGAAGTGATTACACCGGGGTGACATTTTGAATATGACTGTCCATTTCATGCAAAAAATAGTTACTTACGGCTTCGTAGCAATATCAGAATAGGATTCGGATCCCGAACTGAGCTTCCTGGTGTTTCTAGCCCACGCCTCCCTCTGTTTCTTCAACCTCTTCTCCAGCTTCTTCGATTCCAAGTGCTTCTTGAGGATCTTCTGCCAATGCGGTACGAATTCCTCGCTTTCCTCGCTGCTGTTGGAGGTCACGCTACTCTTTCGATTCTTGAAGTTGGGGTTCGACAGCTTCCTACAGTCTGACGTGGACGGTGAGGAGGCGACGCTGTCGGACTTCTTGCTCAAGCTGGATTTCCGGCTCTGGAATCCGGACGAGGTGGACTTCAAGCTGGACTTCCTGCTGTCCGTGGGCGAGGACTCGCAGACGTTTTCGGTGAAATTGGGCAAGCTACTGCGTCGATCGGAAGGGGATCCGTTCTGCTGCTTGAGCCATCGCAGGACGTGTTCGTTTCGGTCGTTCTCGACAGCCTCTTCGAAGCTGAAGCTGCAGTTTTCGTAGAGCTTCTCCTGTTTGCCTAGTTTCCTGGTACGAACTGTGGACTTTTGCTTGTTCACATCTTCGCTTGCCGCGATGGCACTCAGGATTTCGGTGTCCAAGGCGTTTTTGTTATACTTGCAGTACTTTTTGAGCAATCTCAGGACGATCTCGTCGCTCTGCGACGAACTTTTTCTAACAGTCTTGGTCTCCTCCTTATCTACGTCAGTCTCGCGTGATAAATTACTAATAAATAAGTTCTTATCGTTATCTAGATGGCCCTCGTCCGATGATTCACCGAACTTAAGCGTTAAGACTTGGGAGGAATTGTGCTGCTCCTGTTCCGCCCTCCCGTTGAGTATTTGCATCAACCCGTTCTCTTGAACTACCAAATTTTGCCACTGCGTCTGTTTCAGTTCGTCAGCACCGCACGCCGCCGTCGGTTTCTCAGAACCGGCGAGTCTCGTCACATTCTCGTTAAGAGCACTGTTATTCAAAGAGTTCAGCATCAACTCCGAAACCTCTTCGACCGCCTTCGATTCCATGAGCCTCTTCTGGCTTTGCAACAGGAGCTCCTTCTGGTGATCGGTGAGCTCCGCGAAGCCATTCTCCTGAAGCACCAGCTGCTTATTGGCGACCCTCTCGAGGAAATCGGACACTGCCGCCCAGTGGGCCTGGGTGAGGACCCCGTGCAATCGAATAGAAGAGAGCTGGAGAGGAATCCAGTGGTCCTCCTTGTAACACCACACTACCCCGGATGTTACCATGTTCTCTCCCGATTCTGCATTAAAACGGGCGACTTAGATTGGCCCAAGGGAGAGAGAAAAGTCACAGTCTCCGAACTAATCTAAACCAAAAATTACGCTCTAGTTTCGAGGTTTGGAAAAAAAAAAACGCTCGCCTTTGCATCTATCACCTTCGCTTAATAACGCAGAAAAACAAAAGTACTTTTAAAATTAAGAACTGAGGAAGTCGTCGGTGCAGTTCCGAGTGTGGAACACTCTGTATATTATTGCAGTTTTTAAATCGCCGTTTCAAAAAAAAGCGCGCATGCACCTACAGGGTGTTCCAATTCTCGTGTGTGGTGTTTTAAAGCAATTACGACCAAAGTCGAGATTTGCTGGCACAAAAAAAAAATAAACAAATAATTTTGAAAATCGCACGATAGTAATTGATGATCGGTTCTATATTAGCATCCAATTACCTGCTGGAATGAATCAACATATCGTCGTGCAAAGGTCGAAGTCTCAAGTGTAATTGGCGCAGTGATTGAATTTAATTGATCCCGTAATATTTATAAAATGATAAGAGTAATGAGTTAAATGAGGAACGCGTGATGTTCAAGTCGTCTGTTTAGATAGGCGAAGAAGAAAATGGCAATAAATGAAGAGAACTGCTGGCAACAAGAAATGCTTTAAACATTAAGCAGAAACTAAAACCGGTCGGAGATATCTAGATGAGAGAATTCGTGAGTTTTTTCCCCCCCGATGTAAATCACTGTACTGTTAGAGCCGGCATGTCGATTGAAATAAAGACTAAATATAGAAGTCCCTTATAAGGGCACACGCACACACATCCTCCGGTCTAGACTCGACGCAACGGTACCCGATCTTCGAATTTGTTGTAAACATTCTTTTGACATGATAGCCTACTTTTGTTTAATTATTATCACAGTCGAGCGCGTGACAATACAAAGGCAGAGCAGCGCAGAATTTTTTCCCTTCTTCGTCGGTTTCGAACGAAATTCGAGTTCAAGGCTTCGCTCGGAACCGACGACCTAGAAAAGAAGGAACCGCATCGAGGAGGCGGAGGAGAAGAAGGAGGAGGAGGAGGTGGTGAAGAAGTACCTGATGCAGATGGACCGTATCAAGCGCGAAACACACGACACACTGCACCGCCGCGATTTACGAGACGTGGCATTTTTCAAATTGCACTCACAGAACGGCACGCACGAAATTGGTTTCGTTACTTCACTGTACGCTCGAGTAACCGAGAACCCCCCTCTCACGTGGGGCCGTTTTCTGCGTACGGTCGTGTCAGCGAGTGGAAAAACAATAGCGCAACGATTAATTAATAATAATTTAAATCCGCAAGAAGACTGAGAGCACCGTCAACGGTAATCGAACAGACTGATTGAGTCAGTCGAGGTTGGTTGTGGTCACAGTGGACTAGGTAGGCACTTGACCACTGTGGCACGGGTGGGGATGATACCAATACGTTTACGGCTTCCAAGATGCTGTTGTACCATGCAGAGAACGCACACACACGCGTTTGTTTACGACGCTAAAACGGGGTTACTCTGCTTTTTTCGAAATGAGGGTTATTCCGGAATCGTACTCGCGGCGAAATTCCGCGAATTGTTTACGAAAAGCACTTTCACAGATTCACGCAACGAGAACATTTTCTCATTTTTATGCAGAAAAAATTACTCGAATCGTTCCTGGAAATCAGCCAACAAAAGGATTGGATGTACTTACACGTACGGGTACGCAGAACCGAGTCAAGGCAGACACGAAACTAACTTTGGGATTCCCCAAAACTAAAGCTTTCGTCAGACAAGGCGTCCATTAATAAAATAAAATTAAAGAATGAAAATAATTTTTTTTGAAACCTATGTCCAATTCTAGTCCAACTTGTTAGGTTGCGACCAGAGTTGCCAATACTATTTTGCAAAAACTCTGAAGATTTAGATTAACCTAGGGTGGCCAGATGTCTCCTTTAAAAAGAACATGTCCTCTTTTTTGACACGGATCTTTCTTTTTCTTTTTTCTGTGTTTTTTTTTCTTTATAAGAAAATCCTTCGTTCTCACTTTTGCTTTAAAAACGAAGCGATAACAAGACGTTGGAATTCCAATCGAATTTCGACTTCAACCCAAACATAAACTAC
Source organism: Dorcus parallelipipedus (assembly GCA_958336345.1). Taxonomy (NCBI): domain Eukaryota; kingdom Metazoa; phylum Arthropoda; class Insecta; order Coleoptera; family Lucanidae; genus Dorcus; species Dorcus parallelipipedus. The sequence continues at coordinate 40,340,143 of OY284479.1, forward strand.
CTACAAGTGTTTATATTTCGTCCTCGAAACTTACAAAAAAATAAATAAACCACAACAAACAACGATGAAAAGATTATTTGATTATTTATTGTTCGTTTTTTATCAAGAAAAGGGACAGGAATGGATCGTCTTCTGCAAATTATCGAAACGTTTTTGTAAGAATGTAAAAAATCTTTTGCCCGCCATATTGTCGATAAAGAAGAACGCGATTTTTATACATGTCGAACATGGCTAGTTTTATGATAACAGTTTCCACACAATTAAGAAAAATAACTAAATTACTTCTACGAAATGAAAAACTCACCAGATACGCCACTAAACCAGGCACAAAATCGCTAATTTCAGATATATGTCTGAATTCACTAAAACTTGTCTGAAATTTCAACAGAAATCACTAAATTGGTAACAGTGATCTCAAGTCAACCGTTTTCGAGTTACTCAAAATTGTAGCTTCGAATATGTAGGGTCGAAGGCCGCTTACAAATTAAAAAAAAAAAACAATGCAGCCATCGCCTTTCCGAGGTACAGACCTAAGCGATCTTTTTTAAAGGGATACGCTGTACAGGGTGTTTGTAAAATAAGTTCAAAAATTTTAACCATTAATTTTATTAATTTTCATAACAGCGGGCAAAATTATTTTATCCGCCCCTCATACGACGGTCATGAAACAACAAAAAACATACGTAACCCGCTTCGCTGATCGTAGGCAATAAACATCGCAGGCGTGACTAATATGCAAAGGCGCACTCACTCATCGAATAATATCTGTGTGGAAGAACAGATTCAAACGTTCACTACAGTAATTTACGAATGTTTATAACAACTGTTCAAAGTGGCATCCATCATTAGCGACACACACACGAAACGTTCCATAATCGCGTAAATGCTGTAAATGTTCTTGCATGGATTTGGAAATGTGTTCTATCGCCGTTCGTGAATTGTGACATTTTAATAAGTAATACTAAGCACAAAAAATAGTAATCGTATTTAGCTTTAACTCGTTCAACCATTTTTCACAAACTAAACTGTTGATACCAAAGGATACGACTTACTGCGACGGGAAAAATGCTTTTATTAGCCGCCCGAACTCGGCAAAGGTCACTGGGTCACTGCTCGATTGCAGTTCTGTTTCTTGTTCCAACAGATGCTTTCTGCGGTCGAATAAAATTTCCTTTTCTTGACCTATCTCAAAGACATAGACGTCCGATTTTCAACTGTGATTTTCTCGAAATATGTAAAACTTTTGTTAAGGACATATGAGTTCAATCGTTGCCACTTATGGTGATGTTTTACAGGTCTAAATATTTGCATACAGTAAAAGAACACCCTGTATATCACTGGATTTTCAAAAATGCCTGCCATTTTTGTTATTAGAGGGAAATGTTAAGCCAAAAATTGTGCATCTGAATTTGAATTTTGCGCCAAATTCATAGGTCGCACCACGTGTCTTAAGTGATTGGCTCTCGAGCTATTAGAGGGCGTCAACCAAAGAATTCTGGCGTCATTTTAACAATGTTCAAAATTGTATTAAATGACTAAAGGAGACTAAATGAAATATGAAAAAGAAAAAAGGAAATACATAATAATTCAATGAAAAGAAACAAAAGAAAAAGAAAACAAATAGCAAGCTTATAAAAAAAAAAATACAAGATCGATGATTCTCTAACGGAGTGTAATCAACAGAAAGTTGACGCGAAAGTCCTGTATCATTCTAAAAAGTAACTCGATAAAATGAAAACAAAAAATATTTTAAAGAAAGGCACAAAAATGAGATGGCCTCCTCCTACGAAAAGCTTTTGGAAATTAAAAAAAAAACTGATTGATAATAAAAACGACCAGAGAAAACAAAATAATTATTTCAGCCTTTTGTGTTTTTTTAACACCCCCCCCCCCTTTCAGAGAATAGTGAAAATTCATTTGTTTTTCGTTCTTTCTGCATATGTCGATGCATCGAAGTAGGAAGAATAAGTTGAACGAAAACTAAAACAAAAACGACGCGACGACCCTCCTGTTAAAAAATGAAATTGGTAAAATAAATAGAAAAAAAAATCGAAGAGTACACAAAGAAAAAATGAATCACGAAAGAAGATACTATGAAAAAATAAATAAAAAGAAATATGAACAACAAGGTAATCCAAAAACAGAAGAAGATCGATTATTCTTCAACGGAGTGTAACCATCAGAAAGTAGGCGCGAAAGTTCTATGTTATTTCAAAAAATAATTCGATAAAACGAAAACAAAAGAATTCTTTAAAAAAGGCGTTCCGACGGAATACTTGAAGAAGTGATCAGGGGAGACTAAATAATAATAATAATAGTAATCATTTATTGGCCATAACGTACACGTTATAACATAACACATATACAGATTAAACGTTGTTTGATTAGGATACAAATTAGGATAATGAATTATTAATATGAATAATAATATAATATAATGAATGATTAGGATAATGAAACAAAACTGTTATTAGTCTTTTGTTTTTATGTGTTTCAGACGAAATGGCGATCTCTTGTTTTCTTATATCTCGTCGTTGTTTGTTTCAGTTCTCTTGCGTTTTTTTTAAGTATTAATTTTTCCTTTCAATTCATGTTACCAACGCACAAAAAGCAGAACTCTCTCAAGAGTTGTCAAACAATCTAGATTAGAAGTAAAGTTTTAAAAAAGTAAAAAAAAAATCATTAAAAATACGTAAAAGTTAAAGAAAACAAACAAAATTCGGTCGATTTTACAGCTAAATTCAGTTGATCGATAATAATAAAATACATAGTTAAAGAAAACAGAAACAAAGGACGGTCTATGTTACACTTCACCATTTTCTTTGGTCTTGATAATTTTTTATCATTTCTATTATTTTTTTTGTCGTTCTCTTTCACTTTGATTGTTTCCGTCCTTTAAGAAAAACAAAGGACCAAGAAAAAATGAAAAGAACCATGAGAAACTAAAAGAAACAATAGAATTTAGAAAACAATAAAAACAAAAGACTACTATTGAACTACAGAATAAATTTAAAAAAACTCTGGGAGGAAAGCAAAGAAAAAAATGAACAAGATTTCGAAAATATTTCACAATATTAAAAATAAAATAAAAACAAAAGATAATCGGTTTGAAACAAACGTTTTCCTTCCACAGAGTCAACAGATTATATTAAAAAACCTGCAATAGATGGCGCTGTTTCTTGTTAGTATCCAGAAATGACTGTCAGTTGAAATTTTGCTCAATAGATGGAGATTTCTCAACATAAATGGCTTTCCTCCTACATAAAAGAACAACTTTGAGCTGTCTGGGGGCTGTTAGTCGACAACCAATCCCTTCAGACCCATCACGTAGCACATGTAATCGGGGTAGAATTAACTTGCTAATTCAAAAATGCAACAAAATACAGGATGCGCCCCCCTTCTTCTGGTCGCAAGTTTACCTACAGGTGCTCCCCATTGATTTGAATCTTGATAATCGGTTCGTTCGGTATTTTCTTTCTTTCTTCGGAGGTGGGCGATTCATCCCTCTTAAAATGGTTCAGAACGAGAAGCAAAAACGAAATTACGTACATATATAAAACGATACGGTTTGGTAGAGAGACATCCTTGCCGAAGAAGAAGAAGAATAAGAAGAAAAAGGTTATTACGGTGAGCGCATCGAGGCTCTGTAATTGCACTGGTTTCTGCAAAAACTTGTCCTTGGAAGGAAACGATCGCCCATGTTTTACCCGCGCTACCATAAATACATCAGAACCCGATGCCTTGATTAATTACCGCAGATAGGCGATTATGATGGAAGCTAAGTATAGAATATGGAGCAGGAATCGCTCGATGATATTGCCGGCTTCCCCTCGCCCCTTGCGCAATTTTTAATTACCGCTTATTATGTCAAGATTCTAGAATGTAACGAGCGCATGTCATAATCGATGGTTATGGCATTGTTTGTTGTGTTTTATTGCAGGATGTACAGCGTCGTTTAAGTAGCCAGGCACGCACCGTGCGATAATAATTAAATTAATAAAGTAGGGTTTTATGGTCGTCTGTATGAATAAGCGCGAACCTTCACGGTTGAATCCTTCTGGGAAACGGCGGCGAGAAAGTGATTTTTCGAAGCGGCGCGGCGTCCAGGTGAACGTCGTCGGGCGGCCTTCAAGATGTGCCATTTGTTTAATCAGAAAAATACAATTTGATTACTCGCTTGCATAAGCGATATTTTTCAGGATGACGCGAGTTCTTTTCAAGTTTCGCAAAAATATTCCGGCTCTTCATTATCGTAAGCAAGATTAATAAACACGGCATGCACGACGTTAATCATCAACTGAAAATTCTTTAAATTCTAGCGTTGCACAATCTGTGATGGTAATCCGTGGTGCTCGGTCTAAAGCGCTGGGTTATAATAATAAGAGATTTATGGCAAATTGCCACATCTCCACCGTGAAGAGGAGAGTAACGGGACGCAATCGTTTTCCTTCTCCGGCGCTTTTGTTGTGCCCCACGAAGGCGCAGTTCTTGGGACTGGTTCCTAAAAGTCGGGTTCTTTGAGCCCGACGATTTACGTCCGCTTGCAGACGGCAACGTAGGACGAAGGAAATTACCCGCCATCTGTCACCACGACGCGAAAACACTGAGGTTTGCGATTGTCAAACGTTTCGCGACCGTGCAGAAACAATTTGAGCATTGAAAAAATATACAGAGACCAAAAATGCTGAGCCGTATAACGCGAGATCTAAAATTCATCTCGAAGTAGGTAAGAATTAGAACTCGAGAGCCGCTCACAGTAGACCCATGATGCGACCCATCAAATCAGGCTAGAATTTGACGTAGAATCTAAAAACGTAATAAAAAGTCCCCTTATTTTTTACGATTTTAACGTATAATAGTTATTTGTTCGTCGCAGTCAAACAAAGTCCTAATTAAATTCTATTGGCGCTTAATCAGCCGGTAAAACACGGCAGGCAATTACTATATTGTTAAGACTTTTATCGACTTCCGTTAGAGCTGCAAAGAAGTCCGCCGCGCGCTAATGAATATTTATTGTTTATTCTGTTATGTTGACTCGATGAATTACAGCCGCGCCGCAAACAACGGTCTTTGATTAATTTCTTTTTTTTTTTTTCGCCTTCCGAGTTCGACTTTCTTTCGCGCCGGAATTTCGAGGAAGAGAATGCCGTCGCCGCGATTAATAAATTCGAAAGCTAGAAAAGACGGCGCCTCGTTCCCGTCAAGAATCAGTCAATTGCAGACCAGGCACTTTATGATGTGTGCGAGGAGTCATTTCATTTTTGGATTATGCTTCGATTATAATTAGTTAAAATTAAGGCACCCGACTTCCTTCCCGATATACGCCTAAAACATACTCAATAAAGAATCAATATAACAGAATTAATATTCATTGTATTACTTCAGATTTTTTTATACGTATAGTAAACATCATATTCTACGCGGGGCTGCAGTTGAAATATTGAAAATAATAGTTTAAAAGCTAATAATTTTAATTTTAAAACGTATATTTGTAGCAAAATTTGACAGGAATACAATATTTTTTTTCTAAATAAATAGAATCTTTTCATAAATAATGATGACAGACCCGTGTCATATAATCCTTTTACAAAAGGTTTACGTTTTTTCCTAAAAGAAAAACTATAAAACATTTCCTAGAAACGTATTATTTGCAAGCTATGATTTTCATTTAACTTGATTCTCAAACCGAAACATAGATGTCCTCTGAAACTCACATTTCTAGCAAAATATCTGATTGGTGGTTACGACAAAGACCAACCCCTTACATTTTAAGCGTGATTTATTAAAGCAGACCTAAAGCGAATTTTAGCGACGAATCAGGTTATAGTGGTTATGGAACTAAATACTTTATCGACAAACACGTGACGTCATTGTTATATATTTTGAACGCGGTTTGTGGAACTATTGGATGATGGTTAAGAAGAGTGTTTTAAGTTTTAACAGTTTGAATTTAGAAGATAGGTTATGTTAGATGATATATTGTTAATATTTTGTAACAATCTCTCTATTATAGTACTGTCATCGTCAAATACGATTTCATTTGCTACGATAATAGCCATTTCTACATTCATTTTCACTTAAATATGAAAACAACCTCGATAAATTGATTGATTGACAGTTCACAATAACATGCGATGGAATAGCCCACTTTGGCGAATATCGTTTTTAATGACGTCATAACATAAAATGCGATGCATCAAATATTCGCGGGAATTTTAAATCTGGTAGGTGGGTTGTGACAACGCGCTAAGCGTTGATGAGCACTAGTTTCAATAGAGATAACCTGATAAAGTAGATCGTGGTTGCGTTTAAAAGTGTTCTATGTTTAAAGTGATGTTAATTTTGAAATAATTACGGTACTGTTTTATATGCGAGAAAACAACTTAAACAAACGTAATAAAGCAATTTACGATACTGCTAAATCTCAAATTATAGAGTATGCATTGAAAGATATAAATGACATTAAATAGTACGTTTAAAAAAATTAAAAGAATTAAATCTAAAACATACAGCAAAGAAGAATATACTGAAGTGCGAAGTCACATCGTAACCGTACGATTATTATAAACATATAGGGATGCATGATTTAAATCGACACTTTTGGAAGATCGATATTTTCCTTTAAAATATCGATGTTTTGAATCGACATTAAACTTCCGATTTTCGGTACATATCGATACGCGTATGTACGAATCGATTCACTAAATAATTTCGGTGATTTAATTGACATTAAACATACCCAAGAAATTTGCAACTTTTTTTTTCAAGAATTGTTTTTGTCATGAAATAAAATATGTACTTTACAAGGTGGCCCAATAAATTATTATTATTATTCTATTTTAAAACGATCTTTTTTAATATCGATATTTTTTAACAAGTATCAGAGTCCAATCGATTGGGACTCGATTCGAAAATTCGATGTTTTTAAATTTTGGTGCATTCCTAAACATAACCTAACTTTTTATATCCATTTAACTACACTTTTCTACAAAATGGATAATAAAAGGCAATTAATGAATTAAAACATTTATTTTATTACATAAATTATTTGGTAATAGAGACCATAAGCGAATCGAAAAGTTATAATTAAAGCTAGTTCTTGTCCGATGAAAATTCTATCACATTCTATTCACTTCTGACGAAGCTGTCGAACGACTACGAAACGTTAAGTGTTTATGCGCCATTTAGTGTCCGTTTAAAAGAGTTTGTGATCGAAAAGTTATAGATTCAACGGGCATATGCGTAAGCCGTAAGATATACTTTGACGGATCGCATTCCTTTATTTAAGGCATACTGTTTATTTATAAACTCTTTAAAAGTATGTATGTAAGTGCCAGCCTATGTGAAAAGGCAGATTTCGACAATTTTAGGAAAAAAGCGTAAAAGAGAATTTTTGTCTCAAAAAAGACGTACTTGTGAAAAATGCACCCGTCATCATAGAAATAATGTAAACACAAGACTTCTTGAAACAGATGAGAGAGACACAAAATATATTAAAAATCGTGAGTGAGAGAGATACGATTATACGCCCAAAATGCTCTACACAGAGAAAAATATGTAGTGAAAAGTAACACAGTAAGTAATTTTACTAAAATTGTGATAATATTTCATACAATTTGTTACTGGCTTCATTTCAGCTACAATTGTGTTACTTTTCACTACCTATTTTTGTCTGTGTAAGAAGTGTAATTTGCGAAGGTGACAACACAGGAATACAATTGACATTTCTCGAATGTCAAACGACTGTGTGCGCCTATGGGCCAATTGTATAAAACGAGTTAATCAGTCGATCAAGTTAACTGTGTGGTTAAGCAATATCATTGGAGGGAAGTTTAAGTTTGATCGAGTGGTTAAATTGTTTTATACAACTGGCCCTATGACATACAGCGACCATATTGAGTAACCAATTTGGACGAGAAACTACTGTTAGTGTAACTCTCCTGTTATTCTTAACTCGTTAGTCAACGCTGAATGCAAAACTTCAACGGCGACAGACACATGCGTTTTTTGTCTCCGTCAAAATTTTTGGTGGGGGTTTATCAGCGACACGCCTACTGACTGTTCCTTCCCTTCACCCTTTAACCCCTCAGAAACTTTGGGATTGCAAGGCGTCAGCCTTAAATTAAAAGTACGGTCATATAACGCCAGTCACCTTAGACGTTTGTATCTCATTAACCAGCACCTGCATATTAATATTTTATTTCGTACTTAGCCATTATACAATGGGCGTACATGTCAAATGTTAAAGTATATGAGGAGATACATATAACATGAAATAGATAAACTTAATCCACTAAAAACTAAAGCATGTTGCACACATCGTCATTGAGGAAATCATTAATGGTATGTATCCTTGGCGCAAGAATTATCTTTTAACTACATTTTTAAATGATGTTAAATTTAATGATTTCACCGTTTCCGGCAATTTATTTATTTATTTTTTTTGTCTGTGGTGGTTGCCCAACGGAGTCCTAAGTCAAAGACTTGTCGGGACCTCAGGAGCGGGAATGTATTTGAGTGTGTGTAAAGTGTTCCATGGCTTTGTTACTTCCAAACCTCCTCGTCGTTTAAGGGGAAGCAGTGTCGAATTTTATCCCCAACACTGAAGGTCCCCGACCACCCCCGAGAAAAATCCCGAGTGCGGTCCGAACCGACGACCATGCGATTGCAAGGCCTCTTACCACTGGACCGTTCAGGCGTTGAATTAAATAAATCAAATTAAAGAATTTAATGCCCATGTAGGACGGTGATTGCTCAAATTTTTGATTTCCCTGCAAGAATTCCTAGGGGGAACGTTAAAAATTAATCTTATTATCCGCTTTTGCGCCAAGAATACTCTACTGACACCAGTTGCATTATCCCACATGATAGGACAGATGACAATAAGCTATTGCGTAGTATAAGTCAATCCGTTTTTCAATTGTGAGGACGCTTTTTAACTGAAAGATAGCAAAATAAGCCGTTTGCAAACCATAGCTATTTGCTCCTGCCAGTTTCATTATTCGTCAATCACTGGTCCCAAAAATTTACTTGAACCAGATGATTCTATGTCGTGATCATTTATCATGAAAGTTTCTCTTCCAGGATTTTTCCTATTGAAGAAATTTATCACTATTGTTTTTTGCAAATTCATAATAAGTTTGTTCCTGGCGCACCAGTTACTAAATTTACTTCGGGGTTACGTATGACTTCGACCGATCCCACTGAGTTAGCCGGCAATTGGGACGATCTTAGTTTGCCCTCTCATAATTTGCAGCCTTCAGGTAAGTTGCATAGCATTTTGGACAACCGATGCCTTTTCATCTATAGTCTGTCGTCTTTTATTGCCTATTTCCATCCAGAATCTTAAAGACAACAGCCATAATATCTTTGCTTGAAGGATTGCTCAAAACAGAAGCCCTGTTTTCTCGTTTCTCTTAGGCGTTCGCATCCTTTGATCTGGGACACTGCATTCACTGTCTGTAGATCTCTTGTCTTCTTTCAGAAGCTTTTTTATTTGATTGAGAGCTTGTACAGGCTTCCAGGTTCTTCAAAATTTGACTTTTTTGTTTCTGCTTGAAAGATTCTGGACCGTTCTCCTTTTCTATCCGTCGATTGATCTTCTCTCGTAGCTTTTCAGTATCTTCAACGACGGCTTTTGTCAAAAAAGACTTTGTGGGCAGTTGGATCTTCCACTTGTAGTCTCTTGATTTCTCATCGCTTGTCCCATTTTAACCTTACAGAGTCTTCAAAATTAAACTTTTTTGTTTCTGCTGCCGTCGATTTATTTTCTCTTGTCTTCTTTTAAAATCTCTAATGCTGGATTTCACAAACGTCACTTAACTTTAATCATCGATTAAGAATAATCATTCCTATATCTTCAACACATGTAACCATGGCAACGTTTACTTTTAACGGATGATTACATTTAAGTAACGTTTGTGAAATCCGCCATAAGGATTTTTCAAACTAGAGAACGCGGATTTCATGCAAACTATGTAGAAAGCGGATAGTTAGGCAAATATCTTGATGATGTTGGATTCTTTTGTTCTATAATACCTTGTTTTGGCCTTGAAACTTCTGCGCGGAGCTGTATTGAGAGATTCCATTGTTCAATATTGGAATGATCTTCAGAACTAAAAAGCGGATAGTGAAACAAATACTATTTGACTATATATTTTGTGAATGAATCAAATGATCAATACGCATTGGGTTTTCCTTCATGTCTTGTAACTAGGGAGCGGCACACACTTTTATACCGGTTGTCATGTTTTTGAGAGTTTCTTGCACAAAACCGGTTGGTACATCTAATGGATTAAATTTCTAACGAGATTAGGACGCAAGAAAGTTGCAGACGAGAGAGCACTGTTTTTTGCAAATTCTTAATAAGTTTGTTCCTGGCGCACCAGTTACTAAATTTAATAGACAGTTCGTTTTAATAGACAGTTCGTGAACTTTCCGCTGTGTTCCTCAGGTCTGTCCCACCACAGCTATGGACGTATCATCCGCGAATAATATGATCTTTTCGGCTTTAACATGCTCAACCATGTCGTTTATAAATAGTAAGAAGATCAATGGCCCTAGCACAGACCCACGGGGAACCCCATAATTAACCTCATATTCGGAGGATATTGTATTTTGTAACCTGACGCCTAAGTAACATTTAGAATTATACCCCTGATTCCCAATACGCAGATAATTCGGATGTCGAGGCAATCGAAAACGCGGGTCAAGTCGAAGAATAACCCCACGGCCATCTCCGTCGACCTGCCCGCTCTGAATCCGCATTGGGAATCACTTAAAACGTCAAAAGAGGTTAGAAATTGAGCTAATCTTTTCAAAAAAATTTGAAAGTACAATCGGACGGTAATTGTTTAAATCTTGTACATTGTTCTTTTTAAAGACTGGGACAACATATGCTAACTTTAAGAGAGCAGGAAATTGACCTGCTCCAACAGAGCAGTTTATAATTTGCGCGAGTGGTAATGAGATTTGTTTTTGAGATCAATGATTACTTTCGATACTTCGTCCGCATCTGTTGGCAGAAAAACAAAAGTTTTTGGGTTCGGTGTGTTACGTTTGAATTTGCCGCTAAGAAATAGTGACAACACAGCATCATCTCAGCCGCGTTTCGGTACAGTTGGTAACACTGTTCCTCCTCGTTTACCTCGCCAGAGGGGAAAAGTTGCGTTAGGTCAACGCGCAACATTCATTGGTTATTACCACGTGACTATTTTATGGTCCATCATTGGTTACCGTCTGCAATTTTCGCGCATTGTTTACCGCCCAACATCTCGGCTTCGCACTTCTGTTTCACTTGTGATTCGGCTGTTGCAAGATTAAGACGTGTTGTAGTGTGATCTCGGAATTTTTCCTTTTTGTGTAAGGAGAATTCATTAACCGTCAACACCACCGAACGATTTGGGGTAATTTTAATCTCAATTCCAAGCCTGGGAACTTACTAGCTCTCAGGTAAAGTAAGTCGAGCACAATGGCGGACGCCATGATGGACGCTAACTAAACTGTTTCCTTTTACATTCAGGTTCTTTCTTATCCCCGCAAGCTTTCACGCGAGGTTTATCGTTTGGTTTATATTGAGTCTTGGTGCCACGACGAATTCCCTCAGTGGTCTACCATGCCGTTCGAGTTAGGCTCCGACCAAGTCGACCACGTTCTACGAGAAGCGTGAGTCCGCCATCTTGCAGCCTTTGTCCACCCAGTTTAAACCAGTTATCGGCTTGGCCAGGACCACCAGATGGCGCGATGACTACCAACTTCACATCGTAGAATGTACAAGGACAATGACAGATCGGTCGTAAGTTAACTATTTAAATTTATTGAATTACTTATCGCTATCCGTCTTGCGCATGCATTTTTAAGAACGAATTGCGGTCCCTTTATGCGTTTTGAAATAACGAGCAAATCGCTTTCTTATTAAATAAGCTCACTTGACGTAAGCTAACTGTTTCGGCTTTGCAAAACCTTTCATTACATGTTGTAGTGTATCTTTGTAGAACCTAATTATTTGTGTTTAATTAAATTTAAGTTAACCTGTGCTATTGCGTTTGTGTTTGCTCCTTCACATACCAGTGAATAAATAAGCCTCTATTTACGTTTGATTTTTCTGCCCGATTTGGTCGATTGGAGACATCGACTGATTGTTTACGATCGGCTTGTATTACAGTCTCCTGGCGCCTTTTAATAATTTTTACCATCGTAATTAGACTCACCCCTATCTGCACTGTTTGCTAGCCGAGGGGAACAGCTATTCGTTTAGTCATCAGAATTTGATCACCATCAAGGTAGGTACGAGGCTAGTCAATTAAATTATAAATTTTGTGACAAGTGTTCCCACTATTGGAGTGGCACCATTTATAAACCAACATCCCATTTATAAACCATTTCTAGAGTGTTATCTGTATCATCCAAAGTCGCAAAAACATCACTTCCTTTGATCAAAACATCAAATCCTTTAAGTTAACTGCTGCTGATGTATCAGTAACTTGGATGTTCGGTGGGTAAGATTTGGCCTTTTCTTCAAGAAGTTTATAATAAAGTGGATATAAATTCTTTAAATTTTTGCCAACAGCAGAAGATCTAAGTGCCATATTGGTGTCTAGTCAATCTGAATTCTGTAAATAATGGTAACGCCTCCTTGCTGAATAGGAAATTTCAACATTTTCTGACTTTGCACCTTTCTTTGACGTAGTACTTTCAGAAGAGGTCAAAATATTGCGTACAGCTAAAGAAGCATTCCGTTTTCCCATAGAATAAACCTTCATTTCAGAAGCTAAGCACAACTCTTCTTTGCTTCTAGCTCGTTTCACTGTTTCAACTGTTTCTTTGGACGTCCTCTTTGCATATTTCCTGATAATCCTGATGTAGAAGGAATCTCAGCAACTATTCTAGATAGTATTATACATTTTCCAAGCCACTCGTGATGTTTTCGTTCAAATTTCTTTGCGTCTTAATCCAATCTCTAAACGTAGACACACAGAAGCTAAGTATCACATTCCGCAAATACTTTTTGTCTTGTTTCTTAAATTTGGCACTCCGATAACTTGTACAAAGTGCTCATACAACTGTTCTTTGGATGCTAGCTAGGTTTCATAGGAGGACTTTGTTGAAGAAAAGTATATAAATCACAATTTTTTTTATTTCGGTTCATTTCCTATAAAAAATAAAATTTGTTTCACGTATCTTCTGAATTTCAAATTTTTCCAAAAATATATATGAAGAAAGTTGCTATTATTTTTGCTGCAAAATTCCAAACACTCTTCGCTAGTACAAAATGAAAGACCTCGATGTGAACTTTCATATTCTGTAAAGAAAATGTTTGCAGATGCTGGTTAATGAGATATGAGCGTTTAAAGTCAGTACTGTTTTATTATTATAATAACTTTATTGCTGGAATTTTATTGTCTCATCGATGCTAGAAGTTACTCAGCAGATAATATTTCGATGATTCCGTTGGAAAAAGCACAACCTTCAGCTGTAAATTGTTAATAAACGGGGAGACTTTTTATTTCACGGCGTTCTTGTATTCTACATCAAGTTCTCACTCGGTTTAATGGGTCCATCATCATAAATCATAGTATTGATTTACGTCAGCCACATTAGTCGGTAATTACGGTCAGCGTTCGTCAGCAAACAAATCAAAGCAGGATACATTATGTTATTTTCCGAAGCCTTAATATTTTTCTGATTGCATTTCTGGAGCGCGGGTATTTTTACTGGTTATTAAAAACTCAAGACCACAACTGATCTGAACGCATAACATTCTTTCTCCAATTCAGCTTATATTAGTATTACACAGGGCATTTTTCTTTGAAAGTCCTAATGCTAAATAGGCGGTAATACGTTGATGTAAATGCTCGATAATAAATAAATGGTCGCGTTGACGTAACGTTTCGTTCTCGCAAGTCATCTCGTTCGCGAAATCTGCTCGCATTGTTCTTCGGGACGTGCGGCGCCGAAAATAATAAGAAAAAAGCGGCACACACGACGTAGGTTTCATAAATATGTACCGTTTTTCATCCGTGCATTGATACGAATCCGGTTTGGAAGATTATTTATTGCTCGCAGTGGCGTGTTGCTGTGCTTCATCATTCCATCATGCCTGCCGAGCTCACGGCGATTTCAAGACGTGCACAGGGAAACCCGTTCGGGTCTGTTACACGAACGCATGAGGTGTTGAAATCAAAAAACAGATTGCAGAGTATGCACTAAAAGATTACCGGCGTGTTATGTCTCATTGTTGATTGCAAAAGGCGCCCCCCTGCAAGGATTTAAACCGAGTGAGACTCATTTTTCCCAAAATGGAATTGGATTGCGGAGCACACGTTACCAAGATATGTTTACGCAAGGAAATGTCACAGTCTAAGTTACATCGCCCACTTGAAGATTTAAACAATGACAACGAGACTGTGAATCTTCTCAAAGTTCAATTGAAATTAAAAATTATGTTATTTTCTCGAAAAGTAAAGTCCCGTTTTCGCGATAACGACTTCTTAATCTTTTGTATCTATTTTAGCTTCAGTGAAATTAACACCGAAAGTCATTTAAATCAACTTTGTTGTCAGACGAACAATCGGGGAATCCGCTGCAATCAAAACCGATTTGCACAAAAATTTTCAAAATCAAATTAGAAACAAAACGAAAAGCAGATCTGCCCCTCGTTCACACCACGCCTTAAAGTAAATAACCAGATAAAATTAATAATAACAAAGTGAGTCAAAACAAAAGAGTAATTAAAAATAATTCGAATAACTCCGACCTTGTAACCAGAATCCGGCGTAATGACACACAGTGTTGGAGCGCCCTCCAATAAGGTACTAAATCAACACTCCGTACAGGTAACGCAATCCCATTCCTCTCGTGAGAGGATTGCGAAACAAAGATAACAAAATATAATTGTCGCAAGTGCAATAAGGAAGACAACAGTTTTAGGGAATTCTGTTTACCGCAATGTCACTGGTTTCAATTTAAAAGTGTGTTAGGTTATGTCTAGTTAGTTATTTACCAATCAAAAAGTTGTTATTTTGAGAAATGCAGAATGTTTCTTTTACGAAAAGGGCGGAATCATTAAATGTCATGCGATAAAAGTTTGGGATGCGATATTTAAGCTCAATTTTCTTAATCACTGACAGTAACTTTGACAAACGTCACTTCAAATAATATTTCCAACTGTTTTTTATCCCTAGATGAGAGGAATGTGCGACAAGGATAGATATAAAAAAATCACTAAATGCGTTACCTCTATACGAAGTATGTTGATTTAGTACCTTACCCTCCAACGGTAGTTAGCGCCGTAAGTCGTTGAAGCAGTTATGTCGCCAGGTAGCGTCGTCTTGCAGGTCGAGTCCTCTTTCACACACGGGGGGGGGGGGGGGGGGAGCCGTGTTGCGGGGCTTAAATCATTTAAAAACGCCGATTCCGGCCTTTTCTTTCCTCCGCAAGGGTTGTTCAGGTTTGTCAGATGGGTAAAACTACCACTGGAAGCCTAATGGAAGAAAGATACGCGTTACGAATCAGCACGAATACAAAATGGCCACAAGACATACCCGTTCCTTCTTTCAAAGACAGGCTTTCGAAAAGCTTGAAATTTCTCAACGTACGTTTGCACAAATCTCGGAGTAATTCCGGCTCACAGAATCACGTGAAAGGGAGCACAAAGATAAAAGTCACAAATAAACGAGCCGTACGCTAAGAGCTCTGGAGACAAACTGAATGCGAGCGAACGCCGCGTGCTCTCCAACGATAAGTTCAGACAGGGGTGGTTACGAATGAAATCAGTTTTTAACCGGGCGACAGAGTGAAATGGACTAAATAACAGCGTACGGTTTTTCTGATACTGTGCAACATTGAGAAATGTGACGACCCTGAACTTTTACTTCCCTAAATACAGGGCGATTGCCAAATATTATTATGAATAACTGAAATGAATTTTTCAACCGTAATGTGTCTTCGATATCCGGCATTCTCGTATCCCGCGTGCTTCTTACAGACCACATTTGCCGTGCACTTCACGAGCTGTGGTCACATTTGTTGGAGTTGGAGCTTATTTTGAAGTTTGTATTTGTAGCCAAAGGCTTTTGGGTATCTTATCGTTCGTGAACGACTTCTGGAAGTTTAATTCAGTGCTTTTATATCAGTTAAAGTCCGTATGGTTGCATTTTGTTTGAGGATGCCACGTGTTAACAACCCGATGCGCTCTAGGCCCTTTCTCCACAAGGGGTAAGTCTTTTTGGTTCAGTGTCAATTTCGTTGTTCTCTTACTTATTTTCGTGTTTCTTTCGTTAGCAACTACGTGAGGGTTAAGCTGTGGAAAATCTGCGTCACTTTTTCGTGACCTTGACATAACCATTTGGTTCTCCCCGAACGAGTTTCGCTGTGAATACCACCGCCTCCGAGAGCCTCTTCTACTGTAACACCGTCGTTCACCATTCTCGAACTCTTGAAGGAGCTGCCGATCTGTGTTGAACAAGTTCCGTGTGCAGCAGCCCTCCCAGACCTAACATAACGTAGAATTGGTGGTATTCGAAATTGGTATTGTACTAACCGTCTGTCTCTTTTACGTTACGTTTCATTACGTTGATTGTTGGGTATCTTTTGTGCCACCGTATACCGTCACTGCCTGCCGAAGGCTTTGGGTCCTTCAGAACCTACGTTATGTGCATGATTTTGTAAATTTTCGTTCTTGGAGTTGCGTTTACTGTCCTTCTGACAGAGTTTATTGTACGTTAGTTTGTGAGCCAAACAGGATATCCTCGCCGATGATTTCGCGTTAAATGACGTTTTATAAATACTGAAATATTTAACGTAACGATTTTGTTGAGGCCGTTCCTGTATTCGATTACTGAGCGTTTCGCTCATATTTTGGGGCCACATTTCTGTTACGTTTTAATAAACAATGCATCACCGTTTATCGTAGTTCTTATTTATTTCTCAATATACAGAGTGACCTTATACAGAGTGTCTGACAAACACATTCGCTTGCGGGTTTAAACCTGAAGGAATCTCGAGATGCTATTGATAGTGTACTCTCGTAGGTCTCATCGTCAATAGACACACTCCCAGAAGAAAAGAGCTAGCGTGATTAAATCGACAATAAAGTTTGCAACTGGTTCGAAAAAGGAGAAGAGAAATTTCTGCTAGATGGCGCCACTAGATACATCGAGTACATCAAACTGTCTTGGTCATGTTTCGGTAGCTTCGTGAGACTGTTACACAAGGTGCCCATTTTAAATCGTGACTCCTGAAGATTTTACAATAGGCAATCCATCAATCAAATTGCAAATAACTTCGAATGTCTTGCCTATTTTCAAATTTTAAGGAGTCACGATTTAAAAAGGACATCCTGTATATTTGCAAGAATTTTTTCTGTGCTAGTAAAATGTCTGAATTGGCAACAGATGGCGTGATACTGCGATGCGTTAAATTGTAGTAAAATCTAGTGGAACTAAATGGAACAGAAAGAAAAAGAAAGCTGTCAACAGATGGCGCCACTCTTTGCCTGCTGTAAACGATCGTAACGAACGAATTTACTTCTATTGCGATTTAAGAAATACGAAATTAATTAAATTGGTAGTCGCGTCGTAATAAAGTCGAGGAGGAGAAAAGAAGTTTCCGCCAACTCTCCCTAGATGGTGTGCTTTTGGGTACCGGTCGTTTTCAAAAGTGTTGGGGCGCGTTCTGCATGGTTTCCTGGGACTTTCTGGATTACAAAGAAAAAGGAATACACGTTCGCATAATAATTTCAGTAATCCTCAAAGAGAGGATGACAGATAACAGATGGCGTTCCAATAAAATTTAAAAGACCGATGGAACAGAAAGAAAAAGAAAGCTGTCAACAATTAAACTAATTCATTTCGAAATTTTCCTTAGCAGAATTCCGATAATTGTAATCACAACGATATAAGCATCACGAGTAATGAAACGTTACAGTACAACAAAGTCAAACGCGAAACGATCGCGGATGCCGTCCGTCAGCTACGACAATCAGAAATCATTGTTATCGAAAATGACTAAAAATTTCTGAATATTGCCAATCTATTCTTTATGCATTTCTTATGAAGAGCAGCATCTAAATATGAGATTGGAAACTGAAACCAGTTTAAAACTGTCATTATTGTTCTATTGTATACTAAAGAATATCGCGATCACAGTGCCTTGAAGAATTCATTTTACTATTGACCATGGCAACGAGAATTTTCTGTTTTTCGTAAATATTAAACTAGCGTCAATTTATTACTGCGCGTCGTAAAATTTTCGTTAGAATGGCTTTTAGAGGTAAATACAAAAATCCAGTGAAATCGTCCTTGCTAAGAAGGTCGAATAGATTTGTGAAATCCCCAGCAGTGCAACCGTCAGTAAAATTCGAGAATTTGGCAGAAGAAATAACGACCCAAATTTTTTCGTACCTATCAACGAGAGAGCTCTTCCTTAGCGTCTGACCGGTGTGCAGAAGATGGAAAGAAGAGTGGATTAAATCCGCCCGTCTTTTAAAGACATTCAACATGCGGAACAGGAATGACGCAAATGTCATCGTGGAAGAGGTTATTCTCTCATCGTTATGATTATTATTAATATTTAACCCCTATATAATTTCAGTTATCAAAAAATTGTAAATTTTTGGAATCTGTTACAATCGAAAACTGTTGGGGCTCCCGTAGAAAGTCTTTGATACGAAGCAAACCGCTGTGTAACCTAGTGACACGCTGCCGTAAATTATGCAACGTAAATTTCAGTCAATGCAGGTAAAATCTTCTTCACTTTTCTGTCACAATCACAATCAGTGATTTTCGTTCTTTTAGATTTTTATCTCGAAAATTTTTTCATTTAATTTCGGGAGACCAACGCAGTGCCAAGATCCTGAAGAAATACACCGGCCCCATATCCGCAAAACAGATGAGAGCCTTTCTCACTGCCCTCTGCAACTACGATGGGTATGATTCAGCGGTTATGGGGAATACGAATTTCGGACAGAACTTTAAACTCCGCAACGTCGTGCAGCTAGCTATTTCGAGAAGTTGAAAATCAGGAAGAATTTCTGAAAATAATGCAGGAGAATTTGACTTCTGGCCCCAATTTGAGAAGAGACAACGCTGCATTTATTTCGTGGATATTAAATTAAAAATATGTACTAGATCTTATGGAGGAATAAAAATTTGCAGTAGCACCTAATGCTTCGTAAGACTGAGTGTAATGTACTTCGTGTTGCTCTATTTATATCTTAATTTGATTTTGATAAATTCGTTGCCCTCACTTATAGAAGATGACAAACTTTGACACGGACAAATTATACATGAGACTTGCGTATTTATCAATCTTGATCACAGATTTATTAAATCTGAATTACAACCATAGATGGATAGGGTGTAGCATTTCATTTGCATGACTGCCCAGATACCCTAATTGGAGAGCTAATTTAAATTTGTACATAAACAAAGGCGTATATCACACAGAATATGAATTAATCGCTTTTAAATGTATTAGAATGTGACCACTGGAGTAGCCTCCATTTTGAGGGCAATTTATGAAAATATCCTGTAGAACATCTTTCTGGTAGGCTTCGCACTTTGAATTTTTTAGATAAATTTTACGTTTATGAATAGTTGACGAAGTCATAGACAAGGAAGAGTTCTCTTGCGTTCTATTTTTGTTCGAATGCAATCAGTCCCTAGACTTTTCTATTTGTTCCGATCTCAACCCTTTTTATCCATATAAGTGCCACTCTTTACTTGCTGTGAACGATCGTAACGAACGAATTTACTTCTAATGCGTTTATCGTAGTTCTTATTTATTTCTCGTCAATATACAGAGTGTCTGACAAACACATTCGCTTGCGGGTTTAAACCTGAAGGAATCTCGAGATGCTATTGATAGTGTACTCTCGTAGGTCTCATCGTCAATAGACACACTCCTGAGAGTACTAAGTAATTATTGGCGAGTACCTCTTGAGATGCTATTGATAGTGTGGTCTCCTAGGTCTTCATCGTCAATGGACAAACTCCTGAGAGTACTTTCAGTAGAAGTACTCGCCAATAATTACTCTCAAATCGAACGGCACCTTTATGGGTGAACAAAGTAATTTCCTTTTGTCTCATGGTAATGCGTTCGGATCGCCAGTTTACATAAGTTTTCTTCGACGGAAACCCCGAATGAACCAAGCTTCTTCTGTATTTAAGTAAGTTGGCACATCTTTGTAAATGCTGTTTGAGTACGACTCTAAGGATAACAGAGGAATGAGTTGATTTAAGTTTAACCAGTCTCAAAGACTAACGAGAAGCAGAACACCACCAGCAGCAGCAGCCCTGAGGAAGTTCTTCTGTAATGGAAAACGAAACGTCGGCAGCAGAAGAAGGAAGGCAATTCAAACAGAGGAATGAGTTCTTTCTCTTTCCCTCATTCTTGCAAGATCCCAGTCAAGCTGTTCCATTTGGTCGTGGAATTGACGAAAATCAATAAAGTTTTGTCGTGGCAAAAGGCGGTGATTTCTCTTTTTGCTTTTCTTGCATAACGTCGAAATCGTCGGCCTAGAAGCAAGTTACCAGAATCAGGCGAGGACAACACGATAATTGTCTTCGCGTTGCATTTTCGCTCCGGTAATAAACATGAGAAGGGGGCAAAATAAAGCAAAAGTCACCACTGAGACATTCTGGTTGGCGTTTGGCAATTACGTGCTTATTTTAGCAGGAGCCTCTTAAATTACCATCGAAGAAGCTCCATCAACGTTCCGCTGCGGCTATAATTAAATTTCGCAGAGTCGGCCGTGGTTATTCACCCACGCCCGGTTACGATGCTCAGCTGTCTCCACTGGTGTCTGCGATCCTGTGCGGATGTCCAAGGACGTTCCTGCAGGTCGTTCACTCGGCGACCTTTCAAGTACGCGTATCTTACATCTGCACGAGGCGAGCAACGTTCTCGAAGATTTCGCCGGCGTTCTGAATTGCGCTCGTTCCGAAAACCGAGGCGCGTAAGTGGCACGCGAAAAAATGGAGCAAATTGGACGCGCTCGACCGTGAAGAGACGCCGAGGAAAATTCCTCGTCGGATTCAGAAGCGAGAGCGCCGAAAAAATCCCATACAGTAACGCAATTTACACAGTCTAAATACAAAACGTGGAAGTCTTTATTACAAAAGTAAATAATTCGATTATTTTTGCATGTACAGTAATAGGCATAGTTTTTCCCCGTGACGTAAACAAATGAGCGTTCCATTCGTGTTGTCTGTCACTGAACCTGGACGCATGAAGGTGCTTGACTGATACAGTCGGAACGATTGAAGTTTCACATTCGCGCGTTTAATCACCGCCAGGCTCGGACTGAAAATACATAAAACGTTTACGATACGATTTATTGTAACAAGTCGGGCGCCGGTCCGTAGAAAAAACGCGCTGTATAATTAGCACGCCTGATTAGTTTGTGTCTCGAAAGCGCGATTCTCCATTTGTTTTTTTATTTCCCGATTAGCGAACGAAATTGCACGAAACGTCCGCAACTTTTGTATAAGTAAACACTGTTCACTGATCAATCGAAAACAAAAAAAACCGTTAATAACTCTATTGTCGTTGTATATTTTATCAAGTTTAGAATTTAGGAAAGTTTACGCATTCTCAATATATCCGTAAATCACGAGCAGGTTTGTTTATTATGTCTATGGTTTGGTAATATGATGCGGGGGTACGTGACATGCAGAGGGATGGAAGGGAAGAAAGATGCGGACAGTTAGTCTCCGGGCGGATTTGAGTGGTAAACGTGTTGGTAAAGTTGCGTTAATTACGCAGACGGGCTCGCGAGTATTGTACTGAATTGCAATGACATGTGATGAAGGAGTTGTGCAAGAATTGAGGTTGGCTGGTGATAGATGATGAGATTGGGCATTCTATCATAAGAGTGATCACTTTGTATTCGCCGATAGTCGAAGAGAGTAGGGGATCACTCCACCTGCACACGGCATTTGACCTTATCCGCCAACTGCAGAGGCGTGAGTAGTAAATTCCGTCCTCTGACATTGTTATTAGTCGAGATTGCTTAACAAAAAAAAAAAAAAAGAAAACTATCCTACAACTCGAAAACCAATCACATTAGACCCTTAGTGCGACCTATCCATTTGCACTAGATTTCTGGTCAGAAAAAAAAACGATAGTTTAGTTTTTCAATTTTTTTTTCGAGATAAATTTGTCTTCATTTTAAATTTTTACTTGAAAATGTTGTTTGTTTATTTGTTTAGATTTGTCTCATATGGTATTTTTCTTTTTTGATTGTGTCAATTCGTATTAAAATCAATCGTCGATTGTTTTTCCTTTTTTATTATTTAGCGCCCCAGAGAGCGCAAAACAGATTTTTTATTCTTTTTCTCTTAAATCGTTTATTTTCGATAGTCTTTTGTTTGTCAGATTTTGATTCAAATTTTTTCTTGTTTCATTTCATATTGTAATTGTTTCATTTCTTTTGAAAATCAATCGTCTTTTGTTTACATTTTGATCGGCTTTTGTTTTCGTTTTGAATAGATTTCGAATTGAATTCATTTTTATTTAATACTTTAAGTGTTTCTTTTCTTATTAAATTCGATCGTCTTTTGTTTCAACATAATATTAGATTTCGATTCAGATACATATTTTCCTTGTTTTTTTAAATCTTTTTTAAAATTGTTTTTTGTTTTGTTATTTCAATACATATTTTCATCGTACTTGTCAAATTTTCACTTGGATTGTTTTTTAATTTTTTAATTGTTGCTTTTCGTGTCAAATTCGGTCGTCTGTTGTTTCAGATTTTGATTCAGATTTGCTTCTTGTTTTTCGGTTTTTTTCAAAATTATTTATTTTCATGTTATACACATTCGATCGTCTTTTGTTTTTAATTTAGATTTAAGATGTTTTAAAAAAAATAGTTTCATTTTGTGTTCAAATCAATCGCTTTTTATTTAATTGTTTATCGCATTGAGTTCCATTGTCTTTTGTTTCAATCCTTGTCGGCTTTCGCTTTAAATTGGTTTTTTGTTTTTTTGATTTAAAAAAAAAATTTCTTTCGTATTACATTCCATCGTCTTTTGTTTTAATACTTGTCACAATTTTGGTTCAGGGTTTAGTTTCTTGTTTTATGATTAATTTTTTTTTTTCGTATTAAATTCGATCGTCTTTTGTTTCAGATTTTTATTCAATTTTGCTTTGAATTTGTTTTTTTTTAAATTTTTTTTTCGTACTGCATTCCATCGTCTTTTGTTTCAATATTTGTCAATTTTAGTTCAGGGTTTAGTTTCTTGTTTTTTGATCTTTTTCTAATTTTTTTTTCTTATTAAATTCGATAGTCTTTTGTTTCATTATTTGTCAGATTTTGATTTCTTGTTTCCATATTTTTGTCGAATTTTTTTATTTATTTTCGGAGAATGTTTTTTGTTTAAATTTTAAAAAAGATGAAGGAGGTGGTGAAGAACAAAAATGAAAAGTTTTAGCGAAAATGTTGGTTGTTTCGCCGCCCCATCTTTTGGTCCTTCTTGGAATTAGTGGGTGCGCATTCCTCTCAATTTAAAGTATTGTGGAAAATATTTTTAAAAAACGTTAAAAAGTATCGTTTAATAAAAGAACGGAAAGCTTTAGTGGAAATGTTAGGATTAGTATTACGCAGCGCCATCTCTTGGCTTAGTTCGGAATTAAGGAAAGCGCGATCCTTGCAATTCAAAACATATTGCGGAAAACATTTTTTTCAATTTCGGATTTTTTTAAAATCTTAGATGGGATTAGCGTTTCACGGCGCCATCTCTTGGCTCAGCTCGGAATTGACGAAAGCGTAATTCCTCGCAATTCTAAAAAAATGTTGCGAAAAATGTATTTTTTTTTAATTTTAAAAAAGAGGCTAGAGATGGTGAAGACCGAAAAGTTTAAGTGAAAATGTTTATCGTTTCGTGGCGCCATCTCTTGGTTCAGCTTGGAATTAACGAGAGCGTATTCCTCGCAGTTTAAAGTACATATTGAGGAAAAAAAATTTTTCAATTAAAAGTGTCATTCGTCGATGGTAAAGAACGGAAAGTTTTAGTGGAAATGTTAGAATGAGTATTACACAGCCCCATCTCTTGGCTTAGGTCGGAATTAGCGGAAGCGTGTTCCTCGCAATTCGTTTCGCACCGCCATCTCTTGGTTCAGTTTGAAATTAGCTGGAGCGAATTCCTCGCAATTTATTAGTAGTATTGCCACCTTTTAGCTTAACTTGGAATTTAAAATCTTAAAATCAAAACGTAATACATACTTTTGTTTGAGAACTTTTCTTTTAATTTGAAAAACAAATAAGATAATGACGTTTTAAAATGACACTTGATCAATCCAATCACGGCGCAAAGTTCAAAATACAATAATACAGAGTGTTCTGTTTTAAAAAAAAATAACGTGTCTCGAAAACGAGTGAATTTTTTATTTAAAAAGGACGATCGGTTTACTCGTCGATGTGGAACTGTTAAGTCCGTCTCGAAACAGTTAAGCAATTAAGTTTCACGACGCGACCAACGCAGAAGCGTTCTTGTTACGGCGCTGTCTATAAATAGATCGCGTTACAAATAGCGAAGAGCGCGCGCGGATGGCGACAGCCTCTTCGCGAAGAGGATATGCACCGTGTAATTTCGTGACACGCACAAATCTCCGACGCTGTTTATTAACGTCCTTAAACACACGGTAACTCGCGTTAATTATCCATTTCTGCGGCCGTCCATTGCTTGGCGCCTGCACGTTCGCCGGCACCGTATATTTAGAAAATTCCTCGCGGCGAAGCCCCGCTCGGACAAAATGAACGTAACAGTAATAGTAAATTGGATTTTTAATCGGTTTCCATCCGAGAAATTCGCTGCGATTAATTAAGTTCGGCAACAGACATCAAAAACAATTATGTACAAAATTTAGGGGCCTCAACCGGGCACGTACCGCAGCCTCTTTATTAGGCCAACGTCGCGTCGCCTTGGTTCTTTCTTTCGCGGTGGAAAAACTCCTCGGAGTGCTTTCTCGCAATTAAGTGAAATTCTAAAGGATCAGGCCTGTTAATTATATGCTGAATTAAGATTATACGGCGCGGTTTTTTCCACTAACCGGCGCCTGACTTGTTCAGTACGTTGTGTAGTTGCACTAACATGTAACTAATTCAGTGCAATTTCGATTAGCGATTAAGAAAAAAATTTACGTTTTGGGTCATTCCATGCCAAGTCAACCAATAAAAAAATAATTTTGGATTTTAGGTTTTACAAAATGTGTGACATTTGGTAATTGTGTTCTATCCTTCAAAGTGATGAAAAATACAAAGTATCATTTTTTTTGTACTTTTGGTTTCAGAGTTATAAATTTTTGAAAACTGAAAAATCGGTTGATATTTAGCACGTTTTAAAACATTTAAACGTCCGTAAATCTGAAACTATTAGTCCTAGAAAGCTCAAACGTGCACCATTCTTTTTAGAATTCCAAGAGCTTTAATTTGATGTCTCACTTGACTACATTAGCCCAATTATAAAAATTTTTAAAAATAAAAAAAAGTTTTTTTAGCAGAATTTCAAAATCGAAATTTTTAATTTTTTTTTTTTTAATATATGTTCAATGTGCTTCTTATTAGAATGTACGTGTTAAATTTCATTATGGTATTCCAATGGAATCATGTTTTAAAAAAATATTTTGTACTGTAATACACACAAAAACAAAATGTGTGTTAAAATAAACTATAGTCTGTTCAAGATAAGAAGGTAACAGATGTCGCTGCGTTCGAAAGTAAACACACACAGCTAAAAATATAAAACGCGCGAAATTTTAAGAAGGAATTAAATGATCGTAGCTATTCAAAATTGTTAAACCGAATTAACACCAAATGAAACGATAAAAAATAGTCTCCATTAGCATAAGCGCTTAAACGGCCTATTGAACGTACTTTATATCGATAGAGCCGTTTGAAACTAAGACAACAACCGACAACTCCGTGATCCTTACTTTTCCTATGTAATATTGTCTCGTGCTTTAACCAATCACGATAAAGGTCAAAGGCTGCCTATGCTTTCTTTCGCTACCTTCTTATCTTGAACAGACTTAAGGGCCCCACACACCTCGTTCTTTTTCGACAGTTTTACCCGACGGGTAAAATTTCTGGAACGATGAACGAAACCGATGAAAAGTCCCTACACTTCGTTCTTGGAAGCCGTGTCACCAAACAGCTTAGCGCAATGAACAAAACGTGTTTGTTGGCAGTGGCGGCCTGAAATTTGCCATTGCGCCTCTTTACCTCTAACCACACATGAAAGTGCAAAAGACCGCCGACCCGTCTGCGCCGACACTGCAAAAACACGTCGGTTCCTGTCCACACACCTCGTGTTTACCCGAACGGATGGCGTGAACCGATGAAAATATCCAAACCGATTGATGTTTTGACACGACGGGGAAACACGTCGGTTTATGTCCATACACCTCGGTTTTATCGTCCGTTCGTTCCAGCAATTTTACCCGTCGGGTAAAACTGTCGAAAAAGAACGAGGTGTGTGGGACCCCTTATACAATAAACGGGATTGATTTAAGCAAAGTAAATTTTATTTTTAAAAAGTGAAATTTAGTGGATCTTCGTTGTGGTATTCTAATGTAATCTTAAAATATAATAAGTAATAATATTTATAATAATAATAATTAATTAACTTTACTGTACGGTACCAATACCAACGGTGCGTGTTTATGTGAAGCTGCCAAGTGTTTACCTATCACTATTATGAAATCAGGAAGTGATATTATAATTTTATGAATATAATGCTTGTTTCTTCTTTAATAAAATTTGAGAAGCTTTGGACATCTCTTCAGCAGATAATCTATAAATCCTGCCAGTTTCAGTTTCACTTTTTGTCCATTTTTTATGTAGTTAAAACACTCACTATTTTTAACTTATATGTCAGAAAGAAGAAAATAATGTCACTAGTTTGATGTTATGATAATTTAACTCAAGTGTTTTTAAAATATGACGTCGAATGTTTTTAAAATCTGGCGTCGAAGTTAGCCAGGACAAAGTATTGAACGCATCACAAATTTTGAAACCTCTGACACTAGCAGTTGCTTAGTTTTGAAAATAAAATTGGATTTCTCTTCGAATAAAATGGTTTTTCTTCATTTTGATATTTTGATAGTTCACAATGAAATGTTCAAGACCAACTTCGACGTCAGATTTTAAAAAACAGCCGTTATAAATAAATTTGTCTTGCTTTGTCAACTGCAATTCATTATGCGCTGCAATAAATAATTATTTTTTAAAACATGACTCCATTGGAATACCACCATGAAATTTAGCACATACATTCCAATAAGAAGGACATTGAATATATATTTTTTTCAAAAAAATTAAAAATTTCGATTTTGAGATTTTGCTAAAAACTTTTTTTTTTATTTTTGAAAAATTTTATAATTGGGCTAATGTAGTCAAGTGACACATCAAATTAAAGCTCTTGGAATTCTAAAAAGAATGGTGCACGTTTGAGCTTCCTAGGACTAATAGTTTCAGATTTACGGATGTTTAAATGTTTCAAAGCGTGCTAAATATCAACCGATTTTTCAGTTTTCAAAAATTTATAACTCAGAAACCAAAAGTACAAAAAAAATGAAACTTCGTATTTTTCATTCTTACTAATAGTATTACTTATATAAAAAAAATTATTGATTTCTGAGACTTCAAGTTCCAGACCACTGGTTGACTTTGCATGGAATGACCCTTTTATGTTATCTAACACCCTGTACACTATTACATTTTTTTTAATTCGCGGTCGAATTTTACTTTGATTTGATAGGTTGCACTACGGGTATAACGTGACTGGTTTTCGGGAATGGAACGATTTGCCGTCGCCAATTCGCCGCCGCCGATTCGCCGTCGCCAATTCGCCGTCTGACCAATTCGCCGTCGGACCAATTCGCCGTCGGGCCAATTCGCCGTCGGACCAATTCGCCGTCGCGTTCACAATTTCGACTTACCAATGACTTTTGGTCATCATATAATTTAGTTCCCAAATAAATTAAAATTGACTGTAATCTTATATCGGGGGTTCTGTGAGGAACGTCCAATATTTGGAGAATGTATTTCAGGAGACTAATATAAACAAAAATTGCCTTATGAAGATAGGGTTAGTTTTCTCTCTGAAAACTCCCCTGAATATATTTTCCAAATATTTGGGGACGCATGTATTGAAGCTGACATTTTTGCAAATTTTATTTAATTAATTTAATTGTTCTTTAAATATTTCTGAATTTTCTGTACAACCGAAACTCGAAACTAATTTCTACCACATTTCTAGAATTACCGATTATATTTAATTGGAATTACGAAACTTAATAATCGAATTATACAGGTTATTTGAACCGGTAAATTTTAATTCGAATTATCCCGTCACTAGTAGATACTACAGAGCTATTTTGTCTCTCAAAAGTTATTGCGTTCTTAAATTAAGTTTTTTTTTATTGTATTACTAGTTTTCATTACGAAATTGTCTGTTTTTATTTTTGCTTCGCGTTCCCTTATTCCTTGTCATTCGCTTTCCTTTTTGAAATCGATCGCAGTTTGTTTTCATTCCTCTCTATCTTACTTCTTTGTTTCTAAATTATTTCGTTCATTCCGACTGGCCTAGACACTTAACGAAGTTTCATCTTTCAACACCGTATTTACAAAATTGTATCTTCTTTTAATTAATTATGAAATGTAAATATATGATTTTTAAAATTTTAGATCAAGGGAGGCCGTGAAAGCAAAACGTATGGCGTAAATTAGCAAATACAACAACAAATTCAAAATGATATTTACAAAACTTCAAAATGCATTCATAATTGAACGATATTTTCCCAGTGGTGTTAACCAAGACGTACGTATAAGTTAATTTAAACTGTATGTTTTCCTCTTCACGGCCTCCCTTGATCTAAAATTTTAAAAATCATACGGTATGTAATATAACAAGCATCATTAATGAGTAATGACAAATGATTTATTTATTTTAAAACTACCAATGGTTAATTAACCGCTGACGAGTTTATCTACGGCGAATTGTATCTATGGCGAATTGTACCTATGGCGAATCGGCGACGGCGAATTGACGACGGCGAATCGGCGACGGCGTATTGTCCTACTTCCTACGTCCTACTACTACGTCCTACTGTTCGACTTACTAAAAGACGAACCGATGCGATGAGAAGTTAGCAATCAAATTCCAGCAATAAAGTTATAAAATTTCACATTAGATGCTTATAACCTGTGAGCAAATAAAAATCAGATTAGGGTAGGCGGTGCAAAGAAAATGTATGTCTGTGCTTAAATAAAACGTCAATAAATTTGACAGCCCATGAATGTATTACATTACTTAATTCAGTTAATCACAGACATACATTTTCTTTGCACCGCCTACCCTAATCTGATTTTTATTTGCTCACTTTTTATCTCGTTAACCAGCATCTGCATAAACATTTTCTTTACAGAATATGAAAGTACACGTCGAGATCTTTCGTTTCAAGTGAACTCTGAGTTTTAGTCGGTTGACTTGAAGTAATTAAAAATTAATTAAAAGTACACTTTCACGGTCATATAACAATAGTAACTTTAAACGCTCGTATCTCATTAACCAGCATCTCCATAAACATTTTCTTTACAGAATATGAAAGTACGCATCGAGGTCTTTCATTTTGTACTATCGAAGAGTGTTTGGAATTTTGC
Organism: Dorcus parallelipipedus; assembly: GCA_958336345.1. Taxonomy (NCBI): domain Eukaryota; kingdom Metazoa; phylum Arthropoda; class Insecta; order Coleoptera; family Lucanidae; genus Dorcus; species Dorcus parallelipipedus. Next base: position 40,369,805 of record OY284479.1, read on the forward strand.
AACAAAAATAATGGTAAGCTTTTCACATTTTTTTTGTAAGATTTAAAATACAGATGATACAGATGTGAATGTTATCGATTTCGAGGCTGGAGATGACGAAAAAAAAAGCGATTTTATTTGGATTTTGACGAACAAATGAAAATCCGCAGTTCACTTGTGCACCTTATGTGTACAGCCTCAATCAAAAGTAATGAAACGTTCAAAACCGAAACGCTGTAGTCAGAGTGCAACGGTGCCGAATCAGAGAGAGCGAGTGGGGTTCCGAAGGACTTCGGAAACATTCGTTCGCCATAAGGCTTCATCTTACTCGGTATCTTCTCTCTCTGACTACAGCGTTTCGGTTTTGAACGTTTCATTACTTTTGATTTGAGGCTGTACATATACCGTCGTCTGTTGTTCGTCTTTCTTTTAGATTTTATTATGTATTATTATTATTACTTTTTGAAAATAAATATTTATGAAGGACTTCGGAAACATTCGTTCGCCATAAGGCTTCATCTTACTCGGTATCTTCTCTCTCTGACTACAGCGTTTCGGTTTTGAACGTTTCATTACTTTTGATTGAGGCTGTACATATACCGTCGTCTGTTGTTCGTCTTTCTTTTAAATTTTATTATGTATTATTATTATTACTTTTTGAAAATAAATATTTATTATACCTAAGCACTAAATTTGTCAGAACAATCGATAATCTCGTTTTCTCTTTTCTTTTACTTCTGACGAACGAAGAAAGAGGAAGAACGCAAAAGACGGTCGGCTTTTTTTTTTCATTTTAGCACTCTGATATATTTATCTTACGTGCGGTCGAAGAAGAACGAAGAACCTAACCTTCGTCGAAAAACGACAAGAAAACAAAGCAAAAGCAAACAAAAGACTATCGACCGCACATGAGGTAAATAAATCACAAAATATTCTTTGATCGTCTTTTGTTTGTTCTTTCCAGTTACTCCTTATTTTTGACGCAGAAAGAAACTATCAACCAATCAATCGTCTATTGTCTATTTCTTTCTTCTTTCGAAAGAAGAATTAAAGACCGTTCGACTTCCGTTTATTTTTCTTTTGACGAAGAAAACAAAATGGGTCGTCATTTGTCTTTTGTTTGTTCTTTTTAGTTACTCCTTATCTTTGACGCAGAAAGAAATTGTCAACCAATAAACCGATCTTCTTTCGAAAAAAGAATTAAAGGCCGTTCGACTTCCGTTCATTTTTCTTTTTACGAAAAAAACAAAATCGGTTGTCATCTTATATACATAGGTATAGAAATCTCGTTCGTCTTTTCTTTTTTTTTTATTCTCAATAAAAATATGATAAAATTTGAAAGAAATCGTTGACAAACAGATAATTACTGACGCGTAGATAGCTTTTGATAAAGAGCTACTGTCATATATAAAGTTACTGACGTTTAGAAAGTAAGCTGTTGACATGTCAAAACTCATTGACACGACATTAGAAAGTTATTGACATGTAGAGTGCAGCACTGCCAGTTTTTTAAAAAAGAAATTTGCAGACATTACCGTGAGAGGTGTCTCAAGCGCCATCTCTTGACCGACAGCATTAACATTATTCACGCAAGTGATTTGTAAATACGCTTTCATTACTAAAATATTTTTATAAATTAAAAAAAAATGAAAATCTTTTGAATTCTTGCGAACTAAAGTCTTCCGTTATACTTAATACTACTTCTACAAGCATCTAATTATTGAATCTGTCAAACCGCAGATTTCTTTTGATACTTTTGTTACTATAGCTTGTTTCATAGGTAACGTGATAATTCCACAATTAATGATCTAATTCTCAAAGGTTTAAACTTGTTATAACTCAGAAAAAAAAGCAGATCGGATATATATTATATATAGCTATTGTTTGGCACACATGTCATAGATCACCCTGTATTTTTTGTAATATTCTATAAATTATTCACAGTGTCCGGAAATGCTCCACAAAAACAAATTTTCACAAACAATCGAAACACTGCGACACCTAAGACTGACCTAAAAATCATCTGTCATTTCGAGACTATGAAGTTTTTAACAATCTTTGACGTCTGTCAAGACGGCCAAATCTTTCACGAATCATCTGTTTGAGGACTGTAAAATTTTTAATAACGTATTATAAAGTCTTTATAAATCATTTGCCCTCCGTTGCCTTTAAAGTCTTCCAAATCCGTCATTGTCTATCTGTCATAATTATAAAATTTTGACAGTTAGGTAATGGACAGGCGGTGACAGATGTAATTTCCTTTAAAAATCGTCTATACGTAAAGTCTTTGTGGCTGTAAGTCTTTAAAAATCGTCTGTCATTTCTAGACTAACAATTTTTGACATCTGTCAAGACGGTCGAGTTTTTCAAGAATCATCATCTGTCTGTTTGAGAACTGTAAAATCTTTAATATCATAGAGTCTTTGTCGGCTCTAAAGTCCTTAAAAATACTCCCTGTCTTGGTTATAAAATTTTGACAATTAGATAGGCAATGACAATTAGGTTTTGATAGGCGACAGATGAATTTCAAAATCTTTAAAAATCACTTGCTCTTTGTCGGTTTTAAATTGTTTAAATCTGTTTTGTTTTTGATCAATTTTCCTTAATTAACTATAAAGGACTTCCATACAGGATGGTCATTTGATGTTGATCGCTTGCGCAGTTGTTTTGGCGTCGCACAATTTTTCGATGGCCTTCCTCGTTACACAATCTCGCTCTTTTGCGAACTAATCGGAACCTTTGCGCAACAACAGTGAAGTAGGTGCTTATCTCGTACTTTTCGAAACAGTCACTCGTAACAACTATAACAACGATGAAACATGAACTTAAAAAGAAAAAAAAACAATAGTTAATTAAGATAAGCCTGTGCGTTAGTAAACCAAGTTGTTATCGGCAGTTTTGAGAAACGGCGACCGACACCTAAATTCAGTTTACTTTGTACTCAGCGATAGCTAACAATTTTTAATTAATAACAATTCAAGAAACTCCGACAGCCTACCAAGAAACCGATGAGAAGTTAGCAATAAAATTCCAGCAATAAAGTTATAAAATTTCAAAATGCTGTCGCCGCTAAAATAACGATCACAGATCAATAATATTTAATCAATTGCAGAGTATAATGTGTACGTTCACCTTGTACCAAGAAATTGAAAAAATATTTGATATTAAGTTGAAAACCACTATTTAAATCAGCGCAAGTCATTATTTGTGTAACACACAAAAAAATTTGTTTCCAATGAAAATTTTCACGCAGCCATAAAGTAAACATCCTTATCTACTCAATCATGTCTTTGGAAAGTTTTAGCCGGTCGAGTTTAATTAATTACAAATTAATTAAAAGTATACTTTCACGGTCATATAAAAATAGTCACTTTAGACGCTTATATCTCATTAACCAGCATCTGCATGAACATTTTCTTTACAGAATATGAAAGTACACGTCGAGATCTTTCGTTTCAAGTGAACCCTGAGCTTTAGCCGTTGATTTGAAGTAATTAAAAATTAATTAAAAGCGACCTTCACAGCAATAAAACAGTACTAACTATAAACGTTCATATCTCATTTACCAGCAACTGCGTAAACATTTTCTTAATAGTGCCATGGTTTTATAATTAAAATCAACGTGTTTCAGGATTTTACATGAAAATCCTTCATTTCGTAAAAATATATGTATGTATATTTCGTAAAAATATATGTATAAATGTATAATAAACCGAACGATGATATGTAACATTTTTAATAAAATCAGAAAGCTAAGGTGATTTCTGATTTCTGCAAAAGACGACGGAAATTCCTGGCAAAATCGATTGCTTTTTATTTCAATTATTTAGTGTTCTCTTAAGAAAAAATCGAAATCGTTGGCGATTAAAAAAAAAAAGATGCTTGAATTCAATGGCAAAATTGAGAGAATAAAAATGAATACTTATTTAATTAAATTATTAAAGAGCATAATCTAGACAAATGTAAAATTTAAATGTAATTGAATGTACGACACAATGCAAAATAAAGTAACTTTATAGCGAGAAGAAACAGCATTTTGTAAATCAAATAAAGCAGTTGTTAGTTTCTAATAACATAAGTAATTGGCAAATGAATTAATGTTTTCTCACCCAAACCATGGTACAGAGAGACGGACGGATTTTCGGAGTTTAACCGCATACTACAACATTCAGGCCCGGTTTCTCAATTACAGCTTAAGTTTAAACTTCAGTTTGCTCCTATAGGAATAAACTGAAGTTTAAAGTTAAACAGTGATCGAAAATCTGGGCCTCACTGAATGTTAATTTCGGCTTCGGTCTCTGAGTGACGCGCACGACCGCACTACTTGTAATCATGTGATACCTAATCAAGAAAACCAGTTGCCTTTTCAACGGTTTATACCGGAAATTCCGATTACAAAACACTTTTCACGTGGGACACTTGCCCTATGAGACAGGGTGTATCTGTTTGATTAATCTTGCATAATGCCGGTTTCTTTGATGAATCCACCTCGGGGACTGTTTGATGATGCAATACGAAGCTGATGTTCTCCGAATGCAGTTTTATTGCAAAGGGCAGTCACGACTCATGATGGCAATACCTTCCATAAAGCTAGTCGTTTGTTTACATGAATTTTAGGCGGGCGTATTTTTCCGTAGGCAAAGTTTTATCGACTTTAACTTACGTAACGAGCTTGATGATTTACGAAACGCCGATTTCTTACACTACTAAAGAATTCTGCGTCATCTGCAAAGAGAAGGCAGTTGCAAGTAACAGAATAACAAATCGTTTATGAAAATTAAGAAAAGCACTGGCCCTAAGTTTGATCCTTGTGGTGGCAGAATAATGCAATGACGTAAATTTTATTGTGTTCTGTTATCCATATAGGAACTAGACAGATTAATGAGGTCTCAACTAAATCCAAAAAGGTCTAATTTGTGCAACAAGATAAAATGATCAATCCGGTCGAAGGCAAGTCTGTATAGGCGTCAATTGGTCCTTGCTTATCCAATGCCTCAGCACGGTTGATCGAAGTTCCTAATTTGCGCATATACTTTCGATCATCTCGAAAACTTTGGCAAAATTTGAGATAATGGAAATGGGTCTACAGATTTTAGAAACTGAACAGACTTTGGATAGTTTTCATATTGAGGGAAATGTAGAGATAAAATTCTAAATTAATGATAATGGTTTGATGAAAACCATAGTACAGGCTTTAATAAAAAAACTAGGAATAAAATCAGAGCCACACGTCATTTTGTATTGCTCATTACCAGATGTGTCGTTTGAATTACATGGATGTGATTGTAGGTTCACAGATCTATATCGTTATCTACCTGGCTGTGTAAAATAATAAGAGTGCAAATTAAGTTACGTCCCAATTGCCGGCTAAACTCAATGGGATAGGTCGAGGTCATACGTAATCCCAAAACAGGAGGCAGAATTTAAAAATAAATCAAGGTCACCAGATTTTGCACACTTGTCTTTAATGATGCCAAGTTTAAACTTCTAAAGGCGGAGATAATCTCCTCTTAATGAATTGGCTGAATAACTACCATGGAAACAATTCAAACAATTCATAAAAAATCAATCAACAATTCAGAAAAATCAAGTTATTCGTCGAATAACTTTAATAGACGATGGATATCTCGACCCTAGTGGCGGATTTCACAAACGTTACTTAAATTTAATCATCCGTTAAAAGGAAACGTTGCCATGGTTACATGTTTTGAAGGTATAGGAATGATTATTCTTAATCGATGATTAAAGTTAAGTGACGTTTGTGAAATTCAGCGTAAGAACACTAAACTAACGCAGGTTTAATTAAACAAACGAAACTTAACAACCAGTTAAGTGAAATTGAGTGCCGAAGCACGGATCCGCTTTTCGCTCACAAACAAATGAAAAATTAAATAAATAAACAAAGTTAGTCTAACTCCGAGGTGTCAACATTGTTTATTTTAATTCAGTGCAAAAATAATGTTAAAAATAATACGACCCTCGGCCCCGGTCGTCCACGAAAATGTAAAACCACGATCCCGAGAACACCGAGAATTTTTTTTTTTACTTTGCACGATATCTTAGAAAATAATAAACATTAGGAACCTTGTATTTTTATTACATCTTAAATCTCTATAGTAACCTTTCTTCTGCCACTCTAATGGCCGTATTCACCATTCCTTAGTTACATATTTAAAGGTCGGTTAAGCTGTTAACAGACTGTTAAATATAAATATTCACCAACTACTCACCCTTTTAAGTTAATTATGCATTATTTGGCAGTTAATAAAATTTATTGCTTTGTTGTAATTGTTTAGCACAACAAATATAGTTAATTTCAATTAAATTTACTTTTAAGTTAACAGAGATTTAAATTTTAACGGTACCTTAGTAAACTGACTGTTAATTTGTGAATGGTGAATACGGAATAAGCTGAGGTCGCAGTGCAAGATGGTCGGCTAGAGGCTTGAGGGTGGCTACACAGCTGGCGACAATCCAGGCCAATTTGTTACAAATATATTTAGATGAAACCTAAGGTAGTTGCATGGTTAGAGGACAGTGCTGTTGGTTCTATTTAAATATGTTTACAACAAATTGCCTAGATTATTGCCAGGGGTGTATCCATCCTCAACCCTCTAGCCAACTATCCTGCACTGCGGCCTCAGCTTTAGGGCCAGTAAAGTTGTATAAAACGTAATTAACCACTCAATCAAGTTAAGTGTGTGGTTAAGCAATATCATTATATTTCAAGATTTTGTATCGAAAAGAAAAAAGATGACTGAACGAATAAAACTGAACAAAGCAAGCATTCTGATTCTTGTGCTGTTACTTCATAAATTTAGGTCCAATTTTACAATCGTGGAATAAGAACGGAATAACTGTGCGCCAAATATCCTTTAATGTTCCTCCATATCTACGTCACACCTACGTCACGTTATACCACAGGTTATACCAATAATAGTGCTTATCCGACGATTGTAAAATCGGGCCTTAAGAGTCGAGACATAACGTGAAGTTAACGCGCCATCTACCGATAAATACATTAATCAATTAATAAATTTAAGCCACGCCAACGTCTGCAGAGTAGGCAACGTAACATACACGCTTGTGATGAATGTTGCCTATCTCCCTGGTACAATTTTAATTCGTTCCTTCAAATCAATGAATTTAAACGATTCTGTTTGTTTTCCTAGTTCGCCAAGGTTCAAACGAAAATTCCACCGCGATAACCACACCGTCATTATCATGAAGTAGCTTCCGCAGGACACAAACCGGGAATTCCTGGAAATTAGTCACACAAAGGTGGGCTCACAAATGCAATAAATTCAGCAAATACGCGACACTCGATTAAACAAATAAAACCATTAGCGTACATATTGCAAATTAAAGCCGGCCATTTGCGCACAGATTTGTGTACACAATTCCAACGACTCAGATAAAGCCAACATACGTAGAATTATTTTTTTTTATTTTCCAAAAATGTTGGTGTAGAAACGACTTGTTTTTTTTTTATCTGAAGCAAAGGAGGCGACACGGCGTAGAACAATAGCTAATAAATTCTAGGATCTGTGAAGCCATGCATTTCACTTGCCTTCACAGAACATGAATTTCGAAAATGAAACCTAATTAACTTTCGATTAATTAAAACGTTCCCGCGTCTCGTCCATTCTGACACGCTGGAGAATTAGAAATTGCCGCATTTTATTACCATCTGCCGAGCGCTGTTTAGAAGAAAAAAAAGTCTCATGCACGTGGCGGCCGCTATTTATAATTCTGGTTGTACTTCCGAAACTTGAGGAGTCGAAAAAATCGGGCAGCCACGGTCACGTGTGCCAATATTAGTCGTCGTTCGTTAGTCGATTAAAATAATTTTTCTGAATCCATGAATATTTATTATTTTGTTCTCGTGTTAAGTAACAACGGAGAAAACGAAACCGTTCGGAACGCGGTTTTTCATTTACTGTAAGCGAAATAATTAGAAAGCAATGCAATCATGCTGTGGCATTAAAAGCGTATTATTTCACTTTTACTATACTACTCAAGTATACAACAGAATATAATTAGAAACGATTTTAGTCTGATGAGTGTCTGATAAAGAGAGGGATCATTCATATAGAGTATAAACAGAATGGGACCCAAAATCGAGCCTTGGGGTACACCAGAGTAAACATATTCGGCAAGTGAAGAAACATTACCCAAGATATTGTTAGCACAAGGGATACTAACTAACTGTCCTTAAGATAAGAAGATATCCAATCCAGGGCAACCTCTAATACCATATCTAAACAGCTTGTTCAAAAGGATTTGGTGATTGGTCCTGTCAAAAGCTTTGGAAAGGTCACATGGGATTACCACCGGACACTACTCTCATCAAGAGCATTAATTAAACAGTCATAAAAGGAAAACATAGCAGTGGTGGTCGAATGACCAATACGGTGGTTATCACTGATGATGTTATTCACGTACAGGAATCTAAGCAACCTATCCTGAAAACAATACTCAAAGGCCTTGGACAAGGAAGAGTTAACTGTTATAAGTCTATAATTAGCAACATCTCTACGGTCACGTTTTTTAAATATGGGAACCACTTTGTCAAGTTTTAAAGAATCAGGAAATACAGTCGGGACAAAATTATAACAGCAACTAGAGTTTACTCCCACCGAAAAAAGTACATTTTTCAAATTTTCTCTCCATTTTTCATTTATTTTTGTAGTTGTGTTTGTTAACATTGGAATTAAAAAAAAATTCCAACAAAAAAATTCCCAGCTAAATTCTCCCAACATAAGGCAATTATGACAAACATTTTAGTGCGGTTATAATTTTGTCCCGCACTGTAGATCAGAGCAGAGAGAGAGATATATGAGGTAAGTCAAAGGTTTAGCAATAAAATCAACAGCAGATTTAAAAATATAGACAGGAACTTCGTCCGGGCCCGCTGAATATTTATTTTTTAACTTATTTTTTAATAGGGCAGTAAGTTCATCGGTGGTAAAGGGTAATAGGTAACAGGAATTCGATAAATTGGAGAGATTTTCCGACGAATTACTGATATAGAAAAATACACACAAAACAAAAATACACAAAATGCTACGAAAAAAAAGCAATTCTCGCTCAAAAGTTTAGTAAAGCAGAATAGTTCTAAATAACACTAAACTTCCATAATAAGATCAAAACAATAATTCTTTGTATCACAAAATCTTTTAACCGGACAATAAATCGCGCACAATACACTTAACGTTTCACCGGTTAAAAGATTAGAGAGTTTTAGCAATTTTTACGATATGGATAACGTTTACGCTAAATGCTGTAAAAAGAGTAACGCGCTTGGGCATATATTTGTGAGCATGCGCATTAATAGTTTTGTAGCATTTAGCGTAAACGTTATCCATATCGTAAAAATTGCTAAAACTCTCTAATCTTTTAACCGGTGAAACGTTAAGTGTATTATGCGCGATTTAGTGTCCGGTTAAAAGATTTTGTGATACACATTTCATCGGACAAGAACCAACTTTAAATAATTCTTTGAAAAGGAAATATGTATAATACTACTACAAATCAAATATTAACAAGAAACAAAGAAAATAATAAATGAGGATTCTTATTTACGGCACTGGAAATTCTTTAAGGCTAGATTGTAGTGGAGAAACAACTTTTCTGCTTCTACCTACTTTGTAAATAAAGAGCGTCTAAATAAAAACCTGGTCAAGTGGGTTGTGATCGAGAATTTATCCATTGCATTTACATAGCAGAATTACTAAATGTAGCCTACTTGAGCAGGTTTTTATTTAAACACGAGTTATTTTCAGCCTCAGAAAAAAAATTCACTGTAAACTCTGAAGCAGGAGCTAAAATAAACTTAAAATTGGAAACACCTCCTTCTTTTCTTTCCACGAATGTATTCAATTGCTAGTTCTCTTAATTAATGATAAATTCGTATAAACATCGAGTTCTTCTTTGATATTACATTGACTTTTCTCTTCTGAGCCACTGCTTACATAACAACTCATTGCAATTTTGTCAAAGCATTGCCATTATTTATGTTCTGTTTTCCCTGTATCTTCTCTACTTTCATTTTTTTCTGACAGGTTCACTAATTTTTACTGAAGAGTATAAAAATACTCATCATCTATTTATAACTTGTTTGACATATTCAATACTTTCTGTTTGGAAAAACGCAATGAAATTTTTCGCCGAGTTGCTTCAGCCGAAGCCGAATAGTGAAAAAATAGGCCGAAGCGGCCGAATACCGAAGCCGAATCGATGGTTCGGCGTATCCTTAGTTCATATCTTTTCAGGTTTTCTGGAAAATATGCATCGTTTCAGAAGACACAACGTGCATTCTCATATTCTGTAAAAAGTGTTTATGCAGATGATGGTTAATAAAATATGAGCATTTAAAGTTTGTAATTAGATTGGAGATTTCGATGAGCGGGCACTTTTCGGGGTTGAAAATTTCTTGAAAAAATGAACATTTTTGGAGATATTGTTTCATTGCTGTGAACGTCACTTTTAATTAATTTTTAATTACTTCAAATCAACTGGCTAAAACTCAGAGTTCACTTGAAACGGAAGATCTCGACGTGTACTTTCGTGTTCTCTAAAGAAAATGTTCATGCAAATGCTGGTTAATGAGATATACGCGTCTAAAGTGACTATTGTTATATGACCCTGAAAGTGCACTTTTAATTAATTTGTAATTAATTAATTTGTAATTAATTAAAATCGACCAGCTAAAACTTTTCAAATGCATTATTGAATAGATATGGATGTTTACTTCATGACTGCGTGAACATTTTCATTGATAACAAATTTTTTAGTATGTTACATGAATAATGACTCATGCTGGTTTAAAATAATGATTTTCTACTTATTATCAAATATTCTTTCAATTTCTTGGTACAAGGAGAATGTACACATTATACTCTTTGCAATGGATGAAATATTATTGATCATCTGTGAACGTTATGTTAGCGGCGACAGCGACTTGAAATTTTATAATTTTACTGTGGAATTTTATTGCTAACTTCTCATCGGTCTTAGTTGTTGAAAATAAAACGAAAATTACAGCGATTAAACATCCATGACGAAATCAAGTGATTTCTTCATTAAAATTACCATTCAGCTCATCAATGAGTTCATCGATAAAATCACCATTAGATGCATCGATAAGTTACAGATAAACGCATCGGTAAATTCTTCGATGGACTTTTGGAGTTTTCGAAATTTTCAATTGTTTTCAACTTTTTTAAATGGAACGTTATATTTTTTAACATCGCGTCGCTTTCAAGGCGTCAAATTAATTATGTCTCTAAAATATTATCTTCCAAGGCCTACTATTTGACATTTTTAATATGAACTAAATTTTAAGAACTGATTAATCAGAATAGTTAACAAAACTGACAATTTGAAAACAATTTCGATGTTCTCTTGTTTCAACGTACACCATATTGTGTTCGCCAACAAAAAAAAGCTGTTGTTGCTATGCACTTCCCGCGAATACCAATGTTTATTTGCTAAATAATTCATAAAATAGTAGGCCTTGGAAGGTAATATTTTAGAGACATTATTAATTAATTTGACGCCTTGAACGCGATGCGTTGTTAAAAAATATAACGTTCCATTTAAAAAAGTTGAAAACAATTGAAAATCTCGAAAACCTGACAGTCACTTGTTTTTCTGATGTTGCCATAAAATCCAGCAGGAGAGGTCCTGAAACTTTTCTAATTTAAACTATCTCGTAAAAATTCAAATAAAAAAGTTAGCTATTGTAGCGGCTTCCCGTGAACACCCTGTATAAACAATGAACTCACTAAGAGGCTCATTAATGAACTCATCGATTAATGTACCGACGGTTGCACAGAAAAGTAAACGATTGTAAATAGAAATAAGAAACTACAATAAAAACATTAAAATTCAACTTTTTTAATATTTGCCAAAATAACAATTTTGTTTGAATTGGCTTCCGGTTGCAACCGCGTCACGCTGACTTCTTCTACTGCCGACGTTTCGATGTCCGTTCCAGAAGAACTTCTTCAGGGCTGCTTCTCGTTAGTCGTTGAGACTATTCTTTTGCAATGGAGAACGAAACGTCGGCAGTAGAAGAAGTCAACAAGTCCAGAAGAACTTCTTCAGGGCTGCTTCTCGTTAGTCGTTGAGACTATTCTTTTGCAATGGAGAACGAAACGTCGGCAGTAGAAGAAGTCAACGTGACGCGGTTCCAACCGGAAGCCAATTCAAACATGGACGACGGCCGCGGAAGCCTTCAAGTTAAAACAAGAATGTCCTTTTGCTAGGTGAACAAAATAACATTACTGTATGCATACATGCAATTTTATTAAGCACGAATTTGTTGCATCGAACGTTATTTATTATAATAAATCAATTGCATAATTGCACCGCTACGGCTGCACACATTATTTCCATGCCACGTGCACACGGCGAAGAAAGGTTTACGTACGATTTTTGCTGCGAATTTCAAGGCGAATAACTTAAAAACGAGTTATGTGAGCGGTCGCTCGCCGCATATTATTACAACCGTTGTCATTATTGCATGCCGTTCGTCGACGACAAAATACAGACAAGTGCGGCCGTAGTAAATTACAGCCGACAGGAAACGACGGAACGAGATTACATTATCCTGCCAGGACTAATAAAAGAGCGGCCAAATAAAATAAGCAAATCTGAAATAATTCACGACCGGAGAAATCTCCTTTGAATAAAAACAATGAAAGTTCAGACCGTGGTGGAATTGACCAATGACTTAAGATTAAGAAAACAAAAAACGAGGCGTTTCGGATAATACATAAATTTTCAGGAAGAAATATACAGAGCGGTTGAAAACGTACGTCAACCAGTTTTCTGCGCAAGGATTTAATTGGTCTATCTAAGAACCGAAAAGTCTCCGAGTAGATACTTCGTTATTTATTGATTCTCATTAACCTAAACAACTCAAAAAGAAAACAAATGACTTCACACTAGTCGGAAGCTAAGATAACGGGTGATAGATAACGAAACGGAAGGCGCAAGGTGAGATGTTTTCGCGGAACTCGATGCAACGAACACTATTAATATGAGTGACCAAACGGCAATGTAATGGTAATGAACCACCTACTTGGCGTTTCTGGAATTCGCCGTGCGCACGTCTCAGATATTACTCTGACAGTTATTCGCGGCGGCCAGCGGAATATTTAATTTAATACTTCTTGAATCCGAAGCTGAAAGTCGCCTTACAACAAACAACCCAGGAAATCGTCGCGATCGGTTCAAGGCGACTAACCAATCGCTGTTCGAGCGTGTGGTTAATGTCACATGTAACGCCGGATCGTGAAAAAAATGATCCCGGTAGGCTGAGACGTTCGTATAAAGTAAAAAAAAAAGAATCTCGCTTTATGCCAAGTTTTTGTCATAGAACTGTCAATTTGATTGAAAATCAACCAGTAGAGTAGGCCTTGACGTACGTACAAATTAAAAAGAAATAAAATGGAACGCCTTAAGTGGCGCAGCTGCCGTTGTCACCGACCTGTCATCAGCTTGATGTTCAAAATTAACGTTTATTGTTTGCAAAAAAAAAGTAGCAAAGGTAGCGAATGCATAAAATTAAAAAAAAAAAAAAAAAACTGAAACAGTGATCACGTGATTAGGGTAGGCCCTGATTAGTGACTATTTCTATAAAATTAAAATGTCACTGATCTGTCAACTCACAGTTGCTGTCTTGCTGCGAGCCTGTGACTGGCTGTGTACGTAAAATTTAAAGAAACGAATTGAACTGTCAAGTTGATGTTGAAGTTTATTCATTGAAAACAAAAGACAATGAGTATAGGCCTCCGTTGTTTACATAAAATTAAAAAATTTCACTCATGCCATGCCATGTACTGTAGTGGTCGCAGATCTGTCATGTTAATATTAACGATGAGACTTCTTGCTGATTAAAATATCAATGTTTAAAGTAGGCTGTAACTCCCCGTATAAAATTTAAAAAATCTTCATATGCCATACAACTGTCACACTAATATGTCAATTTGACGTTTATTAGATTTTAAAACCAGTGTTTGACACACGTCAAATTAGGCTCTGGTGAATTAGTTCCATGCAATCAAACCGGGCAACATCAATAAAATCATTCTCTCGTCTTTATCATAAAATAGATAAAAACTTATTCTAAAAAGTCAAAAATAAAGTCACTTACGGTTCGGCTTCGATACTCTTCAACTTGGCTACATAATTAGAAGGAATGTATCCCTCCTGCCTGGTCCTTTTACTCCTCGCCAGCCACCAATCACCCTGTGTGTCGTTGAGTATCTCGAGGTGTTCCCCCTTGCGAAAGCTCAAGTCCTCATCGGTCCTGGCATCGTAGTCGTAGAGTGCCACGAATATCTTGGCATTTGGTGGATCTGGCTCCGCAGTGTTGACCACGACCGGCCTGATCGTCTCCTGAGGGGGCGTCGGCACCGTGTTGTTCTGCAAAGCACCATCCTCGATTATAGCACTAACACCACCTCTAACGTTCTCAATGTCTCTGTTCGAGGACCTGCTGAAACAGTTACCCATTTCGATGGAGAAGGTGCGACTCAATCGCAAAACATATCACCGATTTCGATAAAGTTATTGCATCGAAAGCACTATTAACTTGCGGATAGCCAGTATAATCGAAGGAAACATATCTGTGTCAGTCAGTGCATACAGTCTCTTTTCACATAGCTGTGATGTTAGCCGCAAACATGCACGGGCTGCTCTGGACAAGGTTGCCAAGTCTTTCAAATACGAAGTCGTCAGGTTTTTAAGAAAAATCGCCAGCTGTATATATCTTATATGGGGTTAATCATTTAGTCAAAAGTTAAAAATTGGCCACTAATGCATTGTATATGAGAAAACAATTTTTTTTAGTCGTCAAGTTTTGATCAGAAATTGCCCAAGTGGCGATAAATCGTCAGTCTGGCAACCTTGGCCATAGACGTTATGCGTTCGTTGTGTCAAACTTCACGTTGAATTTTATATGAAAGAAAAATATTTGCACGTTTTTAAAAGTTGTAACTACTTTCAAGTTTCTTGAAAAAAATGCTTCGTTTGTACTATAAATTTTTACTTTTCTCATCATCAAAATAAAGAGAGAAAAAACAAAATACGAAAATTACTACAATAAATTCCATTTACATACGGTTGGGTTGGCTTGAATTTTTTTAAGCGAAAGAAAATGTCATTAAAGGGTTCATTTTTAGGCTGAAGAAAATGTCTGTGGAGGGTTGCTTTCTTTCAAGGTATCGTTCCTGATAGAAATTATAAGCTGCATCTACATTTTCATCTACTTCTATAAATCATTTTAACATATATCGTACCTACTTCTCACATTTTGCATTAATATTTAGGAAAATAATTTAAGAAATCTCACAACCGCTTTAAAGTATGCGTTGAACGTTGACAGTAGTCTACTCTGCCAATGCAAAAGAACGTCAATTGTTTCAATAATAAGTCATAGATAGCCTACTGAAATATTGGAAAAATCTTGAAAAGCTTATATCTCGCAAATGCTTCGATTAATATATCAAGTATATTATATTTTTTTAAAGGTAATTTTATGCTCTTTTTAAAAATGTAAAAATATATAGGGTGTTCCATATAAAAATTCGGAAGTCTTGCTTATATCTCGAAAACTATGCGCTTTAGTAAACTGTAATTAAGAACAATGAATTCTACGTCAAAAAGTGCCTTAAGAATGTTTTTACAGAAATCAGAAATTTTCATAAACAAAAGAGCTACGAACTTGCAGAATTTTGAAAAGCACCTTGTAGCTCCGAAACGGTGCAAGATAACACAATGCGGTCTTCACCATCTAATAAAAATCGAGCTCCAGGCATCGAGGTCAGTTTTTGCCTAACTCTTCTAAAAAGAGGTGTTTCCTATTAAAAGTGTCAAGTGGCATCCTGTACAGTAGCGGACAATAAAATCCGGGCGCGTCATTTGTACAATGTAAACCTCACTTTAATATTTTTGACATTGAATGCATGTCACTAATAATTTTGACATTTATCAGAACCACATCCAATCAAACTAAACTAAAAAAAAGGATAAAAATTGGCATTTATGTGTAAGTGAATTTCTTTCAAATTTTTATTATTTCTATTTATTTTTTCTTAATTAAATTGCGGTAATCAGAACCACGACCAAACAAGCTGACTTTTGTCTTAAATCTAATTTGAATCGGTAGTCTTTTGTTTTTGTTTTAACTTACCTTGTTTTGCAAGAATTTAAAAAAAATCTATAATCTTTCTATTCGTTGAGGTTTTAATTCTAATTTTAATCGACAGTCTTTTGTTTTTTATTTAGACTAGACTTTATTTATTTGTTTGGCCTTGGTTTCGTTTGAGGATTTTTTTTTTTCTAATTATCTTCGATTGTCTTTTGTTTTTTTTTTTATGATTCGTTGAAGCTTTGGACATCACTTTTATCAATTTGTTTGTATTTTAGGCTAGGTTTTGTATTCGACCGTGCTCTTCCCCATCGAGACTTTTGATACTGCTTCAATTTCTTTCCTTGTAGGTTAGAATTTTATTCCAATCTTTTTAATGATCTTTTGTTCTTCTTTCTGATTTATTATTATTTTGGATTGGATGGCTGGCTTTAATGACGCCGATAGACGTGTGATGGCTTCCGACCTTAAGTTGCACGGAAGAGTATGTGTATGGCTCCTGACGAGTAATGCACAGGAGGCTTGGATGTGCTTCCGACACTTGAGTGCACGGAAGACTGTGCGTGTACTGCTCCTGACAATTAATGCACGGGAGACTTTGGATGAGTGTTCTCGACACTTGAATGCACAAGATCGATTGGTGTAGTGGACACTTAAGTGCGCAAGTGAAGATTGGAAGACCGGTCTCTGCTCTCAGTTTTGTAGAGCTTATAGCGGGGGTTAAGTAACTTTGCTTCATTGGTTTAAGGGTGTTGATGAATCATCGATGATCAGGGGGCAGTCTTTTGTGATTACTAAATCGAATGCTGTTTTGATTTAATTCGTCAAGGGGCGGCCTAGATTTTGTTTATTTGCGACGATCGTCATCTACTTTCTATGCGCTAGTCGTTGTTATGAAATTAAAATACCTCAAGGAAGACGAACGAAATAACGTCAATTCGAGAACGCGTCTTCACATCCGCAAAAAGCACAAATCATCAAGGAATTTCCTGGCAAGTTCGCAACAAACCGCCAGTTAGTGACAAACCACCAACTTCACTACACACATACGCACTCTTGCCAATACAAAACAGTCAGAAACAGAAAGAGTGCTGTGCTTGCTCCTTCATTTATTTAATGCTATCGCTGTAAAATTCAGAAAAGACTTGCAATTTATTCGTCGTGTTACACCCAGAAATAGTCCACACAATGCCCTCGTATAAAGGTAAGAGCGAAATACTGCGATTTTCCCTTTTCTAACCTCACTGTTGCCGGCTGTTTTGACAGCTTGGTTTACGGCGAGTTTTGCTTACTCATTGCTTCTTTCTCAAGCCGCTCGCGATTGCTTCGTTCTGTAAAACAACTCGGGCACACGCTAAATGCTTAAGTAAACGAAAAAATTTCCAGTTAAAGTCAAATGGGGCAAGGAAAGCTACCCCGACATCGAAGTCAACACCGAAGAGGCACCGATGCTCTTCAAGGCGCAATTATTCGCACTGACAGGCGTCCAACCCGAAAGGCAGAAAGTCATGTTGAAAGGGGTCACTTTAAAAGATGATGACTGGGCAAACTTCAAATTGAAAGATGTAATGCTGTGCGAACCCCTCGAGTGCAACGTAACATGTCGCGTTTTAATTTCAGGGCATCACGGTGTTAATGATGGGCAGCAAGGAAGAAGACGTACCCGTCGAGCCTATAGAGAAAACACTCTTCTTGGAAGACATGAACGACAGCGAACTTGCCACTGCGGTAACAATGTAACGTAACGCAAGTGACTGCGCTTAATCCGTTTCGTTTGCAGCTTGATCTGCCCGCGGGTCTGACGAATTTAGGAAACACTTGCTACATGAACGCGACCGTGCAGTGTCTGAAAACGGTGCCGGAATTACGAGATGCTTTACGTACTTATCAAGCAGGCAATGTTACAATTTAACCCTAAAGTTCAACTTAAATGTTATTGTGAGTAACTGCAGGTGTTGCCACCGCCGGTGGTGTTGTGCCTGCCCAATCGATTACGGCCGCTTTGAGAGACCTCTACGCTAGCATGGACAAAGGAAACACTGTGCCCCCTATTGTACTCCTGCAGGTGCTGCACATGGCTTTCCCCAGGTTCGCAGAGAAAAGCGAACACGGTGGATTTACGCAGCAGGTAGGCTTTTAAACTTTGCTTTAGGCCTGGTTTATCAATCATAAGTTAACTTTGAGTTATAGTTAACCAACAGTTAATTGCCATAACAACAATTGACTTCGCAGTAGTGACTATGGGAACAAACTGAAAGTTAGAGTTAACTTGTGATTGATAAACCGGGCCTTAATAGTCTTCTTTTAACTATGAGTTTCTGCCTGCAGGACGCCAATGAATGCTGGATGGAAATGATAAGAATGCTGCAACAGAAACTGCCCTCTAAAGAAAAGAGCGACCCCCCGAAAGCGGACGCCCCTTACAAGTCGATAATCGACCAGTACTTCGGTGGCACCTTCGACGTGGAATGGAAGTGTGTTGAGTCCGAGGAAGAGCCCCCGACGAAAAGCAAGGAGCAGTTCTTGCAACTCAGCTGCTTCATCTCCCAGGATGTGCGTTACATGCAATCGGGCCTGCGGTCGAAAATGCAAGAGCAGATCACAAAGATGTCGTCCACGTTGCAACGTGATTCCGTTTACACAAAGACGTCGAAGATATCTCGCCTGCCGGCATACCTAACCATCCAGTTCGTCAGGTTCTACTTCAAGGAGAAAGAATCTATAAACGCGAAGATCCTCAAGGACGTTAAGTTTCCTCTGGAGTTCGACGCTTACGAACTCTGCTCGTCTGAGTTACAAGAGAAGTTGGCACCAATGCGTGCCAAATTTAAAGAATATGAAGACGCACAAGTGGAGGAGGCCAGTAAGGGGAGTGATAATACGAAAGAGAAGAACAAGGGGGATGGAAAGGACAAGGAGAACGAGAATTACGCTCCGTATTGGTTCGAAGACGACCTCGGCAGTAACAACAGCGGTTATTACACGCTGCAAGCTGTTTTGACTCATAGAGGGCGCTCTTCTTCGAGCGGGCACTACGTAGGTTGGATTCGTCAGTCTAATGACGTCTGGATTAAATGTGATGATGATGCGATATCGCCGGTTAGCACGGAAGATATTCTAAAATTATCTGGAGGGGGTAAGTAAAAACGAATGCCCTCTGGGGTCACCTAAAAGTAATTAAATTCTATGGTCAACTTTATTCATATCTACCATTCATTTTTTTGACATGAGCAGAAATTTATCCATTCCCTGCACAAAATTTACAATGCAACTGTCGACAATTCAGGATATGAATGTTGTGCCAACTGTTGAACATTCATATCCTAAACAGAGTTGCCAATCCACTCTAAGCCGATTACCCTTTTCAAATTTAAAAAAATCCGGTTTTGCCCACATCTGCCCACGTTTAGTAATGAACTTGAAATGGTACAAAATTTATTTTATTTAAATACCTAATATTATTGGACTTACCTTACACACATGGACGTTGCACGACGCTATAAATGTGTGACTGTAGGCGGCAATCGACAACTGATCAAGCGAAGCATTTCGGAAAATAGTTGTGAAAAATTCCGATAGATGTCTCTGAATTTCGGTTGAGCGTTGAGCTAATTTAAATCACTCGATTAAAATCACTGATTTTATTCACGCGATTTTTATTTTTTTAAATCATTTAAAAAAGAAATTTAAAAAATTCTCAAATAAACAAAATTGGCTCCAAATTTCTAAAATTAAGATTTGACATTTGTCGAATTTTTGACGTAAAATAAAATAAAAGACGATCAAGAAATAAAGAAAATTTATAAAATTATTATTATAAAAATTTTAAAAATGAAAAAAATCTCATTGAATAAAATTAGAAAAAAATAATAAAAATAAAAGAAATCTCATTCAATAAAATTACAAAAAAATAAAGATTAAAATTTTTTTATTAAATAAACAAAACTTTCTAAAATTAAGATTTGAACTTTAAGCAATTTTTGGCGTAAAATAAAACAAAACACGATCGACAAATTTATAAAATTAAAAAAATCTCATTGAATAAAATTATAAAAAAAATTACAAAAATAAAAAAACAAATGAAATTATAAAAATTTAAAAAAATTATAAAAATTTAAAAATTCTCATTAAATAAACAAAACTTTCTAAAATTAAGATTTGATATTTGTGCAATTTTTGACGAAAAATAAAACAAAATTTATAAAATTAAAAATTAATATAAAAAAAATCTCATTGAATAAAATTACAAAAAAATAAAAATTAAAAAATTCTCATTCTCAAAACTTTCTAAAATTAAGATTTGACAATTGTGCATTTTTTGATGAAAAACAAAACAAGAGACGATCGAGAAATAAAGAAAATTTATAAAATTACGAAAAATAACGAAAATTAAAAAAATTCTCATTAAGTAAAAAACTTTCTAAAATTAAGATTTGGACAGTTGTGCAATTTTTGACGTAAAATAGAACACAAAACGATCTAGAAAGCTGATAAAATTACAAAAAGATAAAAAGAAAAAAAAGAAAGGCGAGTTCAAAATCGGTAGATCTACCGAATTATCGGTAGAGTTGGCAGCACTGAGCGACAATGTGGATTTGGCTGTTAGTTAGTTACTTTAGTTTTTGTCGGCTTCCGGTTTTAGTGATTTCCTTGTTGCCAATAGTAAAGCTGAAACATCACTAACAAGTCGTCAATCAAAAATTTTAAAATTAATCCGTTTTTTTTTTTTTTTTTTTTTTTTTTCTTGAAAATACCCATTTTTACCCACGTATTCTTTTTACCCGCAAGGTTGCTTAAATTACCCGTAATTCGGATAATTGCCCGCACATTGGCAACCCTGATCCTGAATGACAAATTTCGAATCGGGATGAGTTAAGTTGCTTATGTTCGATGGCTACGTCTGCCTTCCGTTGTGGAAGTTAAACGCCACCAATCGAACTTTCTTGTCGCGAAAACTCCAATTACAAAAAAATCTAGCCTTCCTATTGGATTTTTGTCTTGTTTAGGTGACTGGCATTGCGCTTACGTCCTCCTCTACGGACCGAGACTGCTCGAATTGGAGGCCAGCACGGAAGAGAGCATGGCGATGGACCCCTAAGACTCAAATAAATCAAATATACGTATATTTGATATTGCTATGTTGAAAAGTAATTTGGTTAATTTTGTATTTTGATTTTGAAATAAATCGCATAATTCACTCGCTGATTTACGTCTTTGATTTCTGTGGCATGCGGGTTGTAAGGTAAGATGTCGGCCGACCACAACGCAAAAGTATAAATAACAAATTTAATTATTATAAATAAATATGTGTACATGGAATACTGTGTAACTACCTAGATTTCTAGTGCGTTCACGTCTCTGTCTAAAGAGGAAATTTCTTTGGCACGCATCGCCTTCTTAAACTGAAAGTGACGCTCCTGTACTCTCTTGAAGTGTTCCAGTAACTTCGGAAAATCGATGTGCTTCATCCTCTGAGGCACCGGTTTTATTTCCGTTTGGTTTCTGCACAAAATTACACTGAGTTGATGTCGTATTCTAACTACAAAGTTGTTACAAAACTATTGGATAATCTCGACCTCTACAGTTAAAAGTTTAGCTGTAGAGTCGAGCAAGGTTGCCAGATGCCGCGATTTGTCGCAAATTGGGCTACTCATATTCTTAATTTGCGATGGGTGACAACTTTGGGCTACTTTAACAAATTTCGATAAATAACCAACTTAACCTAATACCGATACATTTTCGTGATTTACAATTGCTTTTTTCTTTTTGACATTTATTGCAAATTTTTGAATTTTCGGGGCCATTTGAAAAGAACGCCACCGACATCTTAATGAAAGAATCCTCCAAAAAATATATAGTTAGCGCAAAAATGAATGGATTAGTTGGGAACACTGATTTTAGTGCTAAAAGTCTTGAATACAAATTGGAATGCCACTGCATCTTCATTGAAGAATTCTCCAGAAGTTATTTAATAATCTTCACCGTTTTTATCTACTGGTAAAGAATA
This sequence comes from Dorcus parallelipipedus, assembly GCA_958336345.1. Lineage (NCBI taxonomy): Eukaryota > Metazoa > Arthropoda > Insecta > Coleoptera > Lucanidae > Dorcus > Dorcus parallelipipedus. The sequence goes on from OY284479.1 coordinate 40,391,953, forward strand.
AACAGGAGGGAGTCATACTAACAGTGTTTGTTTTCCAAAGTGGTAACTAATTATGTAGTTTCTTGTCCAAAGTTGTAACTTGATCTGTAGTTTTTGTCCAAAGTGGTAACTAAATATGTAGTTAGAGCCAAAAAGAATGAAGTAGCTGGGAGCACTAATTTTAGTGGTAAAAGCCTTGAATTTTAAAAATTTGAATTTTCGGATTTTGAACAATTCTAGGGTTATTTGCGATTTTGGCGATTTCTGCTCAGTTCTAGTGCGACATCTAACTTCTAACATCTGGCAACCCTGGAGTCGAAATTACACAAGTAAAAGAAAAGTTGGGTTTGGGATTGTCAGGGGTTCGAGATTAATGGCCGTATGCACAGACAAATCTCAAGGTGGACTTGATACTTAAAGCTCAAATCAAATTGTGCGCAGTATAGTTATATTGTTCAAAGTAAAGGTTTACTTTGGCTTAAAAGCCCGTTCACAATGACTTAACGTAACAAAATTAAATTAAGGAAATTAGAGTGTTAATTTATATGTTCCCAATGAAGGAATTGTCTGTTCTTTGCATGCGCAAGTATTTGCAAATTGTTAGTGGTTGTCTAGGTTAATAAAGGATAAAATTCTTTTGCTCAACTCCAAGACTCAAAGACTACACTCACTATATTGTTGTAGAACGCTGTTGATTGAATGTACTTAACAGAGTTAACCTAAAAATGGAAGTTGTCAACTTAAGAAAAGTAAATTAATAGAATTAGCCAATTAGTACGCTTACATTTCTAAGAGTGTTTCCAACTTTTATTAAGTGATTAATTTTGTTACGTTAAGTCTTTGTGAACGGGGTTTAAATCTAAAGATTTGTCTGTGCATACGGCCATATGTGTTAATGGCTGTATGCACCGAACGAATTAACTCAGCTTAACTTTAAGCGTCACTTAGAATGTGATTTACACAATGTTATGAAATTTCAAATGTCACAATATAAACGTCACTCAAATTTAAGCTCGATTAAAGTGTTTAGTGCATATGGCCCTAATAGGAGTTTAACACTTATGCCCGGTTGCACCAACTTTTTAAGCAGAGCTTAAATTTAAGTTATGTTTAGATTGTGACATTTACGTATGGTATGGTCAATATAATGTCAAATACATTCAGATTGACATTTAAACTTCAACTTAAGTATCAATTAGAATGTGACAAACGTTTTGTTACATCTATAAATAATGTCATACTCTAATCACCACTTAAATTTAAGCTCTGCTTAAAAAGTTGGTGCAACCGGGCATTAAACTCGAACCCCTGAAAATCCCAAACCCCACTTTTTTTTACTTGTATAATCTCGAACCCCTGATAATCCCAAACCCCACTTTTTTTTACTTCAGAAATAAAAATGGTGTGCCTCCATTTACAACAATATGCATAACATTGAAGATAATTTTTACCTGTTATCACAGTGTAGATGGAGACTAGGAATGCACGAGAGTCGAACCCGTAAAATATGGAATGCTTCAGTCTGGGGTAACAGCATCAGTAGACCGTATAATGCCCGCACCAAACTTTGGTCAGCCGGCACGTCCAGTAATTCTAACCTCAAATCTACAAACACGTTTACAGCTTCTTTTCCCTTCCGAGCCACCGGCATTTACTTACACGCAAATATCGGAGATTCGATCAGTCGCACCAACTTGTCGATTTCGGTTAGGAAATTCGTGGTCACTTCAAGGCTACCGCTGTTCGCAACGAGTTAAGAAAACACATTCGCGTTTTTACAAAAGCGAAAAGAAGACCAGGAAAGGATACAACAGCATAATTAAGTGGCACACGTGATTGTAACACTGGGTCAAGAAACAGAGGGCCACGGTGGCCACCGGGTTGTGACACCATGTTTCGTACAAACAACAAAACAACGCGCAGCTTTCCTAGAACGACACAAATCCGATCTTTAACTTTTTTTATATGATGAAAGCATACCTGTGAACTGAGGTCCTTGAGTTTACTGCGCAGCTCGAACAGTTCTGAAGAAGTGAGCAGAATCATGTTGAGGTGCTCCACCATGAGACTGGCGAATTTTAAATCGGGCTCCAGCAGCAAAATTTGAGCCAGAGTGCTATAGATGTCCTCGGCGTTCAATAACACACATAATTGCCTGCAACATCGTGTCTAATGATTGTAGGATTCATTGCAACGGGGTCGTTCGGCACCTTATGATGAAAGACCCCCTTTCTTCCAGCAGGTTCCCATCTGTGCTGAACGAATGCAAGAGGCTTACGACGAACTTGGAGTAGTACGGGCTTCTTTCACTTTTTATCGTTCTTTTTGGGATGACATTGGAGGTATCTGAAAAGAATTAAAAAAAAATTGTTGGATACGTTATACAAGGTGATGGGAAAATGGTGCCTCGCACCACACTACAATCTTTACTACAATATTTAGTGCGTCATTTGTGGACGTCATTTTAATTTACAGCGAATGTGGTCAAAATGCGTTGGCTGCAAGACGTTTGTATGCACAGCGTTTACCAGATCGCCCTTTGCCAAATAGCAGATCCTTTGAGTTAGTTGCGCAGTTTGTTGTTTGGTAAATTATTCGTGAGGAGCAATTACCTGTTCCATTTTCAAAGACCAAGCTCTGATGCCCGCAGATTACCTCCAACGCATGCGATTTTATCGGTGGTTACTCCAGGAACAGACGGACAATCCGAACTTTGTTAATAACATCCTCTTCACCGATGAATCAATGTTAAGGGATGGTGCTTTCTTTCTTCGCCAGCAACTCAGTTATAGTGTTGTTCCATGTCTTTTTCGGTATACCCTTCTTCCTCTTCTTATATATTCTTGCCTTCCATACGTCTAACACTTGTCTTCCACCTCTCATACGTTGGAGGTGTTCCCACCAACTCAATTGCCTTTCCTCGATGTATGAAGTTTACAGTTCAGTTCTTTTCGTATTTGTGTGTGTCTTTTTTGGTGACACCTTTGATCTGCCTCAAGTACTTCATTTCGGCTGCTTGTAGTTTACTTTGCTGTCTGCTAGTAAGGACCCATGTCTCATAGCCAAAAGTCAATATTGGTCTGTAAATCGTTTTGTAGACGTTTATCTTTGTTTTCCGTGACACTTCCTTCTTTCCTATCAAGCTTTTATACATGGCATCATAGGTCTCCATTGTTTTATCTACTGTTGTTAATTTCTGCATCTTGTGATCCCGTATTCTCAATTGTTACTCCTAGATATTGAAATATATCGACTTGTTAAATTTTGATGCCTTCTACTTGTCTATTCATTTCTCGTTGGTCTCCTTTTCTCATGTTTTGTAATAGACAGAAGGCCAAAAGTCTTGTCCCATTATCATTTCTTACATCTTCACCTTAGAACTTGTCCGTTTCTTGGGTCATTTCGTCCCACTCTTGCATTGAAGTCGCCCATAAGGAATATTCCTCCTCTCTCACTTTCTGTTATGTCTGTTAATTCTTTCCAATATCTATCTTTGGCATCTTTTGTAGCATCTTCGTTTGGACCATAAGTAATAATGAATGTTCTTATATCTTTAATTCCATGTGTCATAAAAAAAAAGACCGACCCCGGTCGATCCGACGATGGTCAGGGCTCTTATCGGTTTAGCCAATTATTAGTCTGAATTTATTTATATTTAAGCGTTATTTATTACCTTTCTCTATTTATGTCTTCTTTGTTTATTTCACAACACTACCCAGTAGCTCTTATTACTATTTACACACTCAAAAAAGTTCGTAATTTCCCAATTTAATTTGAGTGTAATTATGGAACTCGCTTTCACATGTGTACATTGCTCAGCGCATTCGATATTATACTAAAACGTCTTGTGTTTACATTATTTCCATGACAACGGGTGCACTTTTCACATCCCACTTGTAAAGCTGCGTTCGCTTATTCAACTCCGTTCACTCTATATACTCTTTTTGCACTTTAAAAAGTGAGAGCGAATAAGTTTTAATACAAGTAAGAGTAAGAGAAAAGAGTAAAAAAAGTGAATGGAGTTGAACAAACGCAAGCAGCTTAAGTAGGACGCTTAGAGTGCGCCCGTTGGAAATAATGTAAACACAAGACGTTTTAAAATGGATGAGCGAGACGCAAAATATGTTAAAAATCGTGAGTGAGAAAGATGCGATTACACGCCCAAGACGCTCTCGGAGGTAAAGATTCTCAACGCACTCCAGTTACATAACTAAAACTCCAGACAGTGGCGCCATTTAGGAAAACTCTACTGAACGTATTTTTCGCCGTGAAAATGTTTGCTGCACAGATTTTTTCAGAGTCAAAAAGCAAAATTATTGGTGACGCCAAAACCCCAAAACTGTCAAAGCCTTGTTGCACTATTTTTTTTTTTAACAAAAACTCCATGTGGCGCCAACTACGAAAATCCTATCGTATTTTTCGACGCTAAAATTTCAACTAACTTGATACTAACATGTGTTCGGAGATGAAATTATTTCCGCGATTACCACCAAACACTGCTGCACGACTTCGTCAGCCGGATCCGACAGACTGCGCTGCAAGGCCGGAAAAAGAATGTCGATGTAACTGCACATCTGAAACGTAAGACACAGAGGACGATCACCGAAGTGTTCCACACAAGAAAAACGAAAGGGCAGAGATAAAAACCTGCCTTGTGCGGTAATTTGGTGTACAAGTGGTGAATCCACCTCAGCACTGCCACCTTGGTTTGTACAGAGTTGTGCAGCAGATACTGGGTCAAGACATCCACGACAGACGGCAGATCCAAGCTTAATTGAACGTCGGCGTCACCTGTTGGCGGTGCAAAAATCAATTAAACCGAGTTTTACGTCGACAACGGAAACATTTGCTTGCCTATGGTGGTAGACCTCAGGGGAGATTTTGTCTCTTCGTTCTGAAGCGTGATCAGCTTCATCATGGTGAAGTTGACTGCGGTTGCCGTCTCCTTAATGTCTGTCACTGTGTTAAGGAGAGAAAAAAAAAATAACAGTCATGCAGTAACATGCAAAACAAAAAAATAAAATAAAACAAAATCGGGCATGCATTTGAAAAATTAAATGAAAACGTATAAATTGTGGCGCCATCTCTGAGCCGATGTAGCTATGAATAACATTGTTTTGCGGCACCCTGTACACAAAGTGCTAACTACTAGTTTCTATGCAAAAAAAATTGCGTTCTTTAGACCACAACAAAACATGCAAGCACTTTACTTTGGTATACACAGTACAATACGGTGCAAACTCTGATAAGCATTTGTATATACAGGGTGTCTCATGCTGAAAGTCCATCCTTTTATTAAAAAGAAATTAATGCAAAAAATCAAAAGCAAAGGATGGGGTGCGCAAAACGAATCTGTTAAATCTGAATCAATAAATAGATAAAAAAAGAAGGATACTTCTCCGTGCATCCGTGTCGTAGGCCAAGCAGGGAAGGACCGCGGTGAATATCCCCGACATGTACGGCAACATAAGGGGACCAGATAATTGAACGAACTCCTTTATCCACGTGATCGCAGTGAACTGATGTAAAAGAAAGACTTGAATTTGAAGAAGTAAAGTTAAACCTGGGACGTACCTGCACGACATCGTCGCATTTATCTTGCGCGTGATTAATCAAGATGTTAATCATGCAGCCAAAGTTAACGCGACTGGGATCGCTCTTGATGCTTCTCAAGAACTCTCCCAGGACCGTGTCGCACATCTTCTTCACCTCCAACATGGGATCGTCCAAAATGCGGAACAGACCGTCGAGGATTTCGGGGAGGTACAGGATCAGATCTATGTCGGGCACGGCGTCCAACACCGAAATCCACGAGATCACGAACTGACGTGCGAAAGAACTCTTCGAGTAAATTCTTTCTCGCAGCAGAGGCATGAAACCGTCCAAGTCAAATGACGTACTCTCGGTAACAATGTCCTATACAATTTAAACATTCAGGCCCGATTTTTTCATCTACATCCGCTTTGACGAGTTAACAATACTGCTTTGACAAGTTTGACAAAATGCAGTTACCTTCATGAGTCTGTCCAACAATTCCGACGCGTTCTTAACCGTCTGTTCCGGATCCGTGGATATCTTGCAGAGTGCATTGAAGATAGCCACGAAATGTGGTAGAACCGAGCCTCTGGCGACTTTCACAACATTATAGAGTGACTCACAGGCGTAGTACCTGACACGTAAGTCAGCATCCGAGAAGCAAGCCAAGATGGGTTTGATAAGTTCATCCGTGTACTGACTTGTATCCTAAAGCGTTGCCAACTTTAATTAAAATCGCGACAGACACGCAAATGCACCGCTTACTTTCCCTAGAGCAATCGCAATCGCTGCGAGGCCGATCAAGCCACCTTTCCTGGCATGGGCGTTCTGTGACGTGGCGAAGTCCTGCCCCAACACTTTCAGGAGTCTTTTTATCTGCGCCGTGTTGTTGACTAGCGCGAATTCCTTCACCATCCTGAAGAAAGGGAACGAATGCAACGAATGAAATAAACTAATGAAGTAGGTAACCTACTTTTCGATTTCCAGCGCGGCCGTCTTCCGTTTGTCGTACAGCTTGTCGTGGAGCGCCCTCACACATGCTGAGCTGAGAGGGGCATAGTCCTTTTCAGACATTACAAGCGAGATTTCAATCCACAAAAACTTTCCTAACCTAAAATTAAGCGAATCGAAATTTGGTAAGCGACGCGAAGTTAGCCGCCAAAGAATTAGCAGCAGTGTCTGATTTTTCGGCGTTGCCAAATTATACTTTGAACATTTGAATTGTATGAGGTGCTTTCCATTTTCCTGCCTGCAACTTCCCGTTAAAGTTATCTGGCGAATAACTTGATTTCTATGAATGGTTGCATGGGCGTAACCAGCTATGGGCAAGGCCGGGCATTTGCCCGGGGTTAATATTCGGAGCGAAAAAAAAATTAACAGTTATTAGAAATTTTACAATAGAGACAATAGACAATTGTTGTTATGGTAATTAACTGAAGGTTAACTTTAACTTAAAGTTAACTTGTGTTTGATAGACTAGGCCTAAGAAGAGTAAAAACTTGGTTGTGATCTACTATGGTCGACCATCGATTATCAGGATTATGTCCGATGAGTATTCATCGAGAGCTTTTACAGAATAATGAGCAATCGATTATAAAAGAAGTGATTGAAAGTTTTGGACATCAACAGATTAGAAGACTGCAATTTTTGTTTTCAAATACTTAAAAAATGTTACGCTTTTTTAAAACCAATATATCTATACCTACTGCTAACCATCTGTTAATTATTATTAATAATTATATGTATAGGTACATATTATTTTTAATATGCCCGGGTTTAGAAAAAAGTCTGGCTACGCCCATGAATGGTTGATTGATTTTTATTAATTGTTTCCATGGCAGTTATCCGTCAGTTAGTTTATCAAGAGATGGAAAGACCGGCCCTCTATTGGATTAATTTAATTTAATTTGATGTCAAATTGTGACGACTCAAATCAGATTGATTAACCGATGTCAGTTCTCGGCATTATGTAAATCTGGTCCTGAATATACCTCGTGACGAAAAGCAATTGTTGCAACATTGCCTGATTCGGAGTAACCTTAAAATCTAAATCGACATAACATTCATTGTCAAAATTTTGTTAACATATTTTTTTTTATACATGACTACCACATTCTCACTAGACTTTCACGGCATACTGCGATAACAAATAGCTAAGGAATGGATTATACGTACACTAACGTGCAAAGAAATCGGGCCATATCACACTTTTGACTTGATTGTTTTTTTTTCTATCCACTTTAGAAGACGAAAAAAATCTTAATAAATTTGACTTCATGTTAATGGTTCAATAAAAGTCAAAAATGTGAAGTGAGTCGATTTCTTTGCATTTGAGTGTATAATGCATTAAGTCTACTAAAACCGAATTGCTTCGAAATTTAAAATTTTCGATTAAAAATGTCAAATTTATAAATCAATTCAAAAGAAGAAATCTATACCGAAGTTATTTCAGTTCTCTTGTTTTTGTTTTCTACCGAAGTAATTTTACGTTTTCACTTAAATATACAAGGTCATTCACAATAATGACCTTGTATATTAACTAATCATTCTCCACCGGATGAGAATCATCGATCGTTTTCAGTTGATCTGTATTTTGTTGTTTTTTCTTTTTCCTAATCCGTTTGTTCGTTTTTATAAAAAGTTGTTACTTTTAATTAGATTTTAAAAAAAGCAAACCGAAATTATGTTGAGACGACGCCATCTGTATCGAACTACTACTACTACTACTACTTAAATTAAATTTTCGTATTTATTTTACTTAAGTATATGTATTTCAATCATAATCCGCCAGATGAGAATCGTCGATCTTTTTTTGTTTTCTGTTCATTAATTTTGTATTCTATTATTGTTTTAGTTTTCTTTCGTTTCTTCTTAACGAATTAGTTTTCTTATATTGAAGCTTCCTACAGTTTTCTTTTGTTTCCTGTTATCCTTAGTTTTCAAATAACTCGCCGCTGTTGCTTCTTGCTTTTCGTATTTCATTGTCTGTTTATTTTGCGTGCTTTTGTTCGGTTATTTTTCTTACATTTAAACTCTCTTTTTTGTTTAGTTAGCCTTTAGATTTGTTTCGACCGCAGGAGAATCGTCGATCTTTTGTTTTACAATCATCATTTTTTTTTTAATGTTACGGTTAGATTTTGTCAAAAAAAATCGAAATTGTGTGGCGCACTCCATGTAAATCTTGTCAATTGCAATTTTTATACGTGAGATTTGAAATATCTAAAAATTACTGAAATAATTATTTAATAACGTCAATGTCATTTTTTTTAAGTTCAGATTTTCGCTCTAGATTAAAAAAGTTATTTAATGCATCTACAAACGGAAATTATACAAAATTTTTACGCCTGCGCCATCTATGAAAATTTTAGCCAACTACAATTTCTCTTGGCGCGAAATTTGTAATTAACTTTTCGTATTTACTTTATTCACCGCCGAATGAGAATTGTCGATCTTCTTTTGCTGTTTGTCCATTAAATTTCATATTTTATTGTTGTTGGTTTCGTCGATGTTTTTCTTTTATTTTTCTGTATATCATTATAATAAAGTGAATTTTGCGTATTTTTGTTCACTTATTTTTCTTATGATTAAAAAATAATTTTTGTTTTTTGTTAGTCTGCAGATTTTCAATCGTCGATTCTTTTTGTTGTTCATTCATTCTTCGAAATTGTTAGGCGCCATCTATGTAAATGTTGTCAAATTGCAAGACGCAAAATCTGAAATATGTAAGTACGTATCTAAAAATTATTGAAGTTTGTACATATTTAATTGTCAAATTCTTCAACATTTCTAAATGTAAACAAGTTCAAATTTCAGTTCTAGATTTTTCATTAAAAATTATTTTAATATTTTGTACATGGTATAAAAAAACGGAAACTACGAAATTGCACCGGCGCCATCTATGAAAATTTTATTGAACTACATTTTTTCAGCGCGAGATTTAAAAAAACGGAAACTACGAGATTGCACCGGCGCCATCTATGAAAATTTTATTGAACTACATTTTTGGCGCGAAATTTAAAACTACTTGCTTCGATAATTTTAACCGTCGATCTTCTTTTACTTTCCTTTCATTAATTTTGCATTTTATTGTTGTTTGTTTCAGTTTTTTTTTGTTTTTTTTCTTAAGGAATTAATTTTCTAAGAGTCACAAGAACATCAAATTATATTAAATCAGATTGTCCGAGGAATCAAATTAGATTTTTAATCATAAAATTAATAAAAATTAAATAAAAATTAAATGAGTACTGTTTATGATGATGTTATTAGACAATTTTTAGTCTTTTAAAAATGTTTATTTTAAACTCGAGTTTGCATTTCTTAAAAAAAGATTCACAGATCACTGCCTTTGCAATCTTGAAAATGGCATCGATCTGCTCTAGTGAAACGTTGATAAATCAGCGACTCTAAAGGTTCAAATAGATAAACCTACTATTAGAGCATTCAAATACCAGAGTTTAATGAAAACTTTTTATTATTAAGACAACGACGCATACATTTCATTCAAAAATTAAAATTTGTGTATGCACAAGACTGTCTTAGTTATAGATCGACAGATAGTATGACAATTTTGACAGATGTCAAATGATGTTTTACGTCTGAGTAAAAAAAAAATTATAGACTTACTTGAGTTGGTACTTCTGTGAGGATTAATGCCAGTTTTGATCGATCGGACTTGACGTCAACGCCTGTGAGAATCAAAGCTACTTTGACAGATGTCATTTAAAAAAAAATCGAAGTAAATGACGTCAGAATTAGGATAACCTCAAATACGGATTAAAATAATAATAGTTTTTTTTTCTTTAAATTACAGTAACGCCAATTTAATTCGGGATCAATTTCAATTGACAACTCAGATTTAAGTTGGTAGATTTAAGTTGTGAGAGTTTAAAACAATTTTGACAGATCTAGATCATCAACTTGATTGAGATTTAATTATTATTAATAATTAATTTAATTGAGGTAGTTAAGATGAAGGAAACAATGGTCTGTCATTTAATGCAGCTGTAAGAGTCAATTTTTTTACAACAAAGATCTTCGTCAGATGTCACATAACATCAAAATGATGGAATGATTTCTTTTTAGCAATTCTGATTTATTTAAATTGGTAGCACTGGGTGGTTAACGCAGGGTTTGACAGGCATTGAACGTCAACTTTTTTTTTACTTTAACTTACAGTAATGCCAACCTAATCTCGAATGAATTTTAATTAAATTGGTAGTTATATGACATTTAACTCGATTAACTTTTTTGACAAACGTGTTTGTCAGATGTCACATTAACATCGAGACGTCACTCGCTAATTTTTTTAACATTAAATCACAATAACGCAACTTAATTCGAAATCATTTCCTTTTTAGCAATTCAGATTTGTTTAAGTTGGTAGTAGCTCTGTGAAGTTTGGTACAATTTTGACGCGTGTAGGACGTCCACTTTTTTAATTTAAACCACAACAACGCAAACTTAATCCGGAATTTGTTTTTAATTTATTTTGCGTCGGTAAACGCAATTTGACAGTCATAGAACAATTTTGACAGAAGTCAGATGATGTTTTACGTTGGTAAAAAAAGCTCGAATTTTATTGATTTATTTGAGTTGGTACAGAACAGATTTGACGTCAAGACCTGTAAGAATCAAAGCTACTTTGACAGATGTCACTTTAAAAATGAATGAAATGACGTCAGAAATATAGGAACCTTGAATATACATTAAACAATATTTTTTTAACTTTAAATTACAGTAACGCCAACTTAATTCGAAATGAATTTCGATTAACAATTCAGATTTATTTAAGTTGGTAGCACTGTGACAGGAAACGCAATTTGACAGGCACAGAACATCAACCTTTTTTTTACTTTAAATTTCAATAACGTCAACTTAATCTGGGATGAATTTTGATTAACGATTCAGATTTATTTAAGTTGATAGAAAGTTCATACGAATTGTAAGACAATTTTGACAGATGTCAGACGTCAGTAAAAAAAAAACTCTAATTTTATTGATTTATTTGAGTTGGTAGTTCTATGAGGATTAATACCGGTTTTGACAGAACAGATTTGACGTCAAGACCTGTAAGAATCAAAGCTACTTTGACAGATGTCACTTTAAAAACGAATTAAATGACGTCAGAACCTCAAATATACGTTAAACAATATTTACTTTTTTATTTTAAATTACAGTAACGCCAACTTAATTCGGGATGAATTTCGAGTAACAATCCAGATTTATTTAAGTTGGTAGCACTGTGAGAGTAAACGCAATTTGACATCTTCTACTTCTATTACATTTGATGGTTTCCAGCTGCTAAGGCCATTATAACCACACAGCAATTTAACAGGCATAGAACGTCAACCTTTCTTTTTACTTTGAGTTTCAGTAACGCTAACTTAATCTGGGATGAATTTTAATTAAACAATTCTGATTTATTTAGTTGACAGCCCCGTAAGGGTTGACACAATTCTGTCAAATATAGAACTTTAAGCTAAATACAATAGCGCCAATTTAATTTGAAACGATTTTTCTGATGGATACGATATTTCTGAGTTGAGAACCTATTATTATTCGACGTTCTGCGTTGCCAAATGTAAAACGCAAATCGTCTAATTTCTACTTACGTACCTTGATACAACAGCATCAGGCAGCAGCACCAGAAAGTAGACAGCGGCGAGCAGAGGGACACCCCTCTTTCCCCACTCATATCCCCACTGTCAAGTTGTGTCACCGTGCAAACGGGAACGCAATATTGCATAAGACTTGCGTATCTTTATATTTCTTCAATCAACGCTTTAACTTTAAATCATAATAACGCCAACTTAATCTGGAATGATTTGTTTTGTCTATTGTTTCACCATTTTTTCGGTCGGTCTGTATAACCATCCCGTATGTATGTACATCATGATGATAGATGTGCATACGAACGAACTCAACTCACTTAAGGTCTGATACAGACAGATATGCTTGGTCTATACACTACTAATGACAATAATTGTTAAAATTCTTGAACCTTAATTTTTATTGAAATAGTCAATTTTCTTTTGTTTCGGATATGCACCTATTAAGAAGAAGGGATCGTTTCAAGTCTCACGTTCTCATAAGATATGAAAATGACATTTTTTGCACAATATTACCCCTTAAATGTAAATTTGTATTTTTATAAATGTAAGACGAGTCTTAGAATAGACGTAAACTGTACATGACTGACTAGCTTAAAATATAAACTCAATAAAATTGTTTTTGTAAAACGTGTTTCCAATTATTTTAAAGCAACTCCAAAACCTGCGAAAACCCTCAAAGCAACAAATACAAAACAAAAATACACACGAATGGAAATAACTTTTTAGATTGTTGATGAGACTGGATAGATAAAAACGAGTTATACAAAAATCCATTATAATATATTTTACTCAACTCCTACAGATAATAGTTATGAATTAAAAAATACACAGTACTTTCAATAATAGTTGCTATTTAAGAGTACCTGTTACTTAAAGAAATGTGATATTTAAGAAACAAAATAACGATATAAACTTTTGCTTGTCTATATCCTCATATTTGAGGATATAGACAAGCCGGATGAAGATTAGAGTTTAAAAGAAAGAGAGAAAGTTTATTAACTTAAGTTAAACTCTAATCTTCATCCGGAGAGTGCCATTCGAGGCGTTCTTCGTAAAACTGGATCACTACTTGAGGACAGATAACATTTGCTTCTTTTGCAGGAACCACATCAGCTTCATCTGTTCCTTTCCACGTCATCAGGAACTGCAGTTCTCCTGTTGTATCTGAAGCACCAATTATTTTTTTGGCCTCTAACCCTCTAGAGAAACCTGATTTCCCAGTGGCGTTTCCTTTCTTGTCATTCTTTTTATCTGTTTTTGAATCGGCGGCCTTTTTCTTAGTAGCAGGTTTCTTCTTAGATTTTTCATTATCGGATTTGTCTTCGTCTTCTCCTTCCTCATCGGAATCTTTACCTGTTTTCTTCTTGCTTTTTGTGTATTGTTTTGTATTTGACTTTTTTCCTTTTGTCTTATCTTCATCGTCTGATGATTCCTTCGCTTTCTTATCTTTTTCGAATTCATCATCTGAAGAAGACGAAGATCTACGTTTCTTATTGGTGTCTTTGTTTTTCTTCTTGGCGTCAGGTTTCGCGAAGGCATCTGAACTGATTGATTCGGTGGAATTTTGTCGACCCTGAGACTACAATTACACGAATTATTTTTTTTTTAATATTTAAACATTCAGCAAAAATTGTAAAAGTATCGTCATTGTAACTTAAATTTCGTTGCATGCCATGATTATAACATATAGTACATTTTGCGACGTTGCCAAATTGTAAGAATAAATCTATTTGAAGTTGATTCTACAATTTAATATTTAATGTAATTTGAAATCAACTTGCCCTCGTCAAATAGGATCTTAGTGTGTCAAATAATGCCATATCTGTATATGTCAACGAATGAATGCATTGTAGATGGCATTTTAATAATAACAAAAAATATTCAAAATGAAAGTAAAGTAGAAGAATAAACAGAATAAAATTTTGAATTACCTTTTTCTTATCTTTAGAACTGAAAGATGTGCCTGACATACTGGGTGATGAAGATCGCCTTCCTTTTTTCTTTTCCTTGGCCTTGCCTTTCGCTTTCCTAGTTTTCTCAAAAGCTTCTATGAAATCAGGGCAATTGAGGTTGTCTTCTGGTTCCCATGTGTTGTCATCATGTGAGCAATTCTTCCACTTCAACAGATACTCCACTTTTCCGTTGACGATCCTTCTGTCAATTATTTTTTCGACGGAATATTCTTCTTCGGATTCACTGTCTGACTGTATCTTTCTGTCCATGGCCTAAGGAAACATGAAGGGTAAATTCCATATTAAGAAATCCACGATACTTGTGACATACAATTAACATTAAATTTTAAATTATTTTCGACTTGAACGATTCATATTTTCCTTTTTAATTGAAAATGTTAAACGAATGTTACAATTACAGATGCAACAAATACAAAATAAATTGACCCAAAAAAATGTAACATACATGTCCATGTACTTCTTAAAATATGGAGTTTTAAGCATTAAGTTTAAGTAAAGAAGTAATTAGGACAAAGAAAGTTATTAAATCAGAATATAAAATTTATATGTACGTGTCCTGGCCCCACTTTAAACTTATTTCTCTGTTACTTAAAAGCGACATCTCTCGAAAAATGAGCCAATTGAGCTTCGGAATTAGCAAAGGATTTGTGACAAATGTTCAGTTTTCGAATTTGTACATACAAGTGACATCCAACCGATATAATCGATATAACCGATATAATCAGTCAAGGTCGAGGAAACGAAAGCGAGTCGCGTCGGGGACTCCCTCCGAACGTTCGTTTCGAGTACGTTCGCGAATGCCGTTTCGTTCACCTTATTCGTTACGATTATTTCGTTTCGAACGGAACAAATTCTGCGACGCTTAACCGAGCCATTTTGATTTACTGTTTTAACCTTTCTTCCGATTTTCGAATCGGTTTCTCCTTTCAAATACATACCTCCTCGTCGCCTTTCACAAACGTTAGCGCTATTTGTAATTAGAATAATAATTATAAGTGTTTCGGTGACACGAAGCGTCATCATTTCTTTTCAGTCGCATTCGTGCAAAAAGCGTTCGAATTTACATATTATTGGATCAAATTGACTTACGTATCGGTACCGCCCATTCACAATTCACACACACACACACATTTTTAATCTCAAATGCGATGTATTTTTGAAAAATCTATGAGAAAAAGAAACTCAACTTACGTTTAAGATGCGTTTAAGAAAGTTCGAAATTCACTGTCAACAGAAACATGCGCACGTTCCCATGGCAACCGAAATCCTTCCGCGAGCGCGCGATTTTCAAATTAGTTTCTCCTCTTAATTTTTCCGTTCCTCGTCGTAATTCATAAAATTACAGGTTATTCATTATTAAATTACTTTGCACACGCAAAGGGTCAATCAAATAATTTTTTTCTTTCGCTTCCTATTGCACAGAAAGTTATATTATAAAAAATTTCCCTAAGAATTTGAGAAATAGCGATATAATTAATTGTCTACTTAATTCCAGAGTTACACATGTTATCATAAAGTTCAGTGACCCCAGTAGACATTGGATGTGTAAGGGCACGTCTTATGTTAGAAATTGAATGACGTTTATAATTTGTATGTGTCACATTAGAATTAGAATTCGACAATACGAAGCAACGCGTAAATCTTTGCCGTCAGCAAAATATGCACCATGTTCAACAACTATGGTTGCTAATATATGTTAATATACACGTTTCTTTAGTCTGTAGCGTAATGTGTACTCTTTGATGTTGTTTTACAGTGAAACTAATACATGTCGTTCAGATTTAACGGCGAGAGTTGATGATAAATCATTTTGTGAAAGTTTAACTTGAAGATAGTAAAACTTTCGAATTAGAAAATTCCTCGCTCCGTTATTTGAAGGGCGACAGGGACGAAGGTGGGGTTGTCGGAAAAGGCAAAGTTCTGCGCAGTAACTGAAAAGGAAAATCCTCTTTTGGGTCCTGCATTTCCGGAAAAAAGAAAATTCGGCAATAGGGACCGTGCACATGCGATGACAGCGCCACCAATGGCCATATTTTGCATAAGTGGTATGAAAACACGAGTGACAGTATGATGACAGTTCAAATGTACGTCTGTCATTTCAAGCGCCCAGTGTGCATTTGAACTTGAATTTTGTAATTAATTTCATACCAGAAGATCAAATACTTATTATGTACTACAACTGTAAATTGTCATAAGAGTTATAGTAACAGGAAGAATGTTAAATTTTACAATTATCCAGACAGTAGCAAGAAAATATATATGGATTGAAACATTTAAGTTTGTATGCTGTTTTGAAAGTGATTCATAGTATCGATTAGTCATTACGTACAACGTACTCTATTCGAAAAATGTGCAGGAGACTCAGATGAAATGAAAGTTTGAAGAATTCCATGAATAGAAGTCGGAAAGCAAGTCAACAAATGTAGGCCAGTTTCAAATGCGGTTGATGATTAACGGATGGTTAGTCTTCGTAATGTGAATACATTTACGGTCAGGATACTGATGGTATGCGTTTCATGTGAAGAAGTCAATATAAACAATAGCCCCAACTGATCATCAGACCGACTTCATGTCAAATGCATGTGGAACATGTTTTATACTATTTAACTGGAATACTTTGTGTTAATTGTATTAAAAGACTGATTATATTAGTGATGTTTCTTAAATTGAGGTTTGTACTCAGATTTTTGTTTAATTTATAGCACTTTTACATTAATTCTATGAGTCACTCTCGTTAACCATTTTATTTATACAAATGGGTGTAAAAGAGCAAAAAAGAGTGAAGAATACGTTCCAGTTAGGCAAACTTCCATAAATTTGTGTACGGAGGTCATGCATTTAAAATCCACTGTGTTTGAAAGGAAAAATTTAGAAATAACGGAAAACACCCATGTCCAACAATAATCAACTGCCGATCTTCTGATGTGTTTTCTGAAATACTGTGCTCATAAACAATAGAATTCAATTTGTAATATATTTTCACATCTATTAGTGACACCATGCAGGATTTGTATAAATTTTGCATATTTGGAAATTGTACTGATCATCAAACAATAAAACTTGTTGCAAGATTTGAGTAAATTTAGAAAAAGCCCTAAATATTTTCAATACAATTACAAGAAATAACAACAAATCTGCGCACAACAAAAAATTTTATTGACCATCAATGCCATGCAAAATTTCTTCCGCAAATACCAAAATTTTCGCTCGGCTATTGAAGTTATGCATAGGGTGACTGCGCCTGATGGCCGGCCACTACCAGTTGGTGGTCCACTTACATAAACAAGATTTTAAAATATATTTCAACATCCATTGTAATTGCAAAATTAAAAATTACAGAGTGATGTTAATAACGTCATTTCAACATGTCACAGGTGTATTAACCTAAAAACAATGTTTTCATACCACTAATGCATAAATCACCGCCAGGCGTCGCTGAACGCAGGCATGTGCACAGTCCCTATACCTTCAATTTTTGGAAAGTCGGATTAAAAAATTCTCGACCTCATAAGTCGGCCATCTTTGATTCCAAGATGGCGCCGATGTGACGGTCGTGTTCGCCTGGCCTGCACGTTTAATTTGAATGGTCGCACGACCTACTTACCTGTTAAAGGAAAAAAATTCGACCTCATAAGTCGGCCATCTTTGATTCCAAGATGGCGTCGATGTGACGGTTGAACTCGCCTCGCAGGCACGTTTCATTTGATATGCGACACGACGGGTTTATCTTTCACGGGGCGATATTTGATCGTGGCGCCGCCATCTTGGATTCCAAGATGGCGTCGATATGACGGTCGAGTTCCTCTGGTCGAGACCTTTCATTTGATTTGCGACTCGACTGGCTCACCTCTTACGCGGCGATTTTCGATCGCGGCGCCGCCATCTTGGATTTCGAGATGGCGTCGCTAAGATATTCGAGTTCGCCAAGTCGAGACCTTTCACTTGATATGCGACTCGACCGGTTTATCTCTTACGGTGCGTTTTTCGATCGCAGCGCCACCGTCGTCGATTTCAAGATGGCGTCGCTGCGACATTCGAGTTTCTCTCGATACCTTTCATTTGATATGCGACTCGACGGGATTATCTCTTACGGTGCGATTTTCGATCTCGGCGCCGCCATCTTGGATTCCGAGATGGCGTCGATATGACGGTCGAGTTCCTCTGGTCGAGACCTTTCATTTGATATGCGACTCGACTGGCTCACCTCTTACGCGGCGATTTTCGATCGCGGCGCCGCCATCTTGGATTTCGAGATGGCGTCGCTAAGATATTCGAATTCGCCACGTCGAGACCTTTCACTTGATATGCGACTCGACCGGTTTATCCCTTACGGTGCGTTTTTCGATCGCAGCGCCACCGTCGTCGATTTCAAGATGGCGTCGCTGCGACATTCAAGTTTCTCTCGTCAATACCTTTCATTTGATATGCGACTCGACGGGATTATCTCTTACAGTGCGATTTTCGATCGCGGCGCCGCCATCTTGGATTCCGAGATGACGTCGGTATGACGCTCGAGTTTCTCTTGTCGAGACCTTTAATTTGGTATAATGGATTCATCTCCTCGAGCACGGCGGAAAAGCCGGAACGCCAAAAGGTCCGTGGGCGGCGGGCTTAACGTCACCGAGATGTTGCATGCAATTATTGACCGATCTCGACCCGGTCGAATTTGAAACCAAAGCAAAGCCCCTGAAATGCACCGATTTCAAAAATTCGCCGTTTGCTTATTTACAGCCCTACCGGATGGAGACCGGTACCGTTGTTTAGAGGAAGATGTTGGCCATCCTCGGATCCGAACGCCACGACAATATCTGCGACGGTTTCGGAGAAAATTATTTTTTTTCCGGAGCGTCGCCATAATGGAGGCGAATTAAAAAAAAAATCGCCGTTTCGTTGTTAATTGTGCTATCGCTTCGAGACCGGTGTTGTCGCATAGAGGGAAGATAAAACTATCTTCCAGTTGAAACGGCCGAACAATATCGCTTCCGGTTGCGCAGAAATAAATTGTTTTTCCGTCGCGTTATTTAACCGGAGTCGAGCTCTAAGCCCTCCTGAGCCGGCCCAGCGCACCGTACGGGAACGGGAGGGGCCTCGAAAGACGCGGGAGAAACTAAGCCAACAGCCTTCAAAAACTCGTCCCCCTGGGATTAAAGGGGCACCATCCAAATCGAAAAGACCATCACAATAAGGGCGTCACCATTTAAAATGCATTGGGCGCATCGTTCAGCTCGAGCGCATTTCGCCACCTTAGGGTAGGTCCGAGGGGAAAGTCGCGAGCGGGGGCGGCAAGAGGAAGGAAGAAGTTGAGCGGAAACGTGTCCCGGGCCGAATCTGTCGGTAATTGTGGCGGGGGCGGCCCCCGAAACTTGTCCCACCCTTTTCCGGGACTCCGGGCCCATAGCGTCGTTCCGGGTGACCGGAGCTCGAAACGCGCGGCGGCGTCGCGTTCCTCGCGATTTTCTGCGTGATTTTCGTGTGGAGCTCGATCCGCTACGACCCCCCCAAGGTACCGTAAAAAATTCCGAAAAAAGTTCGCGAAAAATGGGTGATTTTCAAAAAATCATACCTCCCGATCCGTGATATAGGGCTGGACCGGATCCGGCGGGTTACTTACGCGGAAGCCTGCCGTTGCCCTCGAGAGAGTATAAAAAAATTGTGGCTTCGAATTTTTGAAAAAAATTCGAAAATGTAAGACAACCTCGTTTTCGCGTCACTTTTCGGGCCCCAGCTCAATTCCAGGACCGGCCTCGGGGCCGTGCGTCCGGACGTAGAAGCAACTGTCGGTCCTGCGTCTACGTTCCGAGTTTGGTCCGATTCGGTCGGTAAATAAGGGTCGTGGAATTTTTCGAAACCTCAAAAACGGTATTTTTCGGACACGCGCATACAAAAACTTTCCCCCCCTCGTCCGATCGCCAAGCGCATATCGGATTCGGATTTTTCGGTATTTTTTCTTCGACCCTTGGCCGAAATGCCGTCTCGATTGGAGCACTCCTAATGGTCGAAAGAAATTCCCGAAAAATAGCTTACACGCGTGCAGAGTCCGACTTCGCGCCCCCTGGCTCCCCACGGCGACGGGCGGTCGCTTCCCCAAAAATCGTCCCAAGGATCAAGGTATAACTGGTAGAAAAGGCATTTCGCGGAAAAATTTCTCGCGTCCGCAATATCAAAAAAAGGCGCAAAAATTATTTGAAAAAAAACATTTGAATTGTATGAGGTGCTTTCCATTTTCCTGCCTGGGCAACTCCGAGCTGAGGCGTGTTCTTTTATTTACCGAAGAGCTAATCCATGGGGAGGACAGTTACATGAAAACATCAAAACCGTGTTTTAGTACCCGCACATCTTCTCAGAGGGCACTGAACTTATTGAACAGTGCTCTGTTGTACCGGTAGCGGTGGAGCCATTGTTATTTAGCAGTTAGCGTCGTTAGCGTCTTGTTTATGCACGTGGCTAAAACGGTTGATTAACATTTGAATTTAAAATTATTTGTGATTTTAAACCAAATTACTTTAACGAGTTGAATATTGTATTTTGGTTGTGTGAAGTTTTATTACGTGACACGTATAAAAATAGAACTGAATATAGCTTATAAATTACATTTGCGGTTACAGAACTGAATTTCAGGTTGGTAAGTTTTGAAACATTTTATTAACCAATTATTGTAAATTTGTTTACTCCAATTGTGATAATCAATTATAAAAGCAAGTCAGTATTTTCCCTTTGTGACTGTTTTATATGTATCTCTGGTTTTGCATTTGCAGGCTTTCTTAAAATGGTAGGAAAGCGTAACTGTGCTGTTGTGGGTTGTTTCGATCAAACGTCTGCAAGACATCGTTTTCCAGAACCAAACAGGGACAAGGAACGCTATATAAAATGTGTGAAAGCAACGGGAAATACTAAATTGCAACATTTAGACCCAGACTTGGTGTATCAATCATGGATCGCCATAGACATTTTCGGGAAGAGGATCATGCATCAAATATGTATCTTCAAAGACAGGCTGTTCCAATATTAGGTCTGTTTGTTATCCTGCACTGGTGTACACCAATGCATACTTTTTCGCAAAATACTCTTTAATGCAATTTGAAATGCTTGTGTGGTATGTCAGTATGAATGAGTATGATTCGTATTAATATATTATCAATGAATTTAGGCTTCATTAAAGTATATTTCGTAAAAAAAGTTGCACACCAGTGCAGGATAACAAACAGACCTATTGTATTTGCCGTCTGCAAAACTTGGTATGTAACATGAAAAATGTAGCTGTTTAAATCTAATTGGAATCATTTACAGTTGAGCCTATGCTCCCTGAATCTGAAGGAAACAATGCCGAACCTTCAGTATCAGCTACACAAATCAGTACCACATCAACTGAAGAAAATAGTGGAATTTATGAAGGTATTATAAAAGAATTATTATCGTTGTATAACATAATCATTAAGCTTTATTTTTTATTAATTTTTAGAACCTATTCAACAATCTGAATTTACTATGAATATTGAAGTTCCCATTTGCACCACACCTCTGAGACCTCTGTTATCTGAAGAAGATGAAGGTAAGACTACTAACTGTAATAGTTTATAAATAAAAGGTGTTTGGTAATAAGCTATTGTATATAGTGTTGTGGATAAAATTCGACACTGCTTCCCCTTAATCGGCGAGGAGGTTTGGAAGTAACAAAGCCATGGAACACTTTACACACACTTCCCGCTCCTGAGGTCCTGGAAAGTCTCTGACTTAGGACCCCGTTGGGCAACCACCACAGATATAAAAAAAAATACTCTATTTCACTGAGTATATGCGTTTGTGCCCTATGGTCAGTCGTGAATTTTTGCTGCCACAGAAATTACAACAATGTTAGGCTCTCTCCAGACATGAGATTAGCCGCCAACTGTGAGGAAGTTCATACAACTGGAAGCGCCTTAGTCAATTTAAGACATTTAATTTATAATAAACAAAATCCAGAACAAACACGTACTACAGCCAATATAGGAATTAGTAGTATACAAATTCCTGATAACATTCTTATGAGACATATAGATCTTGGTTATGTTTCTGGATTCATCTGTAAAAAATTATTACAAAAATTTAATTGCCAATACTGCAAAATTCATATTCTTGCAAACAAGGGTGAAATTACTGATCCCTATTATGAATTTACTGTAAATAAGGAATTTTTGTCTGGTACTCCAAGTAAATTGAATTACTGCAGACCAACATTTTTACTGTCAGTTACAAAGTGTTATAATATAACGAAGTACTGTCTTGATAATATGACAGATTTTATATGTTGTAAAAAAAAACATAGTTGACTACATTAAGAAAAATGTACAATTTACATTTATTTGTGAGCACAAAGAAGAAATTATTAATTTCATAATAGAAACTTTAGTACGTTTTTTAATTTATGTTTGGTGCAAAGGTGTCAATAGAATACTATCTGGCAAAGACTGCAGAAATGTTTTATATACGAGTTGTATATATTAGGTCTGTTTGTTATCCTGAACTGGTGTACACCAATGCACACTTTTTCGCAAAATACGTTTTAATGCAACTTGAAATGTTCGTGTAGTATGTCAGTATGGATGTGTATGATTCGTATTGACACATTATCAAAGAATTTAGGCTTCTTTAAAGCATATTTCGTAAAAAAAAGTGTACACCAGTGCAGGATAACAAACAGACCTATAATAAAGCTAGAGATATTTGTAAAAAAAGACGTAAATTGTTTTACATTTGTAAATATTTTTGTACGTAAATTGTTTTTTTCCTCAGAAAATAAAGTGATAATGAATTTGGATTTCTTTTTTTCTATATTTATACAGCCTGTCCATTTTTCGAGTGCCACTATGGGGATCTCGCTTATCTTAAGAGATACGAAGTTGGTTAAATTAGGGCAAAGTTGCGCATTTTCGTGCTGAATAATAATCTGAAAAGAAATTTGTAATATCTTTAATAGTTCTGAAAATATTGCAAAAAGACGAAAATTTCTGATTTTCGTTTTTAATTTTTTCACGATAAACTAATCGTACTAGACATTTCTAACCAAGACATTATTCAGACACTTTTTTATGGAGAATTCGAATATGGCATCCCCTTTTCAATAATTTTCAAGATGACGAAGAAACACTTGGCAACTTCATTTTTTCTTATGGACGCCAATCATTAAATGTCATGGGATAAAAGTTTGGGATGCGATATTTAAACTCAATTTTCTTAACCACTGACAGTAACTTTGACAAACGTCACTTCAAATAATATTTCCAACTGTTTTTTTATCCCTAGATGAGAGGAATGTACGACAAGGATAGTTATAAAAAATCACTAAATGCGTTACCTCTTACCTCTATACGAAATATGTTGATTTATAGCGTTTTCGATTTACATGCACTGGTTGCACTCAGTGTATCTGCATCTCCTTTTAACCTCATGCAATAACATGAGATGAAGATACTCTGAGTGCGCACTAGTGCGGTCAATCGAAAACGCTATTAGTACCTTAAGCTGCTCTGTGACACGACGCCCTCTGT
Organism: Dorcus parallelipipedus; assembly: GCA_958336345.1. NCBI lineage: Eukaryota > Metazoa > Arthropoda > Insecta > Coleoptera > Lucanidae > Dorcus > Dorcus parallelipipedus. The sequence continues at coordinate 40,415,575 of OY284479.1, forward strand.
TCCATTAAAAAATGCGACGTGGCGTCAAGTCTCGTTCGGTTCGAATTTCTACCCCTTTCTCCTCGAAGACCACCTTTTGAATAGCGGCGGGAAGCTCCAACAACAATTTTGTTAATATTTGAGGTTATACGAAGCTCTATCTAACGCATAAATACTAATAGCGTTTTCGATTCACCTGCACCGGTTACACTGAGTGTATTTGCATCTTTTTTTAACCTCATGTAATAAAACGAGATGAAGATACACTGAGTGCGCACTAGTACAGTCAATTTAAAACGCTAAAATATTTGAATAGTTGAAAATTGTGCTAATCGTTTTTCAAATTTTCAAATTCACTTAAAAATCATTGATTGCATTCCATTTGCAGTTATGCATTTGGCGATCAGTGATGAGGAATTGATTAAGTTTCCCCTCCCGCACCCCGTACTGATCGAGCTGGTTTTCTAACGGCCGGTATTACCAACGTTTTAAGGAGACCTTAAATTTAATTCGTGTTTAGAATGTGATTGATATTATACAAACAAAGCAGAAATGTCACAATCTAAACACGACTTAAATTTAAGGTCTCCTTAAAACGTTGGTAATACCGACCGTAAATCAATTATCGTTATCAGTTTAATGTGATTTTATACGTAATTTGAGGTTATGTTAATTTTAGTTCCAAAAGCCGTCCTCCATTTACATTCACTTCACCCAAAATCAAATCAATTTGATTTTGAACTGAACTGATTTTAAAGTGAACAGAGAGACTCTTAAAGGAATGATGTTTTGGAACTAAAATTAACATAACCTCAAAATACGTATGAAATCACATGAAACTGATAACTGATTTAGAAAACCAGCTTGATCAGTACGGGGTGCGGGAGGGGAAACTCAATCACTTCCTCATCACTGATCACCAAATGAGTAACTGCAAATGGAATGCAATCAGTAATTTTTAAGTGAATTTGAATCGATTCACGTTCAAATAAGTTGTAAATGGAAGACGGCTAATACATCATTCCTTTAAGAGTCTCTCTGTTCACTTTAAAATCAGTTCAGTTCACAATCAAATTGATTTGATTTTAGGTGAAGTGAATGTAAATGGAGGGCGGCTTATACTTATATATCTGGAAAGCCAGCGATTTTGAAAATGTGGCCAAGATGACCGACAGAAGCCAGGGATGTACGTACCATCGTGATCATAAAAATCGACATTTTTAAAAAATTTAGTTGTGTAACATTAGGTTTGACACCATTTGTCATGCATTTGTCAATCTATAAAATCTCATCCATCTCATTCGATTCCAAAGAAATAAATTTTCTCTATGATTACTAATACTAACAGCAAATTCAGCTGCAATTGCTCGAATACTGATTTTGTCTTGCAGTCGTGTTCGAATTATTGCCTTCTGAATTGCTTTTAATTGGGGTATTTTTATTTGATTTGTCAAAATAATATTAATGTCAAAATGACAGAGGTTCATTTTAAAGCACGCTTCAATTGACTAAAATTTCGAGTGTAGTCTGATAGTGATTTAAAAAATTGAGTAGAAATTCATGTCTGTTAGATTATAATCGATTTTAGGCAATGTATTAGGGAATGTATTGATAAGTTGTCACTAAATTCCTGCACAACATAAATTATAATGTCACCACTTTCAAAATATTCACATCTTCACTTTTTTAAAGTGTACCTAAATCATGAATGATGATAAATTTGAATTGATTTGAATCTACGTAGGTATATCACTACAGATTAAAAATATCATTCTTAATGAAAGCGGTACTTTATGTAATTTAGTGACTATTTTTTTACTATTTTTAAACTAATCGCGCCATCTATGGAGCCAGACAAGTGATGTCCGAAATTTTCCGTCCGCTATGTGAAATTTCATTGCGTTTCCTGTTGAAACGTTTTATGTTTTAAAACTTCCACGTTTTTTTAAAAAGAATTTCTTTTTTGAAATTTCCGTCTACGATTTCCATACATTTTCCATATCCCTGGTGGCACCATCTGTGACAGCATTGCTAAATTTTCAATCTTCTGGCGCTAAATTCTATTCGCATTGGTGAAATCAAGCCAAAACGTTTACCTACAAGAATAATGAACTGTTTATTTGACTAAAGCCGGGTTCTCTCTAGATAGTTTCATTGATCAATGTGTTTGAATCTATGTTATTGAAAATAGAATTGAAACCGAACTGCGTTCATATTGTTCAAGGGCATTGAAAGTATCAGTTTCTCTATGGTATGGTATAATTCCAAGAATTTAGGCATCTGGTTATCTCTTGAAATTTGCCCTGCTGTTAATATAAATCCAATAATGAACACACTAAACAATGGAAACACAACACCTCCGAATTCGCCAAACTGAATAATTTGTTATGAAATATAGGTGAGGATGAGGGAGAATGAGCATCTGGCAACACTGTCAGTTAGTAAATGTAAACATGGCGTACTGTTTTTGGCGTCTACCTTCAACGCAGAAGATTCAGAGTCGAAACGAAGAATTAATTTAACTTTGGATGAACACATTTAAACACAAGGTACAGTCTTCATTCCCTTTACATTTTAACCAGTTCTCACGGTAGAAATGAACGTGGCGACGCCAATTTAATCGCGATAGTTTTAGGAGGGCAGTGCTATTTCTGGGTTTGTAGCTCACGTTTTCATTAATTATAAACGACAGCGACCTCTTTATCAATTTCCGCTCGACGTACACTGTCGTTTTACGCGAAAGTTTCATTAATGTTGCTTTTTAGGTTATAAACTGGGGGATTGCCCCGAGTTCCTCCGCTCAGTCACAAACAACGAGGGCTATGGACTGGAGGAGGGAACATCTCCATGTGTAGTGGCCTTGTGTCATGCAGTCTGAGCCAGGCCGATACATCAACTCGGTATCAGATCTTTACGGAGACGACGAAATCGAATTCTTGCTCGACGACATCAGAGACCTGGAGCCCACAAGTTGTAAACCTGAAGACATTCAGGTATGTTCGCTGTCAATCTAATTCGCAGCATCCGTACACTTAGTGCATTCTCTTGTTTTTTTTTCTTTTGTAGCCGTTTTTCTTTAATAAAAATATTTAGTCTTTTCTTTTCGTTTTATTTTTCACTTTTTCTTTCCAGTAGACGGTATTTAAGTTTCTGTTTTGTGTTGAAATCGTCGCAGACTTACCACAACTGATAAAAAATATATTTAAAAAAAATGCAAACGAGCGACATCTATAGGTGAATACCAAAACTAAGCTAATCAATCAAAAAATATATAATTTTTGTTATACTGTTTTTTTAACCATATACATAATTATAAATTGCGTTAGATATTGAAGAAATTTTTAAAAAAGACCCGGTAGCAACATGTTTGAATAAATGATTTGATTAATTGTTTGCTGAAGCTCATCGAGAGAGGGCGCTGACTAAACCGAAATAATAAATTTACAAGAGGTAAACAATAAATAGCCTGAGCGCTCGTTAAATCGAAATTTTCAGTAAGCTCGAAGAATTCCGTCAATGATACTTTTGAAAGCATGACTCAATTAATAATTTCCATTGCCGATAGGGGGCGCTCATTAAACCCTCAGTGTAGAGTCCATGTATTACTATAATAACAAGTGTCTAAATAAAAACCTGGTCAAGCAGGTTACATTTAGTAATTCTGTTATGTAAATGCAATAGATAAATTCTCGATAACAACCTACTTGACCAGGTTTTTATTAGACGTTCGTTATAATATATTATAGGGACTCGGTGGTTTTAGTTTTTGCTAATTGCACTGTTGTGTATACGTATATGTGTGTGTGGACCGAAGATAAGCGTGGCCTTGACTAGCACTAAGTGTTCCATGTCCGTGTTCCAGGCCGGGGATGGCATGAATTCTGTGTTACAGGATTTTGAAATAGCGGGAAGCAGGACGGGTGCGCTGAACGCCGAGTGTGCGGGCGGTTGCGAGTGCGAAACCCCAATCGGGACCATCAACTCCTGGGACTCGCACTCCCACTATCGCCGACGCCCCGCCTCCCCAGACCTGTCCTTGTATTCGGGCGTGATCGTTTACTGTGACCACACCCACTTGAAAACGCCCACCGGAGTCGTACGGGTTTTGCTCGTTGTAAGTTCATTTTCAAATTATAGAAGCAGTTTCTTGGCTCCAAACTCTTTTGTTTACAAATATGTGATGGGCGGAACCAGAACTAAAGAGTCTTGACTCCGCCCATCCTGCAAGTTTCCGCACTATTTAGCTACGGCGGCTGGTGCATACAAATTTGGGTGTGCACTAATCTCCATTGGCGATGCAAATAGTTTTCCGCGAACCGAATCGAAGCAAACTTGCTATGTCTAGTACACAAATTTCCGAATCTGTATGTGATTGGCGGAATTATAATTTATTGGCTCCGCCTATCTTGAAAATTCGCGCACCATTTCGTGCCATTCCTTTTTTTTTTTCGCATATACTTACGTTGTGCTTACGTGAAGGGTGGAGTCAAGGGCAATTTTAATTCCGCCCGCCTTGTTGCAGTGCTGATTTTCTCTGAAATTTTTTCAGATAACAACAGTCGCCTGCCTGGCGTGTTTATGCACTTCGGGCACTGTCAAGGTGGGTCTGTTCATGTTGCCCTTAGTGGGGCGTTTACGGCTGATGATGTTCGTGACTCTGCTCAGCTTGTTCGTGACCTGCGCCCTGCTGTTCCTCGACATTTCGCACATCGTGTACTTGTTCCCCTTCAACTGGGGTAAAGTAGTAAGTCACGCCTCTTTTTACAGCCACGCCCACGCAACGCCCAATCTTTTGATTTCAGAACGCGTACTTCTACGTGAGCCTTAGTTTGTTGTTCCTCGTAGCTTCTTCGCTTATATTCCATGCCATATTTTTATCGGAGGCCTTCTCGTGGGTCCCGAAATGGACACATCATCAGTTGTTAGTGACGGGTGTAAGTATACTTGAAGTTACCGTAGCTTTAACGATTGACTGACGAGATTTGTGTTCGTTTAGTGTTTAGGCTACGCGTGTTGTGTAGAGTCGTTAATTCTGACGTTAATACAAAAGTGCACCAAGGCCCAGTACGAGCCTGTCGCGGAAGATCCGAGCATGAACCTCCAGGAGCGTCACAACACGTCGCTGGAAAACTCGCCGGAGCATGACAGAGTCACCCAAAACACGCACAATTACAAGCCGATCGTCAGGTATCCCCCTCTGGCGGTGGCGTCCACGTCCAAACACGAACCTAACTATTTAATGGACGACGTACAGCCGTGCTCGTCCAAAAGTGCGGACCAGTACAAGATCGCATGATAGTGCGAGCTCACGCGTAGCTAGTTACGAGATTTTCAATTTGCCTTTGTGAGGCTCGCATATGTAAACTGATAAGGGGCTTCAAGTGCTTGCGTGGAGAGGACTCTCGTGTTTCAGTCCAGAGCTCGGTTCATTTCGTTTCGTTTCACCCACAGGGGTAATCAGTGTTGGCCTTCAAGCGTCACATATCCTTAAATTTAACCTTAGCGACTTCTTTCAATGCGTCTCCACGTTTGCCTCATTTGTTGACTGAAACGTATTTCAGATTCGATGCGACCAACCCTGTACTAATAATGAAAATGTTCAACTCGCCATTTTAATTTTTTCATTAACTGTCTACCATCTTTTGTTTGGTTCTTCTTTTTTCTTTTTGTTATATAGGTATGAAATACCTACAAAAATTTTGGTCTTAATTTTTTTGTTCATAAATCATGGTTTGAGCACGCGTGAATCCTATAGCGTTTTCGATTGCCTGCACTAGTGCGCACTCAGAGTATCTTCATCTCGTGCTATTGCATGAGGTTAAAAGAAGATGCAAATACAATGAGTGCAACTGGTGCGGGTGAATCGAAAACGCCATTAAATTGAAAGAAGTCACAGGCAACAAAATTATTACATGCTGCCAACACAGTTACCTTCGGGGTATGTACGTTCAAAGAAAATGAAATTTATTCGTTGTTAAGATGCGCTTCTGTTTATTAAAAACGATTATAAACAGAAATGCACTCGTGACCTCTTGTATTTAGAGACGTGTGCGTAAGTCTAAATGTTTCGCCGTTTAAATTCAGGTGAGGGCGTAACTTACAGCGTTTTCGATTGACCGCACTAATGCGCACTGAGATTATCTTCATCTCGTGTTATTACATGAGGTTAAAAGAAGATGCAAATGCACTGAGTGCAACCAGTGCAAATGAATCGAAAACGCTATTAGTCAAAGTTCGGGTAGCGATAAACTTGACGTGTCCTGGGCCCAGGCGCTCGGACGCAAATAAACAGTTTGCAACAGACGCAAACTGTTTACGTCGCTTCCCGCAGTTACGCCACCATCGCCTATTTACCAAAGGAGAAAAATCATATAAGCGAGTCAGATTTATGTGAATATTTTAATTGTGATCTACAGAGCTAGTCGTAGCGTAAGCCACTTTATTATGTACAGAGTGAACACGACTTTTCTAATCATAGTAGAGTCTTATATGCAATATTTGCAAATAGTATACGTATGATTTGTACTCGAGAGAAATAATAATTGCAGGAAAATGCGTAAAAGGGAATTTGTTTCAATAAATTGTATTGAATTGTGTTTGACAAATTTTGGTTTTGATTTCTCTCTCTCGAAAAGTGTAATTTTAATCGATGAACACCACACACATTTCGAAGTCTGAGCGTAACAGAATTTGGGGTAGAACGAGGAGAAAGGGCCCCTTGAAGGGTTCACTTTGATTTTAGCGAAGCAGAAACTAGTTCTGGTAAATAAAAAAAAAAGAAGAAATATACATACTGCCAAATCCCCGAATAGTACACGTTCTTTAGAAGTTGCAGTATTAATTGTTTGTCTATAGGGTGTTTATTTTTTTAACCGACAATCAGGGCGATTGGGTCGTTAGGTCTTCATTTCGTGTGTAGTTCGGAGGTTTATTGTTTGTAATCTGTATAGTGTGTTTTTGTATACAAAATAAAAGCGATAACAACGTGACCGATTTATTTCAAATGTTCGCTGCCCATTTACCAGTCTAAACTGGCAAAACGCTACGCTTCTGCTGACGAGGCCCCAAATAGGGCCGAAACAGCTGTACAGAGGATGCTCGAGGAATCCACTGTAATCAAAACCGACTTGCAACAAAATTTTTACAAATAATATTGTTACAACGATTTTCAAAACTCAAAACTAAAATAACATAGCAATATGTCAAATTGTGAAACTAAAATCAGATTGATTAAGCGGTGTTGTCAATTCTCAACTTTAGGTGAGTACAGTTGCGGACAGAAAATTTCGGATGTCAGTATCATTCTACTGACGTAAAAGTTAAGAAATTCCTATATGTATATGTCAGATGAGTGACAGTGACATCCGAAATTTTCTGCCCGCAACCGTACGCCTCGTAACGAAAAAAAAAAAAAATTGCAACATTGCCTACTTCGGAGTAACCTTAAATTCTAATTTATTAAAGAATTTTGTTGCAAGTCGGTTTTGATTGCAGTGGATTCCTCGACCATCCTTCGTACAGTCGTGATCTAAACTTTTCCTTAAAATCTAAGCCAGCATGACATTCATTGTCAAAATTTAGTTACATACATTTACACTAGACTTCCACGGCATGGTGCGATAAGGAATGGATTATAATTTTTTACACGTTGGCTAGATTGGACGTGACGTCACTCTACGGATCTGCAAACAGTGTCGTTCTTTTTGTTACTTCGGTACAAGATTTGGTACTTTAGTTGGTCATTTGAATCCTGGTACTCTCCAAAGCAATTGGCACACATTTTTAGGTATACCGCCAACTGCTACCCATTTTGCAATTTTTGTGTACACTGTACACAGCCTCTAACTATTAGAGTTTTCGATTGATCACACTAGTGCGCACTCAGAGTATTTTCATCTCATACATTCATCTATTGCATGAGGTCAAAAGAAGATGCAAATACACTGAGTGCAACCGGTGCAGTTGAATCGAAAACGCTATAAATAATGATTCTGTAAGCGAAATAATCTGTTGGCTAAAATTAAAATTCCCTATGTAAAGTCGTCCAAGTTTTCTATCGGTTTTATGATCTGCTATAAAAAAACAACTTCAAAGAGACCGGCCTGCGGTCGTCTTTCTGTGGCTTTTTTTGCCAGAGCAATAAAACCGCTACCAAACTGGGACGACTATAACCTACATTGCAAACTCTGTGCCAACGAGTTAAGAATAACAGGAGACTCATACTAACAATAATTTCTCGTTCAAACTGGTCACTAAATATGGTCGCTGTATGTCATAGGCGTACACATGCATTTTACAAAATCCTTGAACGTCCACAAACCAACAGTTCATCTTTGTTTACAAAACACTTACTACTTTAAATTTAACCGTTGGAAATATCAATGAAAGTTCTACAACTAACGCAACTATCGAAATTGATCATTACTTCGATGGGCGACTAGTTCTGACGGTTCCAAACTACATAGTTACAACACTTACAAACTGCACGACGAACAAACCTAATGGCGTTTTCGATTGAAATCAGTCCTAATCCGCTCTAGTGCAACACCCATCCAGATCAATTCACGACAGAATTACATTTGATCGGATTAAATGAACGGTGATTGATCCACTTCACAGATACTTTATGTGCAATCCAGTTCAATCGAATCCTCCAATTCTTGATCCCTAAAAGAACAACAGCCATCCGAATACGCTACCACAAGTGCTCGCTCTATATGCGCATGTGCAATTTGATCTGGAGCTGCTTGGAGCAGTCAATCGAAAACGCCATAATTTCTGTACACAAAATTCAAATTTGGCACTCAAATGTCACCAACTCTGATACTCAAAATAACACTGACTGCAACACCACAGTATAAGTAATTACCAGTAGCGTCACTTAAACGTCAGTGTCAAAAGAAAGCGCCATTCTATTTGATACCCTTATGGAAATGTAATGTAATTTGTAAATCAAAAGGTATCAAACAAAAGAGAAAATGTGACAGTTATACTCGAGTGACGTTACTGTGTGATTCTTATACTGTGGCAACACAATACAAGAATCTACACAGTATGGACACTTGAGTATAACTATCACATTTGCTCTTTTGTTTGATACCAGTGATTTATAAATTCAAATTATATTACATTTCCCTAAGGGTATCAAACAAAATAGCGTTTCTTCTGACACTGACGTTTTAAGTGTCCCTATTGAGTATTTTTTTGTAATGGTGTGCATTCGAGAACTTTACTTGAGAATACATTTTACAAATGAGAGTGGGGTAATAAAGTAATGCAAAGTTACTTTTACTTTTCGAACGTCTGTCGTTTGCGTATGTCACATGTCAGCAGTCTCAGTTATAACGGTTATAACCAAAATCTATAATAACAAACTATAAGCGGTTGTATAGAACGTTTTCTACTTTCTTTTTGTATTGTACTTTTATTTTGTAATCATTTAATCCCACTAATGAAAAATTCGTATTGTTTTCAACATAAAGTAGGTTACGAAATATTTGATTAAATGAGAGTACTCAGAACTTACCTATTTTGTTCATAATTAATAAATTTCCAGTAGTATAATCTTTAAAAAGCAAGCCTTTTTAGTAAAGGGAAAATAAAAGAAAACAATCGTGATTATCTCCATTTTGATCGCGAATTAAAATATAATTTTCAAGAACAATAAATTTCCCGTCAATCTCCATACTTAGTAGCAACAAGTATTTAAATAAACAACAATAAACCAGCACGCATCTAGTACGCATGTCAAGTCATTTTCACCGCAGTTTGGAGTGTGGCGCTTTTTGTTACTTTCAAAGCGACACTTTTGAAGTTTTCGAACCAATTACTGCTCTACTTTTAGTGCGCCAAACAATAATCTCGAATGACTATTTTTGTAAAAGTTACAGAAAAGTGTTCTCTGAGTGTTATTCTCGAACGCACCCCTGTGGCAAAACCGCATGTAAACAAACATGGCGTCTTATGTTTTGACGTTTGCCTCAATCGCGAGATTTCAATCTTTTAGAAGATATTCTGCGTAAAATTAGAATTACATGTAAATATAAGGTATGAGGTATAGCTTTTCCTTTTTTTTTAATTTAACCAGATTTGAGCTAGCGTATTGTATGTTCTAGTGCTGTTTTATCTCAAAATCTGAAGAAGAACGAAACAGACTGGCTTTTCAAATTTGGTTTCTTTTTACCTAACCAAAGGACGTCAGCATATGAAATGGAGCTGAAGCAAAAAGAACTAAGCAGAATAGTTAAGGGAAAAACGAAAATGAGGACTATTCGCATAGAACATTGTCTTCATCTTTTTATAACACACACCAAGAGCAAGAAGAAAGTACTTCAAACTTAATTTGAGCTGTACTTAGTAGTATATTGCAGTCAATAGTAAGTACCCTTACAGTGTCTCATAGCAGCATGTACAGGCAGGGTTGTGCAATCACAATCGCCCACAACAAAAAGAATGTAATCTCGGTACTTCAAGTGGCCCATCAGCACAAATGAAACAGTTACTTATCTAATCTAATCCCCTGATTAACATCGCAGTAATTGACTTTATCAGAAAAACACAAACTTTCAGTTCCATTGAAATGGCGGCCAGAAAGTCGCTCATATTTCTGAACTCCATCCTTGCGGTCACGAAATCTCGTGATGAAGTCATCAAGAAGAAGCTCAAACCGGGCAAGTTCGTGTTCACCGCAGCCGGAATCACAAAGATCCTGGGAGTCGTGTGCCTCCTGGCGGGTATCACGTTTTTCGCTGCCTCGTCCGCCTGCGACGGGGAAGCTGCATGGAGGGCGAATTTGTTCCTCATCACGAATGCGATCACGATATTCGTGACTGCGGTGCTGTTCTTCGTGTTTTCCTTCGGATTCACCGTCAAAAATCCCTGGACCTGGGTGAAGACGGTAAGCATTACGTATTACCTTCGTTTCATGTCATACAAATGAAATTTAGCGTCTTCTCCAAAAAGACGTTCATAAAACAAGATATTAGATAAAAACGCGATTTATTTCTCCAAGATTAATGATAATGCTTGTTGCGAGATTGTATCGTTGATGCGGTATGCAGAGAACAAAATCTAATCACCCAAATATTTTGTTTTTTGAGTCCCACCTACAAGGTAATTGATGTGTTTGTTTTGTTAGATTGGAATTTGTCCCGCCAAGTTTGAGCGCCGTTTATCTGTTTGTTTAACATCGATCAACTCATCTGAAATCAAATTGCATTTCGTTTACGCCTCTCTCCGTAAATTGCAGGATATTTTACTCAATGTGGCCCTTCCAATAGTCTCCATCATCTGCTCGACGGTTGCTACGTGGACGTGCACGACGAGGAATCAACTGCATAAGCTTCCAGAGGTGAGTGAGCTCTCGTACATTGCTGTCGGCGTTGTGTTGACTAGGATTTCACATCCTAGCCTTTGGCCATTGCAGGTGGCGTCATGTTAATAGTGAGCGCAGCGGCCTTGGCACTCTTGTATCGGTTTAAAGAAGACGAGGAGCCGAAGGACGAAACTCCCGTACAAAACACGGCTACGTCGCAGACGGAAGAGCCGGAATCGAGGAAATCAATTTTCGCATGAGATTATATTTATTATTACATACTTTTTTAGAATAAACGTCAGAAAACTATTTGTTGTATAATCTGCATCTTTTGATTATGTATTTGAAAGCGTTTTACGAAATTCTGATTAAGTGAATTTTGATTTTCGCGCGCTTTACTGTGCGCCATCTGTCGTAGAATCATGTTGCCAATACATGATTTTCTCTAGATCCGGGGAATTTTTATTGAAATATCAAACGACTTTTTGAGTTTACTCTTGTCGAAAATGTTGTGATTTTGTGATCGGTTTAAACAAATTTAGTGATTTGATTTGAAAATAATTATAACCAAACTATCCAAGGTCATTTTGACATCTGTCATTAATGGCGTTTTCGATTGACTGCTCTGAGCAGCTCCAGATCAAATTGCACATGCGCATAAAGAGCAAGCATTTGTGGTGGCGTATTCGAATGACTATTTCTCTTTTGGGGATCATTCTCTTTCATTGATAATTGTATTCGTCGAAGGAATTGAACTTACGGAATCAGAAATATCTTACTAGGTATTAATATTGTTATTTGTGCACTTGAATTGAAAATGTAGTATTAATTTGTTTTTTTAATTCAGCTGATAGAAATTTCGTTTTGTGTGAAGAAAATTTCCAATTCACTCTTCCGAATTATTATTTTTTTATATTGTATGCACCATAGCCTTCTAAATGAAAGGCGAGTTTATTTAATTACAATTTTCAATCATATACATCGACATTTTATACACATTTATATATAATTATAATTATTAGTAGAAGACTAGAAGACTTCTCATTTAACAAATTTTATTAACTAGTGTCATATTTAGGGGGAAGAAAATTTTAACTGCGTGCCTTGAAAGATTTTTGCATTTTCGCAGCCTCGTAAGCTTTCAGGCACATTAAATATTAATATGACGTTTTAAATTTTGACGCCAAACTACTGACGTTCATAAATTACAGCGACATTGTAAAGTACCAACCAAAATGCATCTAGGAATTTTGCTTTTTGGCAACATAATTCAACAGGTGGTGGTTTTTTAATTTTGAAACAGACAATAACTTGACATAATAGGTAAAAATTAAGCAACTACAAATTATAAAACATTTACTTTTAACATTTAATTTTTGTATTCAAATTACCGTACATTTGATGTACGGTAATGTGTTTGGACCGTATACCGTATATTTCAAAAAATTACCGTACCCGTACGATAATTACCGTACAGTTGGCAACCCTGACAAGAGTTGAACTTCATTGTCGGTAAAGTTAATATCTGATTTTAAATTTATGAGACTCTTTCCAACACGGTCTTTTAACATTGCGAAACGTTCTAACATATATAGCCAGCAAACTATTCCAGCGAGTTTTAGAATCTAGTATCAACGACAGTTTTTTTGCCAAATTCTTTTACGTATGTTTGTAGTACGTCATCGTTTTTTGTTGGTGATTTGCGGAATGTTTTGACTACTTTTCGTATCTTTGTTACCAGAGAACTCAGTTGTACGTTTTGTAAAGTATTTAAGTGAGAAGGATCAATAAATACGTCTTAACCATTATTTTCAAAATCTTCGTCGTCGTCGTCGTCATCGTCAGAGATATCACAATCATCTATATCAGGTAGTCCAACGGGTTCCTGATTTTCGTTCTCAATTATATCTAAAGTATTTTTACTGTAAAGAACTTTGATTACAAGCAACTGTATTCCATGTGCAAGTCATAATTGATGATTTAGATCAATCAATTTTATTGCTTTTTTCATTACAGAAGCTCCATCTGCAGTAATTGACACAATATTTTCTAAAGAAATGCCAAATTCTTTCAGTTTATGAAAGTTTATGATTCTTTTGTAAAGAAAATCGTCGGTATTATACTTGATTGGAGTTTACATATCCGTCACCGCTCTTCTATTTTCTATCAAAAGTAGAAACGATAGGTTTGCCCGGCTAGATGGCGTTACTTGTGACTCAATTAATTAACTGATTGTAATGCTTTTTCAACAAGTGGCCAGATTGTGCGATAAATTGTACGTTATGGCAACACCGCGAATTTATTGATTTTGTATTTCCAAATTGTACAGCTAGATGGTGCCACTTGTGACTTCCTTTATTTATTTTTCCTGACATTGCGAAATAATTATTAAATTTTCAAGAATAGCAGAGTATGTAATTCATAAAATGCGAAGCCTTTTAAATTCTCCTTCGCACGCTTCGATGATATTACGATTCTTTCAACATAAAAGCAAATTCCTCGCATTATGTTTACAGATTACTTCACTAGAGGGCGCTAAATGTAACACAACTTGTGAAATAATTAGACCCTGAACCCTGACATATTTTTTATTTCGTGAAAACAACAGATTCTGACCTCATTTGACATCTGTTTATTAAAACAATTCGCACCAGTACATTCTATTGTCAACCTTCGTTGCTTACCGCTATTCTTGTAACGTTTAAAGATGTCACCACTTGACACAACGACGACTGAAAAAAAATAAGGGTGATTTTACGGGTAAACTTTTTTTTGCTACTTCCGGTGTTTAATCTAAATACATCATTAAATCAAATGTTCACGAGGAAAAAAAAGCCGAAGCGTAGGCGTTCAGGTTAAACCGCGAGGCGCAGTTGTAAAGGCTCAGGTAAACAAACAAAAAAAAAACTAATCAATCATTTAATTACTAAAATTGCGAGCGCCCGCAGATTCATACAAAATCAATAATGATGTATCCGGCGCGGTGATTTATGCCGCCGTATATCATCATTATTTTTATTGAGTAATCATTTGTTTTCGGAAAACATCCGAGCAGATTCGAGATCGTGATTGATCATTTCTGCAAAATGGATCGGCCTCACGCCAATGGAAATCGTTTTTCATTGGAAAAAAAAAATCGAAAAGCGTTAGGTCATCGCGTTTTCGTTTTTTTTTTAATGGAAAATTATTGTATGTCGCATCGTGGGTCTAACGTGATTGGTTCGTGTGTCCGAGAGGGTTGGACAAAGACATACTGAGAACTAATCAGAGTAAGTGATCGTGAATTCACGCAGAATTGGCTAAAGTGATTAGTTCCTGCGTTCGAGAGGGTCTAACGTGATTGGTTCTTGTGTCCCGAGAGGATTGAACAAAAGACATGCTGAGTACCAATGAGATTAAGTGATCGTAAGTTCACGCAGAAATTGGCTAAAGCGATTGGTTCCTGCGTCCACAAGAGGGTTGGGTAAAATGTAACTTAAGAACGAATCAGATTAACCCATGTTGAAAATTGCGCGCGAATTAAAAAATTTAAATCATAAATGGCATGTTTCCCCTTAAGCGGCCCCTAGACTGTCAATATTATTGCGCAATATTTTATATTGTGCAATATTATTGATAGTCTGTGGATGATATTGAAACATTGTACAATATATTGAGGATATTAACAATAGTTTAATTTTTATTGTGCAATCTGAAAAAGAATTGCAGTCTGTGCTTAATATTGCACAATAATTAATCAGTTTTGTCTCGATCGTCGTAGAGTAAACTGTGGTAATTGTGTTTGAAATTCGTGAAATGGCTACCAAGGAAGAGGAAAGGAAGTTTATTTTGGATGTCAGAACGTCCATTCGCAGAAAGTTGTTAAAATCTTTTGGTTCGCTTATTTTCAGGTCACTTAACAAATGTTCATGAGTGTACCTATCTCTTTTTTTATACCACTCTTTCATCCATCTGCGCTTTTTCTTGTTGTTTTTTCGCAAGCATAAAGACAGTGTGATGGCAACACAACTTGCTTCTACATCACTTAGCATGTTCGCTGATCAGAAGTAAACAGAGAACTAAAGATTGCACAATTTACTTCTGCTGTCTAGGGCAAGTCGCATTTTTTTGCGGAATATTATTGCGCAATAATATTGACAGTCTAGGGGCCGCTTTAAACGTAAGAGGTCACAAGGTAATCTCAGTGACGTTAATCGAAATGAAATTAACACAAAACTTGATGGTTATAAAAACAATCGGCTCGTTTTTTTTTCGTCGTGATCCAAAGAAAAGATGTTCTCTCTTGTTTGGGTATTGCGTGCGGAGAGGATTTATTTGGGAGCCGGGGGCGTCACGTAACGTCCTCTGACTAATCATTTCTCTTTTCTTACTGCCGACGAGTATTTAATTACGAGAGCCGCCGTAATGAAGCCGTAATTTCACGACAGCTGATAGGACTCGGGATTGAGACGTCAAGTCTACGTGTGGTTATCTCGATAATCGGCGTAATTAAAAGGATATTAAATAAATTGTCGGCCGGTTCTTTGTCTACGTTCCCAGCGGGAAAAAAACAGTTATTTATTTAAGTGTTTACGTTTCGAAGCGCAACGCTTTTAATTAACGTGTAAAAGTTGTGTTTTGATCACTCGGAATGCTTTAAAATAGGAGAACCGGCAACAGTAAGTCGGTCGCAGCTGCAGCGGGGATCTGAATAACCACGCCTCCCCGACAAGCTTTGAGCTCTAAGTTTTGGGGCATAAAAAGGAAGTTCTCATAATTGGTACTGCTGCAAAATGATTTTCAGATTAGTGAGTTCACCTTTCCTTCAATTGAATTCCAAAATGGCCGACCTAAAATGCCCTGATAGTTTGTTGCTACACATGACCACGTGGCTATTGTAGCAGCAAAATCGACTTAGTCAAATCCGTTGTTTCCAAGCAGGTCTCGTTATGAAAGTACGCCAGCTCCCAAACTTCCGAGTGTATGTACGTTCGACTACACAGCGCGACGTTGTTGATGAGCTTTAACGCAAGCTTTCAAAATACATTTCCTTTCGCCGGCGAGTTTGTAGTTTCTCATATCACACGAGCGCAGCAAACTTCGGCGCCGAACAGATATATGTTTTCATGAAAGCTAATCAGACGCGAGGGCGTAATTGAAACGGATATACGACGAGATGCGAACTTTTTGAGGTCGGATTACCTGAGAGCATGTAATCTAATATTTTGCTTCGATTTTGGGGGTTCCCTGAATAATTAACTCAATTATGTATTTACATTTACATTTGGAGTTACACAAAATGTAACGCGCTTATTTTTAGGTTTAATTGACAAAATTGTTTAGATAGCATTTCACAAGTACGGTCATCGACACAGGCTTAATCGCCGCGGAAGTTGTCTAGCATGAATTCCCGACGTCTGCTTAGCTTGCAGGTCAAATTCGTTTTCGATCGATGGAACTTGTGCAAAATTAACGTTTTAGTAGAGGGAATTCCGTGCTGACAAATGAAAATCAAGTTGTTTGAACTTACTTAAGAATGCTACACAAGAGTTCGTATTTCATTCAAAACAATTAAAGTGCTCGCTCATTAAACGTGACGCTCACAATTTTGGAATATCGATTTTTGGACCCGAACCTTTGGAATCGCACTTTGTAGCATCCGCCACGGGTGGTATAAAAAGGGAAATTTGGAAATCAAATGGGGCAGTAGTTGGTTAGTAGTTAATCAATGAGTTGTACAGTCGGAAACAGTCGATAGGCAGTTTCCAGAGTATTAATTAATATAATTAGTTTAATGTATTTGGTGAATTTTATTTGTGACTTCTGAATCGGTTTTGTCGAGTGTGATGCAAGGAGGCGAGGTAATGTAAAATTTAAATTAATTATTATATTTCGTTCGCCAATACCCTGTCCTGCAAGCGAGTGCTCGATATAAGGGAAAACGTAACGTGGTGGTGACCCCCTTATAACATAACTACGTTGACTATATTTCCCTTACAACGTAACGTGATGGAGGCGCACTTAAAAATGGACAATTTATTTCTTTTCGGGAACCAACGTTTTCTATAACGTAACAAGGCGGAGTGCACCCCTTCCGTTCTTGACATGGTGTAAGCGCCGAAATTATAACTTTTGTGTAAAGGCTTAAGAATATCTTATCGTGACATTGTTTAAAAAAAATTATATTTTTTTGCATACTGAACGTGTCTTTCATCTGCTTGCGAATCCTGAAGCTTCTTTCTTCTTTGGCCCGAAAACAAAATAAACATCCAGACATTCGGATGGGGTCCGGTAACGAAACCATTATTTCATGGCCTCCGGCTATTATCGGCAGGTGTTTGAGTGTGCGTTTGACAGCGACGTCGAGCGAATCCCGTCGAGGAGCAATTCACGCCATTCAACGCCAACAAAACGTTGTTAATTATGTGAGCGGACGAAATAATTTCCAGCGTTCGCCGAAAACAAAAACTTCCGCGACATAAATTCGCCCCGGACGAGCTCGCAAACTACGATGTGCCGTTTTTGCCCTCGCCATTCGAGACCTGCGGTGCAGTTAGCGCCGGAAAAATTAATTACTTAAATGAGGGATGTGTACTTCGTTGCGAGTCGAAAATTAGTCGGGGCATTCGTAATTATTTTTACGGGGAAAAACTCGTCGAGTTAACGTCACAGACGCGGCGGGGTTCATAAATTTTAAGTTGCATTATGCGTGACATTACAAAAAACAATTTTTTTTAGGCATAAGTCCCCAGAGGGCTAGGACACGGCCAACTAAGGCGTCGGGATTGAGATACGCCCTATCAACGCGCCCACACGTCAAGAAGGACGTACGGACTGGGTTGCAAACTCCGCACCCCCCTTTGGTGAAGGCGAGAGACTATCCACTCTCTACTAGCTCTGCAGGCTGGTGCCCGAGACGTAGCTCACCTGCCGTGATGGAGAACCATCCCTAACCTAGCATGCGGGCTTTCAACCACTGCCACTACGAGTTCAACCCAGCTCGACCTGTCGGGAACACACTGGCAAGCCAGCGCACTCCCGGGGTTTCACCGATCTCCATTGTACCGATTAACGTCTCGGTGGGACGTTTAAGGTCAAAGCCAAAACCAAGACCCTACAGATAGGGCCCTTGCAAACCTATACTCTGCTAGGACAACTCAGGTCGGTGGATTCGTTATGCCCAAAGGCTTTCAGCCAGGTCACGTGCCATGCAGAAGCAGGCCCGATCCCAACCTTTCACCGAGCCGTCATCCGCGCTCCCAGCTTCGTGCAATGCCGCCAGAATCCACCTCCTTTCATACTAATTCCTACATTCACCCATTAAGCACCTGGCGGCGCGTTCTCCTCTCAAAAACTATTCGCGCAAATTCACCCAGCCTATCATACTGTTCTCGACTATTCACATCCACTCTTCCATTCACATCCACTCGTGCACCCCACTCTTCCAAGCTTCTCATAACCTCATACAATCTACATTCAGTCAAGACTCTTGCTACCAATATTCCTTTTATCCACACTCACAGGGATAGATATCCGTGTCACACAGGCCCCTAACATGCATAAAGGCCGTTCAATAGGAAGCACAAAGGCATTCCCGGATCGAACAACTCACACCTCTCCGCCATTCCGACGTCCGGTATGAAGCCATGGGTAACCCTTCCTTTCGTGCTTACATCCCATCTATTCTGCCACCTCTCACGCAACCATTCATCCAGCACACCCCCACATCTTTTAGGACTTAGTGTCTTTACATCCTCCACACTCAACAAACCCTCACTCACTTGCCCTAAGGCCACTACCCCCTTCACCCTTCAGGATATCCCCCTACGAACAGCCTCCAGGAGGACCCACGGTAGCCTCCGTGGAGACGGTTCGACAGACCCGCACACGTGCATACAAGATCACACGCTGACACCTATTCATTAAATCCCTTGCATACCCAAACTTCATCGAATCACACCAGGCACTTGCACCATACATCACACACGCTAACAACAGACCCTTATAGAGAAGACGCCTGTTCAGCCCTCAATCATTCCTTAGGACTGTCACACTCAAATAACACACTTTCTCCACATACCTCACCACCATACCGTTCACACTAATGTGCGGGCGCCTATTACCTGCCAGCTTCCCTTTCAACAACATGCACACAGTTTTCTCTTCAGAGACAGACACCTCCACACGCGCGTCCCACCTCAACATATGTCACATACTTCATCCATACCGCAACTCCTGTCTCCAGTCCTCTCTTACTGTCCGAATCCACCAGCAGGAGCAGATCGTCAGCATACACCACCAAATTACATCCGTCACCAGTCATTTCATTCAGCAAATCATGCATCATAAAATTCCACACTGCCGGACCACAGATCGAACCCTGAAGGCAACCCCTAGAAACCTGCCACTATAATTCTTTATTCGCATCTCTCACACATACACGACGCGACGATCGGAGATTCAGGGGCCAACTCCCCACAACCCGAATTCCTGGGCTTTCCAAGGACACTTGCCCACGAAAGGTTGTCGAACGCCTCCTTAAAATCTATAAACACTCAAAACATACTTCCTTTCACTCCCACCCACAAGCTCTCTGACCTCATGCCACGCGTCCTCAGTTGACCCGCCCTTTCTAAAGCCTGTTAGACATTTTCTCCTCGAGCATACTCTCCAGCCTCGCAACGATGATTCTCTCCAGATCTTGCCAAAAACCGGGAGAAGACAAATCGGCCGATACGATCTCGGGTTGATCCTAACCTTATCCGGGGAATTCAGGAGAATAATAACTCGTGCCCTCTTCCACATCTCAGGAAACAATCCCTCGCGGACACAGCCACCGTACATCGCAGAGACATAATCACCAAGGTCACCCCAGACCCTTTTAATTATCTTCGACTGGATGCCATCCATCCCCGGCGACTTACGGCCTCCTCGATCTCTCCGACACTGAAGTCCACACCTGCTCGCCGGACCACCAACGGGCTGCGAGGCTCATTCACCCCACCACTCATCAACACAGTCACGCTTTCACTCCAAGTCCTGGTCATACCTCCCTCATACACCAATGAACACACACCCTCCCTAGATCCCCGCTTGCCACGACAGAACTTATATACTTCACCCCAAGGATCAGTATTGCCTTTATCTTTAACAAAATTCATCCAATTTTCATTTTTGGCACGCCTCATCTTAATCTTATTCCTATATTCGGCTCTCAACATATCCAAGTCCGCGGACTCCCGCCTCCTATACCAACCTGGAATTTCCTCCTCAGAGCCCTCACCCGCCGACGAGCAATACGCAGATCCTCCGACCATCAAACAACCCTGGTAGCCCTCTCCCAAGGACCATATCATTCACCTCACGCACCCAACCAGTCATGCTCCGAACCATACCCTCGCAACCCCCACCCTCGAACTCCTCCACTGTACAGTCGCTCGTGGACCTATTCCTCGCCTCACAGCCGTACCTCACCCAGCAGTATACGAGACAATATAAAACAAATTGAAAATAATTTTATAATTGAATAAGCACATGTTAGTTTCTAAAAAGAAATGGTTAAATCAATTAATAAATTTCTCACCCTAAACCATCGTGCTAGGTACAGAGAGACGGACACTATGGCATTCTGTAAATGTCGATGTAGCCCTCGGGCTTGTGGAGATGCACCGCACAAGACGGGCACTGGCCGTCTGAACTGTTGTGCTATGCCATGGCTTTTTTATATTGTCCTTTTCATGGTCATTTCGACCATGTGTGCCAGTTTCTCTATGATTCACAAGGTCGGCCTTCTCAGTGCCGCTGCAATTCTTTGAATTTGCAACGCTCTTCGGCCAAGGTTTTTGATAAAGCGAGCCGCTGCTTACACAATCCTACTTAATCTTTAGGTTGCGCTCGATTGTATCGAGTTTAACTTATGTAATGAGCTTAATGATTATGAAATGCTCGATTTCTTACAATATAATTGTTTTATCTTATCATCATTTGCCGGTCGGTCCGAATCCGGATCCGATTCAATGACGCACATCTATTACTGAACCTGGTCGGCGATTTGACTATAGTTGCCTTACCTTAAGTATTAAAAATAATTATGAAGTAGCAATGTGTTTAGAGATTGGATGTTTCCAAATGCGAAAATTCCGTTCGTTTTTTGCTGGCTCCGATGCGGCAGCGAGCGCGAAAGGATTTAAAAGGATAATTGGCGGTTTCATCCACTGTGAACTGATTAAATCCAGATGAGTGTTGTCATGGCGACGATACCCGTGGCTTTTTATTTCCTGCTTTCCACCGTGTTGTTTGAACATCGTTAAGTCAGAAACATTCTGGTTTTGTGCAGAACGTACAAAAATATGCCGCGGCGATAACTAAATAACGAGTTCGTCCTTGTTTCTTTTTTTTTTTAACACGCCCCGAATATTCATCTGGGTATCTTTCCGAGAGGTTTCATTTTAAACTGCTGCATACAGGATGTTTCAATTTCAATGTTCGTTATATACTATAAATTGTAAAATCGCTCTATGTTTTTAAAATCCAGTCGTGAAACTTAACTTTTGCCGAATGCATGTACATACAAATACATACGTCATGTGAGTGTTTGAAAGTACACTTCAGCACTTCAGAGTTAAAATTGAAATATTTTTAAAAGGAGCATCGTCGGAAAGCTCGCTTCGACGGCCGAGGAGGGCGAGGGATTTTCTTTCCGACATGCTGGCGTTCGTAGATAAGTGATTTCCATCGTGCGCCAGTAATTTACCATTATGTTTTCAGTGCAGCAAGGAATTCCATAAGACGGAAATCATTGAAAGTAAATCGGTCGCGAGGCGAATGCGTACGTGTGAAAACCAATACTTATAGTACAGGGTGATCTAAAACATTAATCGATTTATTTTTAATTTTAGTTCACATGTTTTTAATGTCATCAGTTCATCGTCCAATTTGACATTAGTAGATAGGCTATGGGCGTTCTGCGCCAATTTTCCATAAGATTTAACATAGGCCTCGAAATTGCAATTTTTGCGCGGATGGTGGTCAGGGGGGGGGGGTGAGGTAAGAAGAGGGAGGGAGGTCGCGCGCAAGCGGCAGCAGAAGCGAGACGCGGGTAAGCCGGAAACAGATAGCAGTTTTTGAGCAGTTTATAAAATAACAGGTAAAAATAGGTAGCAGTTTACAGATATGGTAGGTAAGAGCAAAAATGACGTTAGGCATGTCACGTCATCGGTGCTCGGTTGTTGTCTCGGGTATTATATACTAGGGTGGATCGCAATTATATAAAAAAAAATTTTTTTTTCCAATTTTGCTTTCGGGGAGTACGCGATAGATGCTCTTGTAAGTACTGATTAAAAGTGTAAAATATCATTTAAAAAAATTAATTAGAAGTACTGCCCCAATGTCGAAATATTTTTCGAAAATTCACAAAAAAATACATTATCACAAAATGGGTTTTGTTCTAATTCCTGCAGATATATTTTACACTTTTTCAGATTAACATCAAGCGACTAAACCGTTAGTATAATAACTGCTACAAAAAATATCTAACGTTTTTATTTCTTGCGCAAATTATGTGTCATGAGGCCACCAACGCGCTGTTGTGAATAGCTATTCCATGGCACTTTGTCTTTGATTGCATTTGGGAGTGAGTGCATTTATTTTGGTATTTTGTGAACTTGTTTTTTTTGTGAGTTATTGTGAGAACCCTGGTGAGAATTATGAATTTGCGTAGAATGTGTTGAACTTTGAACATTGCATTTGTATCTCGTTTGATGGTCGAAAGGATAAAACGTTACTTATTGAGGGTGGACGCAGAAAAGTTGTGGTCGAAGAACACATAAGTTTTTTAAAAGAGCCTAACTCACAATACATTGGCTACATAGCTGTGAAATCTGGTGATTCTAAAACAATAGCTGAAGAATTGTTTGTATATTGGCTGGCAAAATCCATTAATTTGAAACAGATCACAGCCATCGGGTGTGATGGAGCTGCGGTGAACACTGGAAGTAAATCAGGTATCATCCGACTTCTTGAAGGTAAGTTTCAGCGTCCACATCAGTGGCTAGTCTGTCAGTTGCATGCCAATGAGTTAAATTTGAGACACCTTTTTGAACACCTTGATGGAACCACAACAGGTCCTACAAGCTTTAGCGGCTTGATAGGGAAATCTCTTAAAAAGTGTGAACATCTCCCTGTGGTTCAATTTTGTGGTTCAGCTTGCCAGATGTAACAAAAGCTAGAGACGATTTAAGCACAGACCAGTTATATTTCCTAGAAATATGTCGAGCCATTAACTTAGGACACTGTGACGATAATCTGGCAAAAAGGAATCCGGGTAAAATCTGCCATTCGCGATGGTTAACAACAGCCAATAGAATTCTCAGACTGTATGTCTCAACGAAGTCGCCATCGAAGAATCTGATGATTTTGACTGAATTTCTCCTGAAAGTTTATGCTCCTATGTGGTTCAAAATAAAAACACAATCCTCTTGCGTTTATGGTGCGAAACACCTACACGAAACCATCAAGTTATCACGTTATCTTCCAGAAAATCTGAAAAAAGTGGTAGACCCTGTAATTCAACGTAATGAATTCTTTGGGCATAGCGAAAACATATTGATAGCAATGTTAGGTGATGAACGAAGGTGCATAAGAGAGCTGGCTCTAAGAAGCATTATAAAAATTAGGGAACGATCGTCTGAACTCTCACCGATAAGAGCATTTAAGCTGCCACTATTTAATTTAAACGCAGAGGACTACATCGATTTGATCGACTGGAAAACGCCACTTACTAAACAAATAAAGAGTGAAACTCTTTTCCAAGCCATCACAAATCTCTATATAGTCGAAAGTGAAATTTTGTCTAAATTCCGTTTAATACCTTGCCATACGCAAGCTACTGAAAGGTGTGTTAAATTGGTGACAGAATCATGCTCTGCAGTTTGTGGACCAGAACGACGTGAAGGTTGGATTAGAAATAGGCTGGAATCTTGTCGGGTAATGTAATACCAAGAAGGACTACAAAACCGAATAATGTAGTGAATTATCCTCTCATTATTTAAACTGTATCAAAATTGTTTAGTTTCATACTTTATTTAATTAAGTAAATAGTTCTATATTACTACTTAGATTATTTTTATTAACCAATAAACTAAACCCTAGTTTCAGGCCTTTTTTAAAAGTTCAGTAAGCTTGGGGCAGTACTTCCACTCAAAACATCAAAATGCTTTCATAATGACTTTTAAAGGTATACTCATGGAGCATCTTTTCAGTACCCCACCGAAAAGAAAAGAAAATAAAAACATTTTCGATCCACCCTATTATATACTGTTACCTGTATTCGGAAACTTCTACCAGTCTCTGAGCAGTTAAATGCAGTTTATAGTTATGACAGGTAACAGTATAAAAGTAAATAAAAAGTATAAAAGTAGATAAACTGCTCAGAAACTGCTATCTGTTTCCGGCTTGCCCGCATCTCGCTTCTGCTGCCGCTTGCGGGCGACCTCCCTCCCACTTCTTACCTCACTCCCCCTGACCACCATCCGCGCAAAAATTGCAATTTCGAGGCCTATGTTAAATCTTATGGAAAATTAGCGCAAAACGCCCATAGCCTATCTACTGACATTGTTGACTGTCAAACTCGCCATGACTAACATTGCGGACAAAATACGCAAATTGACATTTGAAGAAGAAAAAATAGCCATAAATAATTACGTACTTTAGAAATGCGAGACTTCAGCCGAGTTGACGAAAGGAAATCTTCAGTCGGCAAATTAATATTTAAAATGTGCTTAAAGTATTAAACTAATCGGCAGGTGCGCAGAGTTCGTTCGCTCCTTGCCCGGTCCAAAAGTTCCTTCCCACTTTCCAACTCCTCTTCAAAGTCGGACGAATTAAACACGATGGCGGCTTAATAATAATTTCGGCGGCGGAATCGTCGATCGCCCCGTTAACGCTCCTCCGGGCTTCCGGAATCGGCTTATGCGCTCGGAACTTTCCGCGGGCGCAAGTTTTTAATTCGAACACATGCCGGAAACTATAACGGGCGCTTAAGAAAGTTCCCGGCGACTTTGCAAAATTGCTTTATACTCTGCCTCAGAGTCTCTTTATTAAAAGGAGAATTCATCCGAACTTCAACGTCTAAGGTAAAACCGATTTTCAGTGCAAAAAGTACACGATGCGTTTCACGAAGCCAACTAACTTTATTCTTCTTGACTACTTCGAAATTCACACTGAAAATACAATCGAAATATGATGATGCATAAGAACAAAGCGTCGTTTTTACTTTTGGAGTTACACAAAATTTAACGCGCGTATTTTTAGGTTTAATTAACAAAATTGTTTAGTTAGCATTTCACAAGTACGGTCATCGACGCAGGATTAACCGCCGCGTAAGTTGTCTAGCATGAATTACCGACGTCTGCTTAGCTTGCAGATCAAATTCTTTTTCGGTCGATGGAATTCCATGCTGACAAACGAAAACCAAGTTGTTTCAACTTACTTAAGAATGCTACACAACAGTTCGTATTACATTCAAAACAATTAAAGTGCTCGCTCATTAAATGTGACGCTGACAATTTTGCAACATCGATCTTTGGACCCGAACCTTTGCAAACGCACTTTGTAGCATCCGGCACGGCACGGGCAAAGGGAAATTTGTAAATCAAATGGGGCAGTAGTTGATTAGTGGTTAATCAATGAGTTGTATGGTCGGAAACAGTCGACAAGCAGTTTCCACAATATTCATTAATATAATGAATTTTTTTAATTTTATTTGTGACTTCTGAATCGGTCCTTGGGGGCGGCGTTTGGTCGAGTGTGGTGCAAAGAGGCGAGGTAATGTAAAATTCAAATTAATTATTATGTTTCGTTCGCCAATATCCCTGCCCTGCAAGCGAGTGCTCGATATAAGGGAAAACGTAACGCGGTGGCGACCCCCTTATAACATAACCACGTTGACTATATTTCCCTTACAACGTAACGTGATGGAGGCGCACTTAAAAAAGGACAATTTATTTCTTATTGGGAACCAACGTTTTCTATAACGTAACAAGGCGGAGTACATCCCTTCCGTTCTTGATAACTTTTGTGTAACAATGACAAAACTTTTGATTGATAAATAATTATTAATGTGGTACCGAACATGGCCACATGATGACTGAAATACGCCTTGAAATTCCTTGCTTTTTGTTTAGTTTTTTTTTTTTGCTGGTAATATTTCCGGAGCAGTACTCGTACAAGGACACAAGGAATATTGATGTCGCCCTTCATAATCTCCGGGCCGCGTAGTACATCAGGGGAGGATGGTTTTGTTTGAAGTCTGTGCTAGTGATTTATTCAGTTTAGTCGCAAGTTGAGGGCTCCATTTTTCCGCCGTCCCCCGGGGAGCTCGCCGCCGATCTTTTGAATATTGAACACGCCGGAAATATTACGGCGCGCACACGTGAAATATGGCGCGGTCATGTAACCGGATTAATCCTACGGGAGTGATCTATCGTTAATAGATGTTATGTTTTTAATATCGTCACTCTGCGTGATCCATAAACACGCCGAACGAAAAACAAAAATATTTTAGGTAGAACACAGAATGCCATTTGGAATAATACCTCGACGTTCCGGACGACGTGGTTTGGTTTCTCTACAAATTCCCAACATGCTTAGGGTATTGCCGAACTTAAGTTAGTTATGTCTTGACGACGAAAATTAGCACGGAGGCGTGCTTAAATAAAGAAATTAATAAGCTGGCGAAAAAATATACAAAGACTAGTAACCGTTTACAGGCCTCCGACAGGAAAGATGAATGAATGAAATAAAGAAAACATGCGTTACACTCTGAACCACGCCCAAGTATACACCTAATCTCAAACTGCCGGGACTAGGCTTGGACAGGCATTAAGCAACGCTTTTAAATGCAGGGGTGACAATTTTTAAAATCCGGTAAACAAAGTACAGTTAATCTTCATCTCTGTTGTTTATTATATTTGCAAGTGATTTACCAGAAGTAATTCACAACAAAAGTTGTAGCGTCCGTAAATGTGCAGATGACATAAATATTCTTTTAAGAGCAGACGATTTCATGGTCGGACTCTAGTGATCAGTTCTCCCTGTAAAGAGGGTGACATTTTAAAAAAAAATTGCTAACGACCGGTGCCCCCTAAATCGTCTGAGAAATAACACCGCCTACCACGTCGCATGTCACTCAAGAAATGTCAAAAATTCAGAGTTTCACAATACAGATATTAAAGAAGAACGTGGGCGTATTCACAAATTAACGACAGTTTCTAGGGTAACGAAACAAAGAGGTAAAGAGTCAATGACTCCTAGGGTAGATGGTATCGGTTACAGACGGGGAATTAATTCCTTTGACATCGTGCGAGGGGATCTGTTCAGATTATGTAGCGAGTAATTAGATCAGATTTTTCAGAGTGGTCGAGTTCTAGGGGTGCAAAATATTGCTGTGCTTCTGCATCTTTCTGAATCTGACAAATTAAGAATGTTTGCGTTCATCAATGGATTAATAGATTTTTGAATGAACGCGAACTGTTTGGCATACACTGCTTTGATGACGAATCGTTGCCGTGCTGATCAGAGGCGGCCGTGACGAAGCTTACAGTTCAGTTCTTCAGCATAAAAGATAGGTAACTCAAAGGCACCGCTCCTACGTTCGCTTTGTTGCACGGGAACGCGGATTACGTAAAAACCATTGTGGGGGGGGGGTTTAATTTCATTTCCAAAAGTATTTTAGGAAGAGTACACTGCAACACATTTATTTAATTTGTAGGAATCGACTTACGAATAGGAACTCGTCGAGATTTATACAGGGTGCTACAATGTTTTAGTTATTTATAAACACAATGTTTAATTCTTATAGTCAAAAGTGATACAGTGCTAATCTAAAGTTCCTTCCCTCCATATTAATTTGGAAACAAATTGAGACAGAAAATTAAATTGCTTAAAACATGCTGGATTTTAGCATATAATTATTTTATGAATTCTGCCAGATGGCGCTATACTCATTAACAACTTAAATGTTAGTTTAAATAGCAAGGTTTGTTTTGTTTTAGGTCGTTTCGAGGATATTTCGATTATACATCGCAGACCTCCTTTAATTACAAATTTCTATTATTTATTTTTAAATAAACGACAATTACTTATTACCGAATCAATCTTCCTGTTTCATTGTCCTCCGTTTACCAATCAATCAGGCTGCTTGATAATCACAATTAGTTATAATTAAAAAGTAATAATAAGAAAATAAAAATCAAGAGAAAATAAACAAATCTACTAGTAGACTTTTTTCACTCGATTTTTATTTTTTTAATTGTTAGCAGAATAACTGATTATTATTATTATTATTAAACGTAAAACAGTGAAATACTAGGCTTGATTCGGTAATAGCAAAAAGTATCTGCTGTTTGTTTACAAATAAATGATAAAAAATCAAAATTGGGCAATGTTGGATGTAGTATCGAGGTGTTCTTTAAATGGCCTCTAACAAAACCAACCTTGCCAGTTAAAATTTTTAAATTATTAATGGGTACAGCACCATCTGTGAACATTTGTAAATTAATTGTACGCAAGTCTTAAGGTTCATGTCCATAAAGTTTCGTTCAATTTTAGTAGCGTTAACTATTAGCCATTACATTCAAATCGCACAAAATAGCACATCCCTAATATTTTTTATTTGATAATTTTCTACCTTGTTTTGTTATAATATAGAAGAAACTTTAGAGTAGCCCTGTATAGTAAGTTAATTATGTACACAGAACGGACTGATCACTTGTTAGAATAAGACAAGTCATGCCATTTTGAATTACATAAAATTCCACTCTTCTTGCAGCTACATTTTGTTGAAAGGCATTTTCCTTTGCAACTGCATCTATTGAATCCTTGGCCGCCAGTAAAGGATGATTTCCTGACACATCCAGGAAGAGACACACTTACATTAGGGACATTCTCTTTCGATATGAAGTTTTCTCCACAAATGTTAAATTGGTTCCTGGAATATTTTTGTGCCAAGCGTCCTTCTTTGGTGCCAATCTCATACAAGTCTTTTTCCTCATCCACCTTCAAAATTATTCCAAGAATGAATTTTTACGGTGTCTCCCACCTGGCCTTTTGGAAACTTTCTTTCAGACATTTGCTTCATTTTCCTTGCTTGACGATCTAAAGCAGTTTTGACTTCTTCTCTCTTTCGCTTTTAATAGAAATGATTTGATTAAAAATGGCATCCTTCGTTGAAGTCCCTTCTAAAATAGCTAGATATGGTGTTGCGTCCTCTACTTGCTCCTGTTCATCCTGCTCCGTTCTTTCTCCCTGGTCTTGGTACACGTTGTCACCATGTGTTTCTCTTACTGAATCATTTGTCGTGTCAATTAAAGCTTCAAGTTCTTCTTCAGTTTTCAAGTTTACAACAGCATCCATGGAAAGTGATGAAGTCGCAAGACCAACTCTTGCTGTAACCCCAAACATGGACTGCACTTAATGCCTTCGCGGTGAGCTCTGTTCTTTATAAATTGGACAAACCTCAGACCTTCAGACCAACGCGAAGTTTAGTTAGCTTCTGTCCAAGTTGTTAGCTTATTTGGGCGTTCCATGGAACCCTGCGACTGACTGTGCCTCGGCTTGCCATGAACCGTCTTCAAATCGTTCCACATTGTACAAAGTTCTTCAAGAATCCGGTTACAGTACTCACGGCCAATGTCGCTCTGAAGAATGCTTGGGGGCTGTTACGTTCAAATCTCGCGTCAAAACATCGTGGCGATACAGCATCATTCAACTGCGTTTTAACACAGTTGGCAACCCTACATCCCTCCTCTTTACTACTCAACGCTCATTCGTGTGACACACCACGTGACTGTTTTTCGGTTTCGTATCCTAGCAACCTTCGCCAGCTACAAATTCGCCTCGAGTTCCTTTCTTGTTCGAAGTGTGTTACAAGTTGGACGTGTTTTACGTGCATAGTAAAATTATCGAAGTCTTCGCTCTTTGGGAGGAATAACTCATTTGCGGCTGTGCCGGAAGATCTCGTGATACCTTCGAACACATTTGGAGGTCATTTTAACTCCAGTTCCAAGCCCGGGAACGTATTAGCCCCAGGTAATGTAAAAAGTGCAATGGCGGGTGTATCAACCTTTTCCCTTTACATTCAGGCTTTTCTGTTTGGGCGCAAGTTTTAGCGTAGGCTTATGTAATCCCCGCAAGCTTTTGTTTTGGTGCCGCGACGAACTTCAGCTGTAGTCTGCCGTTCTGCGAGTAGCGTGGGTCCACCATCTTGCCGCCAGCGTTTCCCCTAGCCAAACCAGTTACCGGCTCGGTCAGGACCACTAGATGGCGTGGCCACGGCATAGACGGTACACTGACAGATATCGGTCGCGAGGTAACCATTTAAATTTATTGCGCATGCATTTTTACGAGCGAATCGTCGGCCAAATGCAGATATTGCGTTATTAAATTACTTTAGATTGTTTGAAGTCGAAGTTTGTCAATTGTAGACGAACCTAGCCTAGTTAAGTGAATTCATGTAATAGCCTGCATTTGTACAAAGTCAAAGCGCAAATAAAGTGTATTATTGATAACTTTAGCTTCGAGTTTAATTTTTACGTTCACGCACACCAGTGAGTAAAGTCTCGCCTCTGATTATTATCGATTCATTTTTTGCGCGATCTGGTCGATTGGAGACGTCGACTGATCGATTACGTTTTAGCTGAATAGTTGTCTTCTGGCGCCCTTAATAATTTTGCCACCTTTGATTAACCCACCCCTTTCTTCACTGTTGCTAGCTGGGGCTCAGCTGATCCGGTATCATCAGCAGAAGCTTGTCATCCGATCTGTGGTAAGTAAGAGGTAAGTAAATTAAATTTAAAATTTGGTGACATGCTCCTAAAATGGTAAAAATATCCAGAAGTGTATGAGCCACTTCTTCTGCTCGTTTGCTTTTCAAAGGGCGTAACTGTACGAACTTGGTAAGATGGTCTTGGTACACGGGAATGAATTTATAATCGGAGTCTGGCATGTCAAGTAAATCCACATGGCATCTAGAGTTCATCTCTTTAAAAAGCAGTGGGCGAGCAACGAGTCCCTTTTTTCGGCATTTTAGATTTTTTCCGGCAGGGTTCACATAAGTATAGTATCACTTGTTCTTGAGTGATGTTTTTGTATTTCCTATGCAGATCTTTCAAAATTCTTGTTCTTCCCCCATGTCCAGTAGCTATGTGCGTCTGATTAATTATTTTAAAAATTCCCTTTGTGTGTACGTAATATAGAATTGAAGATGACACATCACTAGCCGCGTATATTAACTTAAAAATATCGTACGTCTTTAGTCGTCGATAGTCCTCAGGTTTCTTCTCACTAGTTTTGGATTTGGACACACGAATCTTCTCGAGCAAAAGTTGATAACATGTATAATTTAAAGAAATTGAATAATAAAATATGTCGACAGATCTACGAATAATAATATTCATTAGGCTTATATAGAATTTTTTAATTTTCGATATTTTTTGTAATTTTATAAATTGTGTTGATTTCTCGACCGTCTCTTTTCATCAAAAAATGCCTAATCGTTAAATCTTAATTTTAGAAAGTTTTGTTTATTTAATGAGAATTTTTTAATTTTAATTTTTCTTATAATTTTATTTAATGAGATCTTTTTATTTTTGTTATTTTTTTGTAATCTTATTCAATGAGACTTTTTTATATTTACTATATTTTTTAAATTTTATAAATTTGTCGATCGTCTTTTGTTTTGTTTGTCTCTTGTTTAGTTTTCCATCAAAAAATGCCTAATAGTTAAATCTTAATTTTAGAAAGTTTTGTTTATTTAATGAGAATTTTTTAATTTTTATTTTTTTATAATTTTATTTAATGAAATCTTTTTATTTTTGTTATTTTTTTTTGTAATTCTATTCAATGATATTTTTTTATATTCATTATTTTTTTTAATTTTATAAATTTATAGATTGCTTTTTGTTTTATTTTTCGTCAAAAATTGCACAAATATCAAATTTTAATTTTAGAAAGTTTTGTTTAAAGATAATTTTTTAATTTTTATTTTTTTGTAATTTTATTTAATGGGATTTTTTTAATTTTTATTTTTTTTGGAATTCTATTCAATGAGATTTTTTAAAAAATTTTATAAATTTGTCGATCGTTTTTTGTTTTATTTTACGTCAAAAATTGCACAAATGTCAAATCTTAATTTTAGAAAGTTTTATTTAATGAAAAAAAAAAATAATTTTTAAAATTTTTATGATTTTTTGTAATTTTTATAATTTTTTGTAATTTTATAGAAAGTGAAAGTAGAAAGTATTGTTTATTTATTGAGAATTTTTAATTTTTATTTTTTTGTATTTTTATTTAATGAGATTTCTTTTATTTCTATTATTTTTCTTCTAATTTTATTCAATGAGATTTTTTTAATTTTTATAATTAATTTTATAATAATAATAATAAGTTATAAATTTTCTTTGTTTCTCGACCCGTCTTTTGTTTTATTTTACGTCAAAAATTGCACAAATGTCAAATCTTAATTTTAGAAAGTTTTGTTTATTTACTAAGAATTTTTTAATTTATAAATTTTCTCTATTTCTCGATCGTCTTGTTTTATTTAGCGTCAAAAATTGCACAGAAACTGTCAAATGTTAATTTAAAGAAATTGAATAATAAAATATGTCGACAGATCTGCGAATAATAAAATTCATTAGGCTTATACAGGGTATTAAAGTACTTGAATCATTTATAGTAATACTGCATCACTTTCCAAATTTAAACGATCCGAAATAGTGTTATTGTAAGGAAAACCGTCCCCAAGTTAATGTAATTAGCGAGAATGAGAAAAAAGAAGCAATATTTACAATTTCAATGATTCTAATCGGTAATACTCTGTATAGGTGAATCACATTCGATTTTAATAAATAACTCAATTTTTTGTGCAGTTTCTCGTCGCGATGGACGATTTATTCAATGCGACATTTTAGGAGGCGCTGACCGACGGCGACGTTTTGAAAAATGTCACCCTCATTGTAGGGAAAATCGACCCCCAAAAGCGCGTTAACGTAATCAGCGTGAAGAGCCCGTTCACCGGAACCGCGCGGAGCTAAAGAAAATCATTCCGTGCCTAACGAACAGCTGGCAACGTTTTCACATGCATTATGTCATGTCGTCCTTTGCAAGCACAAAGAAGCACAAAGAAAAGAGCGTCTTTGCGACACGATGTTTTACATTTTATGTGCGGCAAGCAGAGCGGGGTTTAGTATTAATTTGTGATTTGAAAAATGCGCCGGCAAGCAATTAAAAAAGCAATCGCAATAACTCGCCGCCGGTAGATAAGCCAGCTGAATTACAGGCGTTACATCGGATAAAACATTTAAAATAATTATGAAAGCGCCGATTTAAAATGCGCATTCATACACACACCCACACACACGCGCGCACGTCGGATGCCAATTAGCTTTCGCGCTTCGAAGAATTTAAATCATGGAGCTGGGGGGATCAAAAATACGTGTATTTCGTTGAACGCGCGGATCAGCTTGTCATCCCGCGTCAAGGACCTATAAATCCGGAAAATCCTTTTAATTTGTTATTGCGCCTGGAATTATTTTTTGCACGGTCACTGCCGCAAAAATACGATTCAAATTTAACGCGGCTCGGTCGTTAGCTACATTTACATTCAATGTAAATGTAACTTTCTTCGTCGCCTTCAAATAATCGCCTGAAAACCCGAGTTTATTTGCGCCCGAGGTAGCAAATATCTTCGGGCATTGTTAGTTTCATAAATATTTTACGTTGTATAACCGCTCTTCTTTTTGGGACAATAAAAACACGCTTGTGTACGAGCGAGGACGAGGCAATATCAAATCGTTTAGGAAGTGCGACCGGGAATTTCCCCTGGGCAATTAAAAAAAAAATCCCCGTCTACCCTACACTGCAAAACACTACCAGAAAACTTTAGTTTTAGTTTATCGACAAATTTGGGCACCCGAAATCAAGCCAATTATGTCGTCGTCAAGGAAATCAACATTAATTTGCAATTCACTCGGCCATCGCCTTATACATGGTTTTACTAAACTTGTGTCATTTATGGAAAACATGAGAAAATAAGGAAAAAAAAATTGAGCGAAATTTGCTATTCACTCGGCCGCCGCCTTATACAGGGTTTCCCTAAACTTGAATCATTTTGTTTGTTTGTTTGTCGTTGAAAACCTAACCCAATTGTCATTTAAACAATCGTCGATTATACATGTTAGCATCGATTCCTTATCAAACTAATCAGCTATACTATTGTGATGTGAATACATGACAGTAAACCTTAATTACTGACTCAAATTTAATGAGAAAATACGAGTTTCGAATTGATTTATTCGCCTTGTAAAGGTGGCAATCACAACAGTGTACAATTATTTACTTTTAACAACGTAACACGGCGGCAGCACGTCAGTAATCCAGTGCAATGAAGCGTATGAAGCAACGCGAAACGGGCGGGCCGACCGCGGGGATTTCTCCGCGCGCACTAAACTATACATTTTATAAGTGCACACCGGGGGAGATAACCCTAAGTGGTGCCGCCCTTAGATAAACGCGTTATGATCGCGTCGCTGTGCACCAGATTCAATGTGTTCAGATTTACTGTCGTGTGTTCAATCTTTCGAAGCCGATGTTACCTTTCTCAGTGCTTTATGAAATTTATCATTCGCAGCGAAGTGCATATCAAATCACCGTTCAAAGCGATGCTAATTACTTCACGAGTCAATTGCAGCGAGCCTCTTGCGAGTTGCGAGTAATTAATGCAGACGTCATTAGATTAACTAATAAATCGAACGCGCCTTGCTCTGGAAAGCATGCAAGGGGAGAGAATTCGAGTTCCGAATGAAAATCTAATTTCAGTTGAATAATTGTCTCAAAATCTGCGTAAAAAATTTCACGATAAGATACTCTCAAGCCTTTACCATATCAAGATACGAAAAGTTATAATTTCGGGGCTTACACCATGTCAATAAATTGTCCTTTCTTAAGTGCGCCTCCATCACGTTACGTTGTAAGGGAAATATAATCAACGTCGTTATGTTATAAGGGAGTCGCCACCATGTTACGTTTTCCCTTAAATCGAGCACTCGCTTGCAGGGCAGGATATTGGCGAACGAAACGTAATAATTAATATGAATTTTACAGTACCTCGCCTCTTTGCACCACACTCGACCAAACGCCGCCCCCAAGGATCGACTCAGAAGTCACAAATAAAACTCAACAAATACATTAAACTAATTATATTAATGGAAACAGCCTGTCGACTGTTTCCGACCATACAATCCATTGATTAACCACTAATCAACTACTCCCCATTTGATTTACAAATTTCCCTTTTTATACTACCCGTGCCGGATGCCACAAAGTCCATGGTCCAAAGATCGATGTTCCAAAATTGTCAGCGTCACACTTAATGAGCGAGCACTTTAATTGTTTTGAATGTAATACGAACTGTTGTGTAGCATTCTTAAGTAAGTTCAAACAACTCGGTTTTCATTCGTCAGCATGGAATTCCCTCTATTAAAACGTTAATTTTGCGCAAGTTCCGTCGACCGAAAAAGTAGTTGACCTGCAAACTAGAACAAACGTCGGTAATTCATGCTAGACAACGTATGATCAAATAAGTTCTGATTTTAAGTCGAAGAAGATCACGTGTCTGAAATTTTTTAAACACGAGTGCAGTGTTGTAACAGATACATCTTTCAAAGTATCTAGATTCAGATACAGATACTTATCCTAATTTGTAACTCGATACAGTTACATATACTTCTTATTTAAAAGTAACTAGATCCAGATACAGATATAGTATCAATGTATCTAGATACCTTTTAGATACTTTTGGATACATACATAAATGTATTACATAATAATAAAAATAATACTGTTCTTTATTTCAATAAAAAAATGACAAAGCATCAAAGTTTGAAATTGAAAAATGTAAACAGAATGAACAATTATCGTTTTGTGACAATAATAAAATTATACTGAAAAGTAGTCTAAACATCAAATGAACAAATTCACAAGTTCAAAATAGATTACACTGCGTACAGGGTGAATGACAATTGTACCGACAAAAAAAGCGCATAAAAGAATCGATGTTAGAGATTACGGGAAGAATGTTCGAAAAATTCTTGTGAACAGTTTATAAATTAATTAAAAAATTGCATACGAAATACGGCGGCCACGTACTATAAATGCGGCTGTATAATAGGACTATAAATATTTTTACTGACTCTCGCTCGCACACAATGCGACCTTGACAAACATTTCAATTTATTTTATTACTCGTTTAACAGCTGGGGAAGGCAAGTTTCTTTTACGCGACGTAATTATCAGTAATTTCTAAAATTGCGTACGAAATACAAATAATAAATTCGCAAATAAGTGTGTAAATAATTGTTTGTTAATTCGTGCGGATTATTTACTAGAGCGAAATGTACCAACCGTTTCGTCCACAAAAAAATCGCAAGGATTTAAATCTGGTGATCACAATGACCGGCCCGACAGGCATCTGATAGTAAATAAATAGTAAAAAAAACTATTAGGATACAATCTGTTGTTTTAAACGTCGCGTCGCTAGTATTATGCAAAATACTAATTGGTAATAATTATCACTACAAACGAATGATTACTTAATTACAGTTGCAAAGTATTGCTTAAACGAATTGGTTTTCTCGGAAAATGTGAAAAGATTTATTACACCTGAAGTTACCGCCGCCGACTATAAAAACTTTATGAATGTAATAAATTACCATTTTATTCCATTTTATTATATGAGAGGCTTTCACAGCCATACGAAAAAGGGATCACGTTTAAAAAATTCTAAGGAATAGTTCATAATTAATTAAGAATTTATTAAAGTTTTAATAGATTTGTATTAATAATTCCTCATGCACAAAACGAAATTATAATAATTTATATTCGAAACAAATTACGAATGAGTTTAATGATTTACTTGTTTACCAGGTCTTCAAAGTATTGTTATTCTTTGCGTTGCATAATCTATTTCAGGTAATTTGCTGCATACATTATTTGTCAAGTAAATATTTTCAAGTTCGCATTCACGTCGGGCGTTGACCTAAAAACGGAGTTGTGAAATTCCACTTAAAAGTCAAGTTCACGAAGTCATGCTGCAGTATCATAAAACTATAAAAAAACTTTTATGACAGCATTTATTTCGTTCATCTGCTCCTCGAACTTTTTACCAGTAACTAAAGTGGAAAGAATTTATAAACATTTTTCCCATACTCTCGGACATCGCTTCTTATCGTGGTTTCATTCTGTCGGTATAATTAACAGTCACCCTGTATATTCTTCTACTAAATATGGCTCTAAAGTTAATAGTAGTCGATATATGTATTTCCGTACGAAAACTTCTACTGTTGCTACGTACTCAGTTACTGATTTATCCGTTGTGGAAGTTTATTATAAAAAGGCATTGCACAATATAAAGAAGATCTTTCCATTACCGTTTAGCCTGTGTATTGGAAACTGTACTTTTAATTTCTTGTAACATAGGGTGAGATGGCTTAAAATAAATATTTTTATTTAAAAAATGTATCTGTGTATCTAAATGCTCAGATACATACATAAATGTAACTAAATACAGATACAGATACCAAGTACTACAATGTAACTAGTTACAGATACAGATCCACTGAAAGTATCTAGATGCTGTATCTAAATACTTGTAACTAGATATGTTACAACACTGCACGAGTGTATACAAATACGTCAATACACTAAAATCATTGTATATATTAGAATTGGTCGTTTCATTTTATTATGAACGTATTTGTGATTTCTCCGACACTACAAACAAGTTAACGACATAAATAGTGCAGAGGTCTTCATTGGCAAACCGAAATCTGAAAAATGTGACGACACGACGTCTCCGGTTTCCGCTACATAAAGTCCATTTGTGCCAGTCACAATGGCAGGGTTGCAGCTACGACGTTCCGTGAAAAGTCGCCGACGTCTTTGCGGTGGAGAATCAGGGTGAATGTCGCCTCTTTGTCAAGCTAACGACGGGGTAGCATTTAAAATACCTGCGCCTGAATAGGTGCATACCTGAGTCACGTTTTATTGAAGCGAATCCATTTGCGGTTTATTAACGTCGGCCAGTCATTTCAATTTTTTTTCTCTCAACCATGTCTCTAAAAAAATTACGAGCGACATCTTTTGAAAAATATCAGTAAAAGTAAATATCGAGCGGGGGATTCCTGGGCTACATAGATGAACGTGTGCATGTGAGAAATATGAGGGGCCATATGTTCCTGTCAGTTCCCATCGCAATAACGGAAACTATAATGACGTTTACACGTGTCATTCGCGTCAAACAAACCGCGCGCTCTTCCGTCACACATGCGTGTAAATTATGTACGGAATATGTAGCATTCCTGCTAATTATTGTGATTAAAACGGTACAGCTTATTTGGAAGTGCCGTGATCACTTTAAGACAACTCTATACAGGGTGATTTGTTTAACACCATCTCATTCTAGCAAAAGATGAATCAACTATGTAATGAAAGATTTGTCCCTCCACTCCAGCTGTGACGGTTCGTTTTCGCTTTAACGATTTTATTTTAGGGAATGTTAAAATTTTGTCTTCATTTAAGGGTCTATTTGATAACAAACTCTAAAGTTCTGTTTTGGCTTCACTGATCGCTCTATTCTGAATTCAAATTCTAAGGGCTGCCTTTTTGTTTCCTTTCTCGTGCGTGTAGATTGGTTAGGCTTACCATACGTCCCTGTTTAACCGGGACTGTCCAGGTTTCAGGCATTGGTCCCGGCCGGTTTGGTATTTTGTCCCGGTTAACGGTTGTATAAACTTAAAACGATAGAGACGCGCGAGCACAGAAGGCGCCTCTTTCTCTCTCTCTCTCAAGCTCAATTAGAGAAAGACAAAAGACTGCGACAAGAAATAGAAAATAATGAATTAAGAGAAATCGAGACCTGGTAATGTAAACAAAAACACAGACATCGCAATTTAAAAAAAAATACGTATTTCTTTTAATTTTAATTTTTGTGATTCGTCGGAATTAAACATAAAAAGACGGAAAAAGAGACAAAAAATTTGACAAAAAGACAATCACTCAATTAACAATTATGTATGAAACTTTTAGTTTTAATGTTGAGCACAGGAAAGCTATATCTTCAGGTATAAAACGAAATGAAACAGAAAAATATATATTTTCAAACTTAAAGATAGGAAAGCTATATTTTCAAATTGAAGAACAGGAAAGCTATATATTTTCAAGTCTGAAGAGAGAAAAGTTTAATGTTGAGGACAGGAAAGCTATACACTTTTCAGATCTAAAAAGAGGAAAGCTAAGTTTTCAAAACCAAATATAAGGAAGCTATATATTCAAGTCAAAGAATGTTTAAGCTTAAAGCTTTCGAAATTCGTATTTTCATACAAGGCCGTATAAATGTAAAAACATTAACAACCTTACATTTTCAAGTGTATAAGATCGAGAAGTTGTATTTTTTAATCCAAAAAAACAAAATAAAGCTATATTTCTTAAGGCAAAGTAAACTCATGCTTTCCAGTCACGAAGTGTTAAATGTGAAAATTTAGAAATGCTATATTTTTGAGTCAATGGTTGCCTACAAACACAGACAGAAAAGCTATTGTATATCAAACTAAAGATCGTCTGGAACCGAAGGCTTAGGAAAGCTATATTTTCAAGTAGAAAGAAATCGAAGCTTATTGAAAGAGCTATACACTTTTATGCTTGAAAATCGAAAGGATAATTGTAGCCTTAGGAAAGCTACATGTTTAGAAAAGTTATATTTTGAAGCCCAACGCTATCGAAGCTTACAGTCATAAAAAGTTATATATTTTCACGCTTTAAAGTCGAAAGGCTAATTGTGTCCTTAGGAATCCTACATTCTAAAGTCTGGAAAGATTAAACATATTCGAAGTCCGGAGAGAGCA
This sequence comes from Dorcus parallelipipedus, assembly GCA_958336345.1. Taxonomy (NCBI): domain Eukaryota; kingdom Metazoa; phylum Arthropoda; class Insecta; order Coleoptera; family Lucanidae; genus Dorcus; species Dorcus parallelipipedus. The sequence continues at coordinate 40,455,799 of OY284479.1, forward strand.
GCCATACTTTCAAGAAGACTTAAGATAAAATGTATTTGGAAACCTAAAGACTTAGGAAAGCTATAGTTTTTGTTTAAAGACAGAGAAGCTGTAATTTTAAGTCGAAGATTTTCTAAATCAGAAGACTTATTTCAAGTGGAAACTTAGAGCCATAAAAAGGTACATATACATTTTCAAGCTTGAAGATCGAAAAGCTAATTTTGGCCTTAGGAAAGCTCGCACATTTCCAAGTCGGACAATATAGGCATATCTTCAACAAGACCCAAAAAAATTGTACTTTAAGACCTGAAGATTTAGGAAAGGCTGTATATTTTTTTAAGACAGAGAAGCTATAATAATTTCAAGTGAAAGATTGACTCAATTACAAGACTTGGAAAAGCTACATATCTTCATGCTTGAAGTTCGAAAAGTTAATTATGGCCTTGGGAAAGCTGGCACATTTCTAAGCCTGGATAACGCACCCATATTAAAGAAAAGAACTTATGAAAAAATGTATTTGGAAACCTGAAGACTTAGAAAAGCTATACTTTTGGTTTAAAGATAAGAGAACCTATAAATACACAATTTAAAGTCAAAGACTGTCTACATCTGAAAACATTAAAAAGCTAAATCTTCAAGTGATTTCCCCTCCTGGGTGTCTAAGGGTGACAATACACATTTCATAAACAAAACGAGGTTTTATTTAAATAAAGAAAGGCTTTCATCTGGTTACCGCAATGTTTCATCTAATTTCGAGACGCCCTTGTATATGAGGTAATATTTTTTTTGGGGCAAATCAACCAATAATTATGCGACCCCCCCCCCTCCCGAGGGCGGCGTGGTGGAGTCTACCGTAAGAGTGTTATTGTAAATTAAACTTTTGCATTATGAAAAAATTTAAAAGGATGATAAAGTGTTGAAAAAAGTTCATCCCAGCGAGAAGTAGGAATGGTACAACAAATAATTAAAATAATTTAATTTTCTGCTTCAATGGACTTTCGGTATTTTGGGTAGCTTATCTATCTGCTTTTTTTTAAATAATGAAACATTTTTTGGTAGTAGCCTAATGTGTTTCTCTTCGCCCTATTCTGTTTCCCAGTCCTGTCTCGGTTTGGAGCTTCACGATTATGGTAAGCCTAAGATTGGTTAATTTCGGTTTTGGAACGAAAGGAAACGTGTTGGCGTTTGTTTGTTGATTCGAAAATAAAAATTAATATTAAAATCGCCATCTTGGTGTTCGTGACATTCCCGAGTGTAGGTCATTTTCGATTGCTGTAGAACCAATTTATGTGATTCGTGTCGAATTCGACCACCTAGCAGTCAATAGGGATTTTATACACTCAAGAAAGTTGATTGGAATATCGACAAGGCTTAAGTAGCAGATAAAACTCACGTTACGAACTCCAACTTCAATCACACAATCAAACGGATGTGTCACAGGTTTTAAAAGGCCCTTATTTTTAAACAAGCGGTAGGTCTTCCGATTCAACTTTGAATTTGTCAAACTTATCGTTACGTTCTTCCTTTAGCACGTTGTACGGGGCAGTTTCACGTTGTACGGGGCAGTTTCATACGTCATACGGAGCAGTTTCACGTTATACGAGGCAAATTGTAGCAGGTGATAGGCAGTAAGCAGAAAAGCCGTACGAGAGTCATCTAGTTCTGCTACCATGAAACACCGCGAAAGTTCGGACGTGCATGTAGGATCAAAGCCCTCTCTCAAGACTTCGATGTAAACGTCGTGATTTATGGCATCAGACGACCGGACTTAACGTCGAGCGGTATCATACACTTTTCATCCCTTACTTCGGTTAATCATCAATTACGCTGCATAATGAGTAGTTAAGGGCTTGAAAATTTTGTAATTGTATATTCCAAGCCACGGTTCCTTAAGGACATGTCATAATTTGCATAAAGAAAATTAATGACCGCCTCCTACTGTCAAACTGACAGGTGCTTATAACTTGTACGTCACCTTTGTAAGTCAAATAGGATATCCTTGCCGGTGTTTACGTGTTACACTTGCTCTGTGAATTTTATTTCGATCTACAGTGATTAACGTGCATTTACGTAATTTTCATTTAAAACGACCAGTAAACTTAATGTCGTGAATTGTCATACTTTTCTTTTAGATTTCTTTATACAGTATGTCACCGGATTGAGTTTACAATACGTATAATGGAGCAAAATTTTTTTAATTAAGATTTCATGTTCTGCAGTTCAGGCCTGCTTGGCGTGAAATGAATTTGTGCCAAATTTGACGCCGAAAGTCTTCAAGCTGGCGGAATTAACACAAGAAGAAGTAAAATCAGTGTAGGTGAAGTGGTCTTCCTTTTGAATTTAGAAGAAAAATTTAGTAAGATAAAATGATTCTCATTTCAAATTCGGGAGATATACCAAATTCCAACATCCTAGAAAAAAAATTGAATTACGGAATAATTAGGATTTCAGTACAGTTGTAAGACATTATTAACACTGTCAGGTGTTAATATGGACGGAGTGTTATTTGAATAATCATATTTTATTTGTTTTTGGTCAATAAATATATAGATGGCGTTAACATTTTGCAACTTTACTGAAATATTTATAATTTAATTAGTAATTTTCCGTAATTCAATTTTTTTTCTGGGATGTTGAAATTTGGTATATCTCGCTAATTTGAAATGGGAATCATTTTATCTTGCTAAATTTTTCTCCTAAATTCAAAAGGAAGACCACTTTACCTACACAGATTTTACTTCTTCTTGTGTTAATTCCGCCAGCTTGAAGACTTTCGGCGTCAAACTCATATGCTACATTCACGTGTGTAGTCCTAGCGGTAACACGTATTACTTACACCTGGAATAAATATAACGCTAGGTGGCGCCCCTTTCTTAATTAACAACTAGATAACGAGCTACCGACGCACAGTGGAGTATTTATATAAAAAAGTTGGACAAAATTCGAAATTTTAAACTTAATTAAGAACAAGAAAAATGTTTTTTCCTTATAATATTCTTGCATCTAAGTGACATGATAACTATTTTTGCGATATCAATTGTTTTACAGAAGCACTAAGCTGTTTCTAAAGAGTTGTTGAATTTTTTAATATTAGTGTTCGTTTCAAAACGCTGAAAGTTAAAGAAATTTATTTTTATTACGTTTATTAAGTGAATTAAGGTGAACATTATGAATATAGATTCAGAAGGCAAGTAATTTAATTACGATTTTTATACCATCTTTTTTATAATTGAGTTATTTCCATTGTCTGTCAAGCTTTGTCGAGCAATAAAACTAATGGCAATATAAAATTTAACATTTGTTAAAACTATATACAAAAAATCAAATTCCGCATTCTTCCGCAGCACCACTTTTAAGGCATTTGAAATCATTGATATTGCACGCAATATTTTGTATGCACTTCTCCATATACCTACGTTTTTTTGTTTTAAATAATTTAATATGAGTAAGCCGGTTGATACATAGGGATTTAACAAGGGAAAGTTATAGGAATGTATTGATTTTTAAAGCATCTTAATTTTAAATTTATGATATTTTAAACATTATTATTTAATTAAGAAAAAATTTATTGGAAATCTTTATTTATTTTTAATAGCATATTTTAGCAATCCGAATTTATAAGTCTGTTGGTCCAAATTGTTTGTTCGAAGTTCATAACCGCAGGGTTGCGAGATCAAACCTCCAACCCGCCATAATTTTTTTTTTCTATTGACACTTTTCACACTTTTAAGTCTTTCTTTAAAATATTTGAATATTGTGTCAATCTTGTTTTGTTTGTTTTAGTTTTTTTTTAATCTCTTATTCAAAAATTGCATTTTGATATTCAAATCAGCTGCAGCTTACGAAATCAAATTCATCATTTATTATTATCTTTTCATTTTGCCCGGAATTCTAATGATGGAAAGCCTCAGTTTAGAAAACGGAATTTTAGTTATCCATCTGTACTTTCAAGGAAGTACATAGTTATCGTCAAATTCATGTAACATTGCATTGATGGAAATGTAGATATTCAAATTCCTGATGTGTGTAGTCTAAAGTTGCTTAAGAGCAGCTTTATGGAAAAGCTGATAGAGTATAAATTAATTTAAAAAAAATTATATTACTATTAAAAAAGAGAAAAAGAAAAGTGTCCTCGCGCTCGTTTAGATTAGATCTCATGTTCCTACAATTGCGAAACATGAGCAAATAATTTAAACCTCAAGAACAGTTTATAATTTCAATAGCTATTAAGCTTATACAGAAAAAAATTATTACTTTTTTGTATTTTTAAACAATTAACAACTAGAATAGCACAAATTTAGAATCAAAACAAATTCGGAAGAATTTTGGAAGACTATATACCTTTTGGTATTTTTTTCGAGTTTTACTTTAAACGCCATAATCTTTCTGTGTATAACCTATGTTAAATCCCTATGTCCTATTGGCACATGGACACCCGGTATGTTTATGGACTAGCTTAAGTAGAAATTCTTGGAATCTAAATGGATACTTTAAGTTAAAGTATCATTAAAGTGATACAGTCGATTATGAAAATAGCCTTTAATATGAATTGATTTATTTTTCATAGGTACAAATGTTGTAACAAGAAAGTATCTCTACCAACTAATGCAAGGATGCCCGAAAAAGAAAATAGATGATAAGACTATATTCATGGAAAATAAACTTGCACATACATTCAAATATCCAAAACAAGAACTGGTTGAGTTAAAACCGGTCATTAAAATACTTTAAGCATGAGTTTAAACTTAAATGGTCAGCTGCTAAATACAACGACGAGATATTTACAAAAAAATATGGAAAATGGCTTAATACTTCGATGATATTGTGTCCAAGAAAAAAAGAAAATCGAGGAAGACCAGAAAAAGATTTTGCGGAATTATGCGATAGAAGCAAACGACGAAAAACGGAAAATTTGAGGAAGAATGTATTTGCCGATGAATTAACTTATGCTGCTTATATGAGACAACGAGCTGAAGGAAACTTAGGTGTTTCGAAAATTATAAAGGATGTAACTGAAACGCCAACAAAGGCAACCATGTTTCTAAAAGCTATGACATCTAATAAAAATTCCATTATAAAATATAACTCCATCGCAGGCCTTATCGATATTTGTCGAGGCGGATCTTACGAGAAGACAATGGGAAATTATTCAAGGTGCTAATAAAGAAATATATCCTTGCTATTCTGTTTTAAAAAGAGCTAAAAAGGAGTGTTATCCACAAGAAACTGCGATTCGCGTCACGGATAGTTGTGCGGAAATCAAACTACAGGATTTGCTTGATCTTACATCTTTAAGATTGTGCAAGTACTTGGACGAGGTATTATATAAGTTAACGGACGAAGAAAAATATAATTTGGAACTCTTATCAAAATAGTCAATAATCAATTTAATAGTCAATAATCAATTTAAACAAAAGTTTCAAAATGATATGGACAGTGATGCGAACATTTTTCAAAGTTCATTTGTTCCTCTAAGATTAATAAGTAATATTAATGAACAGAAAAAAAATTATATGGAAAAATCCAGTACCCTCGTCACCAAGATATTGCAGACCCATCAGAATACGTTTTGTTCACGAAACTAAAGACATAACGAACGAAGAGTTTAAGTATATAGAAGGTCAAATAGAACGTTTGAAGAAAACAGAACTGACCATTCCCACAGGAATTAAACGCATCAAGCACATTTTAATGCCTACTATGGTAGATGCAAAAGTTTGCAATGCTGCGACAAGTACATCTTCTACAATGAGATGTTACATATGTGGTGAAACGTCGAAGAATTTTAATAATTTAAATAAAAAAAAGGTTAATTATTATCCCTGAAAAATTCACAGGGTGGTCACAGTATGGAGTCGAAAATTTAATGAAATGTATCCGCAGTTACTGCCAATAACAGAAAAAAAAATTTTTGAAGATTTGAACGTAAATTTTCAAGAAGTAACAAAGTCAGACCAAAGAAAACTACATCTGCTCCTGTAACTATCAATGAAGCAAATTAAATTTCTCTATTAGCATTCTTTGAAGCTTAATTATTTGTTAATGGTGTAACTCAATAAATATTTTCATTTTGTCGACACTTACTGCGAAAAATTGCCATAATTCTAGCAAAATATGCCATTAAAATAAACAACTATTGATAACAAGAAAACTAAAAGAAATAGGTATAGGGAAAGCTAATACCAATCGATGCGATGATGTAGAATTTGATTCTGCATCTTATGATGTAAAAATATATAGGGTGTTCCATTTACGAAAATTGAGTTTTAGTCAGTTAAACATAATGAGGTTCGACACCATATTGTGACCACCCTGTGAGTTTTTCAGGGATAATTCGGATATGATTTGAAAGCCTAAACATTATACTTTCAAACGACATTTTTTGTATATTCCCTTCCTCGAAAACTTTTAGTAGGCCCCTCAACTTGGGATACCCTGTATTTGCGGACTGTGGGTCATATGCTATGAATCAGTTTGTGATATTTTGTTTCTTTTGTACGTTTTCATGTGAAATTATATTAAATAATTAGGTTTTTTAAATTTCTAAGTACCTTCGGATATTTTAAAATCACTAAAATAATTTTGTCCAGCTTTTTCGTATAAATACTCCACTGTGCGACGATCCTATTGTGTAGCCCGCTCCCATCTCCACTGAGCTGGGCATAATTTCAGGTAGGTTGTTCACCAACGCAAAGGAGTTCCCCCAATTTTCGCAATCTACTCAAGGTCGACTATTTTGATATAGTTTTGGTATAGTTATAAGTAGACTTTTAATTGGAAATAATTGAGCAATAAAACTCTTATCAGCTTGTCTCTGTAGGGGCAGCTGTTTTTACGCATTGTGCAAAATGCAATGCAAATAAAGGGAAACATTTTTCGATCGTGCGGTATAATTTATTCAGCACGTCGAATTCGTTTCATCGAAACGCATTATTCGACAAATCTAATTCCGGAACGGCATTGTACGCTTGAAAAGACGACAAGCAAATAAATGCAAACAGACTAATCCCGTGCCAGTGTCACATAAGACGTACCCCGTAAGAACGCAACAATGAGGGCGAGCGCGTCCCACGTTTGCGTGCCGCATGAGAAGTTGCTTTCAGCGCGAGATTTTCGGCTGCCGGTAAATTAAACAATTATAAACGGCGGGATGTTCACTCGAGTGGATGATATGGGATGGTTTCATTAGGATTCCGAATTTTGGTAGACCTACTACCATCTCTCAGTGTCGTTCACTCACATGTTGGTTCGGAACGAAAGTGCAGCTGGGCTTTACGCATGAGTTAGTTTCCTCCTACTGTGCTTTATTTATTTATTTACCTTGCGGTTTACCTTGTGCTATTCACCGACGCGACGGAGCAAGGGTTTATTATATCGTGCGATTTTCTCTTGCGCCGTTATGTGGTGGGTAACATTCGCGCGCGATTAATCACTCCCGGAAATGTACGTAACGTAACAATTCACCCGCCCACCTCCGGAGGAACTGTAACAGATCGCCCCTCTTGAAAATTTCTTGCGGGGCGCAATCCGCTCCTCGTAGACCGTGTCTTACATAGTTAATTACCTTGATTTGTCAGCGGTGAGTAAACACTTGCACGCCTTGCGTTCGCCGCGAAGAAGTTTCTTTGGAGCGCCCCCAGATGTTCGCTCATGGTAATCACAATCAGTCGTGATCATAATGAAAGAATGGCGCGACGCTCGGGGAGGGAATATTCCAGCCAACTGCACTTGTATAAATATGTGTAATATAAACAGCGACAAAAGTTAAACACTAAATTTCCACGAACGTTGGAATTTGCATGTGAAACGCGAGCTCCAAGTTTCCTCCTCCGCTTGCGAATTTCGAGAGATATGCCCGTCACTTCTTTGTTCCCGGATTAAACACTTCAGCTTCCGCATTAATTGCGACTTCCTCGCAACGCCCTAAATTATTAATCGCTTTATTTTAAACAAATCGACGCTTTTGCCAGTAAATAAATAATAAAGACATGGGCAAGCAAATGAAAAAAAAAAAAATTAAATTTGAATATTGAAGCGCAGCCCCTAACACACGTTTAGATCCTATTTATGGAATCACGTACGACGGTGATTGAATATTCATGGCACGTTTTAATCTCATCGGGCGAAGTTTACCTTCTTTTAGGGTGATCGGAAACAGTGTTTGGATTGCCTGTCAAGTTGCTGACAGTTGAAAGAAAATTTCAGGATGGTGCAATGCAGCATTCTTCCAATGTGATGGCGGGCGAAATTCCACCATTTAAAAATTTTATTTGGACTACTTTCGTTCTGCCCCCACAAAATGCTTGTGCAAATGCCAATCTATCTAAAGTGACAGACAGCGTTTGAAAATCTGGTGATGAAACGCCCTGATATGTCGCGTGACAAAATGCGGACGTGTTTTTACCTCTTCGCTCGTCCATCCGACGTATCCGTAAAATTAATAATAACGGATTCGGAAAGCACTCAGGGGGCGCAACGCAAAGTGTCACTCAAGATTATTGCCATCGGAATCTACCGGCCGATCAAAATCCTGGTCCACCTCTTTGATGAAATATTAACGACTTCCACGTTGCAGAAAAAAAGAACGTCAAGAGCAAGTTAACGTCAATTACGGGGCCTAAGTGTGCCGCTTTTATCTTGCCCGAAAGACGACGTGGTAAGATCGATGGCACATCCAGACCTATACCGATCCATCAAGGCATCAAGTGAATAAGGTTGCACTCGCAAAGGCAATCTTTGAAAGTGTTTGGAGAATTGATTTTGCTTCTCGAATGTAGGAAAAACTGTCCACGTTGGAGACACGTGATTATTAAACATATATATAATTTGATGTGTATAATAACCAGTTATTTTACATAATAATTAACATGGCTAGCTAATATGGTAAATTGTTTAAAATCAACCCGCGTTACTGATCTCGACCTGTGATCTCGACCTTTCTCTTTGAGAGGCAGTAATCGAGTCTGAACACGTTTGAATTACTGATCCCCTTCTCTTACTCAAACGCGCAGGACATTCCTTTTAAAAACAAATCAAAATCAAATTGCATAAAATTAAACTAAATCAACCTGTTTTTACTTCTTAAAATTAAAAATTCGACAGTATGAAGCGACGTGTAAATCTTTGCCGTCAGCAAAATGGGCACCATTTTCAACAACTTTTATGAATATGCTTTAACATTAGAATTTTTCGTTAATATACACGTTTCTTTAGCCTGTAGCGTTTTGATGTGTGTGTCGATTGATTAAATAGAAATGTCATTTTGATTAATCAATTACTTTAAGAAAAGACATGCGTTCACACTTCCAAAGCCTACTGGGATGACGGAACTTTATGACAACGTTATTATTTATAATCCATTCACGATCTTTTTAGACTCAGAGTAGGCCATGTTATGGTGACATGTTTGTTGGTACCTCCAAGTGAATATGCTCCATTTTAATTTTATGGTTATATTTTTGAAAACTGACGCCAAAAAACATTGATGATTTTGAGCATTTTGACTTAGTATTACAAAATCCCAAGTAATTATTTGTTTTAGTGCTATTATTTAACTTTCTTCCTGCCATCGTAGAGTATAAGAAGAAATATGTATATAGTCGATGGGACTGACATTAAAGTGTCAGAATTTTACATTTGTCACATTTTCAGTTCTATCAAAATTCATGTACGTAATTTAACGAAAGAAAAGCATGGACCTTTAGACTCTAGACCCAATTCATAGACGCAAACAAGGAGTTCAAGCATTTACTATATAGAACAATTTTTATCAACACAGAATCAAAATTAGATTATTAACATGATATTCAAGGAAAATATAAAATGGCATTTCATTCCTCCCAGATCTCCACATTTCGGAGGAATTTGGGAGTCTGCAGTTAAATTATTCAAGTATCATCTTACCCGTGTGTTAACCAACATCGAGTTAAATTATGAAGATATGTATACACTCTAAGTACAAATTTAAGGTATTCTCAACTCTCGGCCTATTACACCCTTATCCAGCGACCCCAACGATTTATTATTTCTTATTCCCGCACATTTCTTGATTGGGGATTCCATAAATGCAAACACAAAAGCCAACTTATTTAATTTAAAGGTAAATTCTCTTTCTCGCTGGTAACATCTACAACAGCTTCGATGCCATTTTTGGAACAGGTGGTCAAAAGAATACTTAAATTTATTCCAAACAAAAAATGAATGGAAGCTTTCCAAAGGTCCTCAGCTGGAACCGGGTGTTTTAGTATTGCTGAGAGATGAAAAAGCTCCTCCTATGCAATGGACAGTCGGAAGAATTCAAGTTGATCCCGGTAGTGATGGAAGTGTTAAGAGTCGCGACAGTGAAAACTTCACGTGGTACGACCCCCAAAGCAGTTTCAAAATTATGCGTTCTACCTCTAGACCAGGACGACTGATTTAATTGTTATTTTCGTTGAAATCCAAGGCTTTCAAGGCGGGCGGAATGTTAACGCAAGTAACTTAAATGTAGTAGTCCTTGGAAAACATTTGTACCATAACAACGTCAATAAAATATTCTATTCTAAATTCTAGTCTGCGTCAAAATGAATCTGTGCAGTCAGCTAACGAAGAACTGGATGACCCGCTTTCTAAGAGCTTGGCTGAATTCCGGTTTTTGATCGAGCAAATTGAGGCATTACAACGTGAGATGAGACGATTGTTAAAGCGACAAGCTAGAAAAAAGAAGGCGAACATCAGTAGAAAATAGCGATGAAAGAATTTTGGTGAAATAGAAGCTTCAGTTGTATTCATTATGATGCTGCATATCACACATTTTTAAACTAAAAATAAATTTTAAAACGTCAAAGCGAATTTGCTAAACTAACATTCTTTTCTACATTTAAAGTTGGTTCTTGTCCGATGAAAATTGTATCACAAAATCTTTTAACCGGACACTAAATAGCGCACAAGCACTTAACGTTTCGCCATCGTTCGTCCGCTCATTATACATACATACATAAAGTGATCATATGTCCCGTTTTCAACGGGACAGTACAGTTTTTTAAGGCACTGTCCCGTTGTATGCGAGGGATAGATAACTCGGGATGTCCCGTTATAAGAGATCTTTGCTGTAAATGTCCCGTTATAAAGATCTTAACTGTAATAAATCAATATTAATAATCCAGTAAAGCTTATGTTTTCTTTAAAACTTTATTTGCAAAAACTGAATTGACCCCCCCCATTTAAAAAAATAATGTGATGTGTATTTGACATCAAATTAATCAGAAAATTCTAATTAAATATATATCTAATTTTTAGTTAAAACATGTAATTAATTACAGTAACATAACCTGAAACTAATGTTAAAAATAAATAACTGGTAATTTAACAACACTGCTCTCAAACTAATGAAGATGAGATTTAATTTAACAATACTAATAATAAACCAATGAAGTTAATGTGTTCTTTAACATTTTATTTACAATATATATATATACAGGGTGGGCCAACAGTGCGTGGGCGGAAGATTGTGGCTTTATTGTTGAATATTTTTAAAATCTGTGTACGCACTAACATACATATGGGTTAGATGCACAATCTAAAATTATTTAGACAAATACAGGGTGTCCCGTAAGAGTGTGGCAACCCTAACTTGTGTTTTTTTTTAATGGAACACCCTATATATAATTGCACGATTCGATAGCTCGTCATTAGTGGATGAAAATAATACAGGGTTTTTTTGATCTAAAGTTTATGGTTCTCGAGATATTGATGATTTATCGTTAAAAAATGGCAACATTTGTGACTCTGTAAATTATTTATTTTTAAATATTTGACTTTGAAATTTGGTAAATACATTATCTAACTATTGGGAAATAGAAAGGCATGCACAATCGGAAATTTCTTTTAAAACTTTATACAGGATGATGCATTACGCAAAAGACCATTTTTCTAAAAAAAATTAAATGGAACGCCCTGTATGTAATCACACTATTTTAAACACCTTTTGTTGAAGTTTCTCACGGCATAAGTTTTTTTATGATTGGCTATTAAACTTTAGATGTACGAATTTTTTAAAATTATAAATTTAAAAAACGAAGCTATGATTGTAATTTAATAACGAAAACCTAAAGTTTCTTTGATTCATATTCGTATATTACAGCAACCATAACAACAAACTAAAACTTAACTAACAAAAAAAACTTAATTAAAACATGATGTGTCATATCCAAAAATTGGGTAATATGATGATATGTAATAAAATAATACGTCCCAACTTTTCCTCGATATTTTATGACGACCGGTTTCGGTTTAATGAACCATCATCAGGTCTACAACATCGGAAAAAAGAGAAATTAACAATAAATCTTAATACCTAAAGACATTTTTATACCATTTCCACTTAGAAAGCCCACTTTCATTTAAATTCTCACTCTGTTTAATCTACCTGGACATCCAGGACTTTAGCCCCATTGAGCCGCACCCTGCGTCCGTTCTCCAAATAGATCAGCCTTCGTCGTCGTCTCTGCTTTTGCTGGACCCCAACAGGACAATGTTCCGCAGTGAGCGGAAATCCAGGCTTCTTGTGAAACCTTTGCATTAATTCGCAAAACTTGTTCCCTGCCGCCTCTTGCAGAACCGTGTCTGCCAACACCTCCTGCTCACGGTATTTGTTTTGTTTCGTTACTGCTCATGTTTGGTTTCACTGCACAATTATACTGTCACTTTGTTTAAGAGTAAATTTTAAATAATTGATCAGACGCACCTAGCTACTGGACGTGGGGGAAGAACAAGAATTTTGAAAGATCTGCATAGGAAAAAACATCACTCAAGAGCAAGTGACACTATACTTAACATTATGTGAACCCTGTCAGAAAAAATCTAAAATGCCGAAAAAAGGGACTCGTTGCTCGCCCACTGCTTTTTAAAGAGATGAACTCTAGATGCCAAGTGGATTTACTTGACATGCCAGACTCCGATTATAAATTCATTCCCGTGTACCAAGACCATCTTACCAAGTTCGTACAGTTACGCCCTTTGAAAAGCAAACGAGCAGAAGAAGTGGCTCATACACTTCTGGATATTTTTACCATTTTAGGAGCATGTCAGCAAATTTTAAATTTAATTTACTTGCCTCTTACTTACCACAGATCGGATGACAAGCTTCTGCTGATGATACCGGATTAGCTGAGCCCCAGCTAGCAATAGTGAAGAAAGGGGCGGGTTAATCAAAGGTGGCAAAATTATTAAGGGCGCCAGAAGACAACTATTCAGCTAAAACGTAATCGATCAGTCGACGTCTCCAATCGACCAGATCGCGCAAAAAATGAATCGATAATAATCAGAGGCGAGACTTTACTCACTGGTGTGCGTGAACGTAGAAATTAAACTCGAAGCTAAAGTTATCAATAATACACTTTATTTGCGCTTGTGACTTTGTACAAATGCAGGTTACTACATGAATTCACTTAACTAGGCTGGGTTCGTCTACAATCGACAAACTTCGACTTCAAACAATCTAAAGTAATTTAATAACGCAATATCTACGCAATAAATTTAAATGGTTCACACCAAACAAGCGAAATGAAATTTTAATTCGACCTTGAAGCGGAATCAGATCAATTTTTGTTGGATCGAAACCTCAAACCTTGACCGTCATAAAATGCTCGCTCATCTTGACTTCATGTCTTGATTTTTTCAAGCTAATGTGATTTCAACGCAGATCAAGACTCACTGAACAAGTAATTCTTGATTTCTGCAGAGAACTGGAACTTGACGGTTCTGATTGTTGACTCCCACAACAACTTAACTTAGAGTTAAGACCAATTTCGTCGGCTTGAAGCTTCCGATCTTAATTTTTTTTCAAGCTATGTAATACGGTCTCGACGTAGATTAAGATTCATCGAACTATCGATTCTCGAATTTTGTAAAGAAGTGGATCTTTACGGGTTTTGTCGGATTCAAATTTTGAATCGTGTTTGTCACAAAGTCTCGACTCGGAGATAAGACCATTTTCATCGACTTGAAGCTTTAGATCTCAATTTTCTCAAGCTAATATGACTTCGACGTACATAGATCAAGATTCACCAAACAAATGATCCTTGATTTTCTATAAATAATTGGATCTTGTCGTCTATTCAGGCAGGGTTTGTTGGATTCAAGCTTTGAATCTTGATTGTCACAACGTCTTGACTTGTGGATAAGACTTGAAGCTTTAGATATTGGTTTTCTCAAGCTAATATGTCCTCGATGTAAAGCAAGAGTCACCGAACAAAGTGATTCTTAATTTTCTGTAAAGAATTGAATGTTGATGTCTATTCAGATCAAGTTCGTTGGACTAAAGCTTTGAGTCTTGTTAATCACAACGTCTTGACTTGGAGTTAAGATCATTTCTCAAGCTAATATGACCTCGACGTAGATCATGATTCAACAAACAAGTGATCCTTCTGTTTTCTATAAAGAATTGGATCTTGTATTCTATTCACACAGGTATTGTTGGATTAAAGCTTCGAATTTTGATTGTCATAATATCTTGACTTGGAGATAAGTACATTTTTTAAGCTCAAAGAAGTGACTCTTGATTATTGTCGTCTCTTCAGATCAGGTTTCGTTTGATCAAAACTTGAATCTTGATTGTCGCAACGTTCTGACTTGGAGTTAAGACCAATCTGGTCGGCTTGAAGCTTTAAATCTTAATGTTCTCAAGCTAATGTGACTTCGACGTAGATCAAGATTCACCAAAAGAATGTGTCTTGATTTTCTGTAGTGAATTGGAACTTGACGTCTATTCAGACAAGTTTTGTTGGATGAAAGCTTTGAAATTTGATTGTCACAACGTCTTGACTTGAAGATAAGACCAATCTCGTCGACTTGAAGCTTTAGATCTTAATGTTCTCAGCTCATAAAAGAGATTCTTGATTTTCTGTAAAGAATGGGGTCTTGTCGTCTCTTCGGATCAGGTTTTGTTCGATCAAGTCTTGAATCTTGATTGTCATGACGTCGTGACTTGGAGTTAAGACCAATTTTATCGGCTTCGAGCTTTAGATCTTAAGTTTCTCATGCTGATATGACCTCGACGTAGTTCAAGATTCATCAAACGAGTGAGTCTTGATTTTCTATAAATAATTGGATCTTGTCGTCTATTCAGGCAGGTTTTGTTGGATTCAAGCTTTGAATCTTGATTGTCACAACGTCTTGACTTGAAGATAAGACCAATCTCGTCGACTTGAAGCTTTAGATCTTAATGTTCTCAGCTCATAAAAGAGATTCTTGATTTTCTGTAAAGAATGGGGTCTTGTCGTCTCTTCGGATCAGGTTTTGTTCGATCAAGTCTTGAATCTTGATTGTCATGACGTCGTGACTTGGAGTTAAGACCAATTTTATCGGCTTCAAGCTTTAGATCTTAAGTTTCTCATGCTGATATGACCTCGACGTAGTTCAAGATTCATCAAACGAGTGAGTCATAAGCCTACGCTAAAACTTGCGCCCAAACAGAAAAGCCTGAATGTAAAGGGAAAAGGTTAGCAGCCATTTTGATACACCCGCCATTGCACTTTTTACATTACCTGGGGCTAATACGTTCCCGAGCTTGGAACTGGAGTTAAAATGACCTACAAATGTGTTCGAAGGTATCACGAGATCTTCCGGCACAGCCCCAAATGAATTATTCCTCCCAAACAGCGAAAACTTCGATAATTTTACTATGCACGTAAAACACGTCCAACACGGTTCGTCTGAATACAACTTTACTTAAAAAAAATGTCCATCTTTAATTTTTGTTTTTATCAACTTTTAACAGTTTTCTTTATTAAAAAATATTAACTATTAAATCATCGTACGATGGGTTTTCTTTTAATGAAGAGTTATTTCGAAATACCTAGCTCTTTTTGGTATTTCACAAATTGTATATACAAAAGAAAAGAAATTAATAAGTAAACAACAATCTTTTTATATTTGTATGTTAACTATACATTTCAGCTTACAAATGAATGCTATTGTATCCAACGGAGTTCAAAAATTTTGACGAAAAATCAGGATGACTTCTGCCATACTTTCTTAAAATCTGCATGTGCTGCTTCTAAGCTTGTTCACTGAATTGTTCTAACTCTTGTTCTCATTTCGAAATGCAGAATTCTTGAACATGGTGAAATATGGCATGGTGTTAACATATTATTATCTAATTCAATGAAATTCTGCCGGAATTGATCAATTGCTCTTTCAAAATCAAATGCCAAATTATTACCAAAATATAACTTAACAACCAATTCTAAACTTGATAAACACTTGACATATTTTAAACAGTTAATTGAAGAAATGGAACGTAAAAGGTCAATTTTCGAAAGCAATTAGCGACAGGAATTACCATTAAATCCATGAAGGAATCTCCATGAAGGGTTTCCCGTTGTACAGTGATGACCATTTAAAATCGTGACCTCTGCATGCTATCCTCGCCCTTATTTACCTGCAGTGAAAACAACGGCTATCGTACGCCTATCGTCCCTCCACTCATATTGCCGCTAAGAGTTCCGTGTAGAGATGCGGAAATTTCAGACAAGAATTTTTTTTTTGAAAGAAGTGTGGAAATTTCATTATTTTTAATATGAAACTTTTCAGCGGGACATGACATGAAATTTCACAAAAAAAAAGAATGAAATTCCTTTGAAATTTCGATGAAATGTCAAAAAAATCTAAATCTCAAGTCACAGTTTTATTTAGAATTTTTTTTAATACAAGTGTAAATAATGTATAGTTGCGCAATTTAAAAAAGCATACAAGTCTTTAGGCTTTATTTTGCAATATTAGAATAGTAAATCGATATCTGTCTGATTAACATAAACATTGATAAAATTAAATCAGGTCACTTTCATTTTTAGGAGTCAAGAAAAAAAACTGTATGGTGTTTTATTAACCCCAAATCTTTCGGATAAACTTCTTCTTACCACCCTTCTTCAATAATGTATAAAATTATTTGCGTTTTTCGGGTAAACTTAAATGCGGCATGTTAATGTCGGTCTGTCACTTTGACAATGATTTTGACTTATAAAGCGAAAATAATTTCAAACACATTTCAAACAAAACCAAGTTCACAGCGACACGTTTTAAATGTATGTATGCTTTTTTAAATTCCGCAGCTATACAACTGCGGACAGAAAATTTCGGACTGTCATTATACTGACATAAAAATATAGAACAATCTTTTAGTCTCATTTTGATTGATATGTGACGGAGATTTTAAGAAAGTGTGAGAGAGATCCCAAAAACTCATCCTCATTTTCCATCAAAATTTTTGAACCCCGTAAGATTCTACAATAGTATTCATTTGTAAGCTAAAATGTTGTACAGTTAGCATACAAATACAAAATGATTGTTGTTTGACTTTTAATTTCTTTATATACAATTTGTGAAATACATAGAAGAGCTAAGGTAAACGTCCCAATTACCTTAAGAGATTTTGTCAAAAGACTACCCCGTCAAAAGTACTGTATCATGGTTAGAGATTTGAAATTTTCGAGATGAATTTTTATATTATTCTTTATTCTAATGGAACACTCCAGTTTAAGAAAGATTACATATTTCTTTTCATAAAAAATAAATAATTTGGAAAATACGGTTTGTACCAATTATCGACATGTTAAAAACTGCTTTGTACCAGTTATTGACATACGTGGGTACCAAATATCGACTCTTCCATAAATTATAAAATTATAATTATTTAAATACTTAATATTCAACTTTCTGTATATTTCGAAGTTTACAATAATTAAAAAAGTTTCTAAGACGTAAAACTAAAAGAAAAAATTTTAATTATAAAAATATATTACAAGTAGAAGTTACTAACTTGTGATCATAAAGTCCGCCGTTACCCTAGTAGGTTTTCGATGTGTAAACGTAAGTCTTTTCTAAAAGTTCTTTGACATGTACTGGTTAAATAAAATGTTAGTCAGAATAATAAAATGCTCTAAGAAAAGATATGCGTTTACACCTCCAAGGCCTACTGGGAAGACGGGATGTTATGACCACATTTTACTACTTATATTTAAGTAATGTTACAATTTATAATCTGAAATTTCACGTACAAAGTACAATCCTCGCTTATTTTTTAGTTCGGGTTCGGTAATTTTTTCTGAAATTTCGTCCTTGTTGTACCAGAGATTGTCTTTCTTTTCAGGCCATATCCAGTTCAAACCTCTTTTCTCCATGTGGTTAACTTCAAATTGAAGTTCATCTTCCTCATGGCGAATGCCAATAATTTTACCTGGCAACAACTGTTGGTTGTAATTGACTATGATATAGTCATTAATATGAAAATGTATGTCTCTATAGTTGTTTTCTTCTGAGGTAGTGCTACTGTTGTCAAGATTCTGTTGATCTGTAAAAGTGGAAGCGTATTCAAGTAAATCATTTTCGGTACTAGTACTCTGCTTCTTTTCATCCCTCTTTGCCACTTTCTTCCTTTTTTTACTCTGTATTTCTTCTTTTTCAAGTTGTTTCTTTTTTCGTTCTTCCCGCTTTTGTTCTTTTCTCCTCAATTCAATACTTTTAATCTCTTCTTTGCGTTTATAATAATCCTGCCATTGCTTAGAAGAAGCCACCGAAGGAACTTTTTCTACATTTTTTTTCGGACCCACTATCTTTGGTTCTGGCCAAAAAAGAGACTTTTTAAACGGTGAAAGTACTGAAGGTACCATAACGTTTTCTTTTTCTGCTGGACTTTCATTTAATTTTTCATTTAGGTTTAAGTTCTCGTGCACAAGAGAAATACTACTCATTTCGCCTTCCTCTACTGTAGGTTGTAAAGTTGGATTTGATTCTAAACACTGTTCAGTAAGTGTGGTTTGTGAGTTCTCATAATAATTATGATTCGGTAAATTATCATCAGCAGGTACAGTGATGACAATGGGCAATTTCAAATTTTCAGTCTGTATCAATTCTGACACTTCAATTTCCTCAAATCCGTCTCTATATACCGCTAAGCATGATAGATCGGGTTCATTCGGTATGCTTTCCTCTTCTCTGTACTCATTTGAAAATGATATGTCAGGTTCATTCGATACGTATCCGTCATTTAGATGTTCATCTGCTGAAACTTCAGTAGAATATGCCTCGTCTCTGTATTCCGGTAATTCTACAGTGGGCTCATCAGCAGTAATATGGTGCAATAAATCCTCATTATTTATTGTTAAGTTTGCACGCGTTTTTATGGAGAGCCACAAATTAAACAGGCTTGTGTCTTCAACAGCACCTTTCCATATTCCTATAGAGGCTTTAAATAATTCAAGTTTCTCTAATGAAATTTCTTTTTCCAGTATTTCTAGAAAATTAATAACATCATAATCTTTTTTTTGTTCATCGAAGTTTCCAGATGTTATTTTGAAGTATTTTTGGAAATTAATGTTATCAGGCGTAAATGGTACTAAGCCACAAGTTCGAAATCTACTTTTTATAATGTCAGGGAAATTTTTCATTGTCGTATTGAGAATTGGGGCAAAATCATCTCTGCTTAACTTCTTTCCACTGTTTTCCATTCTCCATCGGTGAACGGATTTTTTCCACTCCATTTTGAGAGGACGGAAAACAGCCACGTCTAGTGGCTGTAAAATATGAGTGGCATTGGCCACAAAGGAAATTAATATTATACCATTTTTACTACAAAATTCACTAACAGCCATTGTTAAATGCGACGTATGTCCATCAACAAATAGAATGACGGGCATTTCTACATTATTAGCCAATAACCATGGATGGAAAATATTGGTGACATATTCATAAAAAGTTTCACCCGTCATCCATCCGTTCTCAGAGCGTCCTACACCCCACTCTGTAGGAATTTTCTCGATGACATGTTTGGGTACCCTTTTATAACTGTATACGATCATAGGCGGCGGAATGTCTCCAGCGGCACTACACATCACCAATGTTGTTAGACATTCCTTCTCATCGTTATTGATGAAAGTATAGATGGCCTTTTCACCTTTCTTAACTAATACCTTATCATTTTTAGGGCTTAGAAAAAATGCACTTTCATCGCAGTTAAAAATGCGACTGGGGTGATATGTAATGTCGAACTTGTTTGTTTCCTCTAAATATTGTTTTACTTCCGCAAACCAACGGCGAATTCTATTCTCTGTTATAGTGGCTCGAGAGCTGGTAAGATTTTGAGACACCCTTTGCGATAGTTCTGGATGTCGCCTTAAAAAAGCTTCATACCAGTGACGTCCTGGTCTGCCATTAGTAAAATTATTAGGCCTTTTCAAGTTTTTTATTAGCATTTGGACACTATCTATTAATTGCAATTTTGTGGCAGGAAATCCATAATTAGCAATATGAAACATCCAATTTACCAATAATGTTTCTTCCTGCTTTGTTAAAATAGTGTCGGGCCCAATTTTTCTTTCAACGGGCGTCTTTCCCTTAACTTTTCCCAATATAGTTGTCCTGGGGACGTTAAAAATCTTACTTGCCCTAGCACAAGGCATTCCTTTTTGTACAGCATCAACAGCTTGTTTCATTGCCTCAGCAGAATACTGGAACCTTTTTTCCTTTTCCATTTTTGTATTTTTCCTTAACACTTACTGAAAAAGAAGTAGTACCAGTTATCGACATGTACGTGTACCTAATATTGACACCAAAATAGAATCAAGAGTAACTCCTTTTCTGTTGGGAAAATAAGGTGTCGATAATTGGTACAACTGTAATTTAAAATGTTTTCCATTAAAATCTGTAGAGAAAAACAGACTAATCTTATACTGATATGTTAATAATGATAGGAAAAGAGAACGCTACATTGAACCATTTATCGACACCACTGTCCATAACTGGTACAAAGTATAAATGTAGGTGTACCAATTATCGACAGTTAAAAATTTCAAATATATTAAATAAGATTGTGATTTGCTAAGTAAAAAACATTTATCTAGACTATATTTAAACAAATAGTAACATCTTTTACTCCACTACTACGATTTTAGAGACAAAATTCACATCATCAGCTTACCTGTTCCTTAGCTCTGCGAACAACGATTTACAGCACTGCGCGGTATAGCCAATAACAGCCAAATTTAAATGGATACCAAAATATTGTTTTCTTTTTTATCGACACAGTTTTTTTTAAATAGGAAAGTAGAAAGTTATCACCTTGCTTTGATATAACCGGAATAAGCATATTTTTTGACAAAATCTTATTATTGCATTTTTTTCGCCAAAAGTGTCGATATTTGGGACAGTGTCTATAATTGGTACATCTACCTTAGGTATTTTTGAAATAAATCTTAATTTAAAAAAAACTCGTCGTAAAAAGATTTAAAGGTTAATATTTTTTAGTAAAGAAGACTATCAAAAGTTGATAAAAACATAAATTAAACGTGGACATTTAAAAAATAAAGTACATAGTAAGTAGTAGTAAAGTAGTAAGTAAAGTTGTATTCAGACGAACCGTGCCAACTTGTAACACACTTCGAACAAGAAAGGAACTCTACGTCAACGAGGCGAATTTGTAGCTGGCGAAGGTTGCTAGGATACGAGCATTTTAGCTATTTTAGAAGGGACTTCAACGAAGGATGCCATTTGTAATCAAATCATTTCTATTAAAAGCGAAAGAAAGAAGAAGTCAAAACTGCTTTAGAGTGTCAGGCAAGGAAAATGAAGCAAATGTCTGAAAGAAAGTTTCCAAAAGGCCAGGTGGGAGACACCGTAAAAATTCATATTCCTTGGTTCGACGGAGGAAAAATGATTCCAGAAACATTCTTGGAATAATTTTGAAGGTGGATGAGGAAAAAGACTTGTATGAGATTGGCGCCAAAGAAGGACGCTTGGCACAAAAATATTCCAGGAACCAATTTAACATTTGTGGAGAAAACTTCATACCGAAAGAGAATGTTCCTAATGTAAGTGTGTCTCTTCTTGAATGTGCCAAGAAATCATCCATTATAGGCGGCCAAGGATTCAAGAGATGCAATTGTCATATTTTAAATGTTAAATAAGACGTAGTACTAACGTGCTATCAAGCAACATAATTATAAGTCACTCAAGCTGAAGGGACACCAAAAATGTCAGAAATGAACCCGGTTTAAATTTAGGGGGCGCGCGATGATTTCTTCCAGGTAATTCGGGGCTATATCCGTGCCTCCTATTCTTGTAAGTGTCAGTGAAACACGGCGAAGAAAAAAAATTACACGTTAATTATGTAACAGATGTCGGTCGTCGTTTAGATGAACGCGTTTAAAACAGCCACCCCAATGTTTAGTCTGCCGGCAGGCAGTATTTCAAACTTTCTGGCAGACTGAAAATATATATCATATGACGACTTGCTGTGGTTAGCTCGTTTATCACTGGATGTCGGTGGCTTCCCTTCCGGATTCCGTGCGGATATCTGGCCTTTTTGGGGCGGCTGTCGCTCGCACAGATTGCACCCTTCCGCGCGCGCCCCGCCGAATTTGCAATCGAAACGATTTATGTAAACACCGCCCCGGAGAAAGAATATTTATGTAAATGTAATGCGCACTAACAACGGAATTTGTGTAATATACATGTTATAAAGTCACGCAGATATAATTTATTACCTGTGATTTTTTTTTTTGAAAAAGTGAAATGATACTGGAAAAAAAACTGAAACGTGTATTAGTAACGAGCGAACAATAACGGTTGAATTGATTGACATTCAGAGAGGAGAATGTCTTCAGAATAACAATAATTAAATCAAGAAACATAATTAAGTAAACTTTATACGTGTACTCTTTGATGAGTTCGGCGATGAACATTTTTCATTCGGCAAATTCTGTTTGACGTCAGTGTACAATCCTTTGTGAGTTCTCTGTGTATTTCGCTTGCGGAATTGTTGTTAACTAATTGCCGATTATTACTGCGGCGCAGCCGAGCTATTCGGGTAACCCCCTCGGGTGTAACATTTCGCCGGTGCCCCGGCCATTGACAATTACCGGCGGACATTTCGGCTCGTTAGGCGGAATGTCCGGAATGTCGTAACGTCAAACACATGTCACCGCAGTGTAACCGGAACAGACGGTCTCCGGTGACGCGTCTGCAGCGCTTACCTGTGAATCGCCCTCTCCCCCGCACCCCTAATTCGGGCCTTTGATGCGAACATGTTAATCACTCGAAATTAATTAGGCGGACCTACACAGTGTTGCCGTTTTGTGGGAATTTCCTTGTGCACTTGTATGGGGGTGTGGCGAAATTAAGTTTCTTTAATACAAAAGTGCAAAATGTACTTTTCTTATTTGTCATTAGTTTGTGTAGATTCTTTTCGATAAAGAATTCTTTGTTACAAAAATCAGAGTGCACCGCGTGCGGGGGTCCCTTATTTATTCGTCGTTCTATTTATTGCTCGAACAATGGCCACTTAGATTACGCCCGGAAACTTTCATACGAAATATGTAAATTCGTGCGATCGCCCGGCCATCGGGGGCCCCTTTCACAACGGCGCATTTGCTCCGAATAAAAACGCTAACCATATAAAGTCGTTTCTCCGGACGGTAGCACTTTACATAATACAAACGCACTTTATGTAGTCTATGGTTTTTATATATTTTTTGCAGCTTGACGTTGCTATTATTTCTTGCAGTATTCGACTCAGTAAAAATGAAAATCTAAATTTAAATATTTTTTTTTGCTTTCCTTGTTTGTTACTTGATTTATATCACATTGCTTCATTAAAAGCTATTTTATGTGCTATTCTTTACTTATTATTATTAACGTTGTTCGAAAAGAATTGGGTGAATGTTCGGTAAGTACTTCATACACACATACATAGAGTTATTTATGCGCGTGTTTATGTCGAAGCCAAATGTTTTCCGCAATTTTATTAACTCATATTTTCTATTGTTCTCCTAACCGGGTCGATAAATTTAATAACACCGCCGATAAAACCGCTGCGGATTGCGTTCGGGCGTTCGCGTGCAGTTGCACTTTTATTGTCGGTTTGTATTTATTGCGGGCAGTAGTTTTAATAAAACAAATGCAGATTCAAAATTCTGTAAAATCTTTCCGAAAATTTCATACGCACACTCAACTGTATACCTGCTTGTAACTAGGACGTATGACTCACCCGCATATCCCAATGCAAATGTCAAGGCGTATGATTCATTCGTGTGCCGTGTGCAAATCTAAATGTCAAGGTATATGACTCATCTGCGTGCATAGCTCTGAAGACGAAAGTCGTGCCGTGTGCACATCCTAAGATAAATGTCAAGACAACAATTGACGTAATACCCCGGGAACAAAACCCCTATAAATACGCGACGAGCCGAACGTTCGCGGCATAATTAGAATACCATCTAGTCAGAGTGTCATGTAGTCTAATTTGACTGTAAGTGCCCCAAAATAAGATGTAAGTATTTGTGGTTGTAATTAATTGTTAACAAATGTTTTGTTATACTGAGCTACGACCCTTATTTCATGTTACTTAAATTATTACTTTTTAAAGTTGGTTCTTGTCCGATGAAATTTGTATCACAAAATCTTTTAACCGGACACTAAATCGCGCACGATACACTTAACGTTTTACTGACGAAGCTGTCGAACGACGCGACGGTGAAACGTTAAATACACTTTTTAGTGTCCGGTTAAAAGATTTTGTGATTAAATTATTGCCGTAACAATATCAATATATTTTTTTTAAGAGACGGGGAAGGAAAGTTGAAAAGTGTGTTTATTAAAAAACAATTTATGGAGAACAGAGCTCACCATGAAGACATTAAGCGTAGTCCATGTTTGGCGTTACAGCAAAGGGACTTCATGACTTCA
The DNA here is from genome assembly GCA_958336345.1 of Dorcus parallelipipedus. Lineage (NCBI taxonomy): Eukaryota > Metazoa > Arthropoda > Insecta > Coleoptera > Lucanidae > Dorcus > Dorcus parallelipipedus. The sequence continues at coordinate 40,480,495 of OY284479.1, forward strand.
ACGGATTCTGTTGTAAACTTGAAAACTGAAGAAGAGCTTTAATTGACACGACACGTATAAAAAAAAAACAAGCGATGTCTATACAGCTACACCATCGTTTGGTCATCTGCAAAAGTTTTGATGTTTTTACATTAAGAGCAAAACAACCAAACATAAGACGATCGACTGTGTAACAAATGCCTGTAGGATGGATCAGTTTTTTTTTTATGGAAAGCAGCGATCGTTAACGAACAGTTGAACGCGATGTCAGCGACAATCATAAAGCAAACAAGCATTGCGAAAAAACCAAACATTAATTGGCTTTAAACATTCACATTCAACAGTGACCAGCGATAGTTAACGAACAAATGAACCCGATATTAGCGACATAATCATAACGCAAGGGAGAATTTTTTAATTTTAATTGTAAAATGCGGAAGAACTTAACATTAACTGGCTCTACACATGGATATATCGAAGACTCTTTTTGCGTTAATAAATTCAACAGTGACCCGCGATCGTTAACGAGCAATTGGGCGCAATGTCACCGACATAATCACGATGCAAAAGAGCACGCAACTTTAGCGTTAGTAATGAAGACATTTTTCTGATTGTAAAATTCGGAAGAATCAAACATTAATTGGCTTTAAACAACAGAGACATTGAAGACTTTTTTTTATGCAACACACTCGACGATGACTCGCGATCGTTAACGAACAGTTGAAACGCAAATGTTAGCGACATAATCATAAAGCAAATGAGACATTTTTTTATTATTATAAATTGCGAAAGAACCAAACGTTAAGTAGCTTTAAACAATAGAGGTATCGAAGATTCTCTCTCCTTAAGGCATGCAACAGTGACCCGCGATCGTTAACGAACAATTGGACGCGATGTTAGCGATATAATCATAAAGCAAATGAGCGCGCAGATTTTGTCGTTAATAGTAACGGCATTTCTTATTTGTAAATTGCGGAAGAACTAAATATTAATTGGCTTCTACAATCGAGATATTGAACAATGACCCGCGATCGTTAACGAACAAATTAACGCGATGTTAGTGTCATAATTATAAAGCAAACGGCCGCCGAGATTTATTGTCAATAATAAAGACATTTTTAAATTGTAAATTGCGGGAAAACTAAACATTAATTGGCTTCTACAATAGAGATACTGAACAGTGACCCGCGATCGTTAACGAACAAATGAACGCGATGTTAGTGACATAATCATAATGAAAATGAGGCATTTTTTAATTCTGAAATACGAAAGACCCAAACGTTGCGCGTTGATTGGGTTTCCTGCGATTCCCCTGTAAGAATCTAAGTATCTTATAATTATCAAAAGCATAGTACAGAAATGAACTAACTAGAACGCGAAATCTACCCACATAAAAAATTACGTAACCGTAGCAGGTGTTCGCTTTACTAAAAGAAAACCTTGCGCTAGATGAAGACACGATGGACATTGGAAAATTCTAAGAAATGCACCTGCAACTGCAGTAAAGATGTTAGCTGATCTCGTGCTATATCGCACACATGTTCACGTGTGCGATATAGCACGAGGTCAGCTAACGCATTTAACGATTTTAACTATTTATTGTGTTTATTATTCAATAAATTCGCACACATGTTCACGTGTGCGATATAGCACGAGGTCAGCTAACGCATTTAACGATTTTAACTATTTATTCAATAAACACAATAAATAGTTAAAATCGTACCTGGCAGTATACAGCTGCACGGCGAACCTTGGCCTCGGTCGAGAAGGTGACGTCCAGGTTCAACGTTCACGGAGGAAGGAGACATCATGGTACGCAACGTCTACTTTCAACGACTCTCTTAATTACGTTCCGTAGCACTTGTCTCGTCAGAGGGGTCCGGTCCGGTCCAAACGTTACGGGATTTACTGCTAATACCCATTAACTTCTCACAGATGAAATCAAAGTACCCCAACGACATATAACAAAAGAACGAAAACAACATTGCGCCTGCTGAAATTCAGTGCTATTCTGTAGCGTGGTGGTTTACATTGGCTAGTGACGTCAGTGGTTAAATTGCATTGACTGAATAGGAATTTAAACTTCATCAAAGTGGAATGTTTGGGTGAACTCCGAACGGAAAATATTAATCCGTGATCTGAGAAGAGGCACTCTACGTGAAATACAAGCATCTTCAATTGCTTTTATAAGCCTGACCACTGCTAATTAAACCAGGAAATCAGTGCTATTCTGTAGCGTAGTGGTTTACATTGGCTACTGACGTCAGTGGTTAAATTCCTATTCAGTCAATGCAATTTAACCACTGACGTCAGTAGCCAATGTAAACCACTACGCTACAGAATAGCACTGATTTCCTGGTTTAATTAGCAGTGGTCAGGCCTATAAAAGCAATTGAAGATGCTTGTATTTCACGTAGAGTGCCTCTTCTCAGATCACGGATTAATATTTTCCGTTCGGAGTTCACCCAAACATTCCACTTTGATGAAGTAACAAAATGACTCTCAGCTTTCTCAATAATATCTGGGGTGTTACATTGGGTTTGAACAATGAATTCAAGCACCTCTCTACTATAATCAGGAAGTTTCATATAAATGTCTTCTTCTCTAAACAAAGCGTTTGAAATGAGATTGCAAAAGTAAAAGTGGATATCACTGGATACTTTCTTTTAAAACAGAGCATTCCCTGCACTGTATGCCAATAAATGATCTATGTGAAAATACTTTGGCTGGCGCAGCTGATCTAATTATTGGATTTATGTGATCCGAGTGAGCTGCGCCCGCTCCCCTGTCGAACTTTGCCATGCGGTGCGTAGTAAACACGGTTATAAATGTGAGAAATTGATGATTTGCCGATGGCATTAACGATAATTGCAGTAATTTATTGGGGGGCTCATATCGAACGTACTTACTTACACTCAATACAATATGCGCACACTGTGTACAATACACCGGCCCTGTTTTAATTTGCAATACACATAATAATACAACCTAATCATCATTTCGACTTTTCAGTGGACGAGAAGTCAAACAATGAAAACTTCTGTGTATTTTTTTTACATTTTAAATGCCTTTTACTAGATGATCTACGACCTCGCATAAAGCTGGGCGATATCGGTAACAAAAGCAGTTTTAGTAACGCAGGATTGTTAAAACCGATTTTTATTTCGATCAGGCTATCATCAGGAGCGTAATGACTTCATTTAAGCGCGCCACCTTGCTCGCCGCCACCGCGAAGAGTTAATTTCGCAGGCAAGTCTTTGATTACACATTCGATTTGCGCCGTGTAATCTTCTTCCAACCTTGCCGGCGATTAAGACGGAAAAGGGCACACACAGTTGGTTTTTCGATAATGAAGCAACTCGGATAATTTCAGACCGTCGATAATAATTTATAAGTTGTTGGTCTTTGGGTTTTTTTAAGAACGTCGTTCGAAACTAAATCCATTTACTCCTTTGAACTTTGTCGAGGTGAGCTGTGGACCTGTTTGCAACGATCAGTATTAATAATTTTAGGAACACAATCGGGGATGTTTAATTTCTTGCGATTGTTTTTCTTGGCAATTAAGAACGTCGTCGTCGTCATTTGCATCGGTCGTTTTAATAGAAGGTTCGCTCTCACAAGACAAATCCATTAGGAGTTGGCGTTCGGCCAATCTTCCAGCAAAGTCGAGGGCATTTTTTGCGAGCAATTTATAAGGCGCAATATGGCCCGGTCAGTTTTCCAGGCACCGCCACCTGCGATATTTTACTTTAAAATAATTCCAAGTAAGCAAACACTGACGGCACAGGATCTACGAGTACATTAAAGTTCACCATAACTATGACCCAGGTTTCAGATTTTTAATCTTTTTAAATTCCAAACTGGTACAAAAGGAAATCTGAATCGTGGTAATCAGATATTTTCTTTAAGTTTTTATAAGACCAAGACCATTTTACCAAATTCGTACAGTTGCGCCCTTTGAAAAGCAAACGAGCAGAAGAAGTGGCTCATACACTTTTGGATATTTTTACCATTCTAGGAGCACCAAGCATTCTTCAGAACGACAATGGCCGTGAGTTCTGTAACCGGATTCTTGAAGAACTTTCTACAATGTGGAACGATTTGAAGACGGTTCATGGCACAATCAGTCCCAGGGTTCCGTGAAAACATGCTAACAACTTCGCGTTGGTCTGAAGGTCTGAGGTATGTGCAATTTATGAAGACCAGACCTCACCATGAAGGCATTAAGTGTAGTCCATGTTTGGTGTTACAGCAAGAGTTGGTCTTGCGACTTCATCACTTTCCATGGATGCTGTTGTAAACTTGAAAACTGAAGAAGAACTTGAAGCTTTAATTGACACGACAAATGATTCAGTAGGAGAAACACGTGGTGTCAACGTGAACCAGGACCAGGGAGAAAGAACGGAGCAGGATGAAGAGGATCAAGTAGAGGACACTTCACATCATCTTCAGCTACTTTAGAAGGAACTTCATCGGAGGATGCCATTTGTGATCAAGCCATTTCTATTAAGCGAAAGAGAGAAGAAGTCGAAACTGCTTTGGAGTGTCAGGCAAGGAAAATGAAGCAGATATCTGAAAGAAAGTTTCCACGAGGCCAGGTGGGAGACACCGTAAAAAATCGACATGACATTCATTGTCAAAATTTAGTTACTAAGACTTTCGCGGCGCGGCATACTACATTGGTAAATAGATAGAGAATGGATAGGTAATATTTTAATTAAAAACACGTCATCAAACGTTTCACTGTGCACTTTCGCATGTTCTTATGAAATTGTGTTCATCATTGTAGGTAGAAGTAAGTCGGGTTTACTTTTGAACTCTAAAGTTCACGATTATCAATTATTAACAGGCCAGAGAGAAAAAAATCCAATAAAAGCGCTCGTGTGTGCGGGGTGCTGCATATTTCCCATTTTTATATCCATTTCCGACATATCCAGTTTTCGTAGCGGCGATACATCACTTTTATTGCCCGAACCATATCGTGCCCGTGTAAATCTCGGTATTTTCTTACCCCGTGTTGCCTTATGCGTCATAATGGGGGCGAGTATCGTCATATCCCGAGTGCAGTCGGCCCATAAATATATAGGCAGTGGTTTCGGGCCAGATGGAACGAATGACTGAGCCATTACTCCTCCTGATTACATTGGCTCTCTGCAGACGTTATTCCAAATTTCTTGTATGAGTAGTTTCACTTCTAATTTGGAGACGTTGCGAGGTCGCAGTATAAACCAAGTGTATACATATTACGCGCCGTTGGGAAACACATGTATTGATCCATCTTCATAAGCAGACAGCGACTGTGAACGTACGGCGTCGATAATGAATCAGTGCTGAAACATTTGCAGACGTCCGTCTCTTCCAGACGTTTGCTTGTAAACTTCATCGTTTTTACTTTGCACTTCAAAGTTAAAAAAGGTAAAAAAAATCGTTATTATCCGTAATTAGTCGACGTTTTGCTTAAGAATTAAAAAAATATGTTCATCAAGCCTTTACCATATCAAGATACGAAAAGATTGTTATAATTTCGGCGCTTACACCGTGTCAAGAACGAAAGGGATGTAACGCCTTGTTACGTTATAGAAAACGTTGGTTCCCAAAAAGAAATAAATTGTCCATTTTTAAGTGCGCCTCCATCTCGTTACGTTGTAAGGGAAATATAGTCAACGTGGTTATGTTATAAGGTGATCGCCACCACGTTACGTTTTCCCTTATATCGAGCACTCGCTTGCAGGGTAGGAAGGTAGTTCCGGAAACGGTGTGACTTACGGACACTAATCGCAGGACGGTAGTTTCGGAAACGGTGTGTCTTACGGACACTAATTGCAGGACGGTAGTTTCGGAAACGGTGTGTCTTACGGACACTAATCGCAGGATGGTAACGCACTGTGCATACGTTCCCACTCAGGGTCAGGATATGCGAGACCCCCGCATTGGGATAAGAGAGAGTGAGACACCCACTCTTGGATCAGAATGTGTGAGACGCCCACACTCGGTAAGAGAGAGCGAGACTCCCGCTCTATGATCAGGAAATGCAAGACGCCCGCACTCTGTAAGAGAGAGTGAGACTTCCACTTTGGGATCAGGATGTGTGAGACGCCCTCACTCGGTAAGAGAGAGAGCGAGACTGCCGCTCTATAATCAGGAAGTGTGAGACGCCCGCACTCGGTAAGAGAAAGGTCAGGATAAAAACAGGAGCGGTTGCAGGTAACGCGAACGTAGCACAGATTGTTAAACGCGTTTGAGTCAAAACATCTGCGGATGAATGACTCCTCGGAAAAATTGCATTTGAGCCACGTCCGGGGGCTCGGAATGCCCGGCGCGCCACTAACTTCAAGCCACGTCCGATGGCTTGATAGCGCGAGCACTTTAATTGTTTTGAATGAAATACGAACTGTTGTGTAGCATACTTAAGTAAGTTCAAACAACTTGGTTTTAATTCGTCAGCATGGAATTCCCTCTATTAAAACGCTAATTTTGCGCAAGTTCCATCGACCGAAAACGAATTTGATCAGCAAGCTAAGCACGCGTCGGTAATTCATGCTAGACAACTTCCGCGGCGATTAAGCCTGCGTCGATGACCGTACTTATGAAATGCTAACGAAACAATTTTGTCAATTAAACCTAAAAATACGCGCGTTAAATTTTGTGTAACGAATTTAGATAATAATTTTTCAAACGTGACAATATTTTGGCAAAGACATCAACTTTGACTTGGCGAAGTGTAAGGGTCGTCGACTGGCGGTGATCTGGACACTCGTCGAAGTCGGCGTTGTCACTTATTGTTGTTGTTCATAACATTTGTAACGAAGTGACCACACCGTTACCAAAAGAAGAGAAAGTTAACAATTGTATATATTAATTAGCCTGTATATTTAGGAAGTGCTTGCGCAGAGTTATAAAGCATAATTTAGGAGGGAATTCGAAAGAGTAGGGCTCCCCACCACGCGCAATTTTTATAAGCGCGCCGAGAGTACGGTTTCCGTCGTGGCTCGCCGGCCATTCGAACCGCCGGTTGTGGCTCGAATGCAGCTTTTCGCGGAGTCATTCGTCCGTCGATGTTTTGACTCAAACGCGTTTAACAACCTGTGCTACGTTCGTGTTACCTGCAACCGCTCCTCCTGTCCTTATCCCGATCCTAAGTGGGCGTCTCACTCGTTCTTACTTGGCGCGGGCGTCTCGCGCATCCTGACCCTAGAGTGGGAGTTTCACTCTTTCTTACCTGGCGCGGGTGTCTCGCGCATCCTGATCCTAGAGTGGGAGTTTCACTCTTTCTTACCTGGTGCGGGCGTTTCGTGCATCCTGACCCTAGAGTTTGAGTTTCACTCTTTCGTACCTGGCGCGGACGTAGCCGGTTTTTCACCGGTGCTGTTGCGTTGGGACTGATCTCCGGCCGATGTCGAGTGCAGCCCAGGTTACAGCCCTTACACTTCGCCAAGTCAAAGTTGCTGTAATGCGAGACCATCTCAGCCAAAATATCGCCACCTCAAGGTTGATATTATCTCTATTAAAATATCGCCACTTCAAAGCCGATATTCTACGCAAAATGCTTAGCTTTCACCCGGAGACTGTTTGCTCTATTTTTTGTATTCTTCTTTTTTAATTTTTTTTTAAGTTTTCGTTTCTTCTTCGACTTTCGCCTTATAAACCGGGGATCGATATGGTTCGATGTGAATTTGGTTTATGAAACTCGTCAATCGCATTCAACTCACTTCAGACAAATCGGCATTGATCGAGGTGTTCCAAATAGAAACATAATAATAATGAAATGCATGCGGTGAGGCGTGCAGGGCCGTGGAGAACGGTCGGTGGTCAGGTGTTCCAGGCGAACAAAGACTTCGCAGAGCAAACGTGGGTGTTACCATATAGATGTAAACTTCCTTCCGGGAAATGTTAACTGCCGAACGTCGCCGTGCACCGCATAATGCAACTGGCCGGGCCGGTGTGTATTGATGAAGCCTGTCGAGCTCAACATGACACATTTGACATTTATGACACGCTCTTGTTGTTCTTCCGTTGTAATAGTGATTTCCTTCGAATTACACGCTAATTGAGGACAGCGGCAACGACTCATAGTCTACGCAGATAGAAAACTCGCATGTCCAACTTTCTACTTTGTAAAAACTCATCCTCATAGTTTTACACACTCTATTATCATTGAGTGTTTAATTTAGTTAATCGCCGAGCGAGGGTTTCAGCAAAAAAGGAACCACCTCCGATTCCCTCGTTTTTCGTCCGGGTCATATCCGAAGCGAGCGCAGTCCATTTAACTGCGCGTGACGCCGCCGCCGCGGTTCGCTGAGGTGCGCGCCGAACGTCTGCATTTGCGTCGTTCTCAGTTCATGTTAGACGACGTCTGCGTCGCGACGTTCTCCTGCGCCATGGTATTCACGTTTCTCCCATCACTGCATCATAACATTTGAACGCGTCGCCGTTTCTTTCGTTACGTTCGCGTGAAAACAACACCTTCCATGTTGGCTCGTACTCGAGATGACGTCTAGGATGTCGACATGCGTTACCTGCCGCCGGCAGCCCCTTTTCGAAGGTACATTTTTCACTGTGCATGCGACTGGAATTAATAATGAGAAATTACACATGACATCTTGATCGTACCTTGTAGTTAATTATATAGGGTGGTCATATAAAAAAATGGATGGGAGGTATAATGTCAAGTGGCGTGTTTTATTTAACTGTATTTATTTAGAATTTAGGAAGTCCTCACACTGAAAAAACTAATTTTTTTGAAGTCACTTGTGATGAGTATGACTTAATCAAAGCTTTAGGATTGTCCTCGGAGTCAAATCCTGTACCCGCCAACACTTTCTTGTCAACATCATCATTGACGGACAAGATTTTTTAATCGACTTGAATAAAACGTGCCATTTTTTTTGGATCGCATGCAAAAATAAAACGCAGCATTAAAAATTCAACAGCTATAGCCGGTGGAAGACTGTCAGTGTTAATAATTCAAGCAATTAGACGTTGTCTTTCGATTCACGTGTATGACAACGCGAAAGTGAAATTAATTATTTACAGGCGCGCTCCAACGCGCTGAAAAAACATTCTCCTGATTACATCATTAATTTTATTTATAACTGCCTGCAAGGTATAGTGATGGGCGATAGTAACGCGACGTAATACATACATAATAAATTTGGACAAGCTTCAATCATCGCTCACTTCATGTAAATTCAACTTGGAAGCATAATCGTTGTATCTCATAACTCATAACTCATAACCATAACCTTCCCCATAAACATAAAGCCGCCAAGTTTCTCTTGTACTTTTGCTTCCTAAGAAGAGCAAGCACGTCGTTATGGACATTCCCATCAATGTCGGATCTTGAGTAATGAAATTTTAACGGTCGTATCACAACTTCGTACCATCGTTATTGTCATGAAATATCATTTTACGGGGGCACTCAGAAATTTATTATTAGTACCCAACCCTAGTACGAGGCGAGTTCCTCAAACAACACCACAAACAGGACGACGCGTGTGTGGGGCCCGATGATGTCCGAAAACGCATCTTCGTACCATCGTTAGTTTCATGACAATCATGAAAATCATCATTTCACGGGGGGGGGGGGGGTGGATACTTAGAAATTCATTATTAGTACCGAACCCTAGCACGAGGCGAGTTCCTCAAACAATACCGTAAACAGGACGACGCGTGTGTAGGGCCCGACGATGTCCGAAAACGCATCTGTGTTTTTGCTTTTCTCCTAATGACCATAAACATCGACTCCCCGTGGCCATTAATAAAATTGGCTCTTTTTAATAACTATATTAACGGACGGAACCGTCGGTCGTAAAAATGGGGAGGCTTGTTAGTACAGCTGCTTGCTGCAATAATGACTTAATATCGCAGTAAAACCGAACGCCGTAAATTGCCGGTTTTGTTTCAATCACCTGTTCCGTGATGGTTAAGTCTGGCCCGGGGATTCATAAAAAGTGTAGTGAGAGTATCGGCTTTTATCTAAGGCCGGCACCACACGTGCACAGACATGTTCGCAGTAGTAGCCTTTCTTCAAACTCGAAGGCGAAAGAGAAATCTCAACCTCGCTTTAACAATAGCAAACGAAATGAGACCGGTTCTTTAAAACAGATGGGAAAATGGGCGTCGCTTCTTTTGACAAACTTTAAATCGGGTCGGGGGAAAATTTTTGGCTTTCCCCAAAAGAGAAATGCGAGAAGATTCTCAAGCATGTCCAGACGTGTGGAATCATCCAGCCAAAAACAAGCGAAAAAAGCGTTTTTTTTTTTTTTAAATAAATATCCGCGACCAATGTAACAATTACTCGCGCGATAATTACGACTCCACACGTGTAGACATGCTCGCAGTAATAGTCGCAGCTTCCCCCTGAAGCTTAGACGGGAAGAGTATCTTTATTATTAAAAAAAAAAGACCCGGTGGTTTTTGGGGCTAGCATGTGTAGTCTCATAGTCATAATCAAAGAAGAGATGAGATCGCCGGGTGGAGAGCGGAATGGGTGAGCCCTCGTCGCATTATGAAAACGTTTTTTTCTGCGGTTGTTTTTAGAGATGTGGGAATTACGCGCGCCATAACTGTAATATTATATTTTTAAAAGAGCGCGCGCAATATCACGAACGTAAAAGTAAAGTGCAGTGCGTCCATTCGGGGGGGTGCTAACGCGCTATTAGCTTCGCCGTGACAATGGGGCGCGTTTCGTATAAACGAACCTCCATCCAGAGGGAGGGTGAGTTTCATTTGTCAGTTTCCTACACCTTGACTTGCGACTCAGCGCGTTATTTTCGAAGTAATAATAATAACACATCTTATTTCAAAACATGCTGCTTACAAACCCAGAAATTTGATAAGTAAGGAAGAACAGAAAAGATAAATTCAACAAAATATTAAAAGTCACACGGATACAAATGGAAATCACGTTAAGTAATGAACTCTGATAAGGAATGAGGCTCTAATTCAACAAGATATTGTTATGGTAATAACTTATGTAACATGAAATAAGGGTCGTAGCTCAGTATAACAAAACATTTATTCACAATTAATTACAACTACAATTACTTACATCTTATTTTGGTCACTTACAGACAATTCGGACTGCATGACACTCTGACTAGTAATATTCGGCTTGCCGCCTTTTTATAGGGGTTTTGTTCCCGGGGTATTACGCCTTGGCATTTGTCTTTGGATTTGCACACGGTACGACATTTATCTTCATGTGTACACGAATGAGTCATACGCCTTAACATTTGCATTCGGATGTGCAGGTGCAGATGTGCAACGCGGGCGAGTCATATGTTACATAATTGCAAGTGAGTCATTCTTATGTTTATAATAATGTTCCGGCCGGATTCTTGCAGCTGCGGATTCCCTGTGTTGGCGGCGTTATCCTTGTCCTTGTTACAATATTTAAAGACTTCCTTTTTAATCTGATTCACATTTTCTATTGTCCTAAGCTGCTTAGGACTCATTGCTCCGAGAGTCGATCTTGTATATTTATTAAGATACTGGTTCATCGGCGTAGTTGAAATCTTTGCATCCATCAGTTTGTATAGCTGCTTGCAGATCATTTATATAGATATTGAAAAGGAAAGGACCCAATGTGCTACCCTGTGGTACACCCATTTCGATATTTATGGCTACGGACTCATCTTCGATGCCGAGATTATTGGTGAAAATTACTTTCTGAAGGCGATTTCATAGGTATGACTTCATCCACTCTAAGGCAGTTCCTCTTACACCATATTTTTCTAGTTTATGTAGAAGAATGTTGTGGTCACTTGTGTCGAAAGCCTCGGTTAGATCTAAGAAGAGCGCGCACGCGATTTCATTCTTTTCCCAACAACTTAGGACTTCATTCCGGAATTCATAAATTGACGTTTCTATACTTTTATTTTGAGCTGTGTTCCATAGGTTACTTGCAGTGATGAAATTGTAGTCCTTGAGTGACAGCACGAAGATTTCAGAAAAAGATCCCCTTTCTTAAAGACTAGTCTTACTACAGGGACTTTTAGTTTGTCAGGGAAAATGCCAGTTTGCACAGTTTGACGTAACCTATTGTTTGTTTGGTTGGAAATTCATCATATCCAGAACTTTTTTTGTTTTTTAGTTTCCTGGCTATTTCTATAATTTCGTTTTCTGTCGTTGGATAAAAAAAATATGGATCGACAGTTATTACTTATCTTATTTTCCTGAGCAGCCGTCACTCGTAAATCTGCTATAAGTTCCCGCGAACAGGAGATGAAATATTTGTTGAATTGATTTGCCGTATATTTGAAGCTAATATTTTGTTTGTTTGTATTATCAATACATTTACAAATAAGAGCCCAAGTTGTTTTGGCTCTATTGTCCGACCGTTGTGGCATAGTTTCATACTGACGAGTTCCACAATCTTTTAATAATAACTTCAAGTGTTCTTTTAAACAAAAGTAGGGAAATATTGCCGTGTTTCTTGATTATATTTAGAGAACGGGGATTAACTGCTTCAATAAAACTTCTATTATATTATATACAAAGGAGCTTCAAGCGCGCGACGCGACGGCATCGCGTTCCTCGTCATTTTCTGCCATACGATGAAGTGCAGTTGTTCTTTACATTGGAAGATGTAATGGAATTTTTTTTTATTTTTGTTTTTTATTCTTTTGTGTATTAGAGGTATATGTGTGTTAGAGGTATGTGTGTGTTAGAGTAAGTATGCCTTACTAGTATTCGATACACGTGTATATTCTTTATGCTCAGCTTTAATTTATAGGTTTTCAGTAAGATCTTGAAATCATGCGAATTTGTTGACTCGGTGAGTGTGTTTACATTAAAGTCTCCGGCAATAACAAACATTTTGCAGTTATTAGTAAGCATATCTAGTAATTTCTCCATAGTCTCCAAGAAAAGACAAAGTTCCCGCTAGGTGGTCGGTATATTGTCACAACTGTAATTTTATATTTTCAGCATATAAATCAGCTCCGCAGATTTCTACTAATAATTTGGGCGTTTATCTTACTTAGGCAATGGATGATGAGTGTATATTGCGATATCTCCATTGTCTATTTTCATGTCTATGATTGTCAGTGTTCACTGATGCAGAGAATTTTGATGTCAAGTACTTCCGACAGCTTGTCTAATTCATTTATAGAAGTGTAAAGACACTGAATATCGTGGTGTAGCAATTGTGCGCCACGTTTCCTTTCAGAGCCCATTGCTCCGGATTCTACCTCTTCACTTGCAGTTTGAGAATTATCATAAAAGAATTCGCTGACTTTATTTTGCTTGGATTTTGTGTCGTTTTCATTTTGTTCCCATTGTTTCTGTGATATCTGTTCAGTTTTCTGTAATTGTCACGGCATAAAGTATTTTTCATAAGAGAAGAGCTCTGCGTCGTTAATCGCCGAAGTTACAGTCGACATACATTTCAGTATTATTTCTTTGTCAACGGTGACTAAGAAAGAAGGATGGAATTATGCTTTTTATGTCTGATTATGCAACGCCAGACGCTTATTATTTATAATAATAATAATAATAATAACTTTGACATAGACGTTTCTTCAGCACCGCTCGGCAAAGCTCTTGGAGAAGGGAAGGTTTGACGAAACCCTAAAGCAAAAGGGTAGGTAAACTGAATAAAAATTGCACAGCTGAGCACACTTGTTTCTATTTAAAAACGCTCAAAAATTTGGTAGAGATAATAAAATGGTAAAGCTACAAAGTTTAGTACGACCCAGACGGGGTCCAAAGGATCGGACACGAAAGTAATTAAATAAACTTTGTTGTCAGACGAACAATCAGATTAGAAACTAGCCGATGAGCAGATCTGCCCCTCGTTTACACTACCAGTTAAAGTAAATAAAGAAATAAAATTAATGACAACGCCGCGTTATCAAAATAAGTCAACGTAAATAATTGAAATAATTCCGACCTGGTAACCAGAAATCCGGCGTAATGACAGACACCTGTCAACAGTGTCGGAGCGCTCTCCCATGGTGGTTAGCGCCGTAATTCTGTGAAACGCTTATATCACCAAGTAGCGTCGCGTCGCCTCGTAAGTCGAGTCGTGTTGCAGAGGCTTCAAATTGTTTCAAAAGCCGGGATCCAGCCTTTTCTTTTCTTTTCCTTGGGGGTGAACCCAAGGATTATTAGGGTTTTAGTATATGGGTAAAACTACCACTGGAAGCCTACATAGAAAAAAGATACGCGTTACGTGCATACGAAATGGTCGGTGCTTTACTCCAAAGACAGGCTTTCGAAAAGCTGTTTAAAGAGCTTGAAATTTTCTCAGCGTGCGTTTGCACAGATCTCAGAGTAATTCCGTTCCCGTCTTCCTTCACAGAATCGCGTGAAAGGGAGCACAAAGATCATACTCACAAATAAACGATACAAAGAAGCGAACAAAATGCGACGCGGAACGCCGTGTTCTCCCCAACCATAAGCTGAGACGGAGTCGTTACGAATGAAATCAGTTTTTAACCGGGCGACAGAGTGAAATGTAGGCAGTCTCTATAAAAGCAGAGGTTTATATCAGTTTCTACTCAGAGATTGAAATGTACATAAAAGTTTGTTTTGGTCGCGGCCAATTTTGCAATCAAATTCGACTTGCAACCAATTAATTGTTGACGTTTAAGACATAAAGGGAAGTACGTTGATTTTCGTAATTCAATAATATCCAGTCCGTTGAAACTTATTTGTCCTTGAAAGTTCTGCACGTAGTGAAGTGACCCTCTAACTGAAATCGCAGTTTTAATTATCGTCACGGCGACAACTGCACAACACTCTTGTCCAAACATTAAAACGCGTCAGCGCAACAACCCCAAAAGACTTTGACAGCTGCATTGAAACGCGCTTCAATAAAAACAGGTCCTCGATGTGTGATTAACGCCGATCTTTTGTGTGGAAGCGTGAGGATAGGTTTCACGTGGACCTCGTCCTCATTATTATCGACGCTCGACCTTCGAACTTGTTCTCCGGCCTTTTTGTGTTGTTCTCCGGTTTCGCATTTCCACCACCGCCGATTGAAATATTGCGGCCGGTTCGCGTTTTACCTGCGCACGGATTTCGCTTAAATTCATTTCAATTTTCAGTTTTTTCAATAAATTGTAAATGGATTATTTTTCCGTTCTAAATTGTGTATTCCTCCGTGTCAAAAAAAAAAAAAACAATACGTTCTTGTGAACGAGGAGGAAACCGGACGTGCAGCATAAAAATAAACGAGCAAATTCAAACGAATGCAGTATGTGAGTGGAGTATAAATTGATTTTATCAACGAGATTTAAAATACTTTGAAAAATCCAATCACCGTCGGATTGAATTTGCTCGGCGCGCTTGTTTTGCTCCGCGTGCAAGTCCCTTGTTTCAGTTCGGCTTTCGGCGTGATTATCTTCAGGAAAAACAGAGGTGCAAACACGCCGCTGACTCGTCCGCGAGTGAGACACAAATTTTTGTTGCGATTATTACAGACAGCAGTTAGGATTTGAAGCATTTCAACTTGAATACGATTTAAGAACCGCTGCGCCCTCAACCCTTTCGCATGGATCTGTCGGGCCTATAAACTGGATAATGAAGAGATTAACAATTTAGCAGATAGCTCGGCGAAAGAGAAACTCGCAGGGAAATTATAATGGTTAAGTTTACGGTAGTTAGTAAACAATTTCGCCCCCCCCCCCCCTCCCCGATAGGAAATG
The DNA here is from genome assembly GCA_958336345.1 of Dorcus parallelipipedus. NCBI lineage: Eukaryota > Metazoa > Arthropoda > Insecta > Coleoptera > Lucanidae > Dorcus > Dorcus parallelipipedus. Next base: position 40,496,127 of record OY284479.1, read on the forward strand.
TTTTACAGTTACGAGATAATTGCACGGGGGAATTTGGGGGCGGCTGCAAGTTTCGCTAATTTCATAAACTTGCGAAAGAGTTGGATTCAACCCTAAACATTGCACTGTGAGAAGAGCACCAAATTTCTATTATTATTTAGCACCCTCTATTATGCGTTTCGGTGTTAAAACAAATTTCCAAGCGTTCTCTTTTAACTGTCGACAAATTTAAGTTCTCGACGAGTGATACGATGTACAACGTAAGTCTTAAGGAAGCCGTCCGGTCGATAATTTAAAACGTTGCCACCTTCGCCGACCCCCGGCAGTCGAAATTGTTTTCGCAAAGTTGCGAGTAGTTTTGTGGTGCGCGACTGCCCCCGGAGCGGCCAGGGGAATCCCGGAGGCGCCGGAGTCATTACGGGCCGCTGGAAATTACAACACGCTGTTCCGTAATGGCTGTTGTTGACATGTTCGGACGCACCCGCATATTTCAAAAACTTTCGGGCCGCATTATGATATTGCGCGACGCGCAAATCCCCCCCCCCCCCCCCGAAAGGTGACGGCCCGCTTTTCCGCTTTTGTTTCCGCCTTCGTCGACGCTTCTTTTCGTCGTTCCGCGACGCTCGCGCGCCCTTTTAGAAAATCTGAGATGAATTATTACGCGCCACTAAAACAAAACTTATCTGATTACGACGCAACACTTTAAATAATAAATAAAAAATACGCACTTGCATTTTTTTCATCGGAGATCCAATCCCCCCCCCCCCAGGCAAACTCCTCAATATCATGCCATATTTTTGGAAAAAGGAAGCGAGGAAACTTCGAACCGGGCATGCAATATTAAACTCGCTTATAAAGTAGAACGTTAGGAGAGATAAGTATGTAAAACGAAATTTTCAAATAAACAAAAACAAACGACATCAAAGGAACGGCGGCGGGCGGGCGGTTCGAAGAGAGAGGCTCTCGGGGGCCGCCCGGAAAGATTTATAAAAGGAGCCGAAGCCCGCCCGTGAATCACCGTTTATATCTCGAAACGACGCACGTACGATCCGAGTACTGTTTTTCCGATGATGCTGCTGCCCCCCCCCCCCCCCCCCCCGATATGCAGATTATTACCCGGATGTGCCCGGAATGACCGCAATATGCATACTTATGACTCCGGATTACATCTCCAATGCTAATCGGCCAGACTGAACACTCGGCTTTAAACTCTATAAATATTTTGCATGGGGCCGTAATTTCCTCGAAAAAGCTACGCGATGCAACGCGAAACACTTTCGCAAAGCAATCGCGAACGCCGCGGTCGTTAAACGCTTATTAAACTTTGACAACGTGTTTCAAATTTAAATTATCCGCCGTAATCTGCATCGTAAACAAGAGAGGAGTATGTGCTCCACAATAAAGGGGGCCTCTTGGTAGTTATTTTACGTGCAAAGTTGCGATACTGCAAAACTCTATTAACCGTGATCAACAAACTCACTCAGACGTTTCGTTTTTCGCCAATGTCTTCACCTCGACGACGTGAAATTACAAAATTAACCTAAAACATCATGTACAGGACACGTCCGGATGTTAGCTTAATTGGAAAATATGAAAAAGTAAAAATATAAAAGAGTAAACGTTAGAGGAAATTAAATTTCGCGACCGTCAGTTACGTATTGTCATAAAAAATAAGCCCCAGTTCGACGAGTCACGAAACTAGAATCTCATTGGTCTTGTTATAAATTGATTTCGTTTCAACCTCGGTCCGTGTGCTGAGAAAAATTCGCTCATTGGTTCTTAAATTGCGTAGTTTCCAAATCATCTGTTTAGACCTCGGTTCGAGTAGTAGTACTAAACAGATTTCATTGGATAACGATTTCAGCAATCTGATTTTTTAAGAGAACCATCGTGTCAGAGCCCGATGCATTTACAGCTTTACATAGTGACTCTTTCCACGTTTGTAATATAACTGGAAGAAACAAATGAGAGGCGAATTCAAGAACTATAAGATGTAACATGTCGCAGTGTCAGTGTTATTTAAATCCTTGTTTTAAAGAATAGTAGATTCTCGGTCTTCGAACGACGTCCATTTAAGTCAACAGTGAAGATTATAAATTCCTCAGCTCGGCAGCGCTAGATCAATCGATTTATTAAGATTAATTGTTACGGTTCGTTTTCGCTTTTAGCGAATGTAAAAATTTTGTCTTCATTTAATGGAACAAACTCTGGCTTCACTGATCGCTCTATTCTGAATTCAAACTCTAAGGGCCACCTTTTTGTTTCCTTTCTCGTGCGTGTAGATTGGTTAATTTCGGTTTTGGAACAAAAGGAAACGTGTTGGCGTTTGTTTGTTTGTTAATTCGAAAATAAAAATTAGTTCGTGACATTCCTGAGTGTAGGTCATTTTGCGTTTGCTGTAAAAGCTAATTTATGTGATTCGTGTCGAATTCGACCACCTAGCAGTCAATAGGGATTTTATACACTCAAGAAAGTTGATTGGAATATCGCCAAGGCTTAAGCTATCAGATAAAACTCACGTCACGAACTCCAACTTCAATCATACAATCAAGCGGATGTGTCACAGGTTTTAAAAGGGCCTTATTTTTAAACAAGCGGTAGGTCTTCCGATTCAACTTTGAATTTGTCAAACTTATCGTTACGTTCTTCCTTTAGCACGTTGTACGGGGCAGTTTCACGTTGTACGGGGCAGTTTCACGTCATACGGAGCAGTTTCACGTTATACGAGGCAAATTGTAGCACGTGATAGGCAGTAAGCAGAAAAGCCGTACGAGAGTCATCTAGTTCTACTACCACCAAACGCCGCGAAAGTTCGGTCGTGTACGTAGGATCAAAGCGCTCTCTCGAGACTTCGATGTAAACGTCGTGACTTATGGCATCAGACGACCGGACTTAACGTCGAGCGGTATCGTACACTTTTCATTCCTTACTTGGGTTAATCATCAATTACGCTGCGTAATGAGTAGTTAAGGACTTGAAAATTTTGTAATTGTATATTTCAAGTCACGGACATAAAGAAAATTAATAACTGCCTCCTACTGTCAAACTGACAGGTGCTTATAACTTGTACATCACCTTTGTAAACCAAATAGGATATCCTTGCCGGTGTTTACGTGTTACGCTTGCTCTGTGAATTTCGATCTAAAGTGATTAACGTACATTTACGTAATTTTCATTTAAAACGATCAATAAACTTAATGTCGCGAATTGTCATACTTTTCTTTTAGATTTCTTATATATAGGGTGACTGATAATTTCGATAAATACAGGGTGACTGATAAACATTTTTTTTAAACGCGGAATTTTCAACTTGAGCGTTAAGCTTGATTCACATTATCGGGCAACGAACGTTTCAAGCACATAACGTATCGGTTTCGAAAAATATTGTTTTAGGGGTTTTTAATACATGTATTCATATCTAGCGGAACGTTCCGTTCGGGCAGCGAGCGTATCAGTACGGCATTGTCTCCGAGAATATTTTACCGATACGCGACGTGTTGCGACCTGCATGAACGTACCTGCACGATTAATATAAATTACCATCGGTCACAGCATCTTTCGGTGTCGGCATTTAAAGAATACTGTTAACGTACTATAAATGTAAACAGTTATTTAAGCCCTTTGATTTAAAATGGATTTGGAGAAATTAATAGAACTTGTGCACGAGCAGGAATTTTTATATAATCAAAGTAATAAAAATTACCACGTTTTCTTTTTCTTTTAATTGTATGATTTTCATCATCTTCATCAAGCAATAACGCAAGAGCACATAATTCATTAATACCAAAATTATTGGCCATCGTACACGACTGTTTCTTCAAATCCGTTACTATTTACTGTTGCTGATACGTGCTTGAAACGTTTAGTGCCTGTTAGTATGAATTGCTGGTCTGGTTGCTCGAACCGATACGCTATGTGCTTGAAACGTTCGTTGCCTGATAATGTGAATCAACCTTTACTCATATGCTACATTCATGTGTGTAGTCCTAGCGGTAACACGTATTACTTATATCTGGAATAAATATAACGCTAGGTGGCGCTCATTTCTTAATTAACAACTAGGTTATGAGCTACCGATGATCCTATTGTGTAGCCCACTCCCATCTCCATTGAACTGGGCATAATTTCAAGTAGGTTGTTCACCAACGTAAAGGATTTTGATTTTGATAGTTAGGTAGGTATCCTCTGTATAAAATATCGTTGGAACCAATCTATATTTATTGCCAACAAGATTGCCAACCATAATAGCGCAAAGTTTCCCAACGAAATCGGAGGTGCCATATAAACGGGTCGCAGATTTTAGATATTCAACCCGGTCGGAAGTGTCCGGGCCGTCCGGAATATTTCAAGTAATTTTAGTGACCTCACCCGATAGATAATTCCAGGAATAGTTGCCGGCCGCGTTAATCTTCGCCCAATAAGTTAATCGGAATTTGCGAGAGGGCGGATTTAGATCGCCTCAAATTTCTGATCGCGCTCGTTATCTGCGGGAATTCACACGATTTATGTTCAGAACAATACTTTAATCAATTTTTATCCATAACGTCAAATTTGAGTCGGTCGGTTAACGCTGTGTTAACTCGTAAGCGAGTAAGCAGCAGGTGGTAGAAATTCCTTTTATAAATATTAATAGACGAGCAGCACTTAAGCAAAATGCAAAATTAATACTGTCCATAACGTGAAGGGCTTAAAGCAGGGCTTAGAGTTTGAATTATTAAGAGCCCCCGACACATCCGACATCCGTCGGCTTCATCTTGCGCCGCCGAACAGAAGAGGAATTTATAATCTTCATTGTTAACTCAAGAGAACGTCGTTCGAAGACCGCATTGTCTGTTAAGTCGTAGGTGTTGCGGTCTTCGGCGACACACTTCGGGGTTTCACACAGAAAATTGTGCCGGGCTCTCCGTCATTCTTTAACATCGATGTACTTAACTTGAAAGCTCGGCGTAATTATATTTCAGTCAGTAAATTGAAGGTTCTTAACAGGGATTTAAATAACGCCGTTGTGTTGTTATTTCTTATGGCTCTTGAAGCTCGTTCTTGCTTTTTTATTTCTTCACCTGTTCCTTCTCGTTATATCTATTATCATTTTATGCAGAAGCGTAAAAGCAAATGGTCAATTAGTGTATTTACTCTATTTTGTATGTTGTATACGGTTATTCAATTCTGAATGAAAAATCGCATAAATTTGTTCAATTATACGAGAGAGAGAGAACCGCCCTCTACTAACTGGTGTTGTGAAAGCAAGCTAAAAGAAAGGTCCGAATAATGGACTATCTTCATCGAGTTTGAATTATAGTCGAGTTTTCGATGCCTCGCCGCCCGGTCGGTTATTTACTTACGTTTGCGTGCACCGTTCGGTAAAGCCCCGCTCGCCATTGTCCGATGGACGGCCATTAATCTAGCGCATTGTCAGCAACACACAGAACAGATACTTATCGTCGCTAAACAAAAGAATTTAAATTGAATACTGCACTCGCGATCCCTTTTATTAACCCCGGCTTTACCTGCGTGTGTGTGTGTTTCGTACGGCGCGCTAAATCAGCGCCGTGTGTTAATTCGGAATTGTTTCGGAACGGCTTCGCCTCGTGCTAAAGTTAATTAAAGCGAAAGTAATTCATCCCTTTGTCTGCTCGAGAGATTTACCGCCTGCTCATTTGAAGGTCACTGATTTGATTGATGACGATAACAAGTCCGTTTGTGCATTAGCCGGTCGTAATGCGTTCGGTTGAAAACAAACGTAATCCAAGATTTTAAGTGAAACTGTCTGGCGCATCAACGGCAAGATCAACACATTAGCGGCTGAGATGTTTAGACTGGATCTGATGTATGTGTCAAGTCCTGTCATGTATCTGAACTCGTTTTTATCATCAGCGTAGCTGGTGGCCGCCGGAGTATTGTCACTTGTCGGTGGTTACCCCTGCTTCTTGACGCGGCTAAAATTAAACCGAAATTTTTCCTTTTCATTTTCATTCGAACGGTTTACCGAGAAACGTATTTTTACACGGCTAATGAGAGCCTTGTGTTCATCAGCGTGGCACCGTACCGAAATATTTTTACCCTCGAAAAAAAAACGAGAAAATTTACATTTGGCACAATTGTACATGTTAAACATTCGCAGGCGAAGTCAACGATGCGATGAGCACGAGTTCCCAGAGCGGAAGTATTTAGCAAACTTAATTCACTTCCATTCGTTTCGTAAACATTCTTTTTTTTACAATTAACTTGCAGGTCAAACTCTTTTTAATACATGAAAATTTTCAGCCCCTCACTTCTATGACGATGTCTACTCGAACCGAGGTCTAAATAGATCTGTTTGAAATTTCGCAATCTTAAGCGCCAATAAGTGAGTTTCTTTCAGTACACGCACCGAACTCGAAACGAATTAAATGTCACCACGGCGGACCCGGTACGAATGTTTGTCGACGCGATTGGTCGACGGTTTGCGCGGCAACAATTCAAAATCAGCCGATGTATCAAGAGATGTAAAGTTCGTGACCTAAGTCCGGGATAATTTTTATACTCGTCGGTTTAGTTAAATGAGAGAGCGATAAACAAAGCGTAGAAATAAGAACATTTATTTCAGAACAAAGTTAAACGATTACAAAGTGTGATTAATACATACATACATATAAATACGAGACAGCGAATGAGAATGCGTATCAGAGTTCGTAAAAGCGCGAATCCGAAAAGGGGCGGGGCTTACAAAGTCCGCGTATACACTTGACCGGTCTTTCACCGCGCACTTGCACTTTTTCACTCCGCGGCCACTTTTCCGACTTCTTCAACGACGAAACCACCGTCCACGCTCTGCGGCGGCGGCTGCTTCCTTTTATGCCTTCGGCGGACTTCTGTGAGCCAATTATCACCTCGGATCGCGAAGAAATCGAACGAACGTTCCTTACTGGCTAAAATCGGCAGTTAGAGCAATGCACGTACCGAAACTAAATATCCATTTAATTTTCACCTGGTCACCTTTGGTCGATGGGGATGATCTCAATCTGCCTACTCCGCCCCAGAGATCGTTACGGTGGACTGTTCGGATCTGACCACTGCTTGAATCGAGGGCCCTTTTATATGGTTAAAATTAATCCGTTCTAAGAAGGCCCTCGTCATAATCCGCTTGGCGCTAATGGTAAAACACAAAAAAACGGTGTATCTTTCTTATATCAACCGCGAGCTATGTTTTTGATTGTGCAGGCAGATAGAGGGATAAAAGATCTTTAATTTGATCCGTGACATGCCGGGTTTCATCCGGCGGATATGTAAGAAAAATGGCTCGGAAGTGTGGAAGCACTTCCGGCGGTATAGCTTTTTTCCAGCGGTACGAATGGGCTGAATTTTTGTGTAGATGTTGTCTAAGGCACGTTAAAGCTTGTGACAAAGTTTGAAAGGAATCGTGCCGTGGGAAGTGTGTAAAAAATGTTGAACTTGAATGGCGGCCTGTGATTGGCCGGACGGGTCGCTTGTTCTGAGAACTGCGAACGGCACATGATGCAGCGTGGCTATGGGTCAGTTGTACAAAGGAGGTTTAAACTGACGTTTAAATGAAACAGATTCAAAATAAACAAATTCGCATAGGATCTTAAGGATATACGGCAATTAATGCATTCAGAAATAAAATTTGATGCGATTTTGTTCACTTTGAACCTGGTTCAGTTGAACGTCAGTTTAAACCTCCTTTGTACAACTGGCCCTATGTGTTAAAACTTGTGCTTAACTAAAGAATTAACATAATACGTAATAAAACATGCGAGAATGAGAAGAAACATTTGTTCGCGCGCAATTCGCGAGCGCGTTTAAAGTCGCGGATTACGTGTTGGTAATACAGTTTGAAATTTATCAGTTTTAAGAGCCATGAGTGAGTTTTTTCAGTACACGCATCGAAGTCGGCAAGAATTAAATCACTAATGGACCAATGGCAGTCCAATTTTGTAACCAGTCAAAATTAAAGCGAATCAAAGCACAGTAAAGCTAAGTTACGGAAAAGAAACAAGTTAATTAAAAAAAAATCCGTTTCATTCCTTAGAACCCTTGTAACATTAATTATTTTTCAGAGCGTAAATACGTGGGGCTTTGACGCTCTGATTCTCTCTAAAACCTAATTGCTGCAATCGTTTTAGCGCTACTCGAACCGAGGTCTAAATAGATCACTTTGAAATTTCCCTGTTTCAAGAGCCAATGAGTGAGTTTTTTTCAGTACACGTACCGAACTCGAAAAGAAATAAATCAATAATAGACCAATGACAGTCCAGTTTTGTAACCAGTCAAAATCGAGCACAGTTAAGCTAAAATACGGAAGAGAAACGAGTTAATTTAAAAAATCTGTTTCATTCCTTAGAACCCTTGTAACATTATTATGGTTGCTGCTATCGTTTTAGCGCTACTCGAACCGAGGTCTAAATAGATCAGTTTGAAGTGTTTGAAGTTTCTCAGTTTCAAGAGCCAATAAGTGAGTTTTTTCCAGTACACGTACCGAACTCGAAAGAAAATAAATCAATAATAGACCAATGACAGTCCAGTTTTGTAACCAGTCAAAATCAAAGCGAATCGAAGCTAAGTTACGGAAGTGAAGCCTTCACCAAAATGTTTGAAACTGTAATGTGGTGCAGGGCACCTTTTTTTGAGCAATTGGTTTCAGCTCATGATGTTTTAATATTTTCGAGTTTGTGAAGAGACGCGGGGATGTAATTTATGTTTACGGCGCAGCTTATAAAATCCCGAAAGTAATGCGGCGCGGTGTTTTAAGGAGTCGTTATTTCGAGGAACTTAATGAGACATTACTTCCCCGTTCCGGTAACATCGCATCCCGTCAGTAACGAACGATAAATATGAAGTAAATTTGTAACTACTGCGCTGCCGCCGCCCATTGCGGGTTTATTATTTCGGCCGCCATCAAATTTTTACTGCACTTAATTAGGTTTATGAGGACTCGCCGGATAGCGCGAGAGGAATTTCGTGATGCGCTCGGATTTCAAGTTGCATAATATCGAGGACGAAACGTTTCGCTCCCGCCCGTGGGCGTGCAATGAAAACGGCGTAATCGACAAGAGCCAGGTCCACGTTTGTGCGTTGTCGTTTTTAATTATTCGTTGCGCTCCGGAAACAAATTGTACGCCGACCTCGTTAATCCGACACATACGGACGCGGTTTGCTCCGTATTTTTCCGAACATCAAATCCGAACATTCATTCGAGGGTCATCTTCAGGCTAAAATTTTCTACTTATCCCGCATTCATTTTGCTTCGCCTTTAAAATTTCCGTTAAAATTTAATTACTGCTTGAAGGACGTTCGGCTTCGCTCGAAGGAATTAGTTTGGAACACACGCAGTAATAAAGTTAGAAAGGCAAAGGTGAGTGGTCTTTTGCGGGCCTTTGTTCGGAGCGCCGCCTGTTTCCAGGCCTCTCTCCCTTGTTCCTGCAATTTAATTAAAACCGTAGGAACACCAGCGCAAGCAAGCAGGCGAGCCAACAAGCTTCGGTCAAAGTTTTGCGGGATTTTATTCCTTACCGATTTGTTGCACGCTTTCGTCAAATATTCACGTTTCACCTAATTCCGACTTCAAACCGGAAATTCCGATGCCCGCGATGCCGACGCCGACGACAAAATCACGCACCCCGCGATATTTGAATGCGTAATTTATAGAATAAACCTACGTTTAAGGCACCCTTAATTTTCTTTAATAAAATTGCATATAAAATTCCGACTTAAATGGCATCAAATTTTCTTTAATATTTCCTAAAAATAACACAGGAAGAGTCACTAAATAAAGTTTTAAATGTTTATGCCCTTTCACACGGCAGTTCTCTTATAAACGTAAAGAAATAATACTCGAACCGAGGTCTAAATAGATCGGTTCGAAGCCTCACAGTTCTAAGACCCAATGAACGAGTTTTTCTCAGTACACGAACCGAGGTCATATCATCGTGACTGCCACCACTGCGGACCGGTACGAATGTTTGTGAGGGTTTTGTCCTCGCGACGCCATTGGTCGGCGGATTGCGCGGCAGCAATTCAAAATCAGCGGTAGAGCAAGAGATTAACTTGGTGTAAAGTTCGTGACCTAAGTCAGGGATAACCTTTATACTCGTCGGTTTATTTAAATGAGAAAGCGATAAACAAAGCGTAGAAATAAGAACATTTATTGTTAAAACAAAGTTAATGATTGCAAAGTGTGATTAATACATATAAATACGAGACAGCCAATGAGAACGCGTATCAGAGTTCGTTTAAGCGCGAATCCGAAAGGGCTTACAAAGTCCGCGTAAACACTTCGGTAAACGAAAGTTTCACCGCGCACTTGCACTTTTTCACTCTACGGCCACTTTCCCGACTTCTTCAACGACGAAACCACCGTCCACACTCTCCGCTCTGCGGCGGCTGCTGGTTCCTTTTATGACTTCTGTGAGCCAATTACCACCTCGGATCGCGAAGAATCGAACGAACGTTCCTTACTGGCTAAAATCGGCAGTTGGAGCAATGCACGTACCGAAACTAAATATCCATTTAATTTTCACCCGGTAACATGACCTAATGAAATAGTTTTAGCTTTACTCGAACGGAGGTCTAAACAGATCAGTTTGAGACTAGGCAATATGAAGAGCCAATGAGTGTAAGTAGCAACATAAAACTGTTAACGATTCGATGTGTAACAGAGCGATCTATTGTTCACCTGACATGAACAGAGTGCATAAATTAAATGTATCGCGCCGCCGCGCCGTATCTGTAACTGAATAGTTTCGCCCTCGAATTATTGTATTCATTATGCGGAATGCAATAACAAGCGGCCGTAAAGGATTCGATGAATGAGAGCATTGGAGTACGGTGAATAGACGCTAATGATTCTAAATAACTTAATTATACAACCAAGAGGTCTTAACTAACTAGACTGCGCCTCAGCTCCGCTAAATCAATATCCTGCTCCACATTATTTCGTTCCGAAGAAAAGGTGTTCTTTTTCTCGAGAACAAATCGAGGCAATGTCGTAACTGGAATGCTAATCAATATAGGGCGTTACTGAACTTTATTAAATTATTTATTAAAATCTGAGGTTTTATTGATGCAGCGTTGTTCAATCCAACGATTTTTTGATCGAGTGAAGTTTACTGTTAAGCTTAAGTTTCATATCACTCTGTATAATATATTGAATATTTTTATATAACTGATAGATTTTTGCGCACATAAAAAATGTAATAGGTCATTGAGGAGAACAAATATTGAACGTTTAGTTTCTTCGCCGTTCGGAAATTCCTTTGTTGGCGTTGTTCGCTCGTTTTCCGCAGTTAGCTCCAATTAAATTTCGAGGTAACAACAGTGGATATTGAGATAAATTGGTAATCGGAAGCGGGAAATTGTGCAGAGGAATAATCCTTTAGCCGATGTCCATGTAATCTAATACAATGGGAAGGAAAGCGGGCGAATTAACACAAGCATTCCACTTTGGCGTAACAAGCGGGCCATAACTCCCCCCCGGACGGTAACAACAACCCGATGAAATAATGCTTTTAATTAAAAGTTAAAGAATCTCAATTTGATCCCGGTTTATGTTTGCCCGCCGGAATAAAAGGATTATAAAGTCCGGGCGATTGCAGGCGCCTCTCGCCTTTAAGAATGTTAATCGAACGCTTTTGTCTTCAACAAAGTATAAATAATAAAGGAACGGTTAAGATGTTTTCAACGGGGGAGAATTACGGTCCGCTTTGTTTCTTTCTTCGGGCGCCGTTAAAAATTAAATCGGCGCAATAAGAATAAGAACGAACGCCTGCTTTTTTATGGATCTTGCGCGCCGAGGAATATTCGAGAAGGAGGTAATGTGGATTTATCGTGCCGCGCAAATTAAGACAAATTCGGGGGCCCCTGCGCTAATCTAAATTCTAACGAACTATTTATGTCTCTGCTTAAATTGCAAATTATGCGTCGCGGCAATTCATCAGGCCGTGTTAAAAAGGGGAAGTCGTCGCACGTACGTAATATTCTGTCTGGTCATTTTTACTGAAATTCTTACGTCGTCGAAGCTTACGAAATGTTGACGCACGGCGTTAATCATTTCGGCCCATCCATCATCATGTATTTGTGTTAAACGTTCTTTTATTCCCTCTGCCCTCCGTCGCAATCTGATACGTTTTGTTAACCTCAACACAAGAAAATCACCACAATAAAAAATGATGATGGTACAATGAAATGAAGGCCGATGAAGAAATCTTTTCTTGTGGTCTTATGGAAATACATACTTTTAAACCGTTTTAAGAATACGACTATTGTGACAAGATGCAAGTAAATTCATGCATTCGATTTATTTAGCAAACTTGAGATGAGAGAAAATGCATCTCGGCGGCGCCAACAGATATGACCTCGACACACGATGCAGGTGGTAAACCTTGAACAAGTTAAAACGGATTTAAAGTATCTCGTATTCTGTCGAATCTTTCCGGTCTCGTAACAACTCGTAATTGCTCGAGTTGCTGTCAGAGCATGATGTAGGCTCTATTTTGTTAAAGTGTGCTGTTAGGGTAAGTTGAACTTTCTCTGTATTTCTTTATGTTTAATATAATATTTAAGCTACGCTATGCCCCTTGTTTCGATTTATACCGTAACAATATTTTGGGGGGTCATTGCAAGTTGCTACTACCTACCACCTATGTGTACTACGTAGTTGTTTTGGTATTATAATTCATGGTGGTAGTTCAATGGTAAAATGACACATGCAGCAAACTTCATTGACGTATTGTGCGCTTGCGCACGCACGTCTCCCGTTTAGTCCCACCTATGTACGTACATCGTCATCGGCTTTTTAGTCACAGTATTTGAACGGATTAGTTGAAATATTTACCTCTTGTGCTTCGTGCTCGAGGTTGTCGAAGCTCACGTCGTCGTCTTGATCCGGACTGTTGGCGATGTTGGTGAATTCCAATTGGCGTTGCAGTTTGATCACTTCGTAACCCGGACTTCTCGCAGCGAGAGATTCAACTCGCGTCCACAGTTCGTCGCGCTGATGTTGCCTCTCGCGTTCTCTACAACGGAACAAAACAATAACTGATTTAAATCCGCCAAGAAACGCCTCGACGTTATTACCAGACTTCGGAGATTTCGGAGCGTTGCCACGGCTACGCAATGAATGGGTATTGCGTAACCAAGGCAACGCTCCGAAATGTCCTGAGCCTAGTAACAACAATGTAAAACATTTTTCTGTTGTTATAAAGTCCAGTTACGTCGTTACATCGCATACTCGCTTCTCCCTCTAACATATTAACCGTCAACTGTTACTGATTTTTCTATTAGGGTCGGAAGCCTCCCGCAGAGCAAGGCCGAGCAAGACGAAATTATGAAAAATTAAGAATAAGTTGAAACAGAAGGTTGACGATTAAAAAAGTCAAGACTAACAAGAAAGTAAAAGAAGAAAGTATATATATATATATACAGGGTGAAAGTTAAAAGCATTTTTTTACTGATTTAGATAATGATTATTACGAAAAAACAACTGAACGTCGCCTTTTCGAGGTTTACCCCAAAGTTATGACTTTTTGTAATGGAATGCCTTAAATATTATTGCAGATTTGAATTCGTGAGTCAATTCTAGCCTGAAATGATGGGTCGCACCATGGGTCTAGGACGAGCGGTTTTCGAGTTGTGTGACGTCACGAGAAAATCTCAGCTCGAAAACGGCTCATCCTAGACCCATGGTGCGACCCATCATTTCAGGCTAGAATTGACTCACGAATTCAAATCTGCAATAATATACAGGATGTGTCGTTAAAAAATTGCAATTTTGCTTGGCATCGCGAAAACGCGTCGTTCAATTGTTTTCTGTTGAGGCGCTTTCGAAGCTCCCGGAAATTGCAACTTTCGTATCATGTGTTTTCCTTTGTTTTTCGCTTTGAGGCACGTCGCAAACTGTGGTGAAATTGTGAAATACAATTTGTTTAGTCTACTCTCTGTCGTTCTCATTACCGATTACAATATGTTGGAGGCGCTTCTGACCTCAAAGGAGGTGCTCGATAATTCGTAGGTTTATGTGTTCTTGAAGAGGTAGTTGCCATCTGGATTGCTGACCAGTTAGAGTAAACATCTTTGTCTACCTCTGTCTCTGAACACTAACAGTTTTGAACAGTAAGTCCAAGTCCTCAAGATTCTTAATGGAATGCCTTAAATATTATTGCAGATTTGAATTCGTGAGTCAATTTTAGCCTGAAACGATGGGTCGCACCATGGCTCTAGGACGAGCGGTTTTCGAGTTGTGTGACGTCACGAGAAACTCTCAGCTCGAAAACGGCTCATCCTAGACCCATGGTGCGACCTATCATTTCAGGCTAGAATTGACTCACGAATTTAAATCTGCAATAATATACAGGATGTGTCGTTAAAAAATTGCAATTTTGCTTGGCATCGCGAAAACGCGTCGTTCAATTGTTTTCTGTTGAGGCGCTTTTGAAGCTCCCGGAAATTGCAACTTTCGTATCGTGTGTTTTCCTTTGTTTTTCGCTTTGAGGCACGTCGCAAACTGTGGTGAAATTGTGAAGTACGATTTGTTTAGTCTACGCTCTGCCGTTATCATTACCGATTACAGTATGTTGCACATTAAAAAAAAATTGACACAAGATCCCTAAACAGGCGTTGCCTGAAATTTTCTGGAAATGGCACTTAGAGCCTTTTGAATTTCCACTCTACAATTATTGCTTTAGTTTCATATCGTTAAGGTTTTTGGTTTGTTTTTGTCCTTTTTTTTTGTCATCAAGACATAGCGTAGATTCTCCCGTTTTCACTTTTTTCAAGTTCTTTTTGCTTCTTTCTACTCTGTCGGTCTTGTTTTCCTTGTAATTCCGAAAACAAAAGAAGTTATGGCTTTTTGTAATGTGAATGCCGCTCTTTGTAAATTTGAAAATCATGTACAATAAAAAAAAAGAAACAGAATACCTGGTCCTTGTCCAACATTATTTTCTCAAAAGTGTTGTAAGTTATGCGCAAATTAAGGATTTGTGTAGTAGTATTCACGAAGCAATAATAATAGCCTCACAGTGGAAAACTAGTTTATTTCATTTATTTAGGTACTTATTATTGTTACGGTAATAATTTAAGTAACATGAAATAAGGATCGTAGCTCAGTATAACAAAACATTTATTAACAGTTAATTACAACTACAAATACTCACATCCTATTTTGGGCACTTACTGACAAACAGACTAGATGACACTCTGACTAGATGGTATTCTAATTATGCCGCGAACGTTCGGCTTGTCGCGTACCTATAGGGGTTTTGTTTCCGGGGTATTACGTCAATTGTTACCTTGACATTTTTGCACACGGCTCGACTTTTGGTTTTAGATCTATGCACGTAGATGAGTCATAAGATTTGCACGCGGCACACGAATGAATCATACGCTTTGATATTTACATTTGGAAGTGCAGGTGTATCTTCTGCAACGCGGTCGTTCTTATCTTTATAATAATGTTCCGTCCGGATTCTTACAGCTGCGGATTCCCTGCGTTGGCGGCGTTATCCTTATCCTTGTTACATTATAAAATATATTTCATTTGTATCGCCTAGCACAAGTCACGATAGGCAACCACACATGCGTTTTTGTTACGTCCATGTAAATACTCCGTAAGGAAGTTAGCCAGAGCCCCCATACCTACTACCGCACTTCGCCTAAGTGTGTCCTCCACCTAATAATGAAGGAAATCATAAATTTCACTCCGACGCTTGTTGTAATAAAAAAAAAGGGTGAAGTCACATTTGATTTACTTCCGTTTATTGTATCTCGTTTAACGTAAAGAAAGGGGGGGCTATAAATCAGAATTAAAATGTTTATTGAACGTCTTAATCCCGGCATATGGTTGTGTCTGTCTCCTGTTACGAAACGAGCGCCCCGCGGAGCGTGGTGGCCATTGTAATGAAATTTACTCCCCCACGGACGTCCGTCGGGGAAATTAAATTTACTGCCCGAACGCGAAAACGCGAGGACTTTTTTCTAACGAAATGTTTATTTATTACGCCCAGCTAATTAAAAATTTATTCCGGCCTATTCTGCGGCATTGCGAGTTGTGATTAATCATCGGCTATTGGGACGTAGCTGCAGATGTAATTTAGGGTTATCGACAGAACTTTTTTGTTTGCGTTGTGATGGGTCACTCTAAAAAAAGGAAAAAGAAAAACAAATTGAAGAAAAATTTAAAAGTCAAAGGAAAGTCTTTTCTTCTTTCTCAAGAAGGAAATTTACAAAGCGAGTATAAAATCAGATACTTATGGCTGACGGGAAAATAATCCCATTGTCACTCTTGACGGTGCTGCTAAGAGTGAAAAGTATATGTACATTGAGTGAGTATTTTCAATTCGGAACGTCTCCCCCCTCCCCGGTCGGGTGCTCGGGAGGGCCTCAAAGTTGGCGCCGGGTAGGTAGCTGATGGAAAAAAATCCTTTCTCCGAAACTGGAAGCGATATCGTCGGTAGTGCCGGATTTCTACCGGCTAGAAACCCCTCTTTATTACCATTCCACTTGGCAGCACAATATCCTGGAACCACGTAAGAAAAACCTCAAGATTAAAGGGCCGCAATCACCTAACACCAGCGTTCACTTTCTCCTTCTATAATCTTATTTGCAGAATCTGGTTAGCAAGGCTCTTCACCGCCTTCCATTTTGCTGCAGAAGTTAGCATTTCCTCCAGCACGTTCTGTGAAATCAGCCGTTGGTCAATGCTAGTCTCCAGTTGCATTTCAGGTACTTTGTTGTAGTACTTCCAGCGTCTTTCTGCGTTCACGCACACCAGTGAGTAAAGTCTCACCTCTGTATTTATTGTTGATTTATTTTCTGCCCGATTTGGTCGATTGGAGACGTCGACTGATCGATTACGTTTTTAGCTGAAGAATTGTCTTCTGGCGCCCTTCAATAATTTTACCACCTTGATTAACCCGCCCCTTTCTTCACTGTTGCTAGCTGGGGCACAGCTGATACGTTACGTCAGCAGAAGCTTGTCATCTTGTCAGTGGTAAGTATATAAGAAGCAAGTAAATTAAATTTAAAATTTGGTGACAGCCTACTGTTGTTAGCATGTATTAAGGTCCGCCTATTTTTGGTGCATTCCCTGCGTTTGTCCGCAAGTAGACTGGTTTACGCCGACGTGAGTTTGACGTTCTAGAGGTTAGATGTTTGTTGCACAGCTGGGCAAGGTTCTCGATCAGATCGGCCGGAGTGTAATCGTGCTTAATGAGGTTCGTCAATTTACTTGCGGAGGCGCACCATCCGGTGAGAGTCCAGGATCTGCTCGGGATGGCCTCAACGTTGGCGCCGGGTAGATAGCTCAGAAACCAGAAGCGATATCGTCGTCCTTCCCCTTCACGACGGAGCTCATCTCGTCCGTTCACGTTCCGTAATTTTTAGGCTGATTGGGGCGTCTATGGGCCCAGTCAGAGATTCTAGAAATTTTCAGATTCACCGTAGATGGCGGTCGAATTTACTGGAACATTCGTTACATCTTCTACGCTATTCTCGAGAGAGCGACTTAGTATGTAAGCCAGGGACGACGTTTCTTTAGAAAACGATGTGTGTAGCAAGCGAATTAGTAGAACGATTAAGTTATAGAAGTGTTATTTGTTAGACAAGTGTGCAGCCCGATATTATTTGTGCTCTCATTGTGTTAAATGATCGATTAACAATACGAAGGAGTCGTATGATAACTTGCTATGTTCCGGATTGAAAATGCTCACGTGAACGTAAAATGTTTTTATTTTTGATATAAATTGAGGGGGGTTTCTTTAAAACGCAATTTATTCGGCGGTCCTCCGGCGGTTTTTTACGGTCAGAATTTCTCGATTGCGTGGAATTCCGCGCTTCCCCCGACCGAATTATTTTTCACCGGAACGTGCACGCGCTCGAGGGTTCGGTATTTATTTACCGCGCGCTTCATAAACCGCCGATCGGATGAAATATATGCCGTTTCGGCTTCCGAACTTTTAAGGGGTCGCCCACCGAATTTTCAGCTCCCCCTTCGGTTTATTTCCGGCATAAACTGCGGATGATATCCATTGATGGCTCCGTAAACATACGCGGGTAATCCACGCACTGACGTCTTCAAATCTTCGTAACGCTAAGAGCGAAATAACATATTTCATGTTCAGGGGGGGGGGGGGGGGTTCTCAACTATAAGTTGAGCATTTTTTGCTTTCGCTTCGATTAAGTTGTAGGGTGGTTGGTGATTAAAATTTCCTCTGGTATTCTGCTAAGTATGAAAATATACGAAAGAGATGTTCGCGTTAAAATCGGCATCCAGTCGGGCGTGTAAAGAAAGGGTCCGAACGGAGGGGGACTCGAACGAAACGAATGCGTAAATTTCGCTAACAAGTTCCAATTAAGAACCGCCCGGAAGAAACGTAAATTCACGAGGGGGGGGGGAAGTATTTTACGAGCTCTTAAAAGACAATAAAGTAAATGGCCGGCGTTTTCTGCTCATAATTTATACGTTGTATACACAAACGAATTCATTTTTTTCTATAGAATGGCATCGCTTTCATTTCCAAAAGTTATTTGCTTTTAGCCTTGCACCGTCTCTTTCGATTTTATCACCAGGCCAATTATCGACACTGTCACGTACAAACACAAAGCGCCCTGGCCGGGGTCGAACGGACGCCGGTGAATTTTTCTAATGCCCCCCCCCCCACCCTTTTCGCTCCGGAAACTCCGGAAGAAATACGTTCGCCGCGAGTGTTTCGTCGCTTTCGGAAATAGAAATCCGAGCGCCTCGGTTCGGTCGCGAAAGACTTTCATTAAATTCCGGACAGGAGTTATGGGGCGAGTATTTCTGCGGTACACCAAATATTGCGAGTTTTATAACTTTTTCTCCGGGCGAATTATTTGCCCTCTGCCGGCGAAGTTACCAAGATATATCGCTCGAAGGATGTAAGTGCCCGCGAGTTCAAAACACAAAAGAACGGCTTTTTTTCCCTAGATTACGTTAGATTGCGTAATTTGTATTGTTACGGTAGTAATTGAAGTAACATGAAATTAGGGACATAGCTTAATATAACAACAGATTTATTAGTAACTAATTACAATCCTTACAAGTTACTTACATTGTGTTTTTGGGGCACTAACGGACAACTAGACTACATGACACTCTGAAGAGATTCGTTCTAATTCTCTGCTAGCGTTGGCTTTGTTGCCTTTTTATAGGGGTTTCGTTTCCGGGGTATGACGTCAATTGTTGCCTTGACATTTGCGTACACGACTCCGCGCTAGATCTGTGCCCGTAGATGAGTCATTAGATTTTGCGCACGGCCCGCTGTAATGGTGCAGGTGGTCTTCTGCAACGCGGGTGAGTCATACGTTACATAATTGCGAAGGAGTCATTCTTATGTTTATGTTACGCTCGACTGATTCTCAGCTGTACACCTTTGCTGGTTCTTTTATCCTAGTTACAGTATTATTTAGGCCTGACTTTACAATCTAGATATGGAGGAACCTTAAAGGATATTCCGTCCTTATTCCGCGATTGTAAAACTGGGGCTTAGAGACGAGAGGCGTCAAATCGGAAGGAGAAAAGCTACATCAGACGAGACGAGACGATGGAAGGCGTAAATTGCATTTCATTTGTACGTTCGGCCGAGAAGATTAATTTATTATCTAATTTAACTGCCTGAAACTTTAATCTGATTTACGGTCTCCGCGCTATCAACAGCTGTAATTGAAAACGCGTAAAATTTATTCGACAAACTTTCCTACCGTTTAATATTTCCCCAATTTATTAAGTGTGCCTTTTAGCACCGGTGTATTTAATTTTTTTTTTTTTAATCGTATTAAGGCGGGCGCAGGCGCCGTGAGAAAACTCTCCGTAATTTACGAGCGCAATAGCGCAAAGGTAATGTCAGAAGGAAGGCATACATCAGGGTCGGTGATTAACACATAGCGCGAGTAAATTACCCGCGAACAGAGCTCGCATCTGCATTCCACCCGGATCAAAGTGGAGGGAAGATCTACGACCGCGACAATGCCAGAAGGACGGGGAAAAAAACTTGGACGCGATCCAAGACGGGCCTGTGCTTTATGAAATTGACTCTCGCCTAAGAACGACGTCATAACAATAACGTAACACATCCACAATCGAATCAACAAAATAACTGTAACTGTATACGCGTTTCTCTCAAGAATCTCAAGTAAGAGGGATAATGAACGCTTTCGATTACGTTCACCTAAACGGGAAATGGAAAAATTTGAAACGCGTAAGTGTATAAACATAAACATAAACAAAAAGAATTACGAGTGAAGTGAACATAAAAATCCATTTTAGGTGTTTGATGCCTCTTTGTTTGTCAAAAATATCAAACGAAATGGAGTGCAAGATTATTTTCCAAACAGGGGATAAGGGATAGGATTTTCTCTTAGAGACACATTCCAAACATAACTATAATTACATGTTGAGTAAGAGTCGTATATGCTGTCACCCAAGTTTAAATTAAATCTACTTGTCTCTACTTACCACGACTCCTGGATGACAAGTCTGCCGATTCTAAATCAGCTGTGCCCCAGCTAGCAACAGTGGAAAATGGGGTAGGTTATCTCAACGATGGTAAGTTATAACGGGCGCCAGAAGACGATTTAAAAAACAACTAATCGAAATTCGACTGGCCGACGTCTCCAATCGGCCAAGTCGTGCAGAAAGGAAACTACTAAATAGAGACGAGACTTATTACTCACTGTGTGTATGAAAGTAGTTAAAATTAAAATCGTACTCAAGTTAATACAATTTATTGATCAATTAAACTAATAGAAATAAGAGAAACAGTATTACAGTTACACTAATACGTTTACTTTCTAGCGTACCGTTTCTTTAAATTAAATCCGCACGAAGAATGCATGCGCAACAAACAAAAAAAAGAAGGTTACCTCGCGACCGATGTCATATATCGTCTGAAGTTGGCTGTTACTACGCCATCTAGTGGTCTTGTCAGAGTCGATGACTTCACAATGGCGTACTCACACGACGGGGGGGGGGGGAAACAACAGACGGGCAACAAGAATTGTCGGGGCACCAACACGCGATGTACTGGGAAATCCCTCGCGTATACGCTTGCGGGGATGACCTGGGCCTGCGCTGTAACTTGCGAAAAGCCAAGCAGCAAAGGAACAAGCCCGAACTAAAAAGCCTACGTGGAAAAACGATATGCGTTAGCGGCCATTTTGATGGTGATATGCGTCGTTACATATTACCTGAGCGAACAGGAGCTTCAGGCTTGGTACGGAGATTAAAGTTATCTCCGATCGGTGTTCGGCAGTGTCGAATGAATTTCCAGCCAAGCTGCGATTGATTTCTTCTCCAAAAGAGCAAGGAATCCGAAAATTTTAACACACGCGAAAAGATACGTCCTTACGGCACAATGCACGAACAACAAGAGAGAACGACTAAGCTGCTCGATTACGCAGATCGCCTTGAGGCAAGGGAATTACCAATGGTAGGCGGCCTGAAAGTCACATGGACCCCCAGAACCTATCAGAAATCAATGATCGCAGCGTGCAGGCTTTCCCCCATAGCGCTGTAAAGGAGGGGTACCAGGGTTGCCACGGCGCGAAAACGAAATTATCAGTCGCTACTTTTTAGCGCCAAATTTAAAACGTAACAATGCATAGAGCACCCTTTCGGTTTAGTGAAGGGTCGTTGGAGACATTTGTATTGAATAACTTCTGTTATGTCTTCAAGGAAGTCAATTGTGGAAGTCGACAAGAGGGAAATTTTATATGTTGATCGAAAGACCGTATTTGCCAGATGCTTAACAGAGCATAATCGTTTATTTATAATTTGTAACAAGAAAATAAATGTGAACTCCAAAATATCAGTTTCAATGTCAACCTATTAAAACCAAAACAAAACCTTAATTCTAAATCAGTTAAACAAATTTCTACGAACATTCTAATTGAAATTTATCTGTATAAACAAAAAAGCTGATGAATCTGATGGAAGACGATGCGTTTTTCTTCCTCTTTTCGCTAGGTTCTCCATAACAGTTAAAAAAATTTCCTTTGACTATGCGTTCGTTCAAACTGTTCTCTTCCTACCTACCTGTAGGTCAGCAAATGAGTGCGAGTGACTGACGTTTCTCCAGCACCGCTCGGCAAAGCTCTTGGAGAAGGGAGGTTCGACGTAACCCCAAAGCAAAAGGTGGGCAAAGTGAATAAAATAAAAGCACCAGTTGAGCACACTCGCTTTTATTTAAATTGCTCAAAAATTTGGTAAGAAGAATATAATAAACACAGTTAATAAAAAAATAGGGACCCAAACGAGGTCCAGTTACACGAACACGCAGAAAGTTAAATAATTTGACAAGTTCGGTCAAACAAATCTGTTCTTCGTATACAATTAACTTAAATAAATTTAACTATGGGAATAAAAATTGCAACGCCGCGGAAATTGAATTAAAAAAAGAATAATTGAAGTAAATCCGACCTGTAATCAGGATCCGGCGTAATGACACTCGGCTGTCAACAGTGTCGGAGCGTCCTCTCGCGGTGGTTGGCGCCGTACGTCGGTGTAGCAACGTTACCAAAGTAACGTCGTCTTGTAGGACGAATCCACTTTCACAAGTGGGGGGGTAGGTCGGGTTGCGTAACTTCGATCGGTACAAAAGCCGGAAACGAGCCTTTTCTTACGTCTTCAAGGGTTATCCTGGTTATACCAGATAGGTAAAACTACCACAGGAACTCGAGCTAGAAGCCTAATGGAAGAATTGCCTCGACACGGATCCAAGATGGCCACAGACATACTTGTTGCTCGTTTCGACGACCGGACAGGCTTTCGAGAAGCTTTTTTAACAAGCTTGTAATTCCCTCGGAGAAATTCCGATTCCGTCTTCCTTCACAGAATCTCGTGAAAAGGGAGCGCAAAGATAAAAATCATTAATACACGAGCCGTACGTTGAGAGTTCTGAAGAGAGGCGACCGCCGCGCTTTTCCCCTACCACAAGTTCAGACAGGAGTCGTTAGGATTGAAAACAGATTTACCCAGGAAACAAAGTGACCTGGAGGTAGGTATACTGTATGACTAAATAACAACGCGTACTCTTATCTGAAGCAATATTGCACAAGATTGTGAAATGCGATGATCGGCACGTAGGCCGTTTGGCCGTTGGATTTCCACGTTAATACATAGTGTTCGGACAAATATTAGGTTGTTCGGAAAAAATGGTCGTTTTCTTTTTAATTCAGAATGTTTATATACATGAGCATATAAATTTTGATTAATCTATATAATCACCATTTGCATCAGTGACCTTTTGCCATCTTTCTGCTAGCAGTTGTATTCCAAGGTGATCATCCAACTTTTCTGGAATCAAAAAACCCTAGACATAAAACGACATTTTTTTCCGAACAACCTAATATTATGAATAACTTAAATGAATTTTTCAACCGTAACACTCTTTAGATTATCCATGTGGTCATTCATTTGCATTCCTGATGTTTGAATTTTGTTTGAGAGATTTGTTAATGCGAGAGACGTTTTACTTGATGGTTTAGCCTGTGTGCGCTTCTGAAACCCCTCTTTCATCAACTTCTTAGAGGGTTGACTGCTTTCAGACTTCTCCTTTATTTCCTCTTCAGTGGTTAGCACTTCACGCGAGTTTTCATTTTTCTTCTGCTTCCGTGTATTTTCCTTGTCTTCCTGAGGGCTTTCGGAATCCCAAAAAATTGCTGGACTGCATTTATTTTTACTTCCCAAAAACGACATTAACAATTCCAACCTGATAAGTAAGTGACTTAAGTAACTTACTTACCTAAGTAAGTACCTCACTGTAATGAATGCAACAGTTCATAGTTCATAGTTCAGTTGTATTTATGTGGTGGTTCCTGTATGCATACATTTCATTCCTGCGTCTGGACCTAAATTGTAGCCTCTTTGCATCAGTTCTCTTGCTTGTTACGTTTCAAATTTCCCGCCAAAGAAAACGCGGAATGTAGACGATATCTGACCCGCTTTCGATAGTTGGCAAGCCTGTACCCCTTCTTTGCTTCCTCGAAGTTTATTGGTGGGTGACACACCACGTGACTGTCTTCGGCTTCGTAACCTAGCAACCATCACCATCTACAATTTCGCCTCTTTTTACGTGCATTGTAAATTATCGGAGTTCTTGCTCTTTGGGAAAAGTAATTCATTTGCCTGTGCCGGAAGATTTAGTGACACCATCGAACACGTTTGGGAATAATTTTAACTCCAATTCTAAACCTGGGAACTTATTAGCTCTCAGGTAATGTATATTGAGTCTAATGGCGGACGCCATGTTGAATGCTAACAAGACCGTTTCCTTTACATTCAGGATTTTCTTTTTTTCTTTTATTGGATCTTACGAGTGCATTCACAATTGATTCTGCGATTGGGTTATAATCTCGTGTGGTAGCCCTACCCCCAACTCACGCTGCGGCCGTTTGGGCGCCCATATTAACTGTTGGAAACCGCTGGTTCATCCCGGATCAGCAACGAGAGACAGGAAATAGATGGCGTGGTGATCAGCCAATTCGTTTGACGTTTCCCTGATTGACAGAAACAAATTCGTGAGTTTTATTGTTGCATTTAATACCGACTCATAAGATATATATCGTTGCGATAATACCGCATGCTTATTAGTTAATGTGGAGAGTTGGAACCGCAAATAAATTGTAATATTGTTACCTTTAATTTGAGTTTGATTTTCACGTTCACACACCAGTGGGTAAAGTCTCGCCTCTGTTTGCTTTTGATTTCTCTACCCGGTTTGGTCGATTGGAGACGTCGACTGGCCGATTACGTTTTGGCTGTAAAGCAGTCTCCTGGCGCCCTTTAATAATTTTTACCATCTTAATTAACCCACCCCGTTCTTCACTGTTGCTAGTCCGGGGTACAGCTGATACGTTTAGTCAGCAGAAGCTTGTCATCTGTCATGCTATTTTATTAAAGGTCTTCTACGTGACCAGATGATTTCTGTTGCAGATGTAAGTAGTACATGTAGAGCTCAAATTCGCTTGTTCTTTCAGGATGTTTTTAATGAGCTCATATCCTTTCACTGGATCTTAAAGAAGAGAGAGCCTACCATAACACATGCATGCAACCATATTTAGCCAAAGGAATTACCCATGCCCTTCGTGGACCACATCTAATTCCACTAGGTTCTCCATTAAAATCAGACTGAATAAGATCACACTTAACCGAATTTAAGCAGTGACAGTTCTACGTCCTATGATGATGATGATAACTTGACTGAAGCTGAATATAGCGGCACTTCCGGTTAAAGTTAAAACTTTATCCACGAAAACGAATCAAAGTTATAACAAAGTTATCGCAAGAACTCGCCTTGCATCAATTAGTGAACGTTTATTTAAATACGATTTGCAAGGATCGTGATTAAGGCATTTAAACTTATTGAACAGATTTTTATGAAATTAAGAAAAATTTAATTCAATCAAAGAATATTTTGACAACGATTCGCAAATATCGTATTCAAGATATTTAAACCGATAGAAAAACATTTTAAAAATAATTCAATTAACGAATAAAGTGTAGACGATTCGCAAAGATCGTAAACAATTAACTCCATTACATATAAAAATGACGCCCAACGTGGGGCCACATCATAGAAAACATAAATAAATATGTACTTTAACCAGAAAATTTTAAATTTAAATAAACTAAATGTTTCTAAAAGCAAAACCATTCATGCATACCGTGTATAGTACATAGATAGTGTACAGTGGCACTTAATTTCTTTTTTTTTTCTACAGGCGGCAAATACCTACTCTAGGGCCGGCCCTGCGAGAGCACGATTAAACGTTATTTTCTTTCGGAAAAAACCCAAACAAAACACAGCATAAAACAAGAGAAGTGGATTCCTGGTCTGCCGAAAATAATTTTAAATAAACACCAACGCAGCAGCGTGTGTGGTCTCCGGACAAAAATTTATGTATAAAAAAAAGAAAGGAAAAGAAAATTCATACCGAAAATTCATTTCTGCATGTTTCGATCGTTTTAAAAACCGCGCGAATAAGTCGATCGTCGTGTGCGCCATTATTAGCAAGCTTTACGGACTTCCTCGGGCGGGCATCAATTGATTTGCCAGGATAACGGACGTGGACGTTGTAAGTGGACTAAGCGGTCTTAACGACATTAGCGGTATAAAAAGAAACGGGGGAGCGGAACGAAACGTCAGATAAGGAAAACCCTTTCCGTTTAAATCGAGTTTGCGCTCGGCGGACGTTAATTTCTTTGCGAATTTGCAGGCTCTTCTAAACTCACTAAGTACCACCAAGAAATGATATAGATCGTCTATGATAACAAGTTTAATCACCATTTCACTTATATTCAAAAACGTATTTTTGAAAAGTGATCGGCGAAAATATATTTCACGTTCGTGATTTTCAGATTTGAGGCAGGGCTCATTTTAAAATGTACCTATCGATTAACCAAATGAAAATAAAGAGCTGACTTTGACGAAACGTCAAATACTGTTACGGAAATAATTTATGTAACTGAGATAGAGGTCGCAGAGCAATATTTATTTACATACATTTAAGTGTAACTTACATGGCTTGGTCACTTACACAATAAAACAAGACTCCTGACTAGCTACCACACTAATGATCTTGTGATAAGCTCGTCGACTATTTGAAGGGGTTTCGTCCGAGGAGTTGTCAAAAAATTACTTGTCAACATAGAAAATCCTTCACTTTGTTGCCTAGATAGATTCAGGGATAAATTTAAAGAGAAAAACGTAAAGAATTTATTAAAAATACCTAAAGTTAAAGAAAACGAACAAAATATGTAATATTAAAAAAAAGACAATCGATTATTTGATACAATTTAATAAATTAATAATTTATAAAAAAAAGAAAAGAACCATGAGTAAGCAAAAGAAATTTGTAATAGATTTTTTTAATATGAAATATGTAATAGAATTTAAATACATAATAAAAAAAACAAAATACAATCGATTTTGCAGCACAATTCAGTAGATTAATAAATTTAAAAAAAAACGAAGAAAAGGAGAGAGAACAAAGTAAACAAAGGAACAATATTTTAAAAAAATATATGACGGTAATGTTAAAAACAATAAAAACAAAAGACAATCGATTTTAGAGCACAAACAAAAGACGATCGATTTTACAGCGCAATTCAGTTGATTAATAATAAAAAAATTTAAAAAAATTGAAAAGAAAACAAAAAAAACTAAAAAATTCAACAAATAAATAATGAAATTTAATAATAATGAAGACAAATGATAAACGATTTTACGACACAATTCAAACGTAATCAGTTCCTTTGATCTCTCGAGTTATTCGCCGACGCACCAAAAAGAACTGAGTTACAACAACGTAAGTCCAGATTTGCAGCGATCACGAGCCATATTCAACCGGTAAAGTTTTATCGCGGATTCCGTAGGATCGTTCAACAGTAGACAGAGTAAATAGGGCAGTGGATAGTACTTAGCGCCGGCCATAAATCTTAGGTTAGTCAGGGAGCCTGTAGCCGTAGACAGATAGGGAGAGTGCATGTCCATTTGCAGTAATAAACCGCCAGGGTGACTCTTGGAATTCGTCGAAGGTAAACTGTCTGTTCCGTTCGGTCTAGTTATTTAATTTGGCAATAAATTTAATTTGTTTTTGTTTGGACTGTTTTATTGGTTATTCGGCGTGTTACAAATGTAATAAGAAAAACAAAAGACAATCGATTTTAGAGCACAGTTCAGTAGATTCGTAAATTAAAAAAAGAAACAATTTGAAACAAACCGTGACGAAACAAAGAATTATTTGCCTATTGCCTTTCACATGACCAACAGAATATATAAAAAAAAAAACTGCAGTAGATGGCGCTGGTCAATATCTCACACAAGTACAATTCATTATATCATCATGGCGTCAAATTGAGAAACAGAAGAAATCAAAAATAAAACAAATGAAAAGGGTAGACCAACCCTTTATACAGGGTCTCCTAAATAGAGTGGCCTATTAAAATATTATAGGGAAGGAAATACAGAAAAATTTTGAAAGTTGTTACACTGCCCTAAGACATAGTGATCTTTCCGCGCAAAATATTACATTACTTCCGGTCATACCGGTAATCGCCATTAACTTTCTTATTTTAAAGGGAATGTTACATTTTTTATTACAAATTCTGATCCCGCACATTATTCTAAAAGAAAAATGTTAAGACTTCTCTATGCCTAAATGTAACAAATTTTGAGATATCTTTGAATTAAAAAAAAAAAAGAAGTTTGTGTAACCTTCCCTTTTAAAAATTGTATCTATGACACTTTCAAATTTCAAGATTCAAGTTGCACATCGTTTGAAAGTACAATCTTCAGGCTTTCAAATCACATCGTAATTATCCCGAAAAAATCACAGGCTGGTTACAATATAGGGTCCAATGTCATCATGTTTAACTGCCCAAAACTCAATTTTCTTAAATGGAACACTCTGTACGTTTTTACATCATCAGATGCAGAATCAAATTATTATTATTTTTAAATGTCCGATCAACTATTATTACAAATTTTGCATTAATTTTTATGTTTTTTTTTTTAAATATCTGAATACGTTGATGCTTTGAATTAGGTTTACCATATAGGTACAGTGCATTTCAGTTAAGTGCGCAGTGAATCTATCTCACCAGTCAGACTTACAAGCATCGTTGAAGTGTTGACACCGTCAGCTGCACATACCAACTAACTCGGCTTCATAGGGCCGATTATGTAACTGAGATAGAGGTCGCAGAGTAATGTTTATTTACATATATTTAAGTGTAACTTACATGGCTTGGTCACTTACACAATAAAACAAGACTTCTGACTAGCTACCACACTAATGATCTAGTGATAAGCTCGTCGACTATTTGAAGGGGTTTCGCCCGAGGACGTCTTTCCCGGGGATTATGAAAATATGCCTTGGCGTATGACTCCTGCGGAACTGAAAGCGTGTTACTCAGAGTTTGTTTGACGTTTCCGGAAAATTCATACTTATATAATTATTTACGGAAAGCTTTGGCTGACTGATTTTTGCAATGGCTATGAATGCTCTCGTATTTACTTTTTAGCGTTAGCGTAGTGAATTTTTCTTTTTTAAATTTCTTAATGACTCAAGTTCGGTGACATCCTCTATATAAGCGTCGCCTCCTCACTTCATTAATATCTTAGTAACTCGGATCCGTGGGAGGCGATATTAATAATGAACGCTTAAACGTTTTTATTCTCTCTCGACGTTTGACATTCGCAAGTCGTATTTCAGGAACGAACGTAGGCGTGACGGTGGAGCAGAATTCGAGAGACACGGGGACGGAGAAATGAAGAGCTCGCGGGAGTACAGCTCGGAGAAAAATGGAATGATTTTTTCGTAATACAGTCCTGCGATATCGCCGCGCTATTTATAACGACGGCGATGACATTCTGAAAAATGTATAAGAAAAGGCCGGTGATTGAAAAGCGAAGTTCGCCCTCGTATTTCCCAGAGACCTCTAATATTTCCAGCAGCCATTACTTTATGTTCTCTCATTCGCCTCACGCCCTTCAATTTTCACGTCGTGTTTTCGCGCGACGGGCTGTCTGAGCCGTGGCGAAGTCCCAGTCGGAGGTACGAAGGACCACCCTCTTGCTTATTGCACTATCATTCATGGCCTTACGGCTTTGTCGCCGACTGGGCTGCATTTCCTCGAGCGCACCACAGTTCTCCCTCTCTCTTATTCTGTTCGGACTATCATATTCAATTATATTGTTGCTAAAAAAAAGGTCCTTGGATCCTGGTTTCTGGAAACCTGAAAATTCTTAAATTTTCGTCCTATTTAAAGGTTGAAGGCTGAAATTTATCGACGAACTACATACAACCGAGCGAAATATTTAATGAAGTCGGATTGTCCGCGGAGAATACCAAGCGATTTCGTTCGGGAATGCAAAAGATAAAAGCGGGACGTGCTAAAATCAGGGGCGCGCGCGCGCGGGCTCCAACTTTTTTTTTTTCGCCAATTTACGGCCGATTTATCAAGATTAACCGGTTCTTATTGAATTAAACGGCCGTAATGGCGCACCAGCCCCCGAACGAAACGGACTGTTTGTTTTTCCGCGCTTAATTTCATTGCGCCCGCAATCGCGTTAATAGATCCGGATAATTGCGGACGTATTTTATACTGCAGGATGCGTCCGGTTGAAGCCTCGGGTTTTTCCGAGCGGTTATGAGCTCCGCCTTGATGAATATGCTCCGAGATTTAGTCTTAGGCGGAAATTTGCGGGAGCTTATAATCAAGGAGTTGTAGAATAGAATAAACTTCTTTTTTTCAGGTACACTTTCATTTATCATAAGATACACGTTCGGTATTATTAAAGCCTAGTCTCTAACACATACCGGGGCGACGTGACAGACTTGCTTTCTAGGTAGTATTTCATTCGCTTTTAAAATATACTTAGTATTAAATCTATCACTATTGCAGACAGTTTTGATCAGCTCGTTGACTATTTAAAAGGGATTTCGTCCGAGGACGTTTTTCCCGGGGTGTTATGAAATTTGTGCCTTGACATGTGATTCATGCGGAACTGCAAGCGTGTTACTCGGAATTTGTGTATTCCTTCCTTGACTTTTCCGAACGATTCATAAATTTTTAAGGATTCTGCTTCCTATATTTCTTCAATTCGTTCAATTCCTTGTACAACTGTAGTGTTGGTGTGCGCCAGTCTTTATTAAAGATTACCTTAAGAACCTTATTCAGGTATCTGCCAAGTTTGTTAAGTATATACCGGCTAGTCTTTGACCGTAACAGGGTTCTCCAATTTTGGCATGGCATATCTGTGTCTACTTGTGACTGCATTTCTTCTGCAGTGTATCCTGTATAGGTGCATCAATTTTTCCCTCATTTCTTATTATTAATTCAATTTCATTAATCTTGTTTCTTATGCTGCGTATTGCAGTGATAATTACCTGCGTATAGTACAAAAAACAGTCATTGTAAGTATAAAAGTCAGAAAAGCGCACCAAGTTCAACGTCAAGTGTACAAGACGATCTATGTCGAGCGAAGGACCACCATGAGCGGAGAAAGCACCTCTACGTTTACATAAAAAAGGTTCCTTGGAAGAGTGTTCAGCATACCAGGGTGAAAGAGATCATCGTACGCAACTATAAGTGTATATCGTAAGCAAAAACGTTACATCGAGCAAGTTCTCTTCATTCTACGAACAAAACCACATTAAATGAATCGAAATGTAACAATCCACTACCACACCTTCATTTTTTGCAATAATCCCTCTATGATACCTGAAATATTCGTTAGTGTGCGCGGATGTTCAAACCTTCGTATCAAAAGGTCAGATCGCATTTAGCAGACCTAGCGCTCAATACTGAACAATAATCTTCCTCAGATACGATGATTTTGTGACTAGTGTGAATGTGTGTGTGTATGATGGTATGGAATCTGACTTACTTTGCTTCATCTTCCATTACTGTCATTTTTACCCTTTTAAATTTTTAGGAAAGGATCTAGGAGGGTTCTTCTGGATAAGGCTTTTTCTTTGTATTTTCTTTTAATTAAAATAGAATTTTTCTAACAATCCAGCTTTATTTCCATCTTAAATTGTCAAAGGCAAAATTAAATTATCGCGGAAATTTTTAAACGGTCGACGGACTTGTTTTAGTTGTTGCTCGTTCGAAAGCTTGAAGAGAATTAATCTAGTTGTTACTAGTTCGAAGATCTAACGCGAATTAATTTGAAAACGACGCGCACGCCCTTTTATAGCTGTTGGTTTGTTGACAGTCACCGTAACCATGGCAACCATCAACACTCTGTTCTGTTAGCCTCGTAAATAGCCTCGACCCCGATGTGCATTTTGCCTGTGACGTTTGTTTGTTTAGTTGTTGCTCGTTCGAAAGCTTGAAGAGAATTAATTTAGTTGTTACTAGTTCGAATATCTAACGCGAATTGATTTGAAAACGACGCGCACGCCCTTTTATAGCTGTTGGTTTGTTGACAGTCACCGTAACCATGGCAACCATCAACACTCTGTTCTGTTAGCCTCGTAAATAGCCTCGACCCCGATGTGCATTTTGCCTGTGACATTTGTTTGTTTACAAATTTTTAACATACATAATTTTTAAATAATATATACAATAAAATGGTTGAAATTAATATTTACAACATATTTGGATTATTCCACGTCTGCTAAGTAACATTTCTTTTCAATAATTAATGACATTAACAAATAATAAGATACACGTAAACATAAAACCTAACCTCAAATGACAAAAACTTAGGCTCGTATTCATAAACAAAACTTAGGCTATGCGCTCGATAATAA
This sequence comes from Dorcus parallelipipedus, assembly GCA_958336345.1. Lineage (NCBI taxonomy): Eukaryota > Metazoa > Arthropoda > Insecta > Coleoptera > Lucanidae > Dorcus > Dorcus parallelipipedus. The sequence continues at coordinate 40,528,377 of OY284479.1, forward strand.
TTCGCTAGTAATTCATGATCTGTATGCATTTGAACGTGTTGCAGACGCACAACCAATATGGGTTTAAGTACAGTTTATTAATTACTTGCCACCAAAGAAATCTTTGCAATACATAAATAGATATTCGCAATGTTTTAGTGAACGCATAGCGTAAGTTTTGTTTATGAATACGGACCTTATTTTCAGGAAACTTCAACTAATTAACAAAGGGTGAGTTCGCGATTATGCTCGCCGAGCGCTCTGATCAAAAGTGTGAAGGAGAGCGACTGCGTTTCACTGCATGTAAGAGTGAGAAAAAGAAAAATTCCGATCGATCTGAGCGTAATCAGCCAAAATAAAATGAAAAATAACACATCATGAAAAGTCTAGCACTGGTTCACCGTAAATGTTCATGAACAAACGTTGATGGTTCACTAAATCCTCAGGATCTCGTCCAAGTGAAAACCAATACGTTTGTTTGTTTGTATATAATATTTTTAGTGTCTTAACTTTTACTACCTCTGCTACTTTATTCATAGGGCTCTTAAATTATAGTTTGTCTGTTCTCTTGCAATTTTCAGTTTCTTTTGGTAAATTGGACAGCGGCACAAATTCTTTGCGACTCTCTACATGATAAGTATTTATAGATAGCATATACGCAGGTTGTACATTTTGGCTCTTCATTATACACTCAGTCTACACTCTTCATATCTATAGTTTCCCACATAGTAGGCACAGACTGACTTACTTTTTTGACATTCCTTAGTTTTGTGATTAAACCGAAGGCAATTAAAGCATTGTAATACATTTAGGTCCTCTCTTACTTTATACGAGTTCCAGCATATGTTCACATATTTATCTTTCATTTTCGTAAAGGTTTCTCCTGTTGTTTCTATGTATGTGATCCAATTTTCTCTTCTTTTTTGTCTTCTGTTATAGATTGCTTGGATCTGGTCATTCTCCGTCATTGATTGGTTTTGGTCTAACAATTGTTCCATCAGCTCCTCTGTTGAATATTCCTTATCCAATCCTATTATAACCAGCTTAGGATTTTTCATTTTTGATAGTTTTATTTCATAGTCCTCACCAATTTCCTCCTCTGCTATGTATTTTAACCTGTTTGTGGATTCTTTATTTTCGCTTTTAATTATTATTGTTCCATTTCTGCCATATTTGACCTCTTGGTTTGCTTTTTGGGGATTAATTTTCTGTTGCAGTATTTTTGTTTTGTTTCATTACTCGATTGTCCTCTTTTTGAGGTGATTATAAGGGCTGGTGTTGTTTCACAGTTCTGCTTCGTTTTCTTGTAGCAACCGTTTCCGCGTAGGTTGGATTAGTTTCTTTGTTTATTTTCATTGACATCTCTTTAACCTCTTCTTCGTACCTTTCGAATATCTCTTTATAGTCTTCCATTTTCAATAAGTTGGTTAAGATTTTGGTTAATAGTTGGTTGCATTACAATTAAGTTGGCAATAGTGTCGCGTTAAGAAAGAATTAGAATTAATATTTATATTTATAGATTAAGATTACGGAAGTGTCTTTCAATTAAAATTATTTAACTAACTTGTTTTAACATAGTTACCCTAACACCTTTAAATCATTTTAATTTATTTAACATACTTGGGGGAAGACTCTACGAGCACATACTGTGCTCGTAGAGTCCACATGCTTGGTTTCGCGCACTTGTCTCACACTATCACCTGACTAATAATAACTTCCCTCTACTGCTTAATGCTTAATAATACCTGACTATCTACCTACGTGACTACTACTCAATAATTCATTCCTAATACCTGCGGGTCGATCCTTTATACATTTCTTAAATCTACGTCACAATTGGTTCCTTCGCTCTGGTGGCTGGGGGTTCGATCCAAAGTACAAAGTTCTAAAAGGTGTCAGTATCAATTGACCCTTGCCAAATTTGTTTTCTTAAAACCTCGACTTAATTGCCACATGTAAACAACACACTTACATTCCGCAGAGCTTGCATTTATGCGTAAGAGAAATGCGAGTATGTGTAAGGCAGCTTGTCCTTGTATATTTTTTCATCAACTTTTCCGCACGTTATGTGGCACCAGTTTTCACAGAACCCGTTACACTTTATACCTTTATCAGTGTCTAATATTAGTATGTACTTCTTTTTGACAGCAGCGACAGATAGTGTCTTCTACGTCTGCCGCCATTTTTGTTTTCACGTTGTAAAACAACCACGCTTTATGCAACGGTACTGGTGATGGTGAAAATGTCGAAAGTGTAACTAAATAATTCCCGCTGGTCGCAACATCCATATAGCCGAGTCATGTATCAAAGAAATATTTCATAAGAGGGCCATAGACATGATGAATGTAGCCGGAGTCAATTATAAAGTGAGTGTGCGGTGTTCACATAGCGGTAGTCGCGCGTGAGTGATGGCGGAGGTTACTTGGTAAATGAACCGAGAAACGAAGAGCAGTTGCAACAGCTGCCAGCAGAAGATGATCGCCGAGTTGCCATATCTCAGCAGCTCGAATGCGGCCGGACTTTTCGTCCGGCGAAATAAAACTGAAGAGCCTTCCCTACTTGAAAAGCGACGAAGATAGATGTTTCGATAATTTGTTTTAAAAATAAAAAGCGATTACTGCATGTTTGATTGCTTTCTCGGACTTGCAGCATTGATTTGTTGACCGTAGGCGCCACCGTAGGCAGACGGGCTGCATGGTTCTGCCCAAGCAAGGACACGCTAAATAGTTCATCGCCACGCGTGTTTTAGTGTTTTTTAAACCTTAAAGTACTAGCCCGGGATCGCGAGTATTAAATTCCAGTCGTTTGAAAAACATGCCTCGCTGTCGGTGCCGTGTTGAAACTGGCGACGTTCACAGCGATAGAGTCATGCAAACACCATAAACCAATCTACTTGACATTTCAAATTGTTTTTCTAAACTCTTATGGATAGATTGCTTTGTCAAAACTGCAAACGTGCGAGCCAAATGTGTGAGGATATCACGTTAAGTTGGGAGTTTAGGCTTAATGGCAGTCTGACTTGTCTCAGTCCGAAAACAGGCCTTTTTAAAAACGTCAATTTCCACACTTGAGTAAGTAAAATTTATAGGTGTTCGTGAGACAGGAACAAAACAACCCCATGGAGTAGTAGAGTGCTCTTAATTTTTCTAACATCTGTAAAGGCAGCATGTGAACCAAAATACCACGAACGGGATTGGCTGAGGTGATTTTGAATTTTCGCTGCAAATCCGAGGGCGAAGCTTAATTGTTTTCATGTTAAGAAAGAAGACGCGTAGAGGGCAGATAGCATTTTCGCTTAAACGGAAACGGTCGAAATTGAATTTTCTTTACTGGAGTTTCGCAGTTTTCTTAGACGCTTGTAGTCTTGATTCGAATTTATATTCTTATACACTGACCGGCAAAAGAAACCGGCCACCACAAAAAAAATTTAAAAATCGAATCTAAAGACATATTTCAAGTCGACATGGAAAGTTAATTTGATTAAATTTCATAATCCGTACTTTAAGATGTTTGATTTATTCCCACCTTTATTTTTAAACGATAAAATCCGTTTTTAACGAGATTAAGAAATTTTGTTGTTTACCCATCAGCAGTTCATGTATTGTCTTTTATGATTTATTTGCCTAAAATCAAGGAGGCTTCTTTGCATTGTTTTTAAAAATGGAGTGTGACAGTTAAAGAGCTACGCAATTGAAAAAAAATCCCGTTAACTGTTGAGATTGTTGCTCGTATTGTTGGTTTAATTGAAGATGGTCGTAGCCAACGTTATGTGTCTCGTGCACTGGGAATACCCCGTACCACCGTACAGGATGCCTGGAATCGGTATTTGGAGACTGGCAGCTGCACTAGGAGAGCAGGATCCGGAAGAAGAAGAGCAACAACTGCAGTTGATGACCGTTTTGTTGTGCTCAGCGCACTAAGGGATCGGAGATCAACGGCTGTTCAACTTCAACATCGCCTCCAAACAGCTCGTGGAGTTGAAGTAAGTGAGAGGACAATAAGGAGAAGGCTTGTTGAAGGAGGTCTAAAGTCACGGAGACCTGCAACAGGCCCAGAATAGTTACTAAGACATCGTCGAGCACGGTTGGAATTTGCACGACTTCATTTAAACTGGACTCCTCACCAATGGAGTAAAGTTCTCTTCACTGATGAATCGCGCTTTTGTCTACGCTCGCCTGACGGTCGCGAAAGGATGTGGAGAAGACCAAATGAGCGGTACACGGACTGCACAATTTCCGAAAGGCGATCTTTTAATGGTGGCTCTGTTATGGTGTGGGCAGGTATTTCGTCTGAGGCATGTACCGAACTTCTTTATACGATACGTGGAAGACATTCTGCAAGAAGCTGTCGTGCCCTACTCTCACTTTATTGGAGATGGATTCATTCTAATGCACGACAATGCCAGACCACACGTGGCATGAGTAGTGACTGACTTCTTAGACGAGGTCGGAATTCAGAGACTTAACTGGCCAGCATGCAGCCCTGATTTCAATCCCATTGAGCACTTATGGGATCTACTTCAAAGAGGCATTCGTCGTCGCCCAGCTTTGCCAGACACACTGCAAGATTTAAGAGCAGTGCTTTACGAAGAGTTTGAGGCAATACCTCAAAATTCGTTGACACATTTGATTTATTCGATGCCTCGACGTTTAAATGATGTCATTCGAGCACTAGGAGGTCATACGCGTTGTTAACCGTCACCAGTAACTTAACTGAAGACATTTCTTTTCAGTTTTCGAACTGCCGTTTTTGTTATTTTTTTCTTATTAAACTTAATTTTGTTTAATCTCGTCTTTTTCTTGAGTAATTTTTATGTTTTTTTTTGTTAATAATGAATGGTCCTTTGTTATAAAGTACATCTCAAATTAAATAAACCAGAATATCAATGGTTTTGTTATATATTTTAGGGTGGCCGGTATTTTTTGCCGGTCAGTGAATAATTCGTTGTTGTTAAATCATTTTTAACGGTCCGATTAAGCTTAGTGACAAAGAGCAATTAAAGTAACACACGGCGCGCCGCGAGTGCCGCGAGTGATTAAAAAGGAGTTATGATAAGTGCGCAAGTGTCACAGATTAACGCGTATTGGTAAATTTGCTTGTATTTGTATTTTCTCCATCGCATCGTTGGTGGCATAAATAAAGCGAGACTAAATTAAAGTACATTAATTCGTTGTCGAAAGAGTCAGTAAAGTTCATTATTATCATTACATTTAGAGAACTTAAATCAAACTATTTTTATTCACTTGACTGCGAGTATTAAAACGCATTAGTGATTTTCATATTTAAAAGCTTTGATTGTCAGCGTTCGTAACTTGTAGCTAAGTTCGTTAATTTAATTGATCAACGGCATTTGTCATTCCCTACATCTACTTGGGACTTCCCATACAGTGTACGTTAGAACCCACTACACTCTAAGGGGAATTCTCTCAAGCAAATTATAATCCAGACAATTTGTCATACATTCCTGACAATTTTCTTGACCAAGGTTTTCACACCCTGTACATGGGGGAGGGCCAACCTGTTGTCTTGGCTGTGAGATTTGCAGGTAAATGATAAGCGACTGCCTCGAGACTGCAAGGTCAAAAACACCCATAGTGTAGCACCAGGAAAAGCAGTCGAAGGGACAGGTTTAGCCGACGAAGAGAGAGATTTGAAAAAAGGTGCCAAGGGCCACTCTCTCAAGGCGATCGGAAGTAGCTGGGAAAGTCCCCTACCCATCGACCTGAATTAATTAGGTTAATTAGAGAAGGGGTTACTCCAATACCTCCCCAAGGGGGAGTCCTTGAAAAACCGGATGATTGCTTTTGATTTACCTGCAGATTGAGCGCTGAAGGCGGCAGGAATCACATACTTGCCAAAACATCTGACTAATTCATTAATTAACTCCATTAATTAAGTACACTGTCGTCTCACCAAGACACTTTGGGGCGTTGGTTTATTAAATCGAACAAGTCTTTGAATACCAGCTGAGTTACAGACGATGTACTAAGACTCTAACTTTGAATCTCAATTAATTACTGATAAATCAGGAGTGGAACTCTCCAATAAAAACATCGGTGTAACATTATACCACCAACGGTGTGAAGTCACACTGTATTTCCTGAAATCGTAAATGTTTGATTAATTGTATTTATTTCAAACAACCAGGGTTTTTACACTCAATTTCTCTGATTCTATAGAAGAGGAGAAGCGGAGTTTTTTCCCTATCAATTTTATTACAATAAATAATTAATTACCTTTTAATTGTTGCGTTTTCATTATCAACCTGCCTATTTCCTTACTAAAGCTAATTGTACAGTCGCACCAAACAAAGAATCTGGGGAAAGCATAGCGTAGGGTCATTTACAATTGATAATTGGATCATAATTAGGTCATAGCGAAAGTAACCCGATAATACCATCTGCTGTGTTGAACGATTCGAGGCGCCCAGCCGTTAGCAGGTAAGCCGGCCGAACCTCTCGAAGTCATAAATCGTACTTGTACATTCCAGTGACATATATTTAATTATTTACTTACGGAAACTATTTGTCTGTTTACTTGCCAGTATTAATTAATAACAGTAATTACTGGGCCCGTTACAAGTTACACTCGTTACTTTTTGTAGATGTATCGAGCGTCTAAATAAAAATCTGGTCAAGTAGGTTGTGATCGAGAATTTATCCATTGCATTTATATAACGGATAATTTTCATGTTAAGCAATAAATCTACAATGTAAAAACTGTATTCCAATTAGAATTAGGATTAAAAATGCTTTCCGCCTTCATGCAACATCTAAAAGCCCATTTAGCCAAGCCGGAGTCCACGAGAGCGAATCATAAAGCGACCAAAACGCCACACACGTTATATTTCCTCCGTTATTTACGGTCGGCAGACGAATCAATTATTTATAAATTACTTTCCGTTTTTTTTTTGCTCGCTCGCCGTTCGGCGCTTGAGGGATGACGCTCATTTGCGTTTGACTGTAATTTTATAACCGCGCTGATGTACTGCCGCACATTGCGGCCCGCAAAGAAAACAAAATCATTCCTCTAGCTTATTTGTCAGGTGCCTGGCTGCCTGCCTTATCTTTACCTCACGTCATGATTGAATAAAAATAATCCATTTCAAAAGTGCTCCCTCCCTGTTTGGCATAAGCTTCTCTACAACATGGAAAAACATCATTGATGATGCGCTTTTCTTATTTCAACTTCGTTAATAAACCGTGTTAGGAATGGCAGCACTGCAATAAAAGCAAAGTCGCCGTGCTTCTTGGGAAAAGGATGACGTGCTCTCGTGGGAAATTACATAAATAATGTCATGTCGCACATGTAAACGAAGTTAGTGTAGTTATGTATGTGTATAGAGATAGAATCATGGAAGCTATTTTGCTTCTTGTTCTGATGACGTCCGGTTTAATGCGGCAAAAACAAAATAAGAAATCGTAATGACCTCCTAGGTCACACGCGCCGTAATTAATAACAGCGTAATATGAACAAATTTAATATTACAAAGCACTGAAACCGCCGGCAAACAATGCCAAACCGCGGGGCTCTATTAACACCACCGACAAGAAGTTTGTTTAATGAAAATCGCCGCAGAATGTACTTTGCGACAATGCCGCAGAATAGCGTCGTTGCAAAAAGTTACGGCACAGAAAATAATATGCACATTAAAGATTGTGCGTGCGAAATTCATAATACAAATGAAACGTGTATAGTCGTCCCAGTTTGATACCGGTTTTATGGTCTTGCTATAAAAAAAGCGACAGAGGAGACACAGACACCGCAGTGCCGGTCTCTCTGAAGAACTTTTATAGCAAGATCATAAAACCGATACAAAACTTGGCCGAATATAAGCGTTGTCGTATTAATTTACGTAAGTGGGGTGTGTTTTGCACATTTGTATACGTGGGTCAAGCAAAGACATTCCGTGCGGGGGCTTATTGTTAGTTTGCAGTAACTGTCGTTGAGTTCGATTGCTCTCCGGAGTGCCACATTAATATCCATTACTCAGTCCGAGGGCCTTTTCTCCGTGTTCCGGGATGCGGTGGCGATTTTCGCCAATCAGAGGGTGTCGATAGATGGTAACAGATGACGTCGAAGGTGATCGCTTTTAAATCCCAACACTTGTTTTGTGAATTTATCACCGACGGCGACGGATGGGGGGCGAAAAATAAGTGCAATTTCAGCACATACCGGGGGGTAGCCAAAATGTAATCGGAATTTGCTTATACAAGACCGTATACAAGTTATGTTATAAGGGGGTCGCCACCACGTTACGTTTTCCCTTATATCGAGCACTCGCTTGCAGGGCAGGATATTGGCGAACGAAATGTAATAATTAATTTAAATTTTACATTACCTCGCCTCTTTGCACCACACTCGACCAAACGCCGCCCCCAAGGACCGATTCAGAAGTCACAAATAAAATTTAAAAAATGCATTATATCAATGAATACTGTGGAAACTGCCTGTCGACTGTTTCCGACCATACACCTCATTTATTAACAACTAATCAACTACTGCCCATTTGATTTACAAATTTTCCTTTTTATATCACCCGTGCCGGGTGCCACAAAGTCCATTTCTAAAGGTTCGGGTCCAAAGATCGATGTTCCAAAATTGTCAGCGTCACATTTAATGAGCGAGCACTTTAATTGTTTTATATGAAACACGAACTGTTGTCTAGCATTCTTAAGTAAGTCCAAACAACTTGGTTTTCATACGTCAGGCTCTATTAAGACGTTAATTTTGCATAAATTCCATGGACCGACAAAGAATTTGACCTGCAAGCTAAGCAGGCTTCGGTAATTCATGCTAGACAACTTCCGCGGCGGTCTGTGTCGATGACCGTACTTGTGAAATGCTAACTAAACAATTTTGTCAATTAAACTTGAAAATATGCGTGTTGAATTTTGTGTAACTCCAAAAGTAAAAACGAATTTATATAATAATTTTTCAAACGTGACAATATTTTGGCAGAGACATCAACTTTGACTTGACGAAGTGTGAGGACCGCCGACTGGCGGTGATCTGGACACTCGTCGAAGCCGGTGTTGCTGTTCATAACATTTGTAACGAAGTGACCACCAAAAATACTTTTTATTTGCCGCATTTGTATATATTTAGTTAGGAATTATATATATTAATTAGCCTGTATATTTAGGATGTGTTTGCGCAGAGTTTAGGAGGTAGTTCCAAAAGAGTAGGGCTCCCCACGACGCGCCATGGCTCCGTCGTGGCTCGAATGGAGTCATCCGCCGCGCTATCTCGAAGGCAGTGACTCGCCGGACATTCGAGCCGCCGGTTACCACCGTTACCAAAAGAAGAGAAACTTAAGAATTGTATATTAATTAGCCTGTATATTTAGGAAGTGCTTGCGCAGAGTTATAAAGCATAATTTAGGAGGGAATTCGAAAGAGTAGGGCTCCCCACCACGCGCAATTTTTATAAGCGCGCCGAGAGTACGGTTTCCGTCGTGGCTCGCCGGCCATTCGAACCGCCGGTTGTGGCTCGAATGCAGCTTTTCGCGGAGTCATTCGTCCGTCGATGTTTTGACTCAAACGCGTTTAACAATGTGTGCTACGTTCGCGTTACCTGCAACCGCTCCTCCTGTTCTTATCCCCATCCTGAGTGGGCGTCTCACTCGTTCTTACCTGGCGCGGGCGTCTCGCGCATCCTGACCCTAGAGTGGGAGTTTCACTATTTTTTACCTGGCGCGGGCGTCTCGTTCATCCTGACCCTAGAGTGTGAGTTTCACTCTTTCTTACCTGACACGGGCGAAGCCGGTTTTCTACCAGTGTTGTTGCGTTGATGACCGTACTTGTCGAATGTCAATTAAACCTAAAAATACGCGCGTTAAATTTTGTATAATTCCAAAAGTAAAAACGAATTTAGATAATAATAATTTTTCAAACGTTACAATAAGAATAATTTAGTTCCTCTTGATGTCGGCCCTGTATATATTATACAGTTCAGGTGATAAGGGGGAACGTTGCGGTAATCCTGCCTTTACTGCTCTTTCTGAAGACTTTACTTCTCCTTGCATTACCTCAAAGGACCAGTGTTGGAGAAAGGAGGTTTTGTTAAGTGCTGTTGATAATTTAGGTTTTGGAGTTTGTATACGAGAGCATCGTGCCTGACCTTGTCGAAAGTCTTAGCTGTGTCCATGTCGGCAACCGCGACTGTTTCATTCCTTTCTAGGGCTGCGTGAATGAGTTCTGTTAGTCTTAGTGTTTGCAATTCAGTAGAATGATGCTTCCTGAATCCAAACTGCTCTGCTGGTAGTACGTTCTGGCGTTCGCAGTGTTCGTTTAACTTGGGTAGGATTATTGATTCTGTGATTTTTGCAAGAGTGGGGAGGAGACTAATCGGTCTGTAGCTGGAGAGTATGTTTGCTGGTTTTCCAGCATTTTTTGGATTGGAATAGAGCCTCGAAGTTCTAAAAATTGAAGACAGCAATTTCCTAGGAAATGAGTACCTGCGTCAACTTCCTAGGATGCCCGATCACAGAAAACCATCAGAAAGTTCCCCCCACATTAGCTTCTTAAGATGCACGAGCAATCTTGAAAACTAATGAATTTTTTAGTTTCATTCTTCTTCCCCTCTGACATATCCCCTGAATATTTCCTTTTCAATTTCTTATAGTCTTATTCATTCTTCAATCGTAAATACATCTACCCTTAGAAATCCCCCTCCCCACAAAAAGAAACTCCAACTAAAATTAAAACTTTTACCCCACCACATTTTTTCCATAACTTAGAAAAACAAACTCATGAGAAATTCCATTCCAATTACGTTTTACAGATCCTTCCTGAAAAAATCCTTATATTTTTTTTAAATTGTCATGCCCTGTTTTAAAATTCACTTCAAATTGGATAACTTTCTCTCAAGGGGAGGTTTTGATAAAAACCTCCACTCTTGCATCGGAAAACTCTTCCATATCACTTTCATTATTGAACTGCTTGTTCCACGTATGGTTATCCAGACTCGGAAACAAATGAAAGTCTAGTGGTGAGAGATCTGGTAAATATGGTGGATGGGACATAATCTTCCATTCAAGTTCCACTATCTTGTGATGAGTCAACTTTGCCAAGTGAGGTCGGGCGTTATCCTGAAATGACAATTTTGGTTTTTTTTATATTTATTTTTACTATCATCGCTTTTTACGATTTTCTTGTATTTCCGTGATTTTTGAATACTCTGTCGCGGGAGAATCGTTCGTTTTTTTTTATTTTTTCGTCCACCTTATTCTTCGTATTTATTTGCACGTTTTCTTTTGTTAGTTTTTCGCATTTCACTGACGCTACCAGTAACGAACAAGACCGTACGTGTAGAAGGAAATTTGCGAGGAAAAGTTCGGTAGTATTTTGTCGTCGGCCGCCCCGTCAATAACACGAACACCTTTTCTTTCCCGGAGCCCATCACTTTCACCGCCATTATAAAATATTTCACCGGCGGCGCATTATCCGACAGAAACAAAGAACGCTAAGCTCTCCTTACGCCAGCCGCACTTGAATGATGAACACCCCGGGGGTTCCCCTCGCTCCGAATAAAAATATATCATCGCGCTTAAAAGATTATTCCTTCACTATTCCGCGTTACGCGCTCGCCCCATAAAAAATTCCCCGTCGCGCCGCCGCGTCTTATTAATTATGCAGTATTAATTTAAAGTTTTTCTTATTAATTTTGCTTGTTCCGGCCCCGGTCCGCAATTAATATTCATGCATCGCGTCGTCCGGGAATGGGTTTTACGACCTGCTTCTCCCGGTGAAGAAATCTCTCGAGGATTTTAATAGTAATTTAAAAAACGCAATATGCGTTTACAATTATTAACCATCAATTTTAATTTAATTACCGGGTCGCAAACATCTGGTCCCCCCTTATTAATTAAATTCGGCCGATCGCAATTTGTTTTCGGAGAGCTGAAAGACTCCCAAAATTAGTGGGTCCTTCGTTTAATAACAGGTGTTGTGTTGCGAAACTACCTTGTGGTTAAATTATTGGCATCTGATAGGGGGTTGAAAACGTGTATCGATGTCTTCATCCGGACGCTCACTCAGCTGGAATGAAATAATTACAGGTTCGATTCTAAAAATTATTGTATGAATACAAACAACCTTCAATTTTCTTCTTAGCTTTGTGTTGGGTATTGAGTGAAGAGGGAAAAAACGAAGCAAAATTTCTAAATTATTTAAGTAAGTCCCTGATTGGCTCCGTCTATAATCAACGTCGATGTTTTAGCTGAGGGAGTCATTCTAATCGGGGTTGCAAGTTACGAGTACAACTTGATATGATCCTACTTCCGAGCATTATCGAGCTTCTTACCAGTTGCTAAGGAAGTACCACCGTTGCTCCTCGGTGGACGTGTAATGCAGGACGCTGCAGGTACGCCGGTGTGACGATGAAGGGGGATACGGCATTTCAAACCTCCGTAGGAGTTCCGGCTCGATCTGTCATGACGAGGACGAGAGCAGCTCGGCGTCTGACGAAAAAATTGGCCGGGTTGCGATTTGTACGGTGGTAAAGCCGTGACTTCTGTATGCAAGTCCGGGAATGATCCCCTACTGCTTGCTGAATAAAAGGAAACGAAATAAATAACACAAATGCGCGGGACAGAAACCACAAACGCTATAGAAGACAAATAAACGGCATTTCAAACCTCCGTAGGAGTTCCGGCTCGATCTGTCATGACGAGGACCAGAGCAGCTCGGCGTCTGACGAAAAAATTGGCCGGGTTGCGATTTGTACGGTGGTAAAGCCGTGACTTCTGTATGCAAGTCCGGGAATGATCCCGTACTGCTTGCTGAATAAAAGGAAACGAAACAAATAACACAAATGCGCGGGACAGAAACCACAAACGCTATAGAAGACAAATAAACAGATAGCTTACCTCGAAAGCGTCGAAAAAAAATCCACGTGCCGGTGATCGAGAACTCAAAGAAAATCATATCCGCAGTAGCGCGCCTTACATCTGTGGTCCCAGATCCTTTTGCAAGCTTCCAAGCGATAATTTCACAAAACCAAAAGCAGATTGACTCGAACAGGTGTGAATTCTTACGGCACTAAGTACTTTTCGTTTTTTGATCATCAGCACCTTGTCTTTTTTATTCGGTGGGAGTTCGGATTCACTTTTCCTGTCAGCTTCAATTCGTCCTAGCACTAATAGTTTTTCAACATGATATTTAACCCTTTCGAGCTGCTCTAGGTTGAGATCGTTGATTTGGAGTTTTTCCTTCATGTCGGAGGGGTCACGCACTCACTACCACCCACTACCCACTCTGGCCAATACTACCACTACCCGTTGACTACCCACTACGCAATGACTGACTGTTGGCTACTCGCTTACTCTATGCTATTCTGCTCACTACTCAATACTACCACCACTTGCTGCCCTGTTACCTATTATTAACTTCAATTTAAAAATACGCTCAAAAACGCATTATTTGCTTATGCCAGCTCATCTAGGCCACACCTTCGATAAACGCCTTAACCAATTAGGTACTTGATTTGACCATTAAAACTATACACTCAGTGACTGACATACACGAATTATTTTAGTGAAACTTGAAAAAAATGAGCCCCCACCTTTGATGCCTATTGTTAACCAATCAGGTTAACGGATTTCAATCGAATAGTTAGCAGTAAAGAAAAATAATTTCGTTGTCAGGAGGACAGGTGGATGGACAAAATAGTTTCGCCGGTTGGTTTTAGGGCGAGGGAAGGGGGGATTCCATTACACAATGCACATAGTTATTGAATTTATTGGACCATGTGCGTCCTTTATTTATTGAAATGTCGCCTGTCGCTCGCGACCACTATTTGTGTTGTCGACGTTTCGCAGCGGAGTTATTTACGTTCGTCGACGGCATCGTTATTTTGTGCTCTATTTTAATTTCCAAAATAATTTTCGCAAGGAAGCTGAAGCGTTTCACGTGACAAATCAAGCGTAATCTCATGAACGCCTTTTGTGTTCGAACTTCAATGGAGTATTAGGCTTTCGCCCTGCAATGTTTGCGTTGTTCGTACGTGAACGAAATCTTTCCGCCTCGCCCGCACGGACTGCTGCATTCATATGCAAAATCGATATTTTTCAGTCTGAATTGTAATGAAAGCTTTAAGCACCTCGACGGTGTTGGCAGCTCGCGATAAAAGCCCGGAGTCCCCCCTGCCAATCACGGGCGGGCTCTCATTCAATCTTCGGTAACTAAATTTTGCGACCCTTCATCGGCGCACTTGGGAGAGAAAGCTAGTAGTCTAACAGGCGAATTTGTTATTACGACCCCCGTATATTTTTTAACCACCAAAAAACCTTTCTGTGTCACTGCTAGCTAAGATTTTTTTTAATTCTCAAAGTGATACTGAAGGTGTATGTAAAAGGCGAAAGAGTAAGATAATATTTCGAAGTTGTAAAAAGTTAGTTTTAAAACGCTGCAAGTTTAAAATTAATTCGCCTGTTTGATATGCCGGATCCGGCTCCGGAAGTACGGTATCAGGTGCTCGCTAATCCTAGCCGTTATTAAACTTCTGGCACTTAGCTGCAACACGTGCTTAAAACTATTGTTGTGTGCGCAGCTCGTACATCTTAGCCCGGCCGGGAATTTAAATAATGGCGAAAACAGATATGCAGATTAAATTATTCCGACTGCATAACTTTCCGTTAACAACTCGCCGAGTACGCGGACGGGTTTTTAATTCTCGAATTAATAACCACCTGAATTTTCCAAATATCTACCTTTATTATCTACCTAGTTGACCCCTGTATAAGGTACGAATAACTAACTTAAAGACACATAACAATAAAAAAAACAGAGGGTTAGTACGATACCAAACTTGAATCCCACCAAATCTACGTTACGTTCGGCCTGCAAGGGCTGGAGCACGCGAAACTGGAGCGACGAACGACGGTGTTACAGTAGAAGAGGCTCTCGGAAACGCCAAAGCTCGTTCGGGGACATCCAAACGGTTACGTAACTGAACCAAAAAACTTACCCCTTTTTGAATAAGGGCCCGGAGCTATAAGAGATTGCGACGCGTCTGTGTCGCGTCTTTCGGGTGGTTTTCAAGATCGAACTGACGTCGCATTAAAAGCGTCGCAGAAGTTTTCCGGGCCAGATGTACTAATAAAAGTTGATTCTGACGAGAATGTCGGGACGGTTTGCCGAGTCGAAACAATCAGGATCAGGAGCGGCAAGCACGCGTGAAATGGCGAACGCAATGTCCTGTCGCTTACACGGCGGGGATCTCGGGATTCACTTTAGTTTAACGGAGCGGGAAACTTTCCGTGCTCGCCCTCTTCACGACGTCTTACTTTCCTCCTTCTTCCGCCCGCACGTACGTTCCGCGCAAATCGTCCCCCGAACCTTTTACACATACGTTGCACGTAATACAAAGGACCGATATTATTTTGCGGAAACGGGAACTTTACGATTATGTCGGTGCCTGTTTCCAACGTGCCCGTCTTAATTCGAAAGTTTATAACGAAAGCTGTTTTAGTGTTGCACCTATTGAGGGACGCTCGAAAAAGAGGTGACTTCGTCACATTTCACATCATCCCCGGCCTCTCTTTTTCTAGGTCACAGATCAGAGAGATTTTCCCCGAGATATGGAGACAGCCCCTCGAGTATTCTAATATTCTTCTGTTTTACTTTTTTCCCGCTCGCCTAAGGACTCGACGCTCCCGCAAGAGTTCTCAAATATGTAATTCCCCCCCGTATTACGGGGGAAGATGCCTTTTTTTTAATAGCTCCCGTATTTTATTGTGCGTCATTCGGTGTTGCCCAGAAAATCCCGTTTCGGGGTCGATTCCTGTTAACATGCATAACGTCGTCCTCAGGACTCTCATAAATCCAGAAACCCGATAAAGGCAGGCCACTTTCCGATTATTATATCGGTTTATAATGCGATTTCGAGTGATTAATAGCGTTTAGGCTTCGCTTCGGATTGTCGTTATCAATATGGGGGGGGGGCACACCTATGAAGCGGCGTAATTTTCACAAACCCTGAATTCCCACAAGTTGCGTAGATCGGGATGAACTTACTGATGAGCAGATAACGGACGGAATGATGGAATTCAATGTCGTTCGCATGAGCGGCACGCCCTGCGCGGCAGCTGGTCGAGCGTAAAATTTGGTGTTCGCATCACTACAGTTTAAATTCTAAATAAATATAGTAATCCTTTCAAAATAAGAAATTATAATTTACGGATTATAACTTTATGTTTATTATAGCATATTAATCACTTTTTTGAAAGTAATATATTAATATATTGACCCGGCGCTCATGGACTTGCTACTTTACGTGCGCGTAGAGTCCTCGAGGCGAAGTGACCGTGAACAGCCATAAAAATGTCCGTCCTTTGCTGATGAGGTTCGTCGACGTGTTGTCCATCTCGCAGTTTCTAGTTGAAACGATAAACGATAAGCATCCAAAACAAACTAATATTCATAATTCAGGGGAAACGAATCGATCTGGCAGGCGATATTGTTTTTGCTGCACAAGCCTGACAAGGGAACAAATGTTTGGAGAGTGATGCGCCGATTTTACAGACGCGCACGGCGATCACTCATTTGGCCTTCATTGTGATCGCCATTGTTGCCGTCGCTTGATATCAGTAATTGGATGGATATACGAGCGCCCATTCACTCGGTTACAAAAGGTGATGAAGTGGCTTCCATTTTTCATGTTTGAGTAACAACGCGTCCGATGTTTCCATTACGAATTTGTTAAGTCCGATGTTCTTTTCGAACGGAGGGGGGGGGGGGTGCCTCACACACCGAGATCGCCGACGACGGTACGTATTTACTAATAAAACGCGTCCGACGAAATCGTAAAAGTTATACGCGTTTTTTATGCGGCGCATGACGTTCCGCTTTCCAAAGAACGTGTTTACACGAAGCTGTGTGGCATCTCGCATGTGGAAGATGGCCCGCTTTGATAACATATGGTAACTGTAGCGTAATTCGTAGACTATTAAGCCATTTATATCCAATTAACTTAAAAAAGGCTTAGAGACGAATAAACAAAAACGAACTTTTATACGTTTTTTTCTTTACGAGGCTGTCACGTTAATTAGCGTAATTCGAAAAATGTTTTCTCTAGATTTTAACTGCCGTCCACGATGAAAGATTTGACGGTTCAAGATATTTTTATTGGCTTTTCAATGCTAATTTTCTTAACACTGTTTTCACACTCAAGAATATAAGCTGAAGATGTTTTCATAATTACAAATAACCAGTTACGAGTATCTACTCGAGAACATTTTACTCACCGGGGCGATCTCCCGGCCCCGTCCACTCCAGCGGCGAATCTAGATGCGGAAGCTCCCTGCTGGAACGCGAACTCACGGAGTAGGTATCCTCGGATGTCCATCTTCGTACTTCGCATCCATAAGGACGAATCCCAGGTGGATATTAGCATACCTTGCCTTCTGAACGTACGTTCTCAGAATCATTGGTGCTACTGTCTCCTCCTACGGTGATAGCTACACCGGCCAAGTCATGACCGTTCTTGAAAGCACAAGACAATTCACCTGGTCAGGTATATAGCTAGCTGCGTCTCCGGCATTTACTACTCACGCCTCTGCAGTTGGCGGAATTTTTTAATGGCCAACTGTCTCTGATTGATAGCCTCCGTACAATCATTCTTCCACTATGGTAATGAAGGTCTATTGAAATATCCAACATTGGACACCGGTATGAATGCTTCAGCTGCGTAATCTGGAACTTCCGTAAATCCTTCATACGTCATATTCTCATCTCCACATAAGTTACTTTCAATTATCTTGCTAAAATCATCCCAATCAGCCTTTTTATATATTCTTCTGGTTTTGGCTACGTACTGTTTTGAAATTCCACTTCTGTCATTGGTTAGGGAGAGTATGATTGGATAATGGTCGCTATGAAAAGTGTCTTCTAATATCCTCCAATTTTATTCAACCGCAAAATCATTAGAAATTGTTGTTAGATCTATAGCACTATGCCTAGCCTGTGGATATGTCAAAATAACCAATCCATTGGTATTTGTTTTAATAATAATAATAATAATAATATCTCTTTATTTCGTTCCGGTACACATTACAAATATTAAAGAAAGAAAGATAATTCAACAGGAACATAATAACTCAAGGCGGTGTTCAGAAACATTCTATGAAATACATAGAGATACTGATCTTCCACACAACCTTGACAAAAACAATCTGATAGAATGCGCTGTAAACCGTGTTTAACAATAAATGAGAGTCATATAACCCCAAAACAGGTGATGGGCATTGAAGTCCCTCATTAGTACACAAGACTCCTTTAATTCATTAATAATGTCAGGCCAGGTTCTTCTCCTTAACACTACAATCGGGGGAATGTAGCAATTATACACGTAAAAAAATTATTTCAATTTGCCTTCTAATCACCTCATTTACCATCGTCACGATCATTTTTAATTATAATAAAACCTGGGATTCTAAAAACAGACTTCTCCTTTAGCCAAGTTTCTGAAAGGCATGCTATACTGATGCCATATTCTTTTATGATATAATAAGTTCTAGTTTTTTGGAGAAATACCCCTTCTGTTCCATTGCAGAAGATTCACCTTTTCTTTCTGATTCAGTGTTGGATCTGAAGGATTTAACTTTACTTTCGCTATTGAATTTAACCAATTCTACAAAAAACCTTTGCCATGTATTTTTGACATTAACTGAAATGTTTCCATCATCCTCTTGCATCTGTTAATTAATCAGATAGGTCAAATTGTCTTTGTCATTGTTCAATTCGCTGGATATTAGATCGACCACTGGGGTAGTTCAAGCATTCTTCACGTCTTGCTCTTAAGTCCATTAGTTTCTTCCTTGCATTGCCTTCATCCTCCATTTGCTTTTTTCCAAAATTGTGAGGAATATCCAATTTCCTTCTTTTTTCCTTTGTAACAGTGCTGTATTTTTTAGTGATAGAAAGAAGAATCGAAAATGCAACGATTAAAAATTAGTATCCGTTATATCTATCTTTATTTACCATAGCACACCTTGATGAAACATTTTTTGAATCACAGGTTAGCATGAGCTTTGACTTGTTCAGTTCTTACTATCGCCCGACTTCGCTCTCACGTTCAGATCAATACAGCAACAACCCACACAACAACGTCATATCACACGATTGATATGACGTGACATCCGCTTGTCAAATATTAATTTCTGGGGCTTCGGAACTGTCAGCTTGACGAGAGGGGGCGCTCTTCATTCTTTCCGTCGTTGTAACATGATAGTCGCCCGTCCCTTCACTTCATGGCATAGACTTCATGGTCGTTCACAGTAACCGAAATGTGAACGGACACGTCCAATCCAAATAAAGAAATCGCCGAAGCTCTGCGAGCTCGTATTCAAATGAGCCTCGTTAGACGGCGCGCGATAGATTTACATAATTAAGGGTTTATTTTCCAAACCGAGACGAGGCGTTAATTGAGGTTTAATCGAGTTTCTCGCGAGGTAATCTCGGACGGCGTTTAAATCTCGGATAGCTGAAAATTTTAACTCCTAATCACTAATTCCAAACTGGACGGGTAATTTGGCCAAACAAAATTTCATATTTGCATTAGTAGGTAGGGGTGGGCGTAGATCATTCTCCGCAGTCTTACTAATTAATAACGTAAACTTGGAAGTTTATTTTATCCTAATTAAAAGTTCGGTCGCGCGACGCTCGGATTCATCCGAACCAGCTGAAAATTTGCAAACATGTAGGAGCCCTAGGAGGATCTCACGAGCGTGAAAATCTGAAGATAAACAGTGCGGCCGGAACGCGACCTAAATGATTTGAATCCCGTGGTTAGGGTGTAAAGGTCGGATCCGGGACTAGCGTGGAAGCGGGAGGTCAATATGTACGACCTACTAATCTCTAGTTAAACATGCTCCGCTCCAGACAAGCTGCTAAGCTAACTGACTTGGCGCTAATCGCTCCGCCAACTTCACGGACCTTATCCCTACGTGTTCCCCATCCCCACTGTCCCGGTCCTGTCGCCTTTGAAAGTCTAATTTCTTTAATAAGATGAGGAGTAGAATTACATCGAATTAAAAATCGAACCAGTAAGTTGGCGAAAGGAGGAACTCTTGCGTGAAGTAATAAGATCGTGCCTGGGCGATTGATTCCGAAACTTTAATAGGGAGAGCGTCGTCGCCTCAAAGAAGCGGAATTATTTCCTTTTGAATTTAGTACACCATAGATAACGCGATAAAAGTGCTCTAAAATAAAGGAGGACTCCGTTCCGATTCGGCGAGCACGCGACCCATTTCGAAACAAAAGAATTAGCGGAAAACCCCGGATATGACGAGCGAAGTGAGGGCCGCCGCCCCGAAATGCGACGAAAGGGTGCCGACGTAGTCTTACGTGTTTCCGAAGGGAAGGGAAGGAGCTGCTGGAAAGCAGACACCTGATGGTTTACATGTCGTGTAAAAGCACCCCCTGAACTTGCCCGCTTTCGCTCGTGCTAAAACGACTACGTAAAAAGTAAGGGAGACCTGAATAAAATATGTTCAAAGCATCTATAAAAATATTACGAATTTCTATAGAAGAAGGCGCGGCGTGAGCGATTTAAAAATTCTTCACTTTCTTGAATTTTCTAAGCAATTCTCTAGCTTGATTTAAAAAAAAAATTGAGTCCTAATATTTGGATAATAATTAATTAAATCTGACTTCCGCACTTTATTTAAACGTAACTTTAATCCCTCAAGTTTATTCATCGACGCACCAAAAGAACTGAGTTACAACAACGTAAGTCCAGGGCTTGCACTGGCGATATTATAAATATTATCAGTTTATTGCGGATTCCTGAGGGTCGTTCAACCGTATACGGAATAAATAGGCCAGTAGAATAGTTCTTTTAGTTCTAGGTAGAAGAGGGTGCGGCGTGAGCGATTTAAAAAGTCTTCACTTTCTTGAATTTTCCAAGCAATTCTCTAGCTTCATTAAAAAAAAAAATTGAGTCCTAATATTTGGATAATCGATAAACTACTTTATGGGAAAGTCCCCCATCTTTGATTACATATCTTTTTAAAACATAAACTTCTACAAGAAATATATTGCTGTGATATTACTCAATCGCCCTATGGTTCAAGTATTTTTCAAAAATAAAGGGAAGAGCAACGAAGGGAGGAATCCAATTTTTCAAAAGATTAATAATTTGAAATCATCAAACACCAAAAACATCATCTGAAAATAAAAATGTATTACAAAAGTCATACAAAGTAAATTTCTCAAAATTGAAAAATTAAAAAAAAGTAATAAAGTAAAAAAAATTTGCGCCCAACGTGGGGCCACAACTATAAAAAACACTACATATAAAAAGTGGCGCCCAACGTCGAGGCTTTTTGAAATATCAAACTAGTTAAGAAGGTCACAAAAGAAAAGCAAAAAGACATGACAGAAAGAAAGACAAAGTCTGCAAGAACAAAAACAGATGAATCAGAAAGAATACCAGAAGGAAGAGAAGAAGCTGGTGAAATAATTGAAACAGTAATGGAAACAATGACAGACGCAAATTTAGAAGAGAAAGAAGAAATTAAAAACATGTTATAGCCATAGTGATGGAGGAAATAAAGAAGAGCAGTACAAAACAAATAGAAATTAGAGGAAACTAGAACAGAAAATATAAAATTAGAACGAAATAAGATAGAAGAAGTAAATAAGAAAATAGAATTAAATAAAATAGAAATATTAAATCTATTTGAAGAATTTAAAGAGGAAGCAAAGAGTGAATTATAAAGAAATTAATGAATGAAACGAGAAGGATAAGTGAAGAAATGATTGAAAACATAAGAAAAATAAGAGAAATTTTACAAAAGGCTATAACAGAAAACATAAAAGGGGAGTAATAAGAAATAAGTCAAGAATGCAATATAAATATGGAAATTTAGCAAGTAAATTAAATAAATATACAAATAAGCAGGAAAGAGAGAGAGAGAGAGAAGAAGTAAAGAAGTACTTAGGGAATTATGGAAATGAACAGGAATTAAAATATGGTAAATTAATAATGGAATATGAAAAGAAAAAGAAAAAGTAAATACTAAATATTCAAATGTAAATTTGCTACCTACCTGAAGGACAGCAAATTTGTGCGAGTACAATCTAAGATCTCCAGCACAGCCGGCTAAACTCCTGGAGAAGGGCAGAGTTAACGTAACCCCAAAACTAAAGGGGGAAAAGTTAAATGAAATAAAAGTCACCAGCTGAGCACACTTGTTTTTATTTGATATTGCTCAAAAATTTACCCCAGTAAACAAATATAGAAAGTACAACCCAGACGGGATCTCAATGAGTTGAGCGAAGGAGTAAAAATTGTAACGATTAAATAAAACTTTGACCGAGAGACAGATCTGCTTTTCGTTCACAGAAAATGCATAAAGTAAATATCCAAAGTTACTCGATTAAAATTAAACTAACGCAACACGGCGTTTAGACGACGCAAACGAAACAATTAAAAAATATTTCCGACCTTATAAACAAAATCCACGTTTGGACTGTCAGCTGTCAACAGTGGGGTGGAAGAATCCAAGTGAGAGCCACCCAGCGGAGGAGGACAGTGCTGCCAATGGCGTAAAACGGCGTCGAGTCCAACTTTTACATAAAGAGAGGTGGACCGCGACGCCAGGACTTTTAGCAGCTAAAACTCCGCATACGGCTTTCTTTCCTCATAAATGTCAGAAAGGGAGTATGACTTACCACTGGAAGCCTAAATCGTAAAGGAAAGATACGCGTTACAGTTCGAAAATATACACAAAGTTGTCTTTCATTCCAGAAGCAGGTTTAGAGAAGCTTATAAGGAGCTTGAATTTGCTTGACGTGCACTTAAGCAGATCTCGGAGTAAATCACAGGCTTCAATCACAAAAGATTCACATAAAAAGAAGCACCAAAAATCGTGAACACACAGTAACAATAAATGTGCAAGTCGAGAAATCTTCCACGGCAATGAGTGCGTCGCGGAAAGAACGCGCTCTGATGAACTATCCTGGGACGCGGTCGTTACGAGATGACCTCTGTTTTAACCGGGCGAAAGAGTGAAATAGAGTATTACCGTAGGGCGTAGGTAACGGCTTGTGGTTTTCTGGTGCAAACTAACCTTTCGGTTCCCGCATAAATACAGGGGGATTGACAATACTGAAAATAATTTAAATGAATTTTTCACCCGTAACAAATTGGAACAGAGAAAATCTACCAGATTTCTATGGGGATGAAAGGATAAACCCAATAGCGTTTTATCATTTTATCGACAACGTCAAAATAAATTTGCCTTTCACATAATAAATTTTTGACTTTTACATACATTCGTTCATTTCCTAATTAAGACTTCTGATTTCCATTTATAGTCATTCGTTTTCTTTGTTGCACAATTTTTTAATATAACAGTTGTAAGTTTTATTTGAAATATTTTCAATTTTAATTTGGAGAAAGCCAAGGATATCACAGTAAGTAAAGGAAAGATATATTTTGAAATTTTGACAAGTACACTTGACATTCAATTAAAAGCTGTATCAATTAATCAGTGCTTATTTAAAAATGATTTGCAAGGATCGCGGTTAAGGCATTTAAACCTATTGAATAGATTTTTGTAAAATTAAGAAAAATTTAATTCAATCTAAGAATATTTTGGCGACGATTTGCAAGGATCGTAATCAAGGTATTCAAACCGATTGAAGGAAATTATAAAATTAATTAGAAAACATTCAATTAATGAATAAAGTGTGGACGATTCGCAAAAATCGCAAACAATTTACTTAAATCTAATGATATTTTCAAAAATACACATACACACACTAAGAAGAAGATTAGGTTTTCTTAATTAAAAGAATCTACAATCATAAAATCATATAAAATAAGATGGGGATAGATAGTACACGAACCGAAGACAAATCTCTTGCATTTGTAATATGTATGTATATATGTATTTTATTTAGAAAAAAAAAATACGTTGCTTGTTATGCAATCCTGGAATAAAAAACACAGTATAGCACCATAATCGCAGCTGTGCGTTTAACAAATTAAAAACGCGTCGAATATTTTTAAAATTGAACAATTTTAAATACTGCGTGGACCCAAAGCGGAATGCAATGGCGCATCAGTTTTTTGTTTTCTTCTACAAGATGGTGGTTAGACACTACGCGAACCGAAGACAAATTTCTTGCATTTGCAGTACCTATAAAATTTTATTTTGAAAAAAAAGGTACATTGCTTTTTATGAAATCCTGGTATAAAATATACAGCACCGCGCCATAATCGCTGCATGTTTAAAAAATTAAAAATACGTCGACTGTTTTTAAAACTGAACAATTTCACACACTGGACGGACCGAGGACGGATTGCAATGGCGTAAAAGAGATGAAACGCATCAGTTTTTTTTTCCACAAGAAGGTGGTTAGATACTACGCGAACCGAAGACAAATCTCTTGCATTTGTAACATGTATAAAACTTTATTTAAAAAAAAAAAAAATGGTACACTGCTTTTTATGCAATCCTGGTATAAAATACACAATGCCGGGCCATAACCGTACTATGTTTTCAACAAATTAAAAACGCGTCGACTATTTTTAAAATTGAAAAATTTTAAATACTGCAACGACCGAATACAGTGGTATTAAAAAAACACAAATACAATGGCGTGCAAATATAACAGATGTTTATATTATTTACTTTTCATGTAAACTTCGTATAAAATATACAGTACCGCGCCATAGTTGGTTTAAAAAAATTTAGATTACGTCGTTTTGAAAATTGAACAATTTGAAACACTGCACGGACCGAAGACGGATTGCAATGTCGTAAAAGAGATGACAAAACCCTACTTCCTTTGCTTTTCCCCACACAAGACCGTGAAATTCCAAGTTATAGATACTACACGAACCGAAGACAAAATGCAGTGGCATTAAAAAATACAAATTGCAATCGTATGCAAATATAACAGATGTTTAAATTTTTACACTTGCAAAATGTATAAAATTTTAGGAATACAGTGTGTACAAGTTAGTAGTAGAATTTTTTTATATACAACTGTAAAAACGCTACATTATAAAGTTGGCGCCCAACGTGGGGCTACAACTGTAGTTGGTTGTCATAGCAACAAAACGAAAGACAACAGGAAAGAACCATATACGTCAAAGCAAGAACTTTTGTATTAAACATTCTTTCATAACTTTCAAATAAAAAAGTTATAGCCATTATTTGAAACTTTTGTTCCACCCTGTATGTTTGTCAAGCGAGAGCAAAAAGAAACTCGGAGAATTGGAAACCAAATCTGCTTTATTTGAAAAGAATTTGACTTTTCAATTATTGCATTCGTCTTTCCTAACTTTTTTGACTGTTGCGTTGACGTTTTGGTGTTGCCTCATCTGGGCATGAGGCGTAAAGAGATTGCAACTTCTTCGGTCGCGTGTTTTTACCGAAGGAAGTCAGTTCCACTCGCACTGACTGATGGGTACCAGCTGGTCGCGATGTCGAGACTCATAAAGTTTTAGAATTCCTCTAGTTCTTTTTGCCACGTACGAAAGTAAATTTCAAAGAACAACCTCGCCCTGATGCGCCAGACTCTGCTTCGCCGAGCACATTTTTATTCGGTTTTATTTCGTCACTTAGGCCCGATCTTACAATCGTCGGATAAGCATCATTCTTAGAATTTAAAAAATTGTAATGTACCTTCTTCACAGGTATACTCACTCACTTTAAAGAATGCAGAGATAATTTTAGTCAAACTTTTTTTTAATAAAACTAAAATATAGTAACGCCCTGTATTACGAACACATCAAGTCCCGATTTGGTCGTCATAAATCGAGGCGAAGGACATTTTAGGTAATATTTGTTCTGATCACCGAGGGGTCGAAACACCCCGCGTCATCTGCTTCCGACACCGTTATATTGCAATCGTGCCGCGATTGAGCCCATCAATGCCCCGATTTCCAATGTACTTCGTGTTCAATGGAATACGGCTGTCGCGGAGGTTATTAGATGACAAATACGATTTTATAATACCTCGTACGTTTTCGATTTACGGACGTCTCATCTTATCGGGGTGTTAAAGAAAAGAATTAAGTTAGTATGTATATTCATAATAGTGGTAATTTAGCACGAGCCTAAAGTCTGTGTGTATTCATTCCGACTACTAAACGCAGAGCCCAACTCTGGTGTTGTTAATTCATTCCGAAACAACAGTCCAATAAGTTCAGGAGCTACACGATGCAATCCGCCGACTGCCTTGTACCAATTCCCCGTACACGCTCTGTAGAGACGCCGGGATATCTTCATGAATAACACACATTCATGTTAGTTGTCTAATTAAACAGTCGTACACGTCTCTCGCGGCCTTCGTTTCGCCCGGGACTGCTTAGCTTGCCTTTCGTTTATTCAAACGGCTGTCTTCCGCGCGCGTCCTACATCGCAATGGTATGTGAGATAGTTGAAGATTTGTATTCCAGTGTAAGTACTTACAATGACGACGAAGGCCAACCATAAAACCATAAAAAATAAATGATCCGGCCCGACGTGAATTGAAGACGTACCAAAAAAAAGGGAAAAGATTTCTCGCCTCACAATCTTTTTTTTTAGAATCCCTTGGGATAACCTGAGCTTTCTTTAACAAATTCTAATGAAATTTGGATGGGGGAAAAAAAGAAAATCGAATTTCCTTCTTTGGTAAGGTAGAGGTTACCGTGGTCTTCCTTTTTTTCAAGGACGACGGGACGGGCGCACGTAACCAAAACAATAACAAAATCAAAGCGCCAAAACTATCAGCATGGTAACAACAGCCAGGTCATCCGCGAAGGCGATTATGGTAGACCCAGCCCCCAGCTCCGTCTCCAGAACTCTGTTATATAGAACATTCCAGAGGATCGGCCCCCGCACGTCAAAGTCTTCTGCGTTCTATCCGGGGCCACGATGACTCTATCAGACAAGTAGGATGTAATTATTTTCCTTGTCTTATAATTTACTTGATACCTACGGAGGGCAAGTGAAATCTCCCTTCAAGTGGCTGTATTAAAGACATTAATCACATCTAGAGCTGCCATGACACGGTAGTGTCGGTTTTTGTCTGCTTTCTTATTTACGTCCTTCACTATGTTTTGGACTTACCCCAACGCAGTCAAAGTGGATCTACCAGTCCTAAATCCGTGCTAAGGATCCTTTTCCTTTCCAGCTCATCCGTGAGCCTCCCTCTCACCAACGTTTCCAGGATCTTCCCCAGGACGTCCAGCAGACATACGGATCTGTTTCCATTTTTCCGTGGTTTCTCTATCAGAACTATGCTGGGCTCTTTCTAAATTTCCGGGAAGTAACCTGTTTTCCCGTAGTTCGTTATACATTTCCAGATATGCTACCGGGTTCGACGCAATGATGGCTTTGACCACTTTCGACGAGATGCCGCTGGGAGCTTCTTATACGGCCGGCAGCACTCTTCAACTCCTGCTTAGTAAAAGGAGGCTCCTCCGGCTCATTACCCCTTTGTTTTCTATTCACCTTGAGAAGAGTTTCCTTATCTGCCTTTCTTGTTCTTCCGGGCTTAGCCGTTTAACTACAATTTATGCCTCGCCCCAGATATCCTCCTCGAGTTCGGCTTTAAGACTGTCCGGGCATCTGGGATTCTCTTTCCTGATCTCCTTTTTCAATTTTGCTTTAGCCTCTTTTTTTTAATTGCGCCATGCTGTAACGCGCTCCTCCTCTGTCGCTCGGTAGGGAGACGGATTGCTCTTCTGCGCATGGCACTGCGCAGATCTGCAATTACATCAGTCCACCAGTATGCTGGGACTCTTTTATACCTACCGTCTTCTTTGGGAGATATTTGTTAAACAGCCCGGTAAGAACTTTTATTTCCACCTTCTTAGTAAATGCTGAAATTTCGGTTTCTGAAGTCGCCAGCAATGTCCTCTACTCTTGCTGGAATTACTTTCCAACTTGTCTTATCCTCTTTTCGTATCCGGGTCGCGATTTTGACTTTGTTCTATTTCGAAAGTTGTCGCTGAGGCTTTCTAGTTCCTCAGCGACCCTCCATCTCTTAATTTTTCAGCCAGCTCCGAGGAGGTCAGTGTGAGGTCGATATGGGATTTCCCCCCGAAGCTCGCTTCCCCCAGCAGGTTACTTGCGCTCGCCCACTCTTACAGAACCCGTCCTCGTTGGTTAGTAGTGTCGTTTTGGGCAGGCCTCTCCAATGTGGCAAGATATTCTATGAAGTCCCCCAAAGGTTTTTTTGTTGTGTCGTCTAACCGGACTTGAATTCACCTAACCGCTGTTGGTAACTTTCGACGAAAGAGGTTGTGGGGAATGGCGACACGCCTTCTTGAATTTCATATTCGCTGGACATCGACGACGACAGCTGACGTGTGAGGCGCGGACGATGTAATCAAGAAAAATTTTGTGCAAATCGGTCTTGATTACAGCAAATTCCTCGAGCATGCTCTGTACAGCTGTTTCAGGCCTAGTTGGGCCTTCTTCAGCAGAACCGTAGCTCGAGAAATCCACTGCAAACCAAACCGATCTGTCCAGGTTATTCGCCCTTGCGATGTGAAAGTAATAAACAATTTAGGTAGCGACATCTTGCAATCGCTTTTTGATTTTGATGTTAGGTCAAAAAGCGATTGCAAGATGTCGCTACCTAAATTGATGTAATCAAGGTTGGGATTTTGTGTGGCTTTGCGTTAACGCGAGTATTCAATTTACTTTTAAATTAAGCAACCTTCTGTTGCCCGAAGTTAGAAAATTGCGTTGACTTTGTAACGGAAAGTCCGGGTTTTTATATTTGACAACCTCGTTGCGTTATTTTTGCTTTTCTTTCTTTTCATTTTATTTTTATTTCGTGCCCCGTATTACCCCGAATTAGGACAATCGTGCTGTATTGTTGAATTTTATTTTATTAGTAAATTCTGTCCCTATACTTTTGAGGTTAGGTACGACCCACACCCTTCTCCAAGAGTTAGCCGGCTGTGTTGGAGAAGTTAAATTGCCCTCCTACAATTTGCTGTCCTTCAGGTAGGTAGCATTGCATCACAATCTTCCTTAAATTTTGTTACGTTGCAAATTTCCCGCCAAAGAAAACGCGGAATCAAGACGATATCTGGCCCGCGCTTTCGATAGTTGGCGAACCTGTACCCCTTCTTTGCTTCTTGCTTTGAGTATCAAGTTTAAGATAAAAGAAATTAAAATTCTGGTGCGGTGCATGCAAGTTTGCGACGAAGTTAGCGAATTGTCCCACCCATGAAATATTCATAGAAACAAAAGCCCATTATCGGGTGGGGCGGTGCAAAATGTATTTGTTAATCGGTTTTCCGTTGAATACGAAATACAGCACACGTAAAAATACTCCGCAACATTTGTTACGGACGCGGATGTTTATTGTAAACCGCATATTGCCACTATGACAGAAACACGAGCCACCTGTCCCGGAGTTTAATTACGAATTGACCAGAATGTGCGGCCGCATATGTCGACGTTTTTACCCCCATGTCTGCATCGGTAGTGTCTTAGTATGATATGAAATAGCCAAGTATTACCTCGCCCGAAGTCCATTACGAATCGATAATTATGATCTCTTGTTGGATCGCTCGGAATATATCTGGTTTGTATTCAATTTCGACAACAATGGACGCTGATGAATCAAAGGGATGGAGCCTCTCCTCATCCGCGTAAGTCGAATACAAATGTAAACTGTCCGGAATGTGCTGGCTTCCCTCTTGTTTATCCGTTTATATTAAGCGAATTTCCGCCGCGCCCCGAACAAAATTTGCTAAATTTTATCGCGCCCAAACATCAATCGTTGATGTTTGTGATATTTCCAGAAGAAATTTGATTTAAAAGCCTTCGGACTCTTAATTCCTAATTCCGGTTAAAAAGTTGAACGAAGAAGGCCATCCGGAATTAATTAAGCGAAAATTCGAAATTAATTGCTTTTTTAATTCGCGATTTTTTCGAGCCGCCCGACTTCACTAATTGCAATTATCCTCGGGGACCACGCTGACGTAAACAGCAAGCGGGGAATTGATCGCTCGCCGAAATAATGAACTGAGACTGCAGTTCTTAATTAAACGAAAACAGTTCCGGCTCTCGGATTCGTTTTTAACGGCGCGATTAAATAATTCAACTCGCGCTTACTTTCTGATCCACCAGAGTCATCAACTCGTTCGCTATTGTCGTAACCAAAATTATTTTAACGAATGAGTTAGCTTGTAATTTAAAATGCTGAATAAATATCTGCATATCAGGGGATGTTTGTTTATGTTTTGACGATAAGCCTAATCGAGGGAACGTAAAATATTAAGAGGAGAGGAATGACAGTCTTCTCGTGAATGCAGAGTGAGAACGGTCGGTAAAGAGCGTAACTAATCGTGTTACGCGTCGAGGTGTCGAGGGTGGCTGCAGAGGATTAGCCTAAGAAGGCAATGTTCTGGCAGAAGTAGTATCGCGGTATACCCTGTTTATTTTACTGGCAATGCGGGATGAGGATCATGCGATGAGGTGGAGTTATTCTGATATAGCGAATATCGTCCTGATGCCGGTGATCCGGCGCATTGCAGGGGGTCATACCGTGCACCAGTATACGACATCGTGTGTGACTTGTCGCAGTGGTCAGCACCGCTGATGAAGTCGAGACAGTCAGCTGGTATTCCATATTAATTGTGAATGGGAATTCAGTTGGTTGTATTCCTGACCTAGTGGAAGCATTGTGCTCCAGAAAGGTTTAACATGACATGATGCTCACTGGATCGGAAACGGAGTGATGCTGAAACTTACGCGATCAGTGACATCAATTGATCCTAAGAACGTAAGCTTAGGAGGCAAGGTATGCTAATATCCATCGGGAGGGTGGGTTTTCGAATTATAGATGAATGTGGGGTTAATGCATGCGAAGATAAGAAGTCAACGTCCAAGGATAACTTCCGTAGTGTCCATTATCAATGTGAGGGAATGGTTGCTACTAGATGCACCGTTGGATTTCCGCGGGGGCGCGCAGGCCCCCCAGTGAGTAGTATTTGATGTATTTTCGGACATCCGATGTTTGTTATATGTGTATCCGTTTCTCACGATGCATCGTATGCGCGATAAGCGAGATGAAGAGGGAGAGAGAAAGGGACTAACCAGCGAACGAGTGTTTATCAGAACGAGGTTTAACGTTATTACTATTTTGACCCAAATGTACAAAAAAGAAAACGCTCCAACACTATTTTGTTTTTGACGTGCACGTCGGATATTTTTGTCGCGTACACACTCCAGTAAATTAGAAATGTTCCCGCGAGTGTTCCGACTCGAAACGAACGCGATTCAAAACTAAAGACTCATCAGTATTCTATTGACATAGGAAGGAAGCGTTAATGACCGTCGACTTTTTTACGAGCTTTGCACCCACCTGCAGTTTTTGACGCGCCGAGCTAATTCTCGACGTACGTATCCTTCATCATTATAATTGTGTCGACCATCAACATTTGAATCATCAATTTTAGATTAAATAAAACGGGAAACTTTCATCTCGTGCTAATTAATATGCGAGCTCGAAATAAAAGGCGAAGTTTAATGAAGGCTTTCGGGATTACTTGGTGATTGCATAATTAACTAGCAAGCCGT
Organism: Dorcus parallelipipedus; assembly: GCA_958336345.1. Taxonomy (NCBI): domain Eukaryota; kingdom Metazoa; phylum Arthropoda; class Insecta; order Coleoptera; family Lucanidae; genus Dorcus; species Dorcus parallelipipedus. The sequence goes on from OY284479.1 coordinate 40,559,908, forward strand.
AAATGAAACTGTAATACTGATTAAGCGAACTTGCCGTGCGTGCATTAAACTTGGGATCGAAAGTTTCCGTCTCCACGGTTCAGCTCGGGCCAAACATTAACACGGAAGTGGTCTCCACCGGACTGAAATTGATAGCCCAACTTTCTTCTCGTTGGCGGTGTCGGGAGAGCACAGATTGAAACTTGACGTGATCTGGATGCATGCACCAAATTTCTTGCTGTTAAATACGTGTCCCTTCTAAACTTTCTCGAAAACGCCCGTAACAGACAATCATTTCAACAAACATAATGTTGTCGTTGTATAATTTATTAAGTTTAGACTTTTTACTCAATATTGTCACGATAAGATACTCTCAAGCCTTTACCATATCAAGAAACGAAAAGAACGGAAGGTATGTACCTACTCCGCTTTGTTATGTTATAGAAAACGTTGGTTCCCAAAAAGAAATAAATTGTCCTTTTTTAAGTGCGCCTCCATCACGTTACGTTGTAAGGGAAATTTAGTCAACGTAGTTATGTTATAAGGGGATCACCACCACGTTACGTTTTCCCTTATATCGAGCACTCGCTTGCAGGGCAGGATATTGGCGAACGAAACGTAATAATTAATTTAAATTTTACAGTACCTCGCCTCTTTGCACCACACTCGACCAAACGCCGCCCCCAAGGACCGATTCAGAAGTCACAAATAAAATTCACCAAATACATTAAACTAGTTATATTAATGGAAACAGCCTGTCGACTGTTTCCGACCATACAACCCATTGATTAACCACTAATCAACTACTCACCATTTGATTTACAAATTTCCCTTTTTATACCACCCGTGCCGGACGCCACAAAGTGCGTTCAGGTCCAAGGATCGATGTTCCAAAATTATCGGCGTCAAATTTAATGAGCGAGCACTTTAATTGTTTCGAATGAAATACGAACTGTTGTGTAGCATTCTTAAGTAAGTGCAAACAACTCGGTTTTCATTCGTCAGCATGGAATTCCCTCTATTAAAACGTTAATTTTGCACAAGTTCCATCGACCGAAAAAGAATTTGACCTGCAAGCTAAGCAATTCATGCTAGACAACTTCCGCGGCGATTTAGCCTGTGTCGATGACCGTACTTGTGAAATGCTAACTCAATGATTCCCAAAGTGGTCGATATCGACCCCTAGGGGTCGACTTCGACCTGCAAGGGGTCCATATCAGCGAAAACAAAAATTGGGGGTGCATGAAATGTAAATAGGGGTCCATGGGAATGGATCTCATTTAAGCATGTCGTGACCCAAATTTTGGCTTTCCATAAATGTATCAATATGAGAGCTTTGCATCAGGCTCATCCCTCCCATTAAAAGCATTTTCTTGTGTAGTTATTTTATATTAGAATTTTACTAGATTTGCATTCTGTCATTTTAATTAATAAGGGCCAGTTTTTCAATGACAAGTTAACTTTAACCTTCATTTTATTGCCATAGGGATTATTGTTTTCATAACTGTTACTATGGGAATAAACAGAAGTGTTGCCAATCCACTCTAAGCCCATTACCCTTTTCAAATTTTAAAAAACCCGTTCTTACCCACATCTGCCCACATTGAGTAATGATAATGAAATGTAATTAATGAAATGGTATAAAGTTTATATTATTTAAATATGTACTTAGTAATTATTGGATTGGCGACAATCGGAAACAGTGCAGTGCTGCCAACCGACCAAGCGAAGCATTTCGGAAGATAGTTGTGCAAAATTCCGATAGATGTCTCTGAATTTAGGTTGAGCTAATTTAAATCACTTCATTGAAATCATGTTTAAAATCACTGATTTTATTCAGGCGATTTTTATTTTTGAAAATAATTTAAATTTTTTTTTTATTCTCATGAAATAAACTAAACTGGGTCCATTTTTCTAAAATTAAGACATTTGACAGTCATTGTGAAAATTTTTGGCGCTAAATAAAACAAAAGACGATCGAGAAATAAAGAAAATTTATAAAATTACAAAAAAAAAATTGAAAAATTCTTAGTAAATAAACAAAACTTTCTAAAATTAAGATTTGACATTTGTGCAATTTTTGACGTAAAATAAAACAAGAGGATCGACAAATTTATAATATAAAAAAAAAATAAAAAAAAAATCTCTGAATAAAATTAGAAAAAAATAAAAATGAAAAAAAAATCTCATTAAATAAAACTACAAAAAATTAAAAATTAAAAAATTCTTAGTAAATAAACAAGACTTTCTCAAATTAAGATTTGACATTTATGCAATTTTTGACGCAAAATAAAATAAAAGACAATCGAGAAATAACGAAAATTTATAAAATTATTACATATTATTATAAAATTTAAAAAAATTAAAATAAAGAAATCTCATTGAATAAAATTAGAAAAAGATATGCAATAGAAATAAAAGAAATCTCATCAAATAAAATTACAAAAAATAAAAATTTAAAAATTCTCATTAAATAAACAATGCTTTCTACTTTCTATAAAATTACAAAAAATAAAAATTAAAAAAAATTCATTAAATAAATAAAACTTTCTAAAATTAAGATTTGTTATTTGTGCAATTTCTGACGTAAAATAAAACAAAAGACGATCTAGAAATAAAGAAAATTGATAAAATTACAAAAAAATAAAAATTTGAAAAAGTTGAGTTCAAAATCGGTATATCAACCGAATTATCGGTAGAGTTGGCAGCACTGATCGACAATGTGGATTTGGCTATTACTGATTTCTTTGTTGCCAATAGTAAAGCTGAAACATCACTAACAAGTCGTCAATCAAAAATTTAAAAATTAATCTGTTTTTTTTTCTTCCTTGAAAATATCCATTTTTACCCACGTATCTTTTTTACCTGCAAGGTTGCTTAAGTTACCCGTAATTCGGATAATTGCCCGCACATTGGCAACCCTGACAAACAGATAGTTAAAATTAACATGTGATTGATATATCGGCCCTGAATGTATGAAACTTAACGTGTTTTTTTTTTAACTTTTTAACTCTACACTACAGTTAAACCTATCAAAAGTGAGTAGCACTGTGTCAGCTGCCAAAAACACATTTGAAATTGATGAATTTGTAACAATATTAGAAAGGCGGGGGGCCTACCCAAAACAGAAAAAATTGGCACGTGGTCTACGAGACAAAAAAGTTTGGGAACCTCTGTGCTAACTAAACAATTTTGTCAATTAAACCTAAAAATACGCGCGTTAAATTTTGTGTAACTCCAAAAGTAAAAACGAATTTAGATAATAATTTTTCAAACGTGACTATACTCGTATATCCGTAAATCACGAGCACGACTGTTTATTTTGTCTTATAATTTGGTAATATGACACGGGGATATATGTCAGGCAGAGGGATGTAGAAAAGATAACAGGCAGTCTCCGGGTGAGCTTTGAGTGGTAAACGTGTTGGCAAGACACGCAAATTAGTCAGACGTGTTGTTAATGAAATGCGATGATACGTGACGAAGGAGTTTATGCAAGAATAGAGGCTTGCTGATGATAGATGATATTCTGAGATACAGTAAGGTGCAAATCTCGCGGTGACAAAGGATAAGTGATCTCGCTCTATTCGCCGGTTAGCCGGATTAAAAGTAGGGGATCACCTCATTTGCACATAGCATTGTACCGTATCCGCCGGTTGCTGAGGCGTGAGTAGGGGAAAGTGGGGTTAAACCGGGCCCTATCTTTTCATTGCAGATACTTTCATCCTACGACATAAATTGCTCAAAAAATAACGATGGCCGTCGTGGTACACATCTAGTACATCAAAAAATTATGCCTAGTATATCAATAAATTATGCTTGCTTTTTCGGTCTGAAAAGATATTAGCTTCTCAGATCAGAAATTTGATTTTAGTGAAATAACTCAAAATTCGCTTTTTGAGACGAGGATGGGTAAAACCGGGTACCCCCCCCCCTCCCCAAGAAACGTACAACAATTGGGCTCATTAGAAAACATTTGTGCAGAAGTCACAAAAGATTGCTGCTACTGCACCAAAATTATAGAGGTTGCATTCATCGTGGGACCATTACTTACAGATTGTGCAAATGGACACCCCTCTCTTGAAACCTCATCTCTTTCCATGAACTGGTCGCAAATTGAGCAAACTTCCGGATCTTGATAATCACCCTCGTCTTCTGATGAGGCCTTCCAGTCGTCTTCCTCTTCAGAAGAGGATTCAACCACTTTTTTTGGCTTTTTTGATTGCGTTGCGTTTTTCTGAGACCTTTCATTGGCTTTTGACCCATCTTTTTCAAACAACAGTTTTCGTTTTTTTAGTTGTAGCTGAGGTTTAGACCCATTATTCTCTAGGTCTCTTTGACTGTTCTTTTTGATTTTTTTTCTTTCTTTTTTTGGAATCGGTAGAATATCCGATGACAGTCGCGAGTGACAAGCTCCAATGAATATAGTGTCGCGTAGAAAAATGAGTTGGTAATTTATTTTAGTTAATTAACGGATTAAAATGACGAGAATGTCTTTCGATTACTTTTATTTTAAATTATAAATTACTCTAAGTGCTTTTTTACTTTAAAACTTAATTAATCATTTCAAACATAATTCTTCCTTAACGAACTTATTTAACCTTTTACTTTAAACTAATACTCAATAACTCTAAGCTCATCCTTACTTCTTTAACTTCACTTAATTTAAACTTATCGAACTTATTTAATCTTTAACTTAATTACTTGACTTTAATTAAATTCTACATTACTTCTAGGTGGAAGGGCCTGGCCCAAGGCCAGCCCTGTGCTCGTGGAGAGCTCACTCGCTTGGCTTCGGTTTACGCGCAGTCGTTCACAATTTACTGTCCAATTAATTATCTTAACTAGTTTAATACTGCTCTTCACTAATACCACTACTACTAATACCGCCCCTCGATTCTACCTGCGGGTCGATCTTTTATACATCCCTATCTCTACGTCACAATTGGTTCCTTTGCTCTGGTGGCTGGGGGTTCGGTTCAAGGTACAAAGTGCATCAGCATCAATTGATCCTTGCCAGATTTGTTTTTCTTAAAGCGTTCTAATTCCCTCGATCTTAATTGGCACATGGCGCTCGCATTCCGGAAAGCTTGCATATATGCGAGTAAGTGTAACGCGACTTTGATCTACTTCAATGGTTGCTGATTCGGCATAATTTTGAAATGCACATGATTGCAATAATTATGAAATGAATTTAAGTTTACTTATTTTCCCAGATAATGACATCGTGACAATAGCAGCACCTGTTGGGCTAATCTAGCAAAACCCGGTTTTACCGCGCTAACCGGTTATACCCCACTTTCCCCTAGTAATGCCGGAGACACAGCTGGATTGCATCGTGCGTCCCAAGAACGGTTGTTCTATTATATGGGTGATCTTGCCGTATTCGCCGGTCAGCCGGATTAAGAGTAGGGGATCACTTCACCTGCACACGGCATTGTACCGTATCCACCGATTGCTGAGGCGTGAGTAGTAATGGCGGAGACACAGCTAGCTGTATACCTGACCTCATGGATTGCATCGTGCGTCCCAAGAACGGTTACTCTATTATATGGGTGATCTTGCCGTATTCGCTATATGGGTGATCTTGCCGTATTCGCCGGTCAGCCGGATTAAGAGTAGGGGATCACTTCACCTGCACACGGCATTGTACCGTATCCGCCGAGTGCTGAGGCGTGAGTAGTAATGGCGGAGACACAGCTAGCTGTATACCTGACCTCATGGATTGCATCGTGCGTCCCAAGAACGGTCATGACTTGGTGACTCTATCATATGGGTGATCTTGCTGTATTCGCCGGCTAGCCGGATTAAGAGTAGGGGATCACTTCACCTGCACACGGCATTGTACCATATCCACCGGAGACACAGCTATCTGAGCTCGTGGATTGCATCGTGCGTCCCAAGAACGGTGATGACTTGGTGTTGACTGGGCTTAGGCTAATGTGTCTGACACTCGTCAATTATTAAACACAAACACAAGACGCGCTCAAAGTTGCGCTCCACTTAAATTGCTTGTTATAAAAGCGCCCTTATACCTACGTTGTGTGTGTTACGAATTCTCACTTTTGAAATAAATACGTTTAGTTTATCCGATACTAATTCATTGTGAGCGTTTAATAAATGTTAGGACCTAGTCGACGAAATAAATTGGGCGAAGACGGAGTGCCGTCGCGAGCGGAAAATAAACCGCGTTTTAATGCTGGAAACGCGCTTAAACCCGTGTAAAGAAACGCAGACTCGGTTGACGCTTTTAATTTAGATTAATGAAATCGCTGGCAGAGTTCAGCTTAAAACTGTTTACCACGTCGTTTGTTCTTCTATTAATTGCCTCGAGAGGGCAGCTATTTTCGCACGGTGCATAATTTCTTTCCGATTTTTCCCCCTGGAAAATTACGTTTGATATTTTTAGGGGATCAGTTGGAGGCAAGCGCAACTGTAACAACGGTTAATGCATTTACGATTTTATAAACTAATTAGGTGCAACTAGACATTGTTCATTATGCATGTTTAAATGCAATGAACCGTTCGCATTACGCAATTATCGCCGGCTTTGTGAGCCACTGCAGAATAATCACGGGTAATTCACAAAGGATTAAGCGCCGAAAAAAATTCACTCCGGTACAATTATCTTGTTTATATTTTCCAATGAGCGCTCAAATAATACATTCGTGCCTAAATTCGTTAATCAACTTTGGCAATTTTTTGAACACGGAGAACGTCGTAAAGTTAAATATTTTACGAGCGGTCTCGAAGCCCTCTTTGTTTCTGTGCGAGCACCCGAACATCTGGCGCGAGACATCAAAGATCGGACAAGTCGGATTAATGGCGGCGGGCGATGAAGATGTCACCGAAGAAGCTACGGGCGATGCGTGACGCCGAGACGGGCCGCGACTAATTATGTCTGGAAATAAGTCATCTTGCCAGCGCTCTTTCTCTTAATAAGAAGCGGAGCGTTTCAATTAGAACGATCCGCTCGACTTGCTCAAAACTCGTGCCGCATTTAATTCAACTCTGTTAAGCTGGGTACACGTTGGCCGCACCGCATCTGTATTGCAACGTTGCGATACGGGTGCGGTGCGGCCACTGTGTACCCAGCTTTAGATTGTCTCCGAATTGAAACAATTTTAATAAAATTACATGTGATTGTGATTTTATATCGGCTAGGTAAAAATATTTAAAATCTACACTAACAGACTAAGAACTAATGTGTATCTATTATGCCCCGGACAAATTTAAATGTTTAACGCCGTTGAAAACGAGCGGGCGCCGCGACGCTTTTTCATTAAACTTTTAGTTGAAAAACGTCCGCGGGCGGCGTTACCTCGAAATAAACTAATTAGGCGTCCCCGCCGCGCCGCGGCAACAACTCCAGCGACACTCCATCTATTTTAATAAAAGTAATTCCTGGGAATTGAGGACTTGTATAATTCTAATCACGTGGCCCAGTGAACGGGAAGCTTCTTATTTTAGCGACGACTAACTCGATTCGTATCGAAATAATAACCCCCGACCCCTCTGCGGTGCTTATCGAATATGAGCTGCGTTTGCCGCGCCGGAATGGCCGAGCTTAACTTCGTTTGTCTGAAAGGGCGAGATAAAGAAAAAAAAAACTTTCGGGCCGGCTTTGTCACCGTCGAAGTATGTTGTACATATTTCTTTGTAGGGGGTGTGTAGAAATCTTGTTTTTTTGTAAACACACTCTTTCCGTATTGTGTTTTATGTCACGAACATCTCGTCAAAGAAAAATCCGTATAAAGTACACTACAATTTTTTTTTGTTTTTTCCAAGAATCAAGTATGCGAAATGCCATGTAAGTTATTTAATAAAAACATAAAAATAACTCCTTCCTCAATCACCGACTTCAGAAACATCTCAAAACATCTTCACAATAATAACATCCCTTACCTTACATGCTCCCTAACAAGTGAAAAATCGTTAAAAGTTGTTCTGCGTGGAATCTCAGGAACAATTCCTACAGAAGAAATCCAACAAAAACTAGTAACACAACCTAAATCCAAAGGTCCCGACAAACGACTGATGACATTCATGTTAATCATTATATTTACCTAAAGAATTCCGCCAAATCTACTACCTGACAGAACTTTTCGGAATCACTACGTAACAATGTTTCGACCAGCCAATGCTTCAGATGCCAACTATTTGGACACTTACAAATAAAGTGCACTGTCCCCTTCAGATGTGTGAAATGCGGCGAAAACCACCACTCCTCCGATTGCCCTCCGGATGAAATGAAACTGCCAACTGCGGCGGACTCACAATATCCCCAAGCACCACCAAGTCCCTTGGTCAAATCCTCTGCAAGCACAGCCTCCACCACAAGCAGATCTACAAAATTTCCCTGGGCTACCCACCAAAACCTCATATAGCACAAACATTAGGCGAAATGCTCCTAGCCCCTCCTCCGAAGACTCCAAATAGTTCCTTGCAGGTACACAGACTCTCCTAAATTTCTCCATTGGATGCTACGAACTCCCACACCATCTCCTTCTGGAATGCGAACGACCTACTAAACAAAATTCACGAACTTCGATAATTCCTTGCCAGAAACAACGTAGACATCATGTTAACATGAGAAACCCACACCCGGTCTTGCCATAGGCCAAAATTCCCAAACTAATTATGTCTCGTACTACGATGACCGAGAAACAGGTCGTGATGGAAGCATCGCAATACTTGTAAAAAAGAACATTCGACGTATATGAAATAAAACACTGGAACACACATCAATCCAAATACAATTGGAAACTATCGGCCTCGTTAAGATAAAATCAATTTACAAAGCACCTACGGCACCCACTACCAACAGAAAACTTGGATAAACTCCTTACTCTCGACACGCCGATTCTAGCAGGCGAATTCAACAGCAAACACCCCTCATGGAACTGAAGGGTCTCCAGGAAAAGTGGAAAAGTGTTGAGCAATTATCTAGAAGCTCACCCGTCCACACGCTAGAACCTACCACATACTACGGGCCCCCCAGATATCTTAGACTTTGCCATTCTTCAAAATATACCATTTATGACAGAAATTACAACTCTACAAGAGCTCAATTCAGATCATAACCTAGTAGTAGTACTCCAATTTAACCATTCTACAGAAAATACCTGCCACATAAACTGCGTCTGTTCAAAGAAAAAATTCCAAAGTCCCCAAAATTACCACCAAAGTCGATATAGATACTTCCATCCAAACACTAATAAAGGAAATTCAAAATCTCTAAATAGATCGAAACAAAATACAAATTCCTAATTCACATTAAACAAAAGAACCGAGCGAAAAAGAAGTACCAGAATAGCCTCTATCCAGAAGGCAAAAGAGCCCTCAACAGATTACAACTCGAAGTAAGGCACGCTCTCCTTGAACATCAAAACGAAAAATAGAACAATTCAACACCAAAGACAACTCAATACGGAAAATGGTGAAGGCATTGAAATCTGAAAGGAAATCCCTCCCACCTATCCACTCGAAACAAGGACTACTCTATACAACTGAGGAGAAAGCAGAAGCCTTCGCAAATACTTTGGAAACACAATGCTCTCCAAAGTACTGACATGAAGACCTGAACCACATCGACTCAGTAAACGGATCCATCTCACAAATTACTCCAGCCATCCCTGCAGAAATATTCTCACACGTCAAGAAACTAAATCCTCGCAAAAGCGCAGGCCTCGACGGCATATCAAAAGCTGTACTAAAACATCTACCAAAACTTAAAATAATGCACCTCCTGGCGAACATCAACGCAAGCCCCCGCATAAATTACTGGGATTTCTCCCCAAACCTGGAGAAGTCCCCAAATTTCCGCAGAACCACCGCCCAATTAGTCTGCTCTCATGCATCGGAAAACTGATGGAAAAAATCATACTGCAACGTCTAAACGACGACAAACAGTCTTCCCAAAGAACAGTTTGGTTTTCGTCCAAGCCGCACCACCTCACACCAAGTGACCACCGTCACACCAAGACTTTTCAATCTGTATGTCTCCGACCTGCCTAATACCACCCGAACGCAAATGGCGCTATATGCGGACGACACTGCTGTCTTAACCAAGTCAAGAAGCTTGCAGATTATCTCTCATCGACTACAAAGCACGGCCGATGAACTTGAGAAATGATACCAAAAATGGAAGATTCAGATAATCCTGGAAAAATGTTCGGCGATGCTGACAACCGGGAGGTACATCACGCCTCCGCAGAAAGTGGTCATAAACGACACTGCTATCCCATGGAAAAACAACGTTAAATACCTTGGATGGAATACCTCACATGGAAAAGCCACGTAGATTCTGTTGTTTCCAAAGCAAACGCTGCCATAACCTCCTTATACCTTTTACTAAATCGCAAAAGTTCCTTAAACCTCTGAAATAAACTCAAACTGCACAAATCCATAATTCTACCCTCCATCGCTCCATCACGTACGCCTCCGCCTCCTGCGGTAAAGACCCGCCTGAATCGAATCAGAACGATTCAGAGTAAAGCCCTCAGGATGATAGTAAACGCACCGTGGTTCGTCTCCAATGGTCAAACACTCAGGGACCTGAAGGTTGAAGACTGGTACGAGAAGTGGGGAATAGAGCTGAACCCAGAAAAGTTCAGGAACAATATTCACCAGCTTTCCCAATTCTTGAAACAGTCTACTCAACCAAATGATCTCTTTAACAGCTTCATTTGCAAGTACTTTTTATTGTCAAATTCTCCACCATTATCACTAAGCATTTCTTTTATTGAATGTCCTAATCCTTTTGAATGCTTAAGAACATGTGTGAGTACATTTTTAACTTCTGCCTTTTCTCTTATAATATAACAGTAGCGATATTTTGTGAAGTGACCCTTAACACAACTAAATATCTCTTCTTTTGAAAAGATTCGTCAGACGGTCCACAAATATCGGCTGACATCAATTCGCCAGGTTTAGACGCCTTTTCTCTATGCCCAAATGGCAATCGATGCGATTTGCCATAAATGCATGGCTCACAAAATTCCTTTCCTAAAGGAACTGCTACCTACCTGCGAAGATAGGCAGTAGTTTAACATCGGGTTGTACTTCTCCGATGTGGCCAGCCAGCTGCAATGGGACGGGGGGGGGGGGGGGTTCAATTCCGAAACGCGAAGGCCAAAACCAAAAATAGGCGCCACTTAATTTTTTTGTTAAAGGGGAAATGAAAATTAAGAAAACCCGTTACATCCAGAACACGTTAATTTATTCACACATAAAAATAAAACATAAACAAATAAATACTACACAGACAACACCAACAAATGTAATTATTTTACAACATATTTAAATCGTAACTAATACAACAGATTATGATCACCGAAGTGTACGTGACATCGTTCATTTACGTATGACGGCTTGAAATTTACACAATAAAGTGCATGTTGAAATGCGGCAAAATCAAAGAAAAGAATCGGCAAAACAAATCGCGAATTAACGCTCAAAACTATATATAAAAAAAAGTAACGCTCCAACCTTTATTCCGTCGGTGTCCGATTTGTTTGTCGGCGTATGTGTGTCAATGCCGCCGCAAACCCTTTGACAAGTGCCGACTGCCGCGTAGCGAGACGGGGAAGGGAGCTTTCAAAGTCGCAAGCCGCAGTGCACCTGCACGATTCGGAAAAGCGTCATCCAACAAATCTAACTCTTGCAAAAGCCCACGATAGAAGCCTATAAGCGAAAAAGAAAACAAACGTAAGGGCCAAATCGAGAAACGCAATTCGTCTTAACTTACCCGGATTATTCACCGGACTGCCATAAATCACAATATAAATGCGACTTTCTCGTTTCCAACTGGACCAAATAGATTCGGCAGAAGCCGTTCACATGTACCTTCACCCTCTTCGGTGAAACGGGCACAACCAAACAATAAACAAAAGGACGTGTGGTCCAGGAACGATTGAACTTTGTAATGAAATGACGGCGTATTTCTCGATCGGCAGAAAAGAAAGAACACCATCGAGAGAGACACATTCAATCTTGCTATTGGCGGAATTTTCTTAGTAACGGTGAGAGCCAATCAGCTCAATGTGTACAACGACGTGGTTTCCAAGCAACCATCCAGCACGACTAATTTCGCCTATACAGGGCGTGTTCGGAACAGTAATGAAAACTGAGTAGTGACAACGCATATACAGGGTGTATTCGAAACAGAAAGGAAAAATGAACTGTAACAGAACATTTATGCCTAATTCTTTCTGTAACATTTGTTTGACATGGCGCTTATCTTGATGTCCCCATCTTTCATGGTACAATTGTAGTTGTGAAGTGTGATCAGTGGCATTTATCACAAATACTTGTTTTGGTAAAATTGGTTTAATATCTGCCTTATACAATGTTCCTCTTGTTTGGCGCGATCCATGCAGTACTACCTTACCATTAATTTTAAGCCAGCACTCTGTTACTGATGACTTAAATTCGCTATTGGGATTTCTGTCTTGAGCAGCGTTATCAGCTGCAAAGGTTTCCTGAGTAATGCTCTTGACTCCGCTTTTATTAGGTTTTCCATCAGAAATCCACTTTTTGCAGTTCATTACCCAATGACCTTTCTGTTTACAATAATTACAGATGTCACCTTTCCGTGCCTTGCCTTTAACAAACTTTCCTTTGTCACCTTGTTTCTGTTTGCCAGTATTTGCCACTAATGCTTCCTGCACTGTTTTATCACCATCCATAGTCTTCATAAAATTTCTCTCAAACATACATAATTGTATCGTTAATTCGTCGAATGTTTTATTTTCATCCTTTGTTAGTAACATCCAACTAGATTGAAAGGTTTTGAATTTACTTGGTAAAATGTGCAAAGTCTTACAAACTAACATAAGATCTGGTAAAGTATTTTCATTTCTAGCTGTCAATCCGTTATTCAACTCATTCCACAAACTCTTTAATTTTGCTATATGTGTTGAAACATCTTCACCTGGTATCCAGCTAAACGCGAAGAAATCAGTGCAAATCTTGAATAATTGGTCTTTGGAAGTGGCTTCAAACTGTTGCTTTAATGCATCCCATACGTCACAAGCTTTTTCCTTGTCCATTACCTTCTGATATACTTCATCAGTAATTGCACTCGTTATCATGGATTTTGCATAGCTGTTTGCCTTACGGTACAAATCGGACTGTTCCTTGTACTGCCTGATTTGTGCTTCCGTAGCTTCTTCCCTTAACGGTTCAGGTTTCACTAATTTCCTGTCAATAACGTCCAGTGCTCCTTCATGATAATCTAACAGATCTCTTATTTTTCTTTTCCATAGAGGCCAATCTAATTCTCCAGTTAACGGTTTAATATGTTTTGATAAATCCATTCTTCGCTGAATTTGACGTAACTTGAAAAAAACGCACCTTTCAAATGCAATTGGAATATTTTCTCAATTTTTTGACTATTGTGTTTCGTTAATGTGAAGAAATCTTCTTATTTCCTTCACCAATAACATCAGTACAATTCAAAAAAAGAGCTTCTTAAAAAAATTCCAAACTCGGAAATGTATTCTTAGTGTTTTGTGAAACTTTTTAACTTTTCTGTTTATTCTCTTCTATTTTCACAAGAGCACACCACTGGGCCCATAACCTGTTGTTTTATTAGCAGAGTAATTGAAAGAATTAACTTGAACTTTATATTTTTTGATTGTCAGTCTTTATTCTATTGAATACACACTTAACTCTTTTGTTTTAACATTGCTTACTATTTTAATTTACTAACTTTTATAAAATACCTACAAGCATTTTCTTCAACAGAAAGGACTATCAACTACAAATCTTTGGCACAAACATCTCATGGGAAAAGAAGGAGCTAGGAGTCATACCACAGCAACACACCAAAGAAGATAACGGGACGTACAGAAAAGACTTTTTCTGGCCCATCTCCGAGGAACTGACAATGACAATTATTTTAATCACGACTTTGGTTAAACACGGCTTTAATCATAAGATGAGAATTCAGGCCATGAATTTTATTGTGCCCCTCCATTGGGACTTCTATTTACACAGTTTAAAAAAGCATCACACTTGTAGCGACCCTTGTAGAGAAAATGAAATTGAAAATGGTGATGGTGACAATAAAATCTTCAAGTTCTTCAAACTTTAGTAAACAAAGTAAAGTCGCCCGCTTGAAATCGCAGCCTGGCCAACGTAATTTATCGTCAAGTGTTGTTGTGTAAGTATATCTCAGCGGTTGTAACCTACGAATATAACGACAAGGGGCTCACAGGTTTACATAACTGCGTTTATTCTAATGTATACAAATTAGGGTCGATGTTTACGTGCTTCCCATTGTGAACAACTCTGCGAACGATTTCTTTTGATGTTTACATCCGTTTGATATGATATTTAATCGAAATCAAAACGACCAATGAGTTAGAAACCTTCGTCGACCAGCTGCTATCGTTGTTAATGAACATATAATTTGCCCGAACTACCTGAACCAGTTGGTGGTGGTAATAAACATGTTATTTGTTCTGGAAACGTCGATATAATCTGAACACTATATTTCGATGTTTTGAGAAAAAAGTCGAACCAATAAATAATCTTTGTTTTTGCTTTCTAAAACACTTGTTAAGGCTAACGTCTTTTAAACGACCGTCGCTAATTAATTATGTTAGATAGAGATTAAGACTTCCCCATCTCTTTCGAGTTGAATTCGGAAGCTTATGCAATTGTTAAGATTTTACCAAGTGTATAGAATTTCTTGTGTCTAACCACAGGTAAGAAGTGCAGGTAGAAATTTAATCTACCCGAGGTGAAATCCGACCAAAGTCATGTAATATATCTGTCGAGCCGGACGAAATCGACTTAGATATCGGTTTTCTTGAGCGATATGCATCTAGCTTATTGAAGATTATTGATTTTGGCAGCGGCTTTAATATTTACCCCCGCTTATGTTGCCCCAACTTATTTATCTTCGGTAAACAGGAGGTAAAAGGTTTATCCGTGAGGAAATTTGGGAAGGAGGGGGTGATTTCCATATTTATGACCGACTTTCATTATTTCATTTTATTAGAAGTTTTCACCGTTTATTCGTTAAGTTTTATTGTCCTCTCAAAGTATCATCGCCATCGGGTCATTACGTATCTATGTTCAATTAAACAATGCGGAAAGAATCGGGATCTTTGTTATTTCAATGGCTCCTCATTGTAATTAGAAGAAATACTAAAACAAACAGTGTTTATCTGCCCTCTAATTTGGACCGATAAAATTTAATGAAGTCGACCGAATTAATCATAATTATTTATTATATTTCAGAAAGCCATTTTTTCTGACTAGAAAATTCGCTTTCAATTACTTGCGTTAGCAGAGATTGCAGTTTCAAAGAGAAATAAATAATCGCCATTAATTTGAGCATCCACGTCTTTTCCGTAATTAATTCGTAATAAATTCGATATCACCCTTTCGGGCTGCCAGTCGAAGAATTCGTTGAGCGCGCGAACGCCGTAAATTTCGAGCGTAATTGTTTGCCTACCACTTCATTCGGAATATATTGGCAAAGGCCAAGTGCCTTAATTGCCTACCTGTCTATCCGGCTTCCGTTTATTTTATTCAAATAGCGCGCGTGAAAACTAGCGCGCCATCTAATGGATTTAGCGTGTCGCTCAAGTTGCGTGCATATTTCAGTGGACATGTTTTTTTTTTTTTAATTACGCACCGAGAGGTGCACGTGGACGAACAAGTCGTTGCGATGCTCGGGCACGAACTCCAGTTTTAAGATTTCTTTCCTCGGCGTGCATGTTTAATAGAGGGACTTTTAGGCAAATAGAAATTTTCATTCTACGTGACGTACATACATGAGAGTAATATGTTTTATTTTTCAGAAGGCATACAGCCGTGAGCAAGAAAGTTCAGGTCTCATCCTTTAACATAATCACAGTATAAGAATCATTCAAATTCACCAGAGCGTTTGATGCTTACTGATTTTCATAACTACAGAGTGACCAAGAATCAATCACTGCTTGAATTGGCAGCACTGTATTTTATTTTTAAATGGAGTAACTTCCGGTTGTTGACGGCTTGACACTGACAGCCGTCACTTTGCAAGCGTCATTTGAAATTTCAAATTCATATTAAGACGTCAATTCTTATTCACATAACCTACAATCTTGTAGCTGTTCAGGTTATGTCAAATAAACCTAACAAAACATATATCCGCTTGCAGTGTTGTAAATAGCCGAATAAAAAAATGCTCTTAATTGTATTGCCAACTCTAGATCACTTTGTATTTCCTACTAGTATATTACAATAGGGTACTTGCACAAAATTTTTTATGTACTAGAAAAATTGCATTCATATCAGGGATATCTGATCCAGTTACTTTGGAGTTTAAGATTTATATTTTCGTCTTCTGGCAGAAGATTATATTATCGTCCTGTTATGGATCCCTGGTCATCGAGGGATTATTGGTAACGAAAGGGCAAAAGAAGCTTGTCAGGCTGTGGGTCCAACTTTCATTAATAAGGATTTCCTTAGGCCCATAAAAAAGGAAATGGCTCTATTAAGACAACGAGAGTGGAAAGAATACTCCAAATGCAAAGCGAAGTACTATTTCTGGATGAATCCCAAGATTAATTTTTGAGGAAAATTCTTTAATGCAAGTAAGAAACCCAAGAGATGAGATGTGTCAAAGTCACGTTAAATTTTCCTGGCCTGCTTGTAAATTTTACTATTAAACCACGAGGTTCATCAATTCTATGAGAACCCTTTTTCAATCTCTGACAGGTATCGATCACATTGCGCTCTATATTTAAATTTAACGCTTTACCTATAAATTGTACAGTTCAAACTTAGCCAAATAGTAAAAAATCAATAATTCGATTCTTACCCAACCATGGCAGTAGATACAGAGACGGACGGACTTAGACATTATGTGAATGTCGATTACGCCCTCGGGCTTATGGAGATGTACTCCACAAGACGGGCACTAGCAATCTTTACGATCAAACTGCTAGAGGCTGTCTCATTTTGTGCTTTACCACAACCTCTTTATATTTCTAAGGTCAGCCCCGATTACGTAACTTTCATAAGTGTGTGATTTTTCTATGATTCATGAGGTCGACCATCAATGTCACTGCTGTTCTTAGAATTTGCAAACGCCAATTGTGTCTCATCTAGGTCAAGGTTCTTGATACAGCGAGATTTTGTGCTTTGTCACGACCTCTTTATATTCAGTTAAATGAAATATGTATCTATGTATGTAATTTCAGAACTCGAACGAAACATTACAACTCCAAAAAAAAACTCAAAAATTGAAAAAACCTGAGGATCAAAAAATAATTCAAATATTAATTACTGTCCAACCCTAGCAAGGCTAACACAACCAAAGGCGAAAAATGTGGAAAATTAAAAAAAATTGGTAACAAAGATATGAAAAGGTCAATGTCAAGTAAACCCAAGGCAAACATTCGGAAAATAACTTTAGAAATGGTCTACTTCAGAGGGTAGAGTTTCGACAAGGTCAAAGGTCAAGGATAAGCCAATCCAAGGCCAAAAAAAAAAGAAAAAATGGGGAAAATCTTTAAAAAAATAAAATTTCGAAAGACGAGGTTCAGGAAAGCTAAAGGTCAAGGTCAATTAAAACTTCAAGGTCAAATCAACCGTACCCAATCGTCCAATCCAAGCACAAAATTAAGATTGTAAAAAAAATTAAAGGTCAAGGTCAATTGAAATGGCAAGCTCAAGCCAACCTAAGCGAAAAAATTAAGGAAAAATTGAAAAATCAAAAGAAACATTTTTAAAAACTTAAAGGTCAAGGTCAACCCAAAAGAAAAGGTCAAAAGTGAAGGTCAAAGTCAATTCAAATTTCAAACCATACAACCTAGGCAAAAAATGAAGATTGAAAAAAAAAATTAAAAAGTGAAAGATCAAGGTCCACTGAATTGACAAGGTCAGCCCAACCTAAACAAAACAATTAAGAATTAAAAAATAAAAAGAAAAATGTTTAAAAGTTAAAGGTCAAGGTCAAGAAAAAAGAAAAAGTCAAAAGTGACAAGGTCAATTGAAATTTCAAGGTCAACCCGAAGATTTAAAAAAATAAAACAAAAATTAAACAGTCAAAGGTCAAGGTCAACTGTAATCCAAGCAAAAAAAAAATTAAGGAACAATTTAAAAATTTAAAGAAACATGTTTAAAAGTTGAAGTCCAAGGTGAACCCAAAAGAAAATGTCAAAGAGCGACAGGTCAAGGTCAATTGAAATTTCAAGGTAAACCGGATCATCCAACCCAGGCACAAAATTAAGACTGAAAAATAAAACAAAAAAAATTAAAGAGTTGAAGGTCAAGGTCAATTGAAATGGCAAGGTCAGCCCAACCTAAGAAAACAAAAATTAGGGAAAATTGAAAAATTGAAACAAAATTTTTAAAAAAGTTAAAAGCCAAGGTTAAATGAAATTTCAAGTTCGACCCAAAAGAAAATGTCGAAAGTGACAAGGTCAATTGAAATTTCAAGGTCAACCCAACCACCTAACCAAAGCAAAAGTCACTGCAATTCTTAGAATTTGCAAACGTCAATCGTGTCTCATCTAGGTCTAGGTTTGATACAGCGAGATTTTGTGCTTTGCCACGACCTCTTTATATTTAGTTTTTCTAAGGACAGCCCCGATTACGTAGCATTTCATATGTGTGTGGTTTTTCTATGATTCACGAGGTCGACCATCAATGTCACTGCTGTTCTTAGAATTTGCAAATGTCAATCGTATCTCATCTAGGTCAAGGTTCTTGATACAGTGAGATTTTGTGCTTTGCCACGACTTCTTTATATTTAGTTTTTCTAAGGTCAGCCCCGATTACGTAGCATTTCATAAGTGTGTGATTTTTCTATGATCCACGAGGTCGACCATCAATGTCACTGCTGTTCTTAGAATTTGCAAATGTCAATCGTGTCTCATCTAGGTCAAGGTTTTTGATACAGCGAGACTTTGTTTAGTTTCTCTAAGGTCAGCCCCGATTACGTAGCATTTCATATGTGTGTGGTTTTTCTATGATTCACGAGGTCGACCATCAATGTCACTGCTGTTCTTAGAATTTGCAAATGTCAATCGTATCTCATCTAGGTCAAGGTTCTTGATACAGTGAGATTTTGTGCTTTGCCACGACTTCTTTATATTTAGTTTTTCTAAGGTCAACCCCGATTACGTAGCTTTTCATACCTGTGTGATTTTTCTATGATTCACGAGGTCGACCATCAATGTCACTGCTGTTCTTAGAATTTGCAAATGTCAATCGTGTCTCATCTAGGTCAAGGTTTTTGATACAGCGAGACTTTGTTTAGTTTCTCTAAGGTCAGCCCCGATTACGTAGCATTTCATATGTGTGTGGTTTTTCTATGATTCACGAGGTCGACCATCAATGTCACTGCTGTTCTTAGAATTTGCAAATGTCAATCGTATCTCATCTAGGTCAAGGTTCTTGATACAGTGAGATTTTGTGCTTTGCCACGACTTCTTTATATTTAGTTTTTCTAAGGTCAACCCCGATTACGTAGCTTTTCATACCTGTGTGATTTTTCTATGATTCACGAGGTCGACCATCAATGTCACTGCTGTTCTTAGAATTTGCAAATGTCAATCGTATTTCATCTAGGGCAAGGTTCTTGATACAGTGAGATTTTGTGCTTTGCCACGACTTCTTTATATTTAGTTTTTCTAAGGTCAGCCCCGATTACGTAGCATTTCATAAGTGTGTGATTTTTCTATGATCCACGAGGTCGACCATCAATGTCACTGCTGTTCTTAGAATTTGCAAATGTCAATCGTGTCTCATCTAGGTCAAGGTTTTTGATACAGCGAGACTTTGTTTAGTTTCTCTAAGGTCAGCCCCGATTACGTAGCATTTCATATGTGTGTGGTTTTTCTATGATTCACGAGGTCGACCATCAATGTCACTGCTGTTCTTAGAATTTGCAAATGTCAATCATATCAATCAAGGTTCTTCATACAGCGAGCCGCTGCCACGGTCACTTCATAAACTTTATGTGGGCGAGTTTTTCTGGCGATCGCGTTGCATTGAATTCATTTTCGTACTAGGCGTCGATAATTATAAGACGCTTTGGATTTTTCTTACCTTATGAATCATTGAAGGACTGCATCGCTAACTAATGAGGCTCGATTTTTTCACCTTCAGTTAACTTTATCTGGCGATCAATTCCCATAGTAACGATTGTGATCACAATTGTTACTATGGGAATAAACCGTCAGATAAGTTAACTGGAGGTGAAAAAAACGGGCCTAAGACTGATACGCTACTGTTTTGTTTACGCTACGTTTATGTTTTGTACGTACAGTGCGTGATCCACTTATCAAATTGATTAAAATCTAACTCATTCGACGAGAAGACGAAAGGATATTTTTGATTTGTGACGATTCCAACCAATTTTTTAATGAATTGACGAGCATTCTTTTGCTCGCGACTGGAGAATAAAAAAATACAATTGCTTTCTCTTATTTCGTCTAAAAAAAAAGTAACGGTAAATATAATTATGTTGTAGTTGTCGTTATGCAACGCGACATTTATTAATTCGGGAACGATAATAGTCGGGACTCAGAATCTCGTCGATGTAATTGAGCCGACAATTAATAACGACTAATTAACTTTTAATTACGCACACCAGGCTCAAAACCAGCAATCTGTCCGAAACATAAATTACACATCACATGCACGACTCCGAACGCCGTGAATTCGGTTTGCAACACCCCAAGATCGAATTTGCGATCGCATCATTGGGTATTAACAAAAAGAAAAATATTTACATTTACACCCAAAAGCTTTCGACGTGTCTATCGCGTCCATTCTAAAGTCGCTCGCTCGTCCTTTATTCATTTATTTATTTGGATTTACATGATGCTACGCGATGGCATCTGCTGTTTACGAAACGAATTTGTTTTTATTTTTCCACGATGTCGTTCACGCCAATTACGAGGACTGTCAGCTGTGAGGCGCGCAGTGAAGATGTTATCTCCTGTCGTGATGCTCCGTGGAAGCCCAACGTTCAACATCCTTGCTACCTGTTATGACGGAGCGATCGCCTGACGTCTTCAAATTGCCCCTAATCCTCGGCATTGTGTTCTTTTTTTAATGCCCTTTGTCGATTAATAGACGGTTGCTATTACTTCCTAATATCGGACCGTAATTTATAAGATTTCTTTTGTGTGCCCCCAGACGAGCTCTGCCTTGATCGATAATGTCGTCGAGTGGACTACTCGGTGGTAGTTGTGATAATAGGATTCCGAATTGAACTACTCGTTCTCTTGTATTGCTTGAGAATTCTCAATCTTCTTTTTTTCTTCTTCTTTCGTTTGCATGAATATGGAATGACGACTCATTAACTCTCGGTTATTACGAGAACGCAATTAATTCAGATCTGAACAAGCAGCGAAATTAGCGTCCGGCTTAAAAAAAAAGATCCCCTTGACAAAATCCAAATTTCGCAAATCGTTCCTTCGCCCGCGGATTCGGTAATTGGGGGGGATGGGTTCGTTCCCGAAAATTCAGGCGCGCATTATAAATGCAGATTCGTCTAACGCGTTCGCCGAAAATTAAGTTGTTTCTGTTTCTTCTTCCATCTTCGCGGGATATCACAAATTGAATCTGCGTGCGCGGAAATTGAAAGATGGTTTTCGTCGACTCGCTCCCCAAAATCGTAAAGTTCTGGTCCGTTTTTAAAATCCGAAGAACTAATCGCAATCGCGCCGGGTGGCGCAAATCCAATCTTATTTTTTAATTCGTCATTTTCCACGCGCGTCTGCGAATAAAACATTTTTAAAAGGTGTGTACAGTTCTTCCGCTCGATCTTCGCAGTTACGTCAGAAAATTATAGACTCAAAATGACAGATTTATAAGTTCTATCATTGTTTTAATATACGTATTAGATAAGGATAAAAGAATATGTTGATTTCGTTTCTCGAATCGGTAAAGTGTGACGTGACTGCAAAGATCGAGCGGAAGAACTTGTATGTTCGTCACACTTAAAACAATGAAAAATTTATCAAAATCATGTTGCTCGACTAATGCAGAAAATCCGTGGACACACTGTATTTATAGCTCGGACGATGCTGCGCCTAATAAAAATAGAACGAGAACGAGAACGAGAACCACAACACATAATCGATTTCTAAAAGAATGCGTGTTCCTTCGTGTGCAATCGGCGAATAGAAGGCTTAAAAAAATCGCCCCCCACATTCATTTCTACCTGACTATTATCCTGGCCGACTGTAAATTAGAAAATAATGACTATATTAACCCCACCACGCCATCCCCACGTATTCGAAATCCCATTGGCGGCGTGTCCGGGAAAGGGGGGGGGGTCAAAGCGTAAAGATGCAGCTGTCGCAAGATAACTCCGGCTATCCTACGTTCAGATATGACGTCAGTTTATTTTCGCTGGTAGTGTCGGCGGCTTCATGAACGTACTTGCGTGTTGAAGTGTGTGGGCGCGCATGTGTGTGTTTACGTGTGCGAATTCAAATTATACCAATGAAATGCAGTGAAATGCCCTCGTTCCGGATTATAAGTGACAAATACTGTGCGGTGTCTGTTGTCGATGATTTCCGGTGAGATGTGTCCGTTCACGGAGGTTTGCGGCGACTGAAATGTTTCCGAAGGTTTGTTTGTTTTGCTAGCTGAAAATGCCCTATTTAGATGGAATACGGCGAATGGAAAAAAATTTCATATTTTATTGTATTTGTGAAACGAGTATGAACGTTTGAAACTGGTACTTGCTTCGCATCTACTCCGACACTTCAGATATTCAAGACAGCGTCAAGTGTAAATGCACATAACTTTTTATGCAAATGTTGCACAAACGAATTTCTTGCAAAATATGAAAGAGCACATTCAAATCTATCGATTTATGCTATATCTGAGTTTTGGCCTTTCGATTTTATTGATTAATCATCGATTGAAAACGGGCGTTCCCACGACTTCAGATATTCAAGATAGCGTTAACTATAAATGCATAATAACTTACTGTACAACCGAGTTTCTTACAAAATATAAAAGAGAACATTCAAATCTATCGACTTATGCTATTTCTGGGTTTTGACCGTTCGATTTCTTTGATTAATTATCGATTGAAAACGGGCGCTCCGACACTTCGTATGTTCAAGACAGCGTTAACTATAAATGCACATAACTTTTTATGCAAATGTTGCACAAACGAATTTCTTGCAAAATATGAAAGAGCACATTCAAATCTATCGATTTACGCTATCTCTGAGTTTTAGCCCATCGATTTTATTGACTGATTATTGATTGTATTTAGGCATTCTCGGGGTATACATATTTACTGCAAAAAAAAAAACTATTAGCGATGGACGAAAACACAGTAAATCATAAATCGATAAATTTGTATATGCTCTTTCATATTTCGCAGGAATTTCGTTCGTGCAACTTCTGTACAAAAAGTTATGTGCTTTTGAATTTGGCGTTTCTTAAGTGCATATTTTCAATCGATCAGCAATCAATAAAATCGATCGGCCAAAACTCAGAAATAGCATAAGTCAATGGATTTGAATGTTCTCTGTTATATTTTGCAAGAAATTCGTTTGTGCAACATTTGCATAAAAAGTTATGTGCATTTATTATAGTTGACGCTGTTTTGAATATCTGAAATCGTGGGTGCACTCGTTTTCAATCGATAATTAATCGATTGGTCAAAACTTACTGGTGCCATCTTTTGGTATATTTGATTATTTGCTATCCGATTACGTGCAAGTGTCCATCGTAAATAGTTTCTTTAAAAAGTTATTTATATAATGAACTCTAGGGTATTAATTATTGCTAATAATTTGGATTTCGTTTTTCTTTTCTCAATTGTGATAGACCAGGGACAAACTATAGTTAATGACCTTCACGATGCTGTTAGAATTATAGTTCTGTGATAATTAGAACGACTTTGGCAGCCAATTTAAATTTCGAAATTTTGTTGTTGGAGGTTCGTTGCTAACTTCTCACCGGTACACCGCGCGATAATTTTCTGGAATTAATAATAATCTGGAATTGTTTCTAAAATATTGTTACGTTAATAATTTAAGTAACATGAAATAAGGGTCGTAGCTCAGTATAACAAAACATTTATTAACAATTAATTACAACTACAAATTACTTACATCTTATTTTGCTCACTTACAGACAATTCAGACTACATGACACTCTGACTAGATGGTAACGTTAGGCTTGCCGCCTTTTTATAGGGGTTTTATTCCCGGGGTATTACGTAAATTGTCGCCTTGACATTTGTCTTAGGATTTGCACATGGCACACGAATGAATCATACGCCTTGACATTTGCATTCGGATGTGCAGGTGCAGATGTGCAATGCGGGTGAGTCATACGTTACATAATTGCAAATGAGTCATTCTCATGTTTATAATAATGGATTCTTGCAGCTGCGGATTCCCTGTGTTGGCGACGTTATCCTTGTCCTTGTTACAATATTACAAGTTCGCTTGATGACTTGGATTTGCTGCACCCTGTATTAAAGCATTTTTTTATTTTGATAATCTAATAATACAGAGAGGAGGGTAAACAAACGAAACATTTTTCTCTCGTTTTACCCCAAATATTGCACGTTTCCTTGATGGCGATTTGGATTTTTTTAAATACAGGATAGAGTGCACTGTATAAAAAATATTTCTGCACTGTCGCCTCTCTGTCGTTCTTTTTTTAATGTCAAGACCATAAAACCGATACAAGAGGAGGGGGGGCTTATGAATCTAACCTTCCTTTTATGTCGAATTGTTTCTAAAATATTGCACTTTTGCTCGAAGGTGATTTTGATTTGGGTCACCCTATATAGTGCAGCGCATTACAAAAAAAAACCTTGATTTTCCTCTATTTTGCAGGCCTATTAAAAGAGGGGGGGCACACGAACAGAAACATTTTTCTTCTTTCATCTCAAATTGTAGGTATCTAAAACATTGCACGTTTGCTTGACGGTGATTTGGATTTGCGGCACCCTATATTAAAAAGTAATTTCTTGTTTTCCCTTTATTTTAGTGATCGAATAATATAAGGATAGGGGGGGGCATACGAATCGTACATTTTTCTCATTTCATCACAAATTGCTTCTAAAATATCGCGCGTTTGTTTGATGGTGATTCGGATTTAGAGCACCTTGTATAGAGCACGGTATTAAAATTTTCTTTTCTGCTTTCTTTTATTTTGATGATCTAATAATACAGGAGGGGGGGGGGCAGTTAAATAGTTGAAACATTTTTCTCCTGTTTTACCCCAAATATTTCTAAAATATTGCACGTTTGCTTGATGGCGATTTGGATTTGGGACAGCCTATAGGTATTAAAAAAAAATGGTTTATTTTCTTCCCTTTATTTTGAAGCTCTTTTAAAGGGGGTGGGTATGCGAATAGAAACGTTCTTTTCACTTCAATTCGAACTGTTTCTGAGACATTGCTTGTTAGCTTGAAGGCGATTTGAGTTTGGGACACCCTGTATAGTTCACAGCATTCATTTATTGTTTTTCATTTGTCTTGATGATCAAATAATACGGGGGGGGGGGCATACGCATCGTTTATCTCATTTTTTTTAATAACGCACGTTTGCTCGATACTGATTTGGAGTTGGGACATCTCGTATTAAAAAAAAAAATTATTTCTTGTTTCTCCTTTATTTTGAAGATCTATTAGAGGGGGCGGGCAGACGAATCGACGCTTATAATATGACATTTGAACCCAAAATTGTTCGATATTTCCGCGCTTGAGGAACATTTTCTGATTTAGTTTGAAAGTGACTTCTTGCGTTTCTGAATAATAAAAGATTAAACTTAATAATTTCATCCAAAATAATTTTTCTTCCATAATCTTTAGTTACTTTTACTTTAAAGTGCCAAGTGGCTAAGAGCCAATGGATGAGTTTTGTTCAATACACGGACCGAGGTCGAAAGAAAGAAGAAGAAACCGTAGGTTTGATTTCTTTTCGACCTCGGTCCGTGTACTGAACAAAACTCATCCATTGGCTCTTAGAAACGTGCGGCTTCGAACTGATCTATTTAGACCTCGGTCTGAGTAGTTTTAAAACGATCTCATTGGATCACAATTGCGGCAATCCGGTTTTTAAGAAAACCGCCATTAGATCGCCACGTTAGAAAGGACACGACCATTTACAGTTGTAGGGTGGCAAAATCAAAAACTTCAAATAACATTTCGAGAAGTTCTATGGATGGAAAAGTTGTCCAATCTCCGTCCAGACGGTTTTTCTTTCGGGAATCAACAACGTTTGAATTCTGCCCAAAAATGATGCTGTGCACACCATTTTGATATAAAGATTCTTTAATCTGTTAGCATTCGATTTAATGGGCAATGATTTCTGGTTCACCTGTGCGACTGATTGTGTTCAAGAATGATTTTCGTTTCAGTGATTTGGTAAGGCCTATGGCCAGATCACCAGATTACTCAGACGAACCGTCAACAGGTCTGGAAACCATGTGGGGCATGGAAACTGGCGCCGCCGAATGCGATTGTTCCGGACCACCTCCGGAATTCATGCTGCCCCCGCCTCCTCGGCCTCCCATTTTACAGCAAGATCCGCTGTACTGCTCGGAAGACCCCCTGCCGATGGAAACTTGCGAGGCCCTGCCGGTGAGTAAATTCTTTCTAATTGTGTCGTAAATTAGTCGGAGGCCGTAAATCTACCCTTCGACGCGACGTCCGGTGGTCACTTGTCGTCGACGTGTCGGGGCCGAATAAATATTTTAAAATTACCCGAAATTTATGGTGGTGAACTTGACTCATTTATGGTGGCGAAGTTTTATAATCTCTTGCAGTAGACTTACGACTCTAATGAAATTGTAGTACCTGCGCAAAGAAATGTTGCCAGTTTTCTGAACACTTCAATTCTTAAAGTCAAAGTGATTTACGTTAGACCAATCATTATGAAATCGGTATGAAATACACTTAGCAATGGGTTAGCTACACGCTGTATACTAGGGTCCGTAAATGGCGCATTGCAGGATATAAATATTTCCAAATGGAAAGACGAAGACCTGCGATCGTTTCACTTTGATAGATGCGCTCGTGAATTTTACTAGTCTTGAGGTTTGCTTTATTGTCGCGACACTTCATTTTCTTCAAGTTGTAAAGACTGTGCTTTTATTCTTAAATTTTGTTATGAATTTTTTAGTTTTGGGTAATTTAGAAATAATATTACGAAATGTAAGTGTGTAATTTAGTGTAAATTTGTTATAATGTGTTATTTAAGCAAGTGTAATTGAACGCAAAACGCACGGAAATTCCCGTACCAGGTACGACACGCACGGAAATTTCCACGCGGAGCGCCGAAGATGCGTTGTTTACGAACTTTACAGTCGAGATTTGCGAATTTTGGTAACAAAAACTAGTTAACGTTTGCTATATAAGCCAGGGAAAATGGCCCAAGAGGCATGAGTATCCGATGAGATCTCATCACGCTTGGTCGATGTACGAGCGAAGCATCTTATTTCAGCCGGTGAGCTTAAATAAGGGAGATCTGGTTGGTGTTTGAAAATCGCGTCCGTTGCGAGCAGTTTTCAAACAGAACTTGTATCTTACTCTGGCCGATGAGCAGGGTAAAGACAGATTTTGTCAATCATTTGGAAATCGTGTCCGATGCGAACGATTATTAATTATTCCTTGTATCTTACTTCGGCCGATGTGCGAAGTAAATGCAAAACTGTTAGTTGTTTGTAAATCGCGACCGTTGAGAGCGATTGGCAAATAACACTTGTGTTTTACTCTGGCCGATGAGCCTGGTAAAGCCGAGCTTTGGGAGATGTTTGATAATCACGTCCGATGAGAGAGATTATCAAATATTAGTATTAATATTGTTGTTAGCTTGTTGGTGGGAGTTTCTGTTGCCAATTTTCTGTTAAGTATCGCGTCCGTTGCGAGCGATGTTTAATTGTGTGTTGTTAATTAAAATTTCTGAGATAATTAACTTACAGATTTATTCTAATGTTATTTTTGATGCTATAGGGATCCTCCGCACGTATTTTATTTGGATATTAATTATCAATTCTGTTATGTTTTACGATTTTCATTAAAATAGTGGTGAATGTATTAAATGAAGTTTTCTTTATGAATCTTGGCGTCACGACTAAGTTACCTGGCACTCTTATGTGTAAACGCCATATGCTATTATTGGTGGTGATTGGAAAGAAAGAAATATACGCCAGAGGAGCGTTTACAAAGTAGTCTTGCCGCATACTTCCTTGGTGCGTTAGAAATTTCGGCCTAAATAAATAAGGCCCGCTACACATTTGAGCAGAACGGTGCGCGAGCAATTCGTTTCCGTTCCAAGGCGAAAATAAATTTTTCGTTGCGCTTCGCCTCACCCCCAAGTGTGCGTCTATCTTTACGGCAATGAAAAACATACGCGTCGTATAAACTAGGGGGGATTATCCGACCACTTTCGCAATTAATGTCCCCATTAGGTTACGTAGTAAATTATTGAAACATTTAACATTAAGACATTACAAGAAATATGTGCTTGTGCAAGTAATTACCCGCGCTATTTATAGTAAGGAACAAGGCGACTGTCATATTATTTATGGTGGCAATGTTTTATGACGTGTACGTAACGTTTAGCATCGAACGTCTGGAGCGCCATGTGGTGCCTTCATATTATTAATAACTTGCGCCGAAGCTAACGCAATTTTAAATTTAGGGGGTGCTCGGTTTTAAAGGCTGGATTAGCCTTTATTTCGGACGGGGTTCGTAAACCATTGTCTGAATGTGACACTTTCTTTCGTAATCTTTAGTTAGTTTTACTTTCAAGTGAATTACGGTTTGATTTCTTTTCGACCTCGGTCCGTGTACTGAGCAAAACTCGTCCATTGGCTCTTAGAAACAAACGTGTGGCTTCGAACTGATCTGTTTAGACCTCGGTCCGAGTTGTTTTAATTCATATTTAGAAATCGCGAACCAGATTAAAAACGTTTCGTTCTACTAATTCGCAAACGTCAAATAAAAGTTGATTAAATTTCGTTTCCGGCGGAACGGACAATTAAAATCTAATTTCCCCCCTTTCAACGTAATGCGCTTTAAGGAGCTTCCCGCTCGCGCACCTACGAAAAACGAACGGCAAGAACTTAATAAAGAAAACTTTGTTACGTCGCGTCGCTGAGAGCTGGAAACGCTTTGTCGTCGTAATGTAAATTGCGCTTCTCAATATTCGCGGTGCACAATTTGATATTGCGATTTTGTGGGCCGCTCGAATTAATAATTGTTAATAAGCAGCTGCGCCGAGCAGTCGGGGGGAATCTAACGAAATATATTTTTAATTAAAACCACCGAAGTTCATATCTGACTTGAATGTTGAACATAAAAATTTTAATATTACCTAACGAAGTTGCAGGATATGTCACAGGTTACTGCAAAGTCGAACGCAGTACTATTTCAATCGCAGAAGAGATCATGATCATCTTCGGGGCAGACTTGGACGGTATTGGTCAAACTATTTCAAATACATTACATAAAGCACAATAACCTAAGTATTGTGGCCAGATTGTAAAATGATATTAAAATGACTACGATGGTAAATAGATAATGAATGAATGAATTTCAACTCGAAACGTCTTTTCATTACACCGATTGAATTTTTTTTTTTTTGAGTAAAGGAACAACTTATTTAAGTCCCTCGTATTTCACAGGATTCCTATGGAAGCTGTCATTCAAACGTTAAACGTCGAGCCGGAGTGCTCTTATCCATCAAATTGACGGTGAAATTACGAACTTTGAGTCGACCACAGCGACTCGACGGCGGGCGTTCGATTAAGCTTATTAATTGATCCCTTAAATTTCCGAAGACGTTCCTTTTAAGCGACTGATAGCTTCAATTAAGAGGTCCTCGGAGGGAAAAGGTTCGTGCATGCAGTTTTTACCGGGCGGCGCTCGATTTTTACTAAAAGAGAGAGCTTTGTGTTAGCCATCCACCGACGCGGATCATTGAGGCCTTAATTAAAAACGCCCGTTTCACCATCACGCCGAAGCTTTTTAATTTCGTTAAATTTCTAAAATCTAAATGGGACTGGGCAGACCAATTAAATGATTTATTTTTTAAACGTACGCCACTGATTCCACAACATTGACCTGAGTTCAGTCGGTCTGATCTTACCCCGTGTGATAGATGTAAAGAATCTGAAGGCAAGATTTTTAATCGAGATAAGTCCGATTGGATTCGATTTTTTCTGAATTTGCGATTTTTCACTCTTGATAACTATCAACAGGAGGAATTAATAAACGGACGGTGATCATGATCCCGAAGATAACTTACGGCTGATTAGATTAAACAAAGGGATGCGATCTCCGCGTCTCAATTCTTAACTGTTGGTACTACGTCGGCCCTAATCTAACACCACCGCGACTAATAACCAAACTTTCCTCGCTTAATCCGGGGGCGGGTGCTGCGTTCCGATCTCATTAGTAGGCAACAACACGGCCCCCGACTCTAAATCATACCGGAATTAATTACGTTTCATTTCGTTATCAAGTAATCCACAAATCAGGGGCGCGCGGAGCAATCTGTTACTGCCCGATGTGATTGTAATTACTGACATTATCGGCATCGCCGGGCAAATATTTTGACTAACGATTTCATATTTGTTGCGTGCGGTAGTTTATGTTGTGGCGGTCATGGAAACGAGGAAATTATGTAAATTTTAAATTAATGTCGGTCCTTATCGCTTCGAACTTTTTCAAATGTGTGCAGCCTCCCATTTTGCAATGGCCAAGCGTGGCGCTCATGTTCTTCAGTTCACTTCATCAAGCGCAATGCACGCGTAAATAACTTATATAATATGTCATACTGGAACATACATGTTACCGTAATAATTTAAGTAACATGGAATTAGGGACAGAGCTTAATATAACAACAGATTTATTACAATTCTTACAAGTGCGGATACTTACATTGTACTTTTGGGGCACTAACGGACAACTAGACTACATGACACTCTAATTCTCCGCTAGCGTTGGCTTTGTTGCTTTTTTATAGGGGTTTCGTTTCCGGGGTGTGACGTCAATTGTTGCCTTGACATTTGTGTACGCGACTCCGCGCTAGATCTGTGCCCGTAGATGAGTCATTAGATTTTGCGCACGGCCCGCTGTAATGGTGCAGGTGGTCTTCTGCAACGCGGGTGAGTCATACGTTACATAATCGCGAAGGAGTCATTCTTATGTTTATGTTACGCTCGACTGATTCTCAGCTGTACACCTTTGCTAGTTCTCTTATCCTAGTTACAATATCGTCGGCCTAAAGCTGCGTCCAGACTTGAACAGGACGAACAGAACAAACTGAACGAACCGTAGTTATCATACGCAAGATATTTACTACATTTTTCAACAATAAAATTAACATGTTCTGTCCATTTGAGTTTATTATCCAGTATTATTCCTAAATATTTTATGGATGTTTTGACCGGAAACGTCATGCTACTCAGTACAATGCTTTCCTTCGGAATAACTTTTTTGCGCTGACAAGTCTAATCCGTTTTTAATCCACCAGTTTTTTGTGATGTTAACCCCGACATCAAGAACGTTTTTTAGGGAATCCAATGTATTACTAGTACTTATCAAACAAAACAAAAGTCATCTGCGTATTGAATTGAAGAAACGGCAGAGAATATACCATGAAAATCAGCAGTATACAGATTAGAAAGTAGAGGGCTTAAGATTGATCCCTGAGGAATTCCTGTAGAACACTTTCTAGTACTCAGTACACTCGGTGTGCACTCACGATATCTCTATCTCGTTTTATTACATAAAGCTGAACCGAGATGAAAATGCACACCAGTGTAGCCAGTGGAAAACGCTATAAATCTAATTGAATGCTTGTAACAAGCTCCGTAGTACCAACTCCTTTTCTAAAACCATACTGATGCATACATTCATAATCATCATCATATCATAATAAATTAAAAAACTTGAAACCTCGGTCAGATTTTCATTTATTGGCTTTAACGTTTTCGGGCCCGGCCGGGTCCGTCATCAGAAGCTACAATCTTTAAGAATTACAATAATTGATCAATTAACCTAATGTTAATGTGCAAAATTCATAAAAATTGGATTAGTTTTAACAATAACGTTACAATTTTAAATTAATACTAACCTAATGGATGAGTGAGTGTAGTTTCGACCGAGAGCGAGAGAACACTGACGAATTAAGAATTGCAAACCGTAAATTATACTTAGGTGGGGAGGGGGAGATTCCTCAATACAGGGTGGTACAGATTATGTAAATTGTTGCAGTCTGTTCTTTTATTGACCGTCTCAGGATTGTTGGTGATATAACACATTTCCAGAAACAAACTCCCTAAAACGTAATATATTGGAAATGTGTAACGTTATTGTTAAAACTAATCCAATTTTTATGAATTTTACACATTAACATTAGGTTAATTGATCAATTATTGTAATTCTTAAAAATTGTATCATTGTAGCTTCTGATGACGGACCCGGCCGGGCCCGAAAACGTTAAAGCCAATAAATGAAAATCTGACCGAGGTTTCAAGTTTTTTAATTTATTATTACACACACCGGTCAAGAACTTACATTTTGAAAGCATCATCATATCATACGTTCGAAAGTTTTTAAAATACAGGGCAGCAATGAGATGGGACGATAAGAGCGCTGAGAGGAAGGATTTGTTTTAAGGATGGGAACAGTGGTCACTTTTTTTAGTTCTGGGATATCTTCTCCCTCAATGCACATCATATTAAAAACTGACAAGAGTATTTCTTTCAAGGTTGCCGGAAGGTGAGGGGGGTAATCTTGTAAACTTGCTGATTTTCAGTAAAAAGTAGTGACAAGCTTTCCAACTGATTCAAATAAATCTCTTCGTTATCTGTTCTTTTGTAATTCTCACATCGTTTAAACTTTCGAATAGTTTTCCAAATGTCTTTACAGGGGCTACATTTATTTAAATTGTTACAGAATTTTCGCCAACTCTCTCTTTTTTTTGCTTCAAAAAGTGCTTTGAATATGCCGTCGTTTCTTGGAATTTTACATAATTTTCTAGGGTGCGGACTTTCTGATATAGTTTTAAAAACATTTTCCCCTCTCGCACTATTTTACTACAATCTTCATCCCACCATGGGGAAGAATGCTTACCTCGAGGGGAGAATTGTTTATTGGTCTTAAAGGCTTCATCGGCAGCTGTTGTGATGACTTCCTTTAAACGTACTTTATCCGAAGCAGTTCCACCTGACATCCATTTAACTTGACATGACTTTCTGATTGGAAACAGTGTAAATTTATTCGCTGCACCGTTGGAGATTGTAATGTGGATGGGAAAATGATCAGAGGTAAAGGTATCTACTAAAACTTTCCAATTAAGTTTCACCGCTATGACTGATGATTTTATTGTAATATTTACAACTGATTTCATTTCACCAGCTTTAGTATGTCTCGTTGGAGTGCCATCATTGTTGTTCGTTTATGGATTGTAACAAAATATTCCCCGCATTATTGATTTTTGATGAACCGAACGTCTCTTGATGACAGTGATCTATATATTTTGTATTTAGCTTAGCAACTAAGTATACCAATCATCCAAGAAACTGGAACTGTTATATTAAATACAGCAAATGTACCAGGTCTCACGCTAATGTTGCCATAAATGATAATATTGTTCTTCTCGACAAATGTACTATACTCGTTGCTAGCTAATGATTCATTTCTTAGAGACAACGAAACTGCAAAGACTTATCAGTCACTATCAGATGAGTTCTCAGTTCAAACTTACGGCGGAAATGAGCTGTTGAATGCTAACACCAATAACAAAATTATTTTAGATGATAAGACAGATAGTCAATATGAACAGTCACAAGGGAACATCTTAACAGAAGAAGAACTAACTGATGATGTAATAATTCGTATAAGGAAATCAAATGACGATAACATCGACGCTGTTCTATAGAAAATAAAAGTAACTATGACTATCATGAGTCAGAAGCAGATTCGTCAGAAACCATTTATTCTACCGGTGAAGGTCGGTCAGAGGTTGAACATAACTTCAAAGGGAATGAATTTTCTAATAACATAAAAAGAAGCAAAAGACGATTAAATAGTTGACAAGGGCGACTGGAAATTTAATAAAAATAAAGCAAACGGGCAAAAAATACAAAAGCAAAAAGGAAGGCCAATCATGGAATCACAGTGTTACCAAAAAAGCAAGGGCTTCAAAAGCGCGATGCAAATGTGACAGCAAAATGCAACGAAGTGACGGAAGAACAAAGGAAACAGATATTTGAGAAAGGCACATGGGGTGAGCTACTTTGGCCGAAAGAAAAGTCGCTAAGAGAGCAAGAAATCGAAAAGATCCAGAGGGCAGGACTCATACAATTCCTTTTTGGAGGTAACTGACACTAAAAGAATAAGGGTTTCCAAAACAGTGTTTTCGAGCACATTTGCTGTAT
The DNA here is from genome assembly GCA_958336345.1 of Dorcus parallelipipedus. Lineage (NCBI taxonomy): Eukaryota > Metazoa > Arthropoda > Insecta > Coleoptera > Lucanidae > Dorcus > Dorcus parallelipipedus. The sequence continues at coordinate 40,594,285 of OY284479.1, forward strand.
CTCCTAGGACAATTATTGGATATTGGCTCTTAGGTACCGTTATTAAAAATCACGAATAGTGGCGAGAATACGAGTACCAAGTGTGTTAAAAATGTTCTTTGCTCAAAACACAGAAAGAATAATTTTATTTCAACAGTGGAAAAGCGTAAAATTTTAAAATATAACACGATCGAAACCAAAATCAATTTGTTTCTTATCTAACGATAAACCGACTGAAACATGTCATTTACTTATCCATCGCGATAACAAACGAAACACTTAGTGTGGGTGCAATCCCGCTGCATGAATCATCGGTCTTTATCAAGCATTTCACCATCAGCTACGTAGAAAATACATATTATGGATGGAATAACACAAAGAGTGTTAGTGATCCATATTTGAAAGGAAAATATTTACAAAAGGGAACCACAAATATTTCTTGTTGCCCTGTTATCGAAGAGCAAACGATTCGAAAATTTTCCGTACACTCGACGTTTAAGTTTACTTCGAGTTTATGAACTAATGAATTGATAAGTCGATAATTCCAATAATGTCATCCATAACTTATCAGATTGTGACAGTTCGAGGAAATACTTTGAACCGTATGAATAAAAGTAAGCATAAGCTTTTCTTTGTAAAAAAGAATGAAGCAAAACCTTTTAGTAATATGAATGAAAACACAAGTAAAACCTTCTACTTTCAACTGCGAAGCAAATACTTTTGAACTGAAGGTTTTGCTTAAGGTAAAAAGTATTTTGTACGAATGAAAAAGATGTTTTGCTTATAATTAAAAGTATTTCCTTCGAAATAAATGCGTCTAGTCAGATTTAGACTCATGTCCTAGCAATAAATTTTATTTCGTTGTTAATTGTTTAGCCACGGCTGAAATAGGACAATTATGAAAAGTTAAATATTATAAATGATATAAATATTATACTACATAAATAAAATTATAAACAGTATTGTACAACACAGTTTCGGTTTCAACATAATGTTACGACTTCGGGGTTCACAAATTGTAATCGTTATTTATTTTTAAAACACTTTAATGACTGCGATCATTTAACACAATGAGAGCACAATAATATCGAACTGTACACTTACCTAACAAAATAACAATTACGCTCGTTTGTACAATTCGAGTTTAACTTTAAGCCAAGCTTAAACTCATAGCAACGTCCATTACAACTATGTTATTGTGAAGGGTTTAAGCTTTGGTTTAACGTTAAACTCGAATTGTACAACTCGTCCTACTGATCCTCTTACTACCTATCGCTTTCTAAGTAAGACTGACTTAAATATTCAGCTACCTCGGCGAATAACGCTAGAATATTCCAGTAAATTCATTCGGTGCGAGTCTAGAATAGACTAGAATCTTGTCTGCATCACAGGTGGCGCGACCTAAATAACAATAAAATAATTTTTTTTAATATATGTATATATATATAAATATATTTTGATGACGGGGTTTCGGTCAATTAAATGAACAACGTGTTCCTCTTAGTTCACTCTTTTATTTATATCGATATTTCGGAGCTGTTTTTTCTCCTTCATCAGGATCTACAAGATTCATACAATGCAAACTCTTACTATTTACTTTAAGAAAAATACTTACAAAATAATGAGGTTACGTTAGGTAAGTTGAAATTAACACATTGTTTAAGTCTTCTGCTGTCGTCAATACACAGTTTATAGGTAAATATAACACTTAGAAGATTTCTCCGTTAGTTTAAATTAAAATTGTAAAAGGACTAAACACATGATTGCACAATTTAAAACGTTTGATGTCGTTAAGTCAATATGGCGTACAAAATGGCGGAAGCCTTACTATAAGTAAACATAATGGAGTTAAATTCCCTATTTTAATTTTCAAGAAGAACAAGAATGAAAGCGCGGTTAATTTAAATTGGATTCTGATAGGTTATTTGTTCGAAATTTGTTTTGTAAATGAAGTAAGTAGGAGTACATGTTGCTTAAATGTTTAATGTCAGATTTTGCATTCATGGCCTTAGGTTCTTGTTGTATGTACAACATTTCTAAAAAAATACGATTATGTTGGTTATTTTCTCTGGTTAAAATTTTGACATCTTCATAATTGATGGTATGTTTTTTGCTGGAAGAGTGTGCTGCTAATGCACAGGAATTATTTTTGCTTTTAATTTTGGTGTCACTTTTATGTTGGGTGATTCTAGATTTTAATTTTTGTGAAGTCTGACCTATATACACTTCGTCACAACTGCTGCAGGGTATTCTATAAATGACGTCACTATTGTCTAATAGTTCTAATTGGTCTTTACAATTTGTCATAATATTGTTAATTCGAAATGGGTTACTTGAGGCTATAATCACATTACTATTGTTAGCTTTAATAATTTTAGAAATTTTGTAAGTTATTTGCTGTATGAAGGGTAAAGATCTGTAAATTTTAATTTCTGTTGGATTGTGTTGACGGTTGTTGAGTGTTTCTGTATTAGACTGGTCAGGGGTGGTGAAAATTAATTTTTTGATAAGTGCTACTGGGTATGAGTTTTCTATCATAAGACTGTATAGGATTTGTAAGTTTTTTTCATACAGAGAGGGATGTGAAATTTTTTTTATCCTGTTTTTTAAGGCTAGGACTAAATTCACCTTCATTTTTATGGGATGGTTGGAGTGAAAATTCATAAATCTTCCAGATGCCGTAGGTTTTCGGTACCAGTCAGTGATAATTTTGTTATCATTATTTGTTCTTATGACTTTGGTGTCTAAGAAGGGTACACTTTGGTCTTCTGGGTTTTCTTCTTCTATGGTGAATTTTATGTATTTATCATAGCTGTTAAAGGTGGTTAGTATTTCTTGGGATTTCCCTGATGGAATACACAGATGATATCATCAACGTATTTTTTCAGGAAAGGTACGGAGAAAGATAATTTAGGGATGCAGTCTTCTAATAGCAAATCCATAGTTAGAAGGGCTAGAATGGGGCTAAGTTTAGAGCCCATGGGACAGCCTAAGGTTTGTTTATAAAACTTTGAATTGAAACTAAAATAACTGGAATCAAAGAGAAATTGTATTATTTGGATGAAAAATTCTTTTGAGCAATTACAGTTGGGTGCAATCAGATCCCATTTTCTGTCAATACTTGTTATAACTAGTGGTATTTTTTTAGAAATGTTGTACATACAACAAGAACCTAAGGCCATGAATGCAAAATCTGACATTAAACATTTAAGCTACATGTACTCCTACTTACTTCATTTACAAAACAAATTTCGAACAAATAACCTATCAGAATCCAATTTAAATTAACCGCGCTTTCATTCTTGTTCTTCTTGAAAATTAAAATAGGGAATTTAACTCCATTATGTTTACTTATAGTAAGGCTTCCGCCATTTTGTACGCCATATTGACTTAACGACATCAAACGTTTTAAATTGTGCAATCATGTGTTTAGTCCTTTTACAATTTTAATTTAAACTAACGGAGAAATCTTCTAAGTGTTATATTTACCTGATAAACTGTGTATTCACGACAGCAGAAGACTTAAACGTTGTTCATTTAATTGACCGAAACCCCGTCATCAAAATTTATTTTGTTCGTCAACTAGTCGGTCGTTACTACCAAATTTATTCAATTATATAAATAAACGATTTTAAAACAAAAGGAAAATAAGATAGGATCAAAACATAAATGATGCGAATTCTAAAAAAAATTAAATAAACAATGCCATCTGTGAAAATATTGCCGAACTAATGTTTTAGGCGCGAAATTGGAATTGAAAACTGCAAAATAGAAATCAGGTGGCGCCATCTGTGTAAATCATGCAGGATTATATTCTTTAGGCGTGGAATTTGAAGAAAAATTCAATGTTTCATGCCAGTGTTGAAAATTTTGCAAATGATCTACTCACATTCAAGTGCACTCTTATTTATTGAAGCACGATGCCCATTCCTAGCGCCAAAGACAGTTCTGTTGTCCTCCGACAGATGTCGCTGGTAATATCTGATTTCGTACTGATTTCAAATCAAAATTTTTGACAGTATTGAAAATTTCGTAAACGATCTAGTGATCTACTGACATTCGAGTGTATTCTTGTTCCTTGAAGCAAGCAAGCTCATTCAAGGTCTACTTAAATGTTACCGCCAACAGATGTCGCTGATTGCAAATCAAATTTTTTGGCAGTACTGAAAATTTTGCAAACGACCTAATGATATTCAAATGTATTCTAGATATGTACTGAAGCAAGCGGGTTCATTTCAAGATCTATTCAAATAAATGAGACACCCATAGTGTAGCACCAGGAAAAGCAGTCGAAGGGACCTTGCGCAATTAGGGGCTAGATAGGTTTAGCCGACGAAAAGAACGACGAAGAGAGAGATTTGAAAAAAGGTGCCAAGGGCCACTCTCTCAAGGCGATCGGAAGTAGCTGGGAAAGTCCCCTACCCATCGACCTGAATTAATTAGGTTAATTAGAGAAGGGGTTACTCCAATACCTCCCCAAGGGGGAGTCCTTGAAAAACCGGGTGATTGCTTTTGATTTACCTGCAGATTGAGCGCTAAGGCGGCAGGAATCACATACTTTGCCAAAAACATCTGACTAATTCATTAATTAACTCCATTAATTAAGTACACTGTCGTCTCACCAAGACACTTGGTACGTTGGTTTATTGAATCGAACAAGTCTTTGAATACCAGCAAAGTTACAAACGCTGTACTAGGTCTCTAACTTTGAATCTCAATTAATTACTGATAAATCAGGAGTGGAACTCTCCAATAAAAACATCGGTGTAACATTATACCACCAACGGTGTGAATCGGAAGTAAAGATATCGCGCCGATACCCGAAAGTCACACTGTATTTCCTGAAATCGTAAATGTTTGATTAATTGTATTTATTTCAAACAACCAGGGTTTTTACACTCAATTTCTCTGATTCTATAGAAGAGGAGAAGCGGAGTTTTTTCCCTATCAATTTTATTACAATAAATAATTAATTAATTTTTAATTGTTGCGTTTTCATTATCAACCTGCCTATTTCCTTACTAAAGCTAATTGTACAGTCGCGCCAAACAAAGAATCTGGGGAAAGCATACCGTAGGGTCATTTACAATTGATAATTGGATCATAATTAGGTCATAGCGAAAGTAATTTCGACACAGGGTGCATTTCTTCGGGTCATCCACCCGATAATACCATCTACTGTGTTGAACGATTCGAGGCGCCCAGCTGTTAGCAGGTAAGCCGGCCGAACCTCTCAAAGTCATAAATCGTACTTGTAAATTCCAGTGACATATATTTAATTCTTTACTTACGGAAACTATTTGTCTGTTTACTTGTCAGTCTTAATTAATAACAGTAATTACTGGGCCCGTTACAGTACACCCCTGCAAACTAAGCGCGCGGTCGGCGTTTCTTGGCAAACGGCTTATCTTTATTGTCTCACTTGCCTTGATTTTTTGTTACCTATCATAAAATCGTTAGAATATTTGGATTACTATACCACCAAGGGATGAAATGGAAATAGATCAGTTCAGGATCATTTCAAGTTCAGATCAGTTGCGGATAACTTGTGAAATGAAAACGGCTGTTATTTATCAGAGGTTGTAGTTGTAGGTTGTAGTTAAGGAGTGTCCCGATAATTAAAAATTAAAAAGCCTAAATTATACCTAAAAACCGACCCTCCTCGTCGGCATTTGCAATCAAACCGTATTTGCCGCACAATAGATCGCTAATATTAACGGGACACATAACGGCGAGGACTGGGCATTTTGTAAAACGTGCGCCCTCCAAACGGAAAATTTGCATACGAAATGTTATTACGGCCCGCGGGAAATACAGTGGACGCGATTAAATATTAACACATCATTGCAAATGCGTTAACAACAATGGAAACAATGCGGCGTAATTAAGCGCCGCAAATTGGCGACAACAAAAACGAATAATTAATCCACCGCGGCCTACGAAAGAACTATGTAATTATAAATGTTGTTAACTGAAAACTAGGGTGAGCCATGTATGTACTTCATACTACATAAGGAATAAGTTTAATCTAATTCATATTCTTAATAATGACAACTTATTCAGTGCGTTCGCCTAATATTCCTTGGACAAGTTTTTAATTGCGCCAATTAACCTCTAAATACAGGTTTGAAGCGTTTTGTTTTAATGTAAATACGTAAAATTCTAAACTGAAACTAATTAATGTGTTTAATTATGAACAGTAAATCGTTTAAATTTAGAATTACTTCGTTTACGTTAACAAACAATGCATTCAAATTATTAATTTACGTTACGTTAAGTGATTGTGGACGGGGTATAACATATTTTCGTTCGATAACGTAAATAAGATCCGGATTCGTGTGTGCTTTCAATGCTTCACATATTAAATATGTATACACTGTGCAGAGAGAGAGGTACACGCGAAAGCAAAATATTTATGAAGGGCTAATGAAAAAGCGGCGTTTTTTACATCGGCGGACGCTAAATATAAATAAGCGAAATCGCCCGCAAAAACTGCTTCGGTTTTTAACGAGATTCCCTTTCTCTCCTTGAATTAATTATAAATACCGGTTGGAATAAATTAAATACGTAGTCGTAGTTTTCACGTGAAAAGTATTAATGTCGTGGTGCGGTGAAGTGCAAACCTGTTTCTTATATAAACGAAACCTTATTTTGACTCGTTAATAAAAGTATTGCGTTTCAGAGCTGAAATCCGACACCACTCCTGCGGGAAGGTTCGTGATTCACCGCTACAAGGGGATAGTCGAACCGTGAAATGTAATAGTAACAAGAATAGAGGCCTCCTTTATTCGATAGTAGAAACATTTGTGGCACTTCTGTATATGAATTTACTTGGTACGGTTGATGTCACTAACAGCTAATCTATTTCTAAAAATTACAAACAAATTACGTCCTTAAGTTTTTCACAGAAGGAAACTTCTTCCCTCTCAAACACATAAATTACCAAGCACCATTTCATGCGGCGTTTATATTCCACGCTCGATTAAAACCTCGGCATCCGAATTATGATTTTCTTTTTTATATCTCGGGGTTAGTTAGTCACATCATTTAGCGGAGAGCGCATTAAAATTCAGGAGGCACGGCGCGGAAAAGGACGACGTCACGTATGGTCCTCGCTGGTAAACATAAATCGGAAAGCGAATAAAAACGCGTACGGGGCGCGAAACTTGATTAACGACTTCGTTCTGTCGAATGTGTGCAAAATTCTATTACTAAACGACAGGGCTGCTAAAAATTGCTTTATTTCTTCCGTTGTGCCCCAGCTTCGTGCCAGTTAATAATAGCGATTCATCATCCAAATACGATACGGGAAATAGCCAACAAAAAAAAAAAAACAAACAGGACCCGTACGTTTGCACTAACCAAGACGCTTCTACCGAGTGACTTTTAATGATTCAGACTTATTTTATTAGATTGGCAACACTTTTCAATTTTTATGTTGGTGTGCTGGATTTTCAAATTCAAAATATAGATTTAGGTTAGTGCACTAGATTGTCAAACTCAAATAAATTCGTTTATTGTCGAATCAAGAAAACCAAATAAATAAGATATTTCATTATCACAATTTATTACCAAAATGGTTTTGAGCACAGAATAAAATACATTTTTAGTAATGGCTTATTTTCAAAGAGGAGTACAAAATGAAAATGGGCACATTCAGCAGACCCGAAAGTTGTGTAACTGTTGAACAAATTTCGGCTGAATGCGACCTCATGAGGTTGATGAGTTGGAGGGTTCGCCATTTTTTGTAGCGTAACTTCTCCGCTACCTGACTGGAACATGTTACGATGAGTGAACTTCATTCAGCAGAAATAAGTGTTCAGTCTCAACTGTTGGATCAGGAACTGTTACTGATATGTTCTGCTGCATCAGCCCAATAGTAATTGAATTTATTCACAGCAGCATGCCTATGACGATTTCATTGAACAACAAATTGAGTTTAGTCTTTTTTCACAACACTGTTTTAGAATAGCCGTTCTCCATTTACAACAAACACGAATCGATTCAAATTCACTTAAAAATCATTGACTGCATTCCATTTAATTATTCAGTTGGCGACCAGTGATAAGGAAGTGATTGAATTTCCCCTCCCGCACACCGTACTGATCAAGCTGGTTTTCTAAATCAGTTATCAGTTTCATGTGATTTCATACGTATTTTGAGGTTATGTTAATTTTAGTTCCGAAACATCATTCCTTTTATGAGTCTCTCTATTCACTTTAAAGTCAGTTCAGTTCAAAATCGGTTAATAAATGAACGTTTCTTGCAAACCGGTAATGTAAAAAAAGGAAAATTCACTGATCGCCCCACTATAATAACACTCGATATTGTACAAAATGTTAATGATACTGCATAACAGAATCCTCATGTTTCCTATACGAATCCACTCGGAAGATCTTGAAAAAACACCTTCATTTCAATCATACAAATTTTCAATGGTTCGACAACTTCACCCACTCGATTTTCTTCAATAAATTCAGTTTTGTCAGTGGTATAACAATAATCTGCTAAATAATAGTGACCAACAAGATACAACTTTCTTTGCTGATAAAGCCTGGTTTCATCTCTCTGGGTATATCAATTCACAAAATTTCAGGACTTGGTCGGAACATAACCCTTTAATGTGATTGATGTAAAGGCACTACATCCACTTAAAATTGGTGTTTGGGTGGCAATGTCTTGGAGAATTATTGGACCAATATTCTTCCGGGAAACAACCCCTATAGATATCAGAGACTTATATTGGATACATTTATAAACCAGTTAGACGACACTGAATTAGCAAATGGCTACTTTCAACAAGATTCCGCCACTGCTCACACAGCACGAACCACAATAAATTATTTAGAGGAGTTTTTCCCAGGATGTTTACTCAGTGCTGGTTGGTGGCCTAATTGCTCTAATATTCAATTAAATCCGGACTTCTTACTTCCTTATTTCAATAATTTGGTATTCAGAATACGTATTAAACAATTTGGAAGAATTGCAGCAGGCAACTGCAAATATCGGACAACCTAAAACGTTAATAATGTCTTCAATAACATATCTCAAAGGATTCGGTACTGCTTACGCAAATGGGGCTTGATGATTTGCTCTAATATTCAATTAAATTTGAACTTCTTATTTCCTCATTTCAATAATGTGATGTTCAGAATACGTATTAAACAATTTGAATGAATTGTGCAGCTGGCAATTGCAAATGTCAGACAACCTAAAACGTTAATAATGTCTTCAATAACTTATCTCAAAGGATTCGGTGCTGCTTACGCAAAGGGGGCTAACATTTCCAGGTCTTGAATAATAATAATAATCTGTTAAACAGTTTTCATCATCAATGTAAACATCAACTCTAACCTATAGCTAAGCATTCCCGCAAAATTAACGAACTTTCAAGTAATGCCAATTCCTCAGTGTTCCCAACATACTAATTTGCTTCAATCATTAAAAGTCACTCGGTATTAAAAACATAAGTAAGTTGTTTTTTTTTCGGGAGGTGAAACAATTTAGAGACCGCGACATACCTGCACGACGAGCGAGGGCTTTAAATTAATTGCTCGCTTATGATATCGAAAAAGATTCCCGTCTCAAAAATAGCTGAGGGTGAGACTTTGAAAAAGTACGAGGAATTTCAATTAAAATACCGGCTGCAGTTGAAACTTAGGAGCGCGCGGAAAAGAATGTCTATTTTAAAATTTCGCCGTAAAAATAATCTCCGCAATGTTCGTTTTCCACGCGTTCTAGTTTCGCCAAAAAGAAAAAAAAATTAACTTGTGAAATTAATCATGAGAAGACGTGCTTAAGCAACTTACTTTTTTTGCTACCTACCTAAACTATATCAAAATAGTCGACCTTGAATGGATTGCGAAAGTTGCGGGAAACTCCTTTACGTTGGTGAACAAACTACCTGAAATTATGCCCAGCTCAGTGGAGATGGGAGTGGGCTACACAATAGGATCGTCGTTAGCTCGTTATCTAGTTGTTAACTAAGAAAGGGGCGCGCCATCTAGCGTTATATTTATTCCAGGCATAAGTAATACGTGTTACCGCTAGGACTACACACGTGAATGTAGCGTATGAGTAACCCTCAAGTTGGAAATTCCGCGTTTAAAAAAAAATGTTTATCAGTCACCCTGTATTTATCGAAATTATCAGTCACCCTATATATAAGAAATCTAAAAGAAAAGTATGACAATTCGCGACATTAAGTTTGTTGATCGTTTTAAATGAAAATTACGTGAATGTACGTTAATCACTTTAGATCGAAATAAAATTAAAATTCACAGAGCAAGTGTAACACGTAAACACCGGCAAGGATATCCTATTTGGTTTACAAAGGTGATGTACAAGTTATAAGCACCTGTCAATTTGACAGTAGGAGGCGGTTATTAATTTTCTTTATGTTCTTAAGGAACCGTGACTTGAAATATACAATTACAAAATTTTCAAGCCCTTAACTACTCATTACGCAGCGTAATTGATGATTAACCCAAGTAAGGAATGAAAAGTGTACGATACCGCTCGACCTTAAGTCCGGTCGTCTGATGCCATAAATCACGACGTTTGCATCGAAGTCTCGAGAGAGGGCTTTGATCCTACATGCACGTCCGAACTTTCGCGGTGTTTGACGGTAGTAGAACTAGATGACTTTCGTACGGCTTTTCTGTTTACTGCCTATCACCTGCTACAATTTGCCTCGTATAACGTGAAACTGCCCCGTACAACGTGCTAAAGGAAGAAACGTGACGATAAGTTTGACGAATTCAGAGTTGAATCGGAAGACTTACCCCTTGCTTAAAAATAAGGGCCTATTAAAACCTGTGACACATCCATTTGAAGTTGGAGTATGTGACGTGAGTTTTATCTGCTACTTAAGCCTTGGCGATATTCCAATCAACTTCCTTGAGCGTATAAAATCCCTATTGACTGCTAGGTGGTCGAATTCGACACGAACCACACGATTTATTAAGTAGACCATTAAATGAAGACAAAATTTTAACATTCCCTAAAATAAAATCGTTCTAAGAAGTTTTAATTGCGACATCCTGCGATCGCTTTTTGACCTAACATTGCTTTAGGTCAAAAAGCGATCGCGCGATGTCGCGGTTAAAACTTTTCATTACTGACCAGCACTTCTGGCCAAGAAACTTGAAGACCTGAGGCTCTATGATGTCCTTCGAATCGTCAGTTTTGAGCGTGGTGTGAGTGAAGATAAAGTGTCGAAAACATTTTTGGCCTTGAAGACCTGATGAGGTCCTTCTATAAATCAATCAGAAGAATTCATCTAAAACAGGAGACTTCACGAGACTTTAGGGGATTGGGACGATGTCACGCGAAGTTATTTTCGGAGACGAAAAGGTAAAAGCCCAAAGTTATTTTGCCACAGTCCAAGAAGAACGGGCCAGTACCCGAAGAAGAAAGGACCAAGAATAAAGCATTTTGTTAATGAGTAGATGAGAGAAGGATGCGTCGAAGAAAAGTCCAAAAGCACTGGTTCAAACCTAAAGAGGAATTTTAAGTTAAAGGTCAAAGGTTGTTGTTGCGCAATTGAAGGAAAAATGCTGAAGGGAAAGGTGTGTATGAGAGAGGCAACGAGTTGGAACTTTTGTGAACTACACGACGACCGTTCCATGGAGGATGAACGATATACAAAGTGTTCCAAAGGTTGCTCCCCAAATCGACTGGGACAAACAAACTCAAATAAACCACGATGAACATAAAGACCTTCTAGTTAAATTTTCAATTTTTGGTAATAAAAAGGCAATTTTGACCTTGGAAGGGGGCACTCGACAAAGTCGTCAAGAGGTTAAAGGCACGAGACGGAAACTTTGGCAAAAGGAAGAAGAATTTGAGCTAAACATGCTAAGATGAGGAAGGAGAAGTCCAGACCATGAAGCTTTTTTTGGATTACAGAAGAACCCAGAATGAAGCAGCTCCAGAAAACTGTCTTAAAGGTACTCCCCGAGGAATGAGGTTCAAAAAGGATTTCTTAAAATGGCATTCCAAGATTGAAGCTTTCTGAGAAAGAAAGTCAAATGAGGGCAAAGGAACGTGGGTAATATAGAACTTGGTTAAATGCACCAAGATCATCAAGGAAGCCAAGATGTTTTGGGAGATATAGAAATAACAAACTAAATCTTCGTGGAAAGGATTCTTGCATCACTCCAGACAGACCATGAATAGGATGAACAGATTTTGGCGCAAGAAAAAGGAAGCCAAAAACCAAATGCACCAAATGGTCAAAAAAACCTTCGAAAAAAATACTTACAATTGGAGTTTTTAAGCTGAAGTAGATGTGTGGATTTTGGGAGAACCGAGAGGCAAGCTCCACGTCGAAGAGGGGACCTACGCACCCAGCCAAGTGCTTCCAAAATCACCAAGAGATCAAAGACGTTGGCAGAAGGGGTTAAGGACAGCCTTACGGGAGCATACTTACTCTCCCTTTCTATTTATTTCCCATTGGTTCAATTTTTTTTAATACTATATACCAATTTAACATGTGTCTTGATATATTCTTATTTTTTTCTGTTTATATCTGTTATCCTTCTTGTTCTTTCTTTATTGCTTCTTTTTTATCAAGAAGCATCAAGATAACTATGAAAGCTTCGACTAAGATCCCTGCATAAAAATCTGCTATGGAAGGAGAAACCCAAGATCCAGCAAAGTACTTCTCAGTTGATAAAGTACGTAGGAAACCTGCCCAGAACAAAGAAAAATTTTAGGCACCAAGACGACCTTGAAACACTTCATTTTACTTCTTTGTGAATCCGAAAGTTTTGTGATTGAATGAGCAACCAAACAGAAAAACGCACTGTGGGGGAGAAGGTGATCCCATTAGCAAATTGCTCCAAAAGGTGCTTCCCAAGTTGATGGAATAAAGACGTAGAGAAAACTCGGGCAAAAGGAGATACAATTCTGGAAGCAATACACCATGATGACCAGGAGTTCAATTTTTCAAACTGAAGAGGATTTAAACGTCATACCTTTGACGCAGCTGTTCAGGGTTGAAGGTCAATGGCAAAAGGAAGAAGAACTCTGAGCCCGGAAGGCACTAAAAGGGTCATGGAAGCCAATAAAAAGAAAAATCCCCATGGAGAAGGCAACCATATGAATTCGCTGCCCAAGATTAGGAGTGAAAGGCAAAAGGACGAAGGGCTCTTCGAGCCTGGAAGGCACCAGATGATGAAGGGGGCCAACCAAACTGCAAACAATCTGTGGAGGACTTAGCACTTAGGAAACTGCCCCAAAAGTTGTTTCCCAAGGTTGTTAAGAAAATTAGGGCAAAAGAAGGAACAATTCTACATAGAATTAATGAGTTCTTTCCAAAGCAATTTTCGGTGTCAAACATTTCAAAATCGTTGCCCAAATTCGATGTTTGTCGCTATTTTATTCTTGTTCCTCAGCATTTTCAAATAACTTTCAAATCATGTAAGTTTGACAGATATTCAAATTCGATGTCTGTCATTGTTACACATGTCGTGCGCTTGGTACTTACGCATCCGTCCTCCATTCTCGCGTTTTTCAACGTTTTCAAAATAACTGTCGGTGTCAAACAATCGTGTAAGTTTGACAGATGTCCAAGTTTGATATCTGTCGTTATTTTAAATGGCATACACTTACATACACCGCACGCCTCTATTCACCTTTCTCTTATTTCACAGTATTTCCATCTCGTTGTCAAGTTTGACAGATATCTGTGAGTGTGTGAGTGTGACTTGCATAGTACATTTCCGTTTTGCATTCTCCTTTGTTTTTCCGCATATTGAAAGAGACTTTTGGGTGGACGTCGAACAATTTAAATTTGTGTAACTTTGACAGGTATCCAAATTTAATGACTACCGTTGTTTTAAATGGCGTACACTATACATACATCTTAATTCACCGTACTATTTTCTCAGTGTTTTCAAATATCACATGACGTCACACGTTTTACATTATGTAAGTTTGACAGATATTCAATTTCGATGTCTGTCATTGTTACACATGTCGTGCGCTTACTTAGACATCCGTCCTCTATTCTCGCGTTTTTCAACATTTTCAAAATAACTGTCGGTGTCAAACATTTCGAAATCGTGTAAGTTCGACAGATGTCCAAATTTGATATCTGTCGTTATTTTAAATGGCGTACACTTACATACACCGCACGCCTCTATTCACCTTTCTCTTATTTCACAGTATTTTCATCTCGTTGTCAAGTTTGACAGATATGTGTGAGTGTTTGTGAGTGTGACTTGCATAGTACACATTCGTTTTGCATTCTCTTTTGTTTTTCCCGCACATTGAAAGTGACTTTTGGGTGAATGTCGAACGATTTAAATTTGTGTAACTTTGACAGGTATCCAAATTTAATGACTACCGTTGTTTTAAATGGCGTACACTATACATACATCTTAATTCACCGTACTATTTTCTCAGTGTTTTCAAATATCACATGGCGTCACACGTTTTACGTTATGTAAGTTTGACAGATATTCAATTTCGATGTCTGTCATTGATACACATGTCGTACGCTTACTTGCGCATCCGTCCTCCATTCTCGCGTTTTTCAACATTTTCAAAATAACTGTCGGTGTCAAACATTTCGAAATCGTGTAAGTTTGACAGATGTCCAAATTTGATATCTGTCGTTATTTTAAATGGCGTACACTTACATACACCGCACGCCTCTATTCACCTTTCTCTTATTTCACAGTATTTTCATCTCGTTGTCAAGTTTGACAGATATGTGTGAGTGTGACTTGCATAGTACACATCCGTTTCAAATTAATGACTCTCGTTGTTTTAAATGGCGTACACTATACATACATCTTAATTCACCGCATTATTTCCTCAGCATTTTCAAATATCAAATGGTGTCACGCGTTTTCAATTATGTAAGTTTGACAGGTATCAGATTTGATGTCTGTCATTGTCGCACATCCATTCTCTTGCCTTTCGGCATTTTCAAAAGAGCTATCGTTGTCTAAAACTTCATAATCGAGTAAGTTTGATAGATATTCAAATTTGATATCTGTCATACTTATGACGGAACTTGGCGAAATATTCATTTGTATTCGCGATAATTAAGTCCGAATGAATTTTTTCTTCGGAAATGCACCGAATAAAAAAGAGAGTAGTTTATGCTTCATGGATCGCAACATCCTCTCGCCAAATAAAGTGGTTTTCACCCTCTTTACGACCACAAATTCGCCCTTTCGAATATACAATATGATGCATACAGTTTCGTGATAGAGTGCCATTGTTCTTTGCTCTGCTCGCACCCTATTTTTCAACGAGCCATCAATTTTTAATACCCGAAGGAATTATGTTACAACATCCATTAATCACTTCCGCCACTCATATTTAAACTGCGGAATTTATTTTGCCTTTGCCCAAGATTTGCAAGAACAAAGTAGCAAAGCCCGAATAGAATATTTCGATTTTTTTTCTTCCATCTTTTGATTATGATTTCGAGCTTTCCGACGGTTTCGAATTTGGAAAGCCAATCATGTTATATACGAGTACATCGTAAGCTGTTAAATAACGCTTGGCAAACACGTGTTCAAATACATGCCCGGCTACATTTACAGGCACAAATATAAAATAATCGTAAACGGCATAATTTCGATGGAAAAAACAAGCAAATTAAAATGATAATGGCATTGTTACGATTTCGAAAAAAGAAAACCTCAAATCAATAATCCGTAAGCCATCGACAAAAGAGATTAATAACGCGATTCGGTATAAGTTGGTTCCCGGGGAACGACTCCGAGCAGAAACTTTATAAATGGGATAGTCATGTAAATCTATGTGGTGCACATGGTGATGATGTTTATTGTTTCAGCTGATCGATGCCAGCTACCGCAGCAGCCCCTCATTCCAGACCTCGGCTGTGATAGTGCTGTGTTCCGTTCTAGTCGGGCTCGCCGTTTTCATAGGAGTTATACTTGTTTGGAAGTAAGTGCACGAACGCCAACTCGGTTGGAAATCTCTCGCGACACGACAGTTCCATTCTAATCTGTAAACGCTGAAACTTATTCTCGCCAAACCCACACGTTTGGAAGAGCAACGACTGAATTATGAACAACGCGATTAACGCGCCGCCGACTTTAAAATTATTTATCGCGCGCTTGTCGAATTCCAGTGAAACACGAAAGAGTAATTGTTTTCGCCTGATTTTGGTCCTAATTTCAGCCAACCGACGTCGAACGTTATCCTCACCTCGCCGAGGCCCGCCATCCATCTTAGTGTCCGCTAGTCCACTCTAAATCACTTCCTGCGTTCTCACGGATCAAGGGCTTTTCTGCGAAGCTCCGGCTTCCGTTTTTCCCCTTTCCCCTTTGTTGCGATTTAGCTTCGGATTTAATCTTGAAAATGTTTTCCATACTTGCGAATATACTGGGCCTGGTTTATTAAATAATAAATAATTTGGCCGAAGCCGATTGTCTATGAAGGGATTTAGACAAATACACCGATATTTCACAATGTATTCAGAACAATAAAATCCAAAAAGAACTTGGTCGTGAGATGTACAAAACACATCAACTTAAAAGTAGACTACCCGCAGTACAAGACTAGGTTACATGTGCAACAATAGATGACGCCATTTCCTATAGTCACGTTTGCGTCTGTCCTAACTGGCTTCAGCACATTGGCCCAAAGTCACTTTATCTGCTGCGTTCGAAAATTATACGCCGGATGTATCTTGAACGTATCTTTCTCACTCACGACTTTTAATCTATTTTGTATCTCGCTCATCCGTTTAAAAAAATCTTGTGTTTACATTATTTCCATGACAACAGGCGATCTTTTCACACCCTACTTAAATGTAGGACGTGAGAGATCGCCTGTTGTCATGGAAAAACTATAAACACAAGATTTTTTTAAACGGATGAGCGAGGTACAAAATAGGTTAAAAATCGTGATTGAGAAAGATGACATCATAGGCTCCAGATGCATCCGACATATAATTTTCGAACGTAACTATCATTTTATACAAACGTATCAAATTTAATCAATTGTCGTAACACCCCCACGTTGATTAAATATGTTTAGTCTTTACGAAATGCTTCTTGAAAAGTATTCTTGGTCAGAGGTTTCGTGTTGCGTCTCAGAACTTACGTATTCCTTTGCTTCGAACTTTTCTCGAATGAAGTAGTTAGCCCAAAAATTGTAAACACTAATACTCCTGAATAATTTGACAATACCTGGTGAGAAGTAAGCGTTACTTTCCCACAACTTTCCGAAAACTAGCTCAGTAGTGAAGTAGGGAGGAGTACTAAATAAAATAAACCAGGACGCCAGGGATCCACTTCGAAACCGTTCCCAAGGTCTCGTCGTGCTCGCTTTAGGTAAAAACTAACCTTCAGGAGATTTGTCTCACTTGATGCGCTCAGCGTAGGGTGTGACATCAACCAAACGCACGTGCAGTGTATAACAAATATACTTGTGCACGTCAAAAGTAACAAACGCTGTAATCCAACTCAAACTTTAAATAAACTCAATCACGAGTAAAGTAAATGATTTACACAGTACGCGGTTAATCAGATCTGATTGCCACTTCGTTGAAGGTCCGGGAACGATAAAAAAAATTAATAAATAAATGGGGTATACGTCACTCTCTGTCAGTTGACTTGAATCTTGCACTAATCTAGCAACAATTCACGAGAGTGACACACTGCGTGATATCTCACGACGAGATGAACACTTCCGGAATTTTTAACGGGATAAAATGGCGTAACCAATGGAATAATTATGAATTATGAAAGAATCGTTCTGATGGGGTCAAAACGGATAACGGGGCTGAACGTTTCAAGGTAGTTTATTCCATACCTCCTACCTGTCAATGCTTCCGTCCGAGTTCTGTTTGATTTTGTAGCCCATCCGCTATCGATTTTCTTCATTTTTTGGTCGTTTAATTGAAGTCCAGGTTTTATTCCTTCGAAATGATTCCATCTCCTCATCCATGGTTTTCTTCCAGTGATTTGCTTCCCCGCATTTTAACGCCTCCTCATAGGTATGTATTTGGTTCAAGAAACAATGTCTTTATTTCTAGTTCTTCTGCGAGATTACTGTTTCAATTCTTTTCTGTTTCATAGACGTGTTTTTCTTGATTCTCGATGTGTTCATCAATGTTATCATCCTCGATTTGAACATTATCTGGGGGGATCTCTTCAAAAACAATGTCAGATTCACGATTTGCTTGAGCTTGGTTTGAACTCACTTTTTCAGTAACGGGTGTTTCGAGTGTAACTGTCAGATCGTCGTCTTCTGGTTTATTGTTCATGTTGAGAAAACGGTTTGCAAACTCACATCTCTAAAAGTCTTCACCTGATCGTTTTTCGGAAACCAGGCTCTTTATCCTTTAGTATTATTGTCGTACCCAACAAAGAATCCCTTTCGTGCTTTAGGGTCCCGTTTTAGTCTCTTTTCTTTTGGCACGTGAACATAGGTTTCTTCACCAAATGTTCTTCAATCAGTAAATTTTGCTTCTTTGTTCATCCGTAGTTCTCTTGGTATTAGTCGTCTTTCACTGCTGGTTCTAGTGTTATTGAGAACATGTATTTACATCTTCTGCCCATAATTTTTAATGTCAGTTCATAAGCATGTAGTAAAGATCTTGCCGATTCAACTCCTGCTGAGAAGAGATTGTATTTCATAACTAGAACAATCGATACATTTGACAAATGATTTTCGGTCCAATTACATCCTTCAAAAGTTGTCACCATTACCATGAGCATTGATGCCTACATCAACTATTGTCAACACGTACAGGGAGTTTAGGTTCAAAAATATTAAAATTTATAAACCACTCGCGTTTGTTGGACATGTGATCGCTTTCACCTGAATCCAAATACCATGGCTTCATTTCTTGTTTCTTGACTTGTAACGGATGCTAAGATTTCTCCTATGAATGCATCTCCTTTTTGTCCATGTGGCTTGTGCGGATCAGGTTTCCCTTTGCTTTTACAGTCCTTTGACCAGTGACCCCGTTTATTGCATATGCAACATTTTCCGGGTTTGCGTGCATTTTGGAAATTTTGGTAGGAACCACCTTTGGCACTTTGTGGTTTTGCAAAATATTTCCGAGCACTTCCGTTTGAATTTTCTTCAGATTCAAATCTTCGATACCCAGCCTTGAAATAAGATTTTGCAAAGTTCTTTCATTTTGTTGCGTCGACTCCCATGCACTGATGAAATGTTTGTAATAGTTTGGCGGTAGCGTCCTCAGAACTTTAGTTGTTATCATGGAAGTTGGAATTTCCTCAGCCAAATTTTCTAATTTTGAAATGTGTTGTCTGCTGAGTCTTTAGACATGCTACACCATTGTTGTTGCAGCATGTGGACACTGGCATCATATTTCTTTTCATGTACAGAGGGAGCTTGCCCCTCATTGCCTTCGCACTGTCGCAGTTAAGAATGCTATTGTTCTGATTACCTTTTGTCCAATTTTCTCCGTTTTTATCCACTCGGCAACTCTCTTATTACATTCACGGACGTCAGATGCATCATTTTCACCTTCCAAGACCTCAGGCTTCACTTAGAACACTCGCTTTAAATACGATTCGAACTTGAAATTTCCAGGACGACCAGTTTTCCTCATTCTTTAATTTTGAAGTGCGTACAATTTCACCATCCGTCGTTCTGTGGTTTATTATTCACGTCGCACACTGGCTGGATATAACCTCAAAACAATACGTGGCAACACTCACGTTTCCTTTTATTTTTCGTGCAAAACTACAAAAATACACATCGGTCGGTGTTCTTGGCCCATAACCTGAAGGAATTTAGGCAACTACATCGATATTTCACAAGGATTACTGATTTGTATTCAGTAATACATTCAATGATACCAAAAGAAAAAGCGTGGTCGTGAGATGCACAAAAAACTTCGAGCGAGTGCTCGATATAAGGGAAAACGTAACGCCACCGCGACCCCCTTATAACATAACCACGTTGACTATATTTATTTCTTATTTAATTTCTTATTGGGAACCAACGTTTTCTATAACGTAACAAGGCGGAGTACATCCCTTCCGTTCTTGATAACTTTTGTGCAACAATCTTTTCGTATCTTGATATGGTAAAGGCTTGAAAGTATCTTATCGTGACAATACCAATTCCGCTTTTAGCTTTACCTCGTCTGGTTCTTTTTGAACCTCCTCGCGCATCTCTTGACGTTGTACTACTCGTTCTTTCATTTGCTCCGTCAATATTTGCCTCGATCTTTATTTCAGTTTCCAGTGAAATAGCTTCAAATTCTGTGTTTAATTGTCGATTTTCGGAGAATTCGCAGTACTCACCCACAACTAGTACTTAAACGCAGTTAACGTTGTTAGGTGAAATTCCGGTCATGATGCGTTATGCGTGGCCGGATGTCTAGTGCTCAGGAAGTCTTGCGGATTACACATTTTCCAGTTGATTCAATCGCTGTGTTCCGCATGCTAGGAACCTCGGCGGAGAGGAATTAGCGGTCGGCAGCTTAGACGGGTTTGATAAAAGCGAGCGTAAGGGGCCACCATTAGGCATACCTCCCATAATGACTTCCTGGAGTCCCGTAATGGATACTCGGCGATAATGAGGCGCGTCACTCCTGCTGATTAATTATTACACATCTCACCGTGTGATCGCACGCCGTTCGTTACCTGAGTGTGATAAAAGTTCTAAGGTTCTAGTTCTTCTTCATTAGTATTACATGAAACCTAATTCTCCGCGTTTTATTTCTTATTCCTGTTATTCAGACGAGCGCACAATTATTTTCGGAACATAGTTTCTTGTTTTTAATCCGTGGCCATCACATATCAAGACGGAGATGTTATCTATCCGAGTCAGTCACGGCAGAAGCTGCTTAAATGCCTTAAAATAAACAAATGCCTCCGAGACCCGTCATCCAACCAGTGAGCATAAAAACACATATTCCAAATAATTTACTGCTATTTATACGGTTGCAAGAGGACAGGCATGTGTAGACACTGGAGGAGATTAATTACGACCCAAACGGAGTTTCGAATTTTCTAGCGTGGTGCAAGTGCCATGCCTAAAATCGAGTATTTTTATCGCAGAGCATAAAAGAATATAATGGCACAATGTGATCAACCTTGTGGAAATTATCTGCAGCGTCAACGTGCACCGGTTTCCTCTGCGAAATAATACATATTATTGAATTTTGGTTATTGTGTGTGTATACGGTAAATTCGCCGATATACAGAGAGCTTTCGAAAAGCATTAAAACTCCTGAATGCACGAAAAATAATAGTAGGACTTAAATGAATTTATTCTTCTTGTTATCGCGCACCGTTACGAACAATGCTGTTTTTGTGTTCGGTTATTTTTATTTAAGTCCCTAAATAAATTAGCAACGGCATTCTAACTTTTGTATACTGTATACTTTTGTATCCGTAAAACGTTACTTACATAGTTATGTTATAAGGGAGTCGCCACCACGTTACGTTTTCCCTTATATCGAGCATTCGCTTGCAGGACAGGATATTGGCGAACGAAATACAATAATTAAATTAAATTTTACATTACCTCGCCTCTTTGCACCACACTCGACCAAACGCCGCCCCCAAGGACCGATTCAGAAGTCACAAATAAAATTTAAAAAATGCATTATATTAATGAATACTGTGGAAACTGCCTGTCGACTGTTTCCGACTATACAACTCATTGATTAACAACTAATCAACTACTTCCCATTTGATTTACAAATTTCCCTTTTTATAAAACCCGTTCCGGATGCCACAAAATGCGTTTCCAAAGGTTCGATGTTCCAAAATTGTCGGCGTCACATTTAATGCGCGAGCACTTTAATTGTTTTGAATGAAATACTAACTGTTGTATAGCATTCTTAAGTAAGTTCAAACAACTCGGTTTTCATTCGTCAGCTATTAAAACGTTAATTTTGCACAAGTTCCATCGACCGAAAAAGAATTTCATCTGCAAGCTAAGCAGACGTCGGTGAATCATGCTAGACAACTTCCGCGGCGATTAAGCCTGCGTCGATGACCGTACCTGTGAAATGCTAACTAAACAATTTTATCAATTAAACCTATAAATACGCACGTTTAACTTTGTGCAACTCCAAAGTACTTCACTATTCTTTTTAATGCAGAATTTCGTGTATCCTTGTATAGTTCGTTAATTTCACATTCCACGAAACTTCCTCTGCCTCGTATAGCTCGATAAATCTTACATTTTCTCTATTCGTCGTCCAACGCAACGCGTTTTCATAATTTGGGGAGTTCCAGTTTGTTGTAATCGTATAATGTTGTAGCCGATTGTAATTCGAAATTAATTATACCAAGACGAGGCAAATTGTTGCGTTAATTACAGGAGAGTGTAATATTTTAATTCGAACGTCGCCGAACGAGTTGGGCGAACTTGTTGCCTCAGCATTGTTGCAGCACGTCTGGAAAACGAAGTACCTTTGAAGTGCTGCTCTACTTAGCCTACTTGAAAGGAACTTTCCTCCGATAACTAAGCCACTTACGGTTCTTAATTATAAATTACCATAGTAACAGGATGAAATTACAATTCGGGGGGGGGGGGGGTAATGAGGAGCTTGCGGTTCGTGTTTACACGCTGTAATTGGAATCGGAATTATCAAAGAAGTGGCGTTTCGATTTGTATGTGCAGTTAACTATCTAGATAGTTAATTAAGTATGCGAGCAGAAAAATATTTTAGATAAAATATTTTTCATAAGAGAAGAGCTCTGCGTCATAAATAAAACTCGTCTGGCGTTGCATAATCACCGAAATATTTATCGGTTGTAACTTCGGCGATTAATGACGCAGAGCTTTTCTCTTATGAAAAATACTTCATACGTGCCTACGTGACGTAATAAATAGCGAATCGATTCGACCGTACAGTAAACAGCAGTAAATATGGTTAAATATCGACGGGCGGCGTAATAAATGCGAATCCTTGCTACGTTTCGCCGATGCATTTATCATGCTGTGTATACTACCCTAACTCGGATCAAAAATGTAAGTACGTGTTTGACCCCCGATATTAGGAATCCAATTTAAGTGAGAGCGAATAAACTTATTTTAGTTCGTATATTCCGAGGCGAACGGGATACACACCACATATCACAAGCAAGGAGTCGCAAAAATTATTCCTCGTTGATGCGGATTCATGCAGACACGGTTTTCCTTCCTTGTCGAGGAGGATCAGTAAAAAAGTCTGAATTTGAGTATTCGGGACAGTTAATTGTATTTATTAAAAATAAGAATTTTTTCATCTACCGATGAAGGTGATTCAGATGTGTTTTTGTTTCAGGCATAAGCGAAAAGTACAAAATTTCCTTCCATGTAAGACCTCGCCTCAGAATAACCGCGATGGCGTCCCGGCCAGCGGCGTTTTGTACGAAGACTTCCCCGAAGTCGCCCCTCGTCCCGCACCTCCGCATCACACAGGCGGCGGACACATCGTTGCTCCCTCCATCGAGGTATAATTTAGTTTACCTTTTAATTCAGATTCTTCTCTTTTTTTCTTAAAGCTACTAGGCTCATTTTCACGCCACCTTAAATCAGAAAAATTAACAGTAACACTTCATAAAGTTGTTTTCATAAGAGAAGAGCTCTGCGTCATAAATAAAACGCGTCTGGTGTTGATAATAGATGACGCAGAGCTCAAATTCCGTGACTGATATTAGTATTGAAATACTTCCGTACACATAACAAATCAGGCCGGCTATTATATTTGCAAACGCGTTATTGATGAGTGGATTATTGATTCGAATTCGGTTACCGTATATCATCTTTCGCGTGTATCTACGTTTAGACAAAGATCAATGGGAATGATAGTATGATAGATTACCGTACGTCATTCGTGAACAAGAGTATGATTCATTTGTTTCAGTCTATCAACGACAATGAAACATTATCGACGTTACTTAACACTTTAATGACTCTCTAGCGGAAGCAATAGAACGTCCATTTACGCCATGAAATTTTCGTCGTCGTTCATTTACACGTATAGGGTTTTCGTGGTATAACTCGACGTATTTCTTTTAGGGCATGTAACAGTGGTTTGCACCAGTTATGATTAAGTTGTTATTAAAATTTAATCTCTAGTTAAAGCGTGATATGAGTTGCACCAATCTGATAATCAGTAACTAATAGTTTAAGTCGAAGCAAGGCTTAAATCATCTCAAAGTACATGAAGATATTAATAAATAATTTTGATATTGAAGAGGTTGAGAGGGTGTTTGCTTATGACACTAACCCAAGTCTCTCTCGGTCTTCCCCTGTCTCTTTTCTTTATTATTTTTGCTTCCCATATCTGTCTAACGGGTCTCTTCTCATCCATATGTAACACCAGCTCAGTTGTTTTCCTTCAATATAATGCAGCGTCGAATCAATTTGTAATTCTTGACGTATCTCTATGTTCCTTATTCGCTCGATCCTTTGTTGTAATCCCCTTCACTGCTCTCAGATACTCCATTTCGACTGCTTGGATTTTACTTTTACATTTGTCTTGTGAATATACATGATTCACTGTCATAAGTTAATACTGGTCTGTATGTATATGGTTTTGAATATTGTCATTTTAGTTTGCTTTGATACCTCATTCTTCTTTATAAAGTTTTGATTCATCATATAGTAGGTCTTCATCATCATTTATATATTTCCATTTCTTGCTTTCCATTTCTCTCTAAAACTGTTCCTAAATACATGAAATGTGTTACTTGTTCAATGTTCTCTCCTGCTATTTGTACGTCCATAGTTTCTTCTTGTTTAGCTGTCATCATTACTTTGGTTTTCCGTATGTTTATTTTCATCCCAGTTATCCTCTAGCCCTCTTTCACCACCCGCTATAAATTTTCCAACGTCCCTTGCGTGAAGCGACGCGAGATCCATCATTGATTGACTGGTTGTTCGTTGAACTGTACATGCGAGTTTGTTCGACGTCTCATCACGGTGGCAATTTTTGATGCTTTCTGAATATCGTCTTATCTGAATTTGCGGTGTAACAACCTCGGCTTAAGCCTCGAACGACTCCATCGCATTTTGTCAAGAAGACCAGCTTTCGTCGGGGTTTCTTCTTTTGGTTTGTTTGGACCCTCTCTCCGTTATTACGCTGATTACACTTCTGCGCTTCGTATTTATGACTGCCTTTTTCCACGCGACCCCTTCGAACTCGCCGTTGAACGCATCGAGGAAAGGACACATAGCAACTTTACCGGCCTAAGAGGACTTCGCGTCTTACAGGCATCGTAACCACGGAATTCTAAGGTCGGAACAAATTAAATTATTTCTTTATTTTGTTTTATCTAGAACACTTTTTCTTTGCTTTGAATGCGGCAATATTTAAATTACTACTGTCTTACTGAGCTAATAGTCACGTAATTGCTGAATTTGTTACTGAATTAATATTCACGAATTTAATGTTACTTTCAACGACTTTGTCCGTAAGCGTTAGCGAACGGTAAATTTTTCGGTTTGTAATTCTATATTTTTGGAAACGTTTTGCGACCACCATTTGTGACATTGATTTATACATTCTGGGGTGTGCAATGTACGACTTTCAACCCTTTTATCTTCGCTTCGGTGTTTCATTTCGGATATAACTTTCCCCTTATAGCGGTTGCTCTCTTAACTGTGGAACGACGTTTCGACCGTCCCTTCCAGCGGGGAACTGCAACTATTTCGATACCCCATATCACCTTGGGTGTAGCTTGGGTCACCTTCAATCGCTGGTGGCGCCCTTTTCCAAAAACGACATTTTGTGGTCACGGCTATTTGGTCTCCATTTTAGCCCACGACCGTCTCCACTGAGCTCGGGTACAAAAGGTTTGACCCAGGTAATGTTAACTCCACGGTATGCAGCAACTGAACGTTTGGTAGGTACCAATTGACTAAGATACTCTGACAAATCTAAATCTAAATGACAAGAGCGAACTGAAAGTTTGAATTAAACAAATTGTATATTATGCAAAAAAAGTATTTATTACCTTGACAGCATGCCCTTCAGGTTCATATTCAATTCCAATATGACTTTCGTACTAGTAGTGGGGGTACTGTGTTTCAAGTTGATGGTTTCAAACGTTCTGAACTAAAGATCGTGGTATAAAATTATTAAAAAAAATGCAAAAACATTATCTTAAAACATATTACGTTATCTTTATCAATTGGAAAGTCATGTACATCATGTCCGCCATCATGAGCATAATTATTAGTCAATCCAAATAGAGTTTATTTATTAATAATTGTTACAGTAACTGACTTACCCTTCAATCAACGCAAAAATACCAAAAACAAGAATGGAACTTGGATCGATCGGCCTCGATATAATTTTAAATACCGGAGAAGCAGAAGAAATTAAATTAACCTAAAAACAGTCTAAACAGGTGGATACATAATTAAAAAAAAACTCAAACTCGATTGCACATGCTCGCGGATTGTCTAATTGCATTTGCATGACAAACGGTGAAAGGAAAGTCTAAACTTCTGTTTTGTGTTTATATTTAGCGAGTCAATTACACATGTCACGCGTCACTAGCAATTTTGGTTGGCTCGTTCGCGTAATACAGAGAGGCCACGACTCGGTGATTCCATTCTGAAAATTAAAGCTATTTTTTCGCATCGGTGTCAAATCGTAATTGAAACTAATTAAAACAGATTGCCGCCCTCATCCGCATTGAAAGCTTCCACGCCACGCATATTGTTACCCGTCGAGTAAATCCATTTGTTCTCGTTATGCGCTACTCGCTGCTCACTCTGTATCTGAAACGTGCGCACGTCGGATATATTCTTTGTGCTTTCGCAAAAGAAACGGCACGCTTCGTTTTCTTTGCCGCAGAAAGAACTAAAATCCGAATCCGTAAGCACGACAAAGAGTTGTCCTTGATAAGGATAACAGTGTGCATGCGTCAAATTGAGTTGTATTTTTGCACGAATCTAATTCTCAAACTTCGGGAAATGTAGTCAACGTAGTTATGTTATAAGTGGGTGGCCACCACGTTACGTTTTCCCTTATATCGAGCACTCGCTTGCATGGCAGGATATTGGCGAACGAAACGTAGTAACTAATTTAAATTTTACGTTACCTAGTCTCTTTGCACCACACTCGACCAAACGCCGCCCCCAAGGACCGATTCAGAAGTCACAAATAAAATTAAAAAAATACATTATATTAATGAATACTGTGGAAACTGCCTGTCGACTGTTTCCGACCATACAACTCATTGATTAACCACTAATCAACTACTCTCCTATTTGATTTACAAATTTCCCTTTTTATACCACCCGTGCCGGATGCCACAAAGTGCGTTTCAAATGGTTGGGGTACAAAGATCGACGTTCCAAAATTGTCAGCGTCACATTTAATGAGCGAGCACTTTAATTGTCTTGAATGAAATTCGAACTGTTGTGTAGCATTCTTAAGTAAGTTCAAACAACTAATAATTAAATAAACACGTGTTCGAAGTGAAATTAAATAAATGCACGGCACATCTATGTAAAATGGCGTTCAACTAAATCGATGTCCCTGCGTTGTATAATCTTTACACAAGAAAAGCTCAAGCTCGAACGTATTGTTTTAAAAGTTTTCACTTTCTTCTTGTTTAATATCAATAAGGGCCGATTAGTGTAAAGAGGTATTGACCCAGTTGGTAGGGCGTGTACCCAATAAATTACCTACTCAGGTAAAATCGAATATATACAACTTCACGTGGAGCCGGGCGTTTCGTTTAATTTGATACGCGCATACGTTTTATGTTATGTACGCCAAATATTTATTTTACTTCTTAATTTAGCCCGACGAAGGTCGTTCCACGTTACTCCGAGATCACCGGAGCGTACCACTCCAAGAAACCGAAGTCCTTCGGGAGAATAAGGTTTTTGGTGACAGCAGCGACTAACGTAAATGAGTTTTTTTTATTTTTTGTTTTTGTGGGGCTTTTGTGCTGTGCTGTGCTGTGCTGTTAACCGCACTAATGGTATTTATTCTCTTCGCATTTAGTAACTGGCAACGAAAGAGGACAGAAACAAAAATGATGGCCAACATCCGAGCTTTTTCAGAAATAATTCGACTGTTTAATGAAGTAAAATGTTCTCGTTTGAATATGAAAATGATGTGTTTATGCTAGAAGCGTGCGCAGTCGCACATTTTCCATCTTCAAGTACAGCCACGCATTTGCATAAATGAGCATATGCAAATCTGCGTGTGTTGCAGTTCTCATTGTAATAGGAGACGCGAATCGCGTATTACATTTAAGCGCTTGAACGTACAAGTAATATCATGGTTTCTACACATGTGTAAATAAATACATGTGATCTTGTTAATTAATCATTTTAATCCTACACCATGCAGACTAAGTCAAAAGTACCTATGGAATAATTAAAACATCTAAAAATGATAGCTACCACATCAAGATATTAGCTCTGTTCCAACCACGCTTTATGACGGTTTCGAAACCGTCACAAAGCGTGGTTGGAACAGAGCTATTAGCAAAGAAGACGGATCAGACCATTGTTGCCATCCATCTACTTTCTCAGAAAATGGTTCCAACTTTATTATTTTCAATGGGACAGCTTGTATATTTTTTTATATTTCGATTGAATTCTATGTTATCATTGCATTGCTGTCTCAAATTTGCCACAGGTTACGTTACTAGACTGAGAAACATTGATATTTAAATATACAATGGGAAAACATTTTATTATTGATTTCTGCGAAAAATTTTTACTGCGGTTACTGCGTGCATCAATCAAAATAAAAAAAAAAAAAAACAACACAGTTCCACACAGTGTTGATAAAAATCACGATTTTTTAAAGTAATCAAAAAATTATTAATTTAAATTTAAAAAATCAAGATTTTTTTGACATTTCTTATAATATTTTTAAACAAATAATAAAAAAAAGACGAGAAAAATGTAATTTGTAATAGAACCCAAATTTGGTTTAAAAACTCATGCGTTAATCAAAACGACCTAACCAGATCTAGTAGAAAATTTAAAATTTCCTTTTCTTTAGTTCATTTGTAACTGAAGAAAAACCAGAATAAATTGAAGTCATTTTTAGATGAAAACAGCCAAAAATTGAAAGCTGTGCGATTTTAGTTCAAATGAAAACCAAATTTTTTCGTGTCTGTTAAAAAATGTACAGGGTATAATTTAACGATTGTAAAAAGATTGAAGGGGTGATTCCTGAGCTGATTCTAAGTAAAAAAGTTCCTATAAAATGTTTCGTTTTCGACGTACAGCGCCATTCATAATATTAGTGACATATGGGAACATTTTTTATTATTGATTTTTGTGAAGAAATTTTACTAAGATCGGTTTGTATGTCAATCAAATCAAAAAAGCAACCCAACCACATCATCTAGTTGACAATCTCAAATTCGGCAGGAACATTGTTTTTTTTTTTTCTTTTTAATTTTCGAGGGTCGTCATGCTCTTTGGAAATACAACTGACGTGTGTATTACGTGTATTAAGTTGAAAAACACACAATAAATCTTATCTTAAATTTGCTATTATTTTTGAGTTTTCTATTATTTTTTTAAATTTTCTGATATACTTGAATTTTTTATTATGTATTTATGTTTGCACTCTCTATTATTTTTAATTTGTTTTCATTATTTTTGCATTTTCTATTATTATTGAATGAGTAATACTCAAAAATAATTAGTCGGTCGCATAATTTATTTTTATTTTCAAATTTTCCGTTACTTTTAAATTCTTCATTATTTTTTAATTCTATTATTCTTGAATTCTCTGTCAGTTATATTTTCTTTTGTGTGTTTTTGAGTTCTCTCTTATTTTTTGAATTTTCTGTTATCGTTGAATATTTTTCTTATTGTTGCACTCTATTATTTTCGAATTTTCTATTTTATTGATTAGGAATTAATTCAATCTCAGAAATAAGTTAATGATCTGTTAATTTTAGATTTTCAATTGTTTTTTAATTTTTTATTATTTTTTAATTATGTATCTGTCACTTAAATTTTCTATTATTTTTTAAATTTTCTATCTTTGAATTTTTTTTGTTATTATTTTTATACTCTCATTTATTTTTGATTTGTTTTAAATTATTTTTGATTTTTCTATTATGTAGTTGAATAATTCTCGAAAATTATTATCATTCACGCAATTTCCTTAAAATGTTCTAAAATTTTCTTTTTTCAAATTTTTTATTACTTTTAGAATCTCCCGTACTTTTTAATTTTCTGTTGTTTTTTAGTTCTCTGTCACTTTTAAATTTTCTATTTTTACTCAGTTATTTTTGATTTGTTTTAAATAATTTTTGAATTTTTTATTGCTTTCAAAAAAGGAACAATTCTCAAAAATTATTATCATTCACATAATTTTCTTTTATTTTCAAATTTTCTGTTTTGGGAAATGTTTTTGTAGATTATTTAAAAAAGATGCCTAGCGCCCCCTATTGGTCGCTGGAGATACATAGCTTTTAGTAAAAATTTATAAAAAAAACAAGTTCTATGAAAAAATCATACAGTTGCATACAAAAGATTTGTACAGATTATAGAACAGTCGCACAGCGCCCTCTCTTGGTCGTTGTGAGAAGTTCCTTCTTTAAAAAATTAGACAAAATAAGTTGTTTTATCGAAAAGAAAAACACTCGCGTAAAAAGAAACTTTTCATTAAGGATTTTTTTTGTATTTAGGAAATGTTTTTGTAGATTATTGAAAAAGATGCCCAGCGCCCTCTATTGGTCGCTGGTTGTAGTTTTTAGTAAAAATGTACAAAAAAGAACAAGTTCTATGAAAAAATCAAACAGTTGCTTAAAAAAGATTTGTACAGATTATTGAACAGTCGCACAGCGCCCTCTCTTGGTCGTTGTGAGAAGTTCCTTCTTCAACCTTTCAGAATCTCCTCTGTTATTATTATTATTTTTTTTAATAATAATAATTTATTTGTCAATTCGCCACAGTTCTCTGTCACTTTTAAAGTTTCTATTACTTTTGAGTTCTATATTATTTTTTAAAAATTTTTCTGTTCTTGAATTTTTAATTATTTTTACAGTCTCCATCTATTAGTTTTAATTTATTTTAATAATTTTTGAATTTTCTATGAATACTCGTTGAATTTTCTTAAAATTTTGAATTTTCTTTTACGTTTGTTGAATTTTTTATTATTCGTATTTTTTATTCTTTTTATTATGTTTGAATTTTTGTTTTAATTAATTTTAAATTATCTATTAATTCTGGATAATCTGTATAAGTACGCAGCAGCTACACATAGGTCTGTTCGAATTCTGACTAAGGCTGGGACTTTTCTCAGATTTGGTATTCGAATATTCAATTGAAATTTTATTCGGATATTCGAATAATTCGAATAATACGAATAAATCGAATTAATTCGAATAATCGAATAAATCGAATTAATTCGAATAATTGAAATAATTCGAATAAATCGAATAAAAATTCGAATAAGTATTCGAATAATGAAATGGAAATTGCCCTGTACGGGCAAAATTTACATTGTATTTTGTCACTTTCATTTTAAACTTAATTTAAAGTATTTTCAAACATTACTTCTGGACAATATTTGGCGAATAAATGATGTGAGAAATACTATAACGTGTAACTGCGTAGACTTCGTAAAAAAAGGGTCTACATTCTTGTGTCAAAGATTGCAGGGATACCTTCTTTTGAGTGGCGCAATACGATTCTATTAACTTTTTTTGTCGATAATGAAGGCAACTAGAAAAGTAGTTACAAAACATATTCGAAAAATCGGATTAAGTTAATATTCCAATGTTTGAATTTTTCAATTCACTGAATAATTAGAAAATTCGAATGATTTGAATTATTCGAATAATTTAAAAATTCGAATTATTTGAATTATTCGAATAATTTGAAAATTCGAATTATTTGAATTATTCGAATAATTCGAACGCATTCGAATAGAGAGTGCACATGTATTCGAATTATTCGAATACGATTCCCAGCCTTAGTTCTGACTAATTCCGAACCGTGAGTTGTACTTGTCAAAGAGCTGTCAAAATAATTCACTACTGCATAATTATGTTCGGGCATTTTAATGAAATTGGTTATTTTTTTCGAACGTCTTGTTAACTATGGAGATCGATTTGATGTTTCTTTAATTCGTTGCTAAAATATTTAACTACCATAGTTCATCGAATCTTATGATTATGAATGTTGAAAGTAGAGCCTGGCAACGGTTAACCAATTTTGGATATTCGCGGTGTACAGCATGTCACTCATGCAAATAGAGTTGCATAACTTAAGTGTGAATCGAAATGAAAAAAAATTTTTCATGCAACTCTATTTGCATGAGTGACATGCTGTACACCGCGAATATCCAAAATCGGTTAACCGTTGCCAGCACTAGTTGAAAGTTTCATTTCTTCGAATATTTACGAGCCGCCAGACTTGCATTCTCTTAATGCGCGCACCTCGGGCCATTTGCCTTTCATGAACCGCCCCGTTATCAGGCAGGATTTGCGGAGTACGTTAATATAACTAAAATATACGTAGATGACTTAAGGCAATATAATTTCAACGAGCGCGCGCCTATTACGTTCCGTTCCCCCTTATCAAATATTTACTCACGTGTAAGCTCTTAGTTTTAGTGGCGAATTTTCGCGAATGTTCCCATGTTGATTTACGTGTTTTGTCCGCAGATGATAGACGTCAAGAATAACATCCACTATCCCAGCGGTTATCCGATATCTCAACACCCGCCGGTGTTCCTGTGCTCTTCCCCGGGCCCCGACCCGTACTCTTCGCAGGACCTTTACAATCCGGTGTACGAAGAGCTGAGCGACCCGGAGAGCGAGCTCGCCCCGGCCCCTCACAGCGAAGACGAGTTCGCCGAGGACGAGCTCAGCCTAGCAGGCGAAGCAGAACGAAGATTGGCAATTCCTCCTCAGTCGTTGAGGCGCGACGCGCCCAAATACAGGAGGCCGCACGAGCCCCTGCCTCCGATCCCCGGAAGTAAACGCCACCGCAGTCTGGAGAGACGCCGACAGGAATTCCACGAAGGGATGCTGCTGGACGCGCTGCTGCAGTTGTACCCGCGCGTCGGGAGCGTTGGCCCTTCGGGCCGAAGGCAGATCCCCAGCATAACGCAGAGACTGCAGTGCATATCGCCCTACGAGACGGTGCCCGTGATCGGGCACCTCGCGACGTTTCGGCCCGTTCCGAAGCCGTACTCGCAAGACTCGGCCTTCGGCTCGGATTCCGGGTACAGCAACCACACGACGAGCGGCACTCGGGGCCCGAGCAGGGGGCGACGGGATCCCAGGCGGTTATCTCAACTAAGCACGGACCTGGCTTTGACGTAGGTGAAGTGGCCAATAAACCGAGACGCTTCTTCATAAGTGAGCGATGTCTATCATTCACGTGTGATAATTTAATCCAAGTTCGATTATACCGAAGCAAATATAGGAGTATTTAGTTGCGAGATTATTCTGCGTAGTTTGCAAGTGTGACGAGGGCATTTATTAAAAAGTCATTCATTGAACGTTGTATCATCTACAAATACATAATGAAACGATCGTACAGAGAAGAGAGCAATACGTATCCAAATTTTGATTGGAACAGTCTTTAAATCGTACTAAATCACGAATGTAATCACCGATGCAACTTTTGGTTTTAGTGTTATTACGTTGGCTTCACATATTTCATATTGGATCCAGGGTACGTTAAGATTCTGCTTTCGCTCTGCTCAAACTCCGGACGGGAAAAGTGGATCCACGTTTCTTGCGAAAAAAATCTAGTCCGCGCGTAAGTGTACAAAGTTCCTTAACGGAAATGTCACGCGCTCACGTTATTCTTAAAAGACTTTAAGGCGTTTGTTGTGAACGCACAATTCAATAAAATAAAATCTGTTCGACTACATTAAAGCTGCTGGACTGACAACTCGTATGCACTTTCGAGTACGACTTAAATCGAGCAACATTCCAAATATGTAATAGTATTATTAATTAAGTAGTAACTGTGCACTTCCTGTAAATATTTTCTCATGTAAATTTGAAACTCTTTGCTAACCAAAGTCCTAGCGTAATTTCGTAATGTAAATACATGTATATTGATTATTTCATTTGAAAATAGTGGTACTTCCTAATTTGATATGTTCATTAGTTAGCTACCGGTTTCTCGACCTCTTCGCAGACAACTTCTTCAGCCCCCCACCAGGTCCCTGCAGACGACCACCACCACTTCCACACACCCTCAATGAAACCTTCTGCAGATACTATTTTATTATTGTTTATAATCGTTTGATTTCAAAACCACTATTTCTTAACACTAGATTTAATAAGAAGCAGATGTTACAGACGAAATCTTAACAACTATTACAACATATTTCTAATAATGTGCAAGTACTACTATTTTCAACTTAATTACCTAATTGCGGTAACAGGTATCGCTAACAGACAGGAGAACGTCACGAATTCAAAAAGTTATTTAATTTCATTCTCAAAAATGAAGACGGATCCTTAACTGATCTCGTACCGTGCGTGTATTCTTGGAATTTATAGTAGAATGAGAAAAACCTTAGTAGTTTGAATAATGGAAACTGCGCCGGATATGTCGAGACGTTTATGAATCCTTGAATGGTTGCAGTTCTCATTAAAAGCACCGACTTTCCTTATACTAAAGAGACTTTCCGATTTTCATGCAGCAAATATTTCTAAATCTGAAATATTTTTCTACCTTTCTCTCTTAGCTCACTCATCCTTTGTGCAATTATAATACGTAAAGATGTCGCAAGGTTGCTTGAACTTGAGCTGCTTCATTTAACGAAGCTCGTACGTTTCATACTACCCACACGGTTGGCCTAATTAAGTCCCATCAGTTCAGGTTTGCGTGTACAACACAAAACCCAGTTTATTCTGGAATACTTTTGGAACGCATCGCGTATGTAGCGGTCCCGAAAAATTCACAGTTTCAAAAGTTGTTTTTTGTAAAAGACGTATCTCTTTAAATTTATAATTAATCTAGACTCTTGTCCGATGATAATTTGTGGAACGATTTCTTTATAATCTTTTCACGGACAGTTTAAAATTTGCACTATCGCTCAACGTTTCGCTAGCGAACTGTCCGTCAAAAAAAAAAAATATAAAGAAATTGTCATGCTTAAAATTTATATTCCCAAACGATAATTCTTGTTGAATATTTACAAGTAAAATCAGCAATACTAGGTAGTTAAATCGAGGACCTCTAAGTAGCAACACTTAGTTTTTGCAGTAAAGTAAAAAACATACAGTAGCGAAGTTCATAGTTCTTTAACTAAAAATCAGACAGTTTAATCTCTTTTTACAGGGTATTAGTTTAAAAGGTTTTCTTTGGGAAACGTTTCGCTAGCATAGCAAAGCCCCCTCGAAAATATCAACGCTCAGATTTTTCTTTTGTTATTTCGGCACGTCACAGTGTTCTCTCTCATACTAGTCCGATTGTTGTGTGCGTAACGTTATTGAAAATAATCCCGATGTACATATATTTTGACTTTCTAGGATTGATAGTTTCTAGTACCAAATACGAATAATATTTTTGTTATTGTTTCACTTCGAACGACTAGGAAATTATTAATTTATAATTAAAAAATATCAAGTATATGTTTTGTTTTATTTCCCTTCATCAAAATTGTTTTCAATAACTGACATCCTGACAAACGGTTTTTAACTGACACTATAAAGGCAATTCCACACGCCTCGACACGTTCGCGGACATGCTCGAAGAGTTATGACCGCACTCTGATGCGAAGTTGTTAAAATTAAAATGGTTTTTCCTAAATTAATCGCCTAGAGACACATAAACATGCTTGTGATTTCTCGCCCGCCACTGTAAGGGAAATTCCACACGCTCAGACACGTTCGTGGACATGCTCGTACAGTTATAATCACACTTTGATTCAAAGAACTTCAAATTAAAACGATTATTTACCAAGTAATCACTTACCGACACGCAAACGGACGTGTGGGTTTTCCTCTGGCACTGTAAAGGCAATACCACACGTCTAGTCACGTTCGCGGACGTGCTCGAAGTGTTCTGATCACGATCTGATGCAAAATTGTTGAAATTGAATCAGTTACGGACACGCAAATATGCTTGCGGTCTTTCGCCTGCGACTGTGAGGGGAATTCCAGGCGCGCAGACACGTTTGTGCACATACTCGAAGAGTTATAAGTACAATCTGATTCAAATATTGTTCGAATTATAATAATTTTTTGCTCGAAGACACGCAAATATGCGTTTGATATTTCTCGTGCCACTGAAAAGGCAATACCATACGCGCAGGCACGTTCGTGGACATGCTGGAGAAATAATTTTCAGTCTAATTCAGAGTTGTTCAAATTAAAATGATTCTGTACGGATTAATCACTTACAGATACACAAATATACTTTTGATCTATCGCCTGCCACTGTACGAGCAATCCCACACGCGCAGACATGTTTCTGTACATGCTCGAAGAGTTATAAATACAATCTGATTAAAATATTGTTCGAATTATAATTTCTTATGCATTAATCGCTTACAGTCGCGCCAAAATGCGTTTGATATTTCTCACGCCACTGAAAAGGCAATTACACACGCGCAGACACGTTCGTGGACATGCTGGAGAAATTATTTTCAGTCTAATTCAGAGTTGTTCAAATTAAAATGATTCTGTGCGGATTAATCACTTACAGATACACAAATATGCTTTTAATCTATCGCCTGTCACTGTACGAGCAATCCCACACGCGCAGTCATGGTCCTGTACATGCTCGAAGAGTTATAATAACAGTCTGATTCAAGGTTGTTCAAATTAAAATAATTTTTAACAATTAATCGCTTCTTACAGGTACGCAGGTAAGCTTGTAATCTTTCACCTGTCACTGTAAGTGCAATTCCACCCGCGCAGACACGCTTGTGCACATGATCGAAGAGTTGTAAGTACAATCTGATTAAAATATTGTTCGAATTATAATTTTTTATGCATTAATCGCTTACAGTCGCGCCAAAATGCGTTTGATATTTCTCACGCCACTGAAAAGGCAATTACACACGCGCAGACACGTTCGTGGACATGCTGGAGAAATTATTTTCAGTCTAATTCAGAGTTGTTCAAATTAAAATGATTCTGTGCGGATTAATCACTTACAGATACACAAATATGCTTTTGATCTATCGCCTGTCACTGTATGAGCAATCCCACACGCGCAGTCATGTTCCTGTACATGCTCGAAGAGTTATAATAACAGTCTGATTCAAGGTTGTTCAAATTAAAATAATTTTTAACAATTAATCGCTTCTTACAGGTACGCAGGTAAGCTTGTGGTCTTTCACCTGTCACTGTAAGTGCAATTCCACACGCGCAGACACGTTTGTGCACATGATCGAAGAGTTATAAGTACAATCTGATTAAAATATTGTTCGAATTATAATTTTTTATGCATTAATCGCTTACAGTCGCGCCAAAATGCGTTTGATATTTCTCACGCCACTGAAAAGGCAATTACACACGCGCAGACACGTTCGTGGACATGCTGGAGAAATTATTTTCAGTCTAATTCAGAGTTGTTCAAATTAAAATGATTCTGTGCGGATTAATCACTTACAGATACACAAATATGCTTTTGATCTATCGCCTGTCACTGTATGAGCAATCCCACACGCGCAGTCATGTTCCTGTACATGCTCGAAGAGTTATAATAACAGTCTGATTCAAGGTTGTTCAAATTAAAATAATTTTTAACAATTAATCGCTTCTTACAGGTACGCAGGTAAGCTTGTGGTCTTTCACCTGTCACTGTAAGTGCAATTCCACACGCGCAGACACGTTTGTGCACATGATCGAAGAGGTGTAAGTACAATCTGATTAAAATATTGTTCGAATTATAATTTTTTATGCATTAATCGCTTACAGTCTCGCCAAAATGCGTTTGATATTTCTCACGCCACTGAAAAGGCAATTCCACACGCGCAGACACGTTCGTGGACATGCTGGAGAAATTATTTTCAATCTAATTCAGAGTTGTTCAAATTAAAATGATTCTGTGCGGATTAATCACTTACAGATACACAAATATGCTTTTGATCTATCGCCTGTCACTGTATGAGCAATCCCACACGCGCAGTCATGTTCCTGTACATGCTCGAAGAGTTATAATAACAGTCTGATTCAAGGTTGTTCAAATTAAAATAATTTTTAACAATTAATCGCTTCTTACAGGTACGCAGGTAAGCTTGTGGTCTTTCACCTGTCACTGTAAGTGCAATTCCACACGCGCAGACACGTTTGTGCACATGATCGAAGAGTTATAAGTACAATCTGATTAAAATATTGTTCGAATTATAATTTTTTATGCATTAATCGCTTACAGTCGCGCCAAAATGCGTTTGATATTTCTCACGCCACTGAAAAGGCAATTACACACGCGCAGACACGTTCGTGGACATGCTGGAGAAATTATTTTCAGTCTAATTCAGAGTTGTTCAAATTAAAATGATTCTGTGCGGATTAATCACTTACAGATACACAAATATGCTTTTGATCTATCGCCTGTCACTGTATGAGCAATCCCACACGCGCAGTCATGTTCCTGTACATGCTCGAAGAGTTATAATAACAGTCTGATTCAAGGTTGTTCAAATTAAAATAATTTTTAACAATTAATCGCTTCTTACAGGTACGCAGGTAAGCTTGTGGTCTTTCACCTGTCACTGTAAGTGCAATTCCACACGCGCAGACACGTTTGTGCACATGATCGAAGAGGTGTAAGTACAATCTGATTAAAATATTGTTCGAATTATAATTTTTTATGCATTAATCGCTTACAGTCGCGCCAAAATGCGTTTGATATTTCTCACGCCACTGAAAAGGCAATTACACACGCGCAGACACGTTCGTGGACATGCTGGAGAAATTATTTTCAGTCTAATTCAGAGTTGTTCAAATTAAAATGATTCTGTGCGGATTAATCACTTACAGATACACAAATATGCTTTTGATCTATCGCCTGTCACTGTATGAGCAATCCCACACGCGCAGTCATGTTCCTGTACATGCTCGAAGAGTTATAATAACAGTCTGATTCAAGGTTGTTCAAATTAAAATAATTTTTAACAATTAATCGCTTCTTACAGGTACGCAGGTAAGCTTGTGGTCTTTCACCTGTCACTGTAAGTGCAATTCCACACGCGCAGACACGTTTGTGCACATGATCGAAGAGTTATAAGTACAATCTGATTAAAATATTGTTCGAATTATAATTTTTTATGCATTAATCGCTTACAGTCGCGCCAAAATGCGTTTGATATTTCTCACGCCACTGAAAAGGCAATTACACACGCGCAGACACGTTCGTGGACATGCTGGAGAAATTATTTTCAGTCTAATTCAGAGTTGTTCAAATTAAAATGATTCTGTGCGGATTAATCACTTACAGATACACAAATATGCTTTTGATCTATCGCCTGTCACTGTACGAGCAATCCCACACGCGCAGTCATGTTTCTGTACATGCTCGAAGAGTTATAATAACAGTCTGATTCAAGGTTGTTCAAATTAAAATAATTTTTAAGAATTAATCGCTTCTTACAGGTACGCAGGTAAGCTCGTAATCTTTCACCTGTCACTGTAAGTGCAATTCCACACGCGCAGACACGTTTGTGCACATGATCGAAGAGGTGTAAGTACAATCTGATTAAAATATTGTTCGAATTATAATTTTTTATGCATTAATCGCTTACAGTCTCGCCAAAATGCGTTTGATATTTCTCACGCCACTGAAAAGGCAATTCCACACGCGCAGACACGTTCGTGGACATGCTGGAGAAATTATTTTCAATCTAATTCAGAGTTGTTCAAATTAAAATCATTCTATACGGATTAATCACTTACAGATACACAAATATGCTTTTGATCTATCACCTGCCACTGTACGAGCAATCCCACACGCGCAGTCATGTTTCTGTACATGCTCGAAAAGTTATAATAACAGTCTGATTCAAGGTTGTTCAAATTAAAATAATTTTTAACAATTAATCGCTTCTTACAGGTACGCAGGTAAGCTCGTAATCTTTCACCTGTCACTGTAAGTGCAATTCCACCCGCGCAGACACGCTTGTGCACATGATCGAAGAGTTGTAAGTACAATCTGATTAAAATATTGTTCGAATTATAATTTTTTATGCATTAATCGCTTACAGTCGCGCCAAAATGCGTTTGATATTTCTCACGCCACTGAAAAGGCAATTGCACACGCGCAGACACGTTCGTGGACATGCTGGAGAAATTATTTTCAGTCTAATTCAGAGTTGTTCAAATTAAAATGATTCTGTGTGGATTAATCACTTACAGATACACAAATATGCTTTTGATCTATCGCCTGCCACTGTACGAGCAATCCCACACGCGCAGTCATGTTCCTGTACATGCTCGAAGAGTTATAATAACAGTCTGATTCAAGGTTGTTCAAATTAAAATAATTTTTAACAATTAATCGCTTCTTACAGGTACGCAGGTAAGCTTGTGGTCTTTCACCTGTCACTGTAAGTGCAATTCCACACGCGCAGACACGTTTGTGCACATGATCGAAGAGTTATAAGTACAATCTGATTAAAATATTGTTCGAAGTATAATTTTTTATACATTAATCGCTTACAGTCGCGCCAAAATGCGTTTGATATTTCTCACGCCACTGAAAAGGCAATTCCACACGCGCAGACACGTTCGTGGACATGCTGGAGAAATTATTTTCAGTCTAATTGAGAGTTGTTCAAATTAAAATGATTGTGCGGATTAATCACTTACAGATACACAAATATGCTTTTGATCTATCGCCTGCCACTGTACGAGCAATCCCACACGCGCAGTCATGTTCCTGTACATGCTCGAAGAGTTATAATAACAGTCTGATTCAAATTTGGTCGAATTAAAATGTTTCTTTTTTTAATTTATTGCTTCCAGACAAAATAGAAAATAGAAAGAATTAGTTGGAACTCCGAGTACTCATCGGCTATTTATTAGGTACTTTCGCCAGACAGACATTTCTTATACTTGTGACAACATATATATGTATTACATGTTTTAATACTGAACATTGTTAAAGTAGAGTATAGCCGAAATTCGCCAAGGTTGCACATGCCTTTTGATTCCCCGTTCGACGGGGCGAGTTTTATATCTCCCCATGGACTTTCTAGAATCCTCTGGACTATGCACGTCGCGGAATGTTCAAAGGTACCCGACGTGTCCCGTGCGGCGCCGTCGCGTCGTGGTCATGACGTACCGTAAACTTGGATGGCTTTGGCCCCTCTGGGTGACTTTGGCATTTTGGTAGTATTTGCTTATATTGGATGGAGGGCTGGTCAACAGAGTGCGGGAAGTACCTACCGCGGGTGACTTTGGCCACTTGTCGATTCTTGCAAACCGACACAGTTGTGCATGTTTGTTCTTGCTGTCGACGACTTAAAGTATAATTCAAGTAAATTTGATGGTAAAGAAGAGTTCTGTTTTCATTAGAACAATGGGACGATACAAGAGAGTACTCGGGAGTAGGAATTACAAGCTACTACTTCTGCAATGACAAACGCTTTATCAGCTAGCTCTGAAGATATAAATGATAAAATTTTTCAAAACACCAGAAGTATCATGTAAGGGGCTAATGTATGTAGGTACACTCGTGGCCAAGTAAAACTTTACGGTTTGATGGACACAGTACGCTTAGCGACAATGTGAATGGGAAGACGATAGCCGCGGTGTTTCCATCGCAGGTCATCGATTTCAATGGCCATCACTGTATATGTATATAGCTATACATATTCGCTAAAGCGCCTCTTGAACACTTTCTTTTTAAATCGATACTCACTTGAAGACTGAAAACTTTATTGCGAGATAATGTGAATTTACGGGCCGAGATATTTGCAAGGAGACTCGCCTGAAATACAGCCCCTAATTGAGTATTCATGGCTGATACAGCAGATTTACTGCGTCTCTTGTTCCAGCTTTCTCGCTGATTGTTTTTTGATTAAATTTCTTCGCTTCCATAAATCAGATAAGACCGTTCGAAGGGTAAACGGCTGGGAAATTTTGGCGATGAATTACCGAAGGAAATTGCAGGTAATACTTAAGAAGTTATATCAGGAAACATTAGGGAATACATAGATAGATATTATTTTTTTGGATTATTTATTCGCCAACTATGATTGAAAGAGGGTACTAATCATGCTAAGATGCAGATGAGGTGCAGATGATATGTTAGAATTATTTAATGGTGTTGTAATTTATACCAAATGTATTGATGGAGTTCATGACAATGACAAAATTATTTTAAACGTCCTCCAAGAGTAGGTTTCTTTATTTGAAATTTGTTATTTTTATTAAAGTAGACTCTTGTCTGGTAAAAATTTGTATAACAAATTCTTTTAAATCTTTTAACGAGTACTAATAATAATGAGGGATGAGAAAGTTCAAGAAGCGAAGCAACCTCTGTATTGTCGCGCCATCTATAGTCTCAGATGTTAACACCGACGCTGCCTATCGGTAATATAGAATACGTTGTTATTGACTAGATCAAAAGTCATTTAATGTGATTTCCAGGGTTGCCAATGTACGGGCAATTACCCGAATTACGGGTAACTTGAGCAACCTTGCGAGTAAAAGAAATGCGTGGGTAAATTATCGTTAGTGTTTTTTTTTTGTTTTTGGACAAGTGTTCCAGTGGTTCTATTGCCAAAAATCGTGATTGCCTCAAAATTAAAATTAAAAAACTTAGCTCGCACATTGAAGTACAGTGTGTCTGTAAATGACCATACGCCAATTATGTTGGGATCCCTGCAGTTTTATGAACTTGTAGTGGCGACCATGTCGTTTACGTCAATTCTGACAGAGCACATTGGCGTATCGTTAAATGTATCGTTTCGTTGGTTTTGTACAGGTTATTTGACGTTATTTCTTGATATTTATTTCTTTAATTCTGATAGTTCAGTTCATTTTAGAGCTCGTTAATTAAACGTTTGCGAGAAGCTTGTAAGTAATAATTTAATATGAATTACATATTACATTTCAATAAATACTTTTTATTTTAGACACTCTTCTCCAGTATTCACAGCCTTGATCAAAAATGTTTACGGCTGGACAAGATGCATATTGTTCTTATGGCAGACTTCCAGAGTGCAACTTGAAACCTCGATGGAATAATTTAGTATCGCTTTGAGCAGTTTGTGGAAGCATTTCCTGATGAAAATGTAAATTATCAAGTTTTTGATTATCACAAACGTGAGATTATAAAGCGATTTAAGAGAAAAAAATTGTATTTACAAAGGTAAATCAACTGAGCGTCCCACAATATTAACCGAATCTGATGTCAACAATCTTCAAGAATGAATGGACCGAAATCCAAACAAATCATTACGAAAGTTATCAGCACAGTCAGGTATTTGAGCCTCAATAATGAAAGAAATGCAAGTACTTAATTACTTGCTTTTTGCAGGCATTAGTAGGGCTAGTTGCGCAAATGCTCTGCATAAAAGTCTGAATCTGCATCCCTATTGAGTTTCTGTTGTTCAGCAGTTGTACCCTCATGATTATCAACGAGTGGAGTACTGTTAGTGGTTTAACGAGCAATTAAATAATGATGATTTACTTGATTTAACTTTCTGCACTGATGAAGCATTGTTCCATTTATCTGGTTATGTAAACAACCAGAATTACCGAACGTAAGCTACTGAGAACCCTCATACTTTTGTCGAAACTGACCTACATCCAATAAAAGTTGGAAATTTGGGTTGCAATCTCAAGACAGAGAATAATAGGCCAATATTCTTTTACGAAACAGTTACTGCCGAGAGATACTAAACTATCATTTTGACAGAATTTATTAATCAACTGCAAGACGACAAAGTAACAAGAGGTTATTTCCAACAGGACGGAGCCACTGCTCCTACTGCATGTACCAGCATAAATTATTTCCAAGAGTTTTATGGAAATCGCATTATAAGTGAAGGTTTGTGGCCACCGAGAAGTCCAGATTTGACACCATCAGATTACCTTTTCGGGCATGTGAAGAATAATGTTTACAATAGCCGCTTACACAATTTGGATGGACTTCTAAAAGCAATTAGGCATGAAATTGAAAACATAATGCAAGAAGAACTTTGCCGTGTTTTTGAAAATATGAAACGATGAGTGAACTTGTGTGTACAAAATAATGGAGAGCATTTTCAACAATTACTATAAAAATAAAAAATCAATATCAATATCAGGTCAACAAGCGATCAAAAGATGTCGCTACTTTAATGTA
This sequence comes from Dorcus parallelipipedus, assembly GCA_958336345.1. Taxonomy (NCBI): domain Eukaryota; kingdom Metazoa; phylum Arthropoda; class Insecta; order Coleoptera; family Lucanidae; genus Dorcus; species Dorcus parallelipipedus. The sequence continues at coordinate 40,638,463 of OY284479.1, forward strand.
TAAAAATAAAGTTATATCCTATTCATAGTGTTTTCATTTATTTGCTATTCGTAGTGTTTTCATTTAATAAAGCCCATTTAGCAAGGCTACATAAACATAACCTTGTCATTATTCATTACATGTTTTCGAAAACTGACCTCGGATTCAATTCGATTAATTAGATTATCCTTCGATCACCCACGATTAATGCAAATAAGTAAGTAGAATTTCAATTGATAATATCATTGAATTCACTAATGAAATCAGTTTCCGAAAACACCTTTATGGAGCCAAGAATTTATACCTGTGTTTATACCACGCCACTGGATCCCACCAACTGTAGAAAAATAAATTCAATGGTACCAATATAATTCGCGTTCAGACATTTACGGACACGTAGGAGCATATAGTTATACAAAAATCCATTATAATATATTTTACTCAACTCCTACAGATAACAGTTATGAATTAAAAAATACACAGTACTTTCAATAATAGTTGCTATTTAAGAGTACCTGTTACTTAAAGAAATGTGATATTTAAGAAACAAAATAACGATATAAACTTTTGCTTGTCTATATCCTCAAATAAACTTTCTCTCTTTCTTTTAAACTCTAATGTTCATCCGGCGAGTGCCATGCGAGGCGTTCTTCGTAAAACTGGATCACTACTTGAGGACAGATAACATTTGCTTCTTTTGCAGGAACCACATCAGCTTCATCTGTTCCTTTCCACATCATCAGGAACTGCAGTTCTCCTGTTGTATCTGAAGCACCAATTATTTTTTTGGCCTCTAACCCTCTAGAGAAACCTGATTTCCCAGTGGCGTTTCCTTTCTTGTCATTCTTTATATCTGTTTTTGAATCGGCGGCCTTTTTCTTAGTAGCAGGTTTCTTCTTAGATTTTTCATTATCGGATTTGTCTTCGTCTTCTCCTTCCTCATCGGAATCTTTACCTGTTTTCTTCTTGCTTTTTGTGTATTGTTTTGTATTTGACTTTTTTCCTTTTGTCTTATCTTCATCGTCTGATGATTCCTTCGCTTTCTTCTTGGCGTCAGGTTTCGCGAAGGCATCTGAACTGATTGATTCGGTGGAATTTTGTCGACCCTGAGACTACAATTACACGAATTATTTTTTTTTAATATTTAAACATTCAGCAAAAATTGTAAAAGTATCGTCATTGTAACTTAAATTTCGTTGCATACCATGATTATAACATATAGTACATTTTGCGACGTTGCCAAATTGTAAGAATAAATCTATTCGAAGTTGATTCTACAATTTAATATTTAATGTAATTTAAAATCAACTTGCCCTCGTCAAACAGGATCTTAGTGTGTCAAATAATGCCATATCTGTATATGTCAACGAATGAATGCATTGTAGATGGCATTTTAATAATAACAAAAAATATTCAAAATGAAAGTAAAGTAGAAGAATAAACAGAATAAAATTTTGAATTACCTTTTTCTTATCTTTAGAACTGAAAGATGTGTCTGACATACTGGGTGATGAAGATCGCCTTCCTTTTTTCTTTTCCTTGGCCTTGCCTTTCGCTTTCCTAGTTTCCTCAAAAGCTTCTATGAAATCAGGGCAATTGAGGTTGTCTTCTGGTTCCCATGTGTTGTCATCATGTGAGCAATTCTTCCACTTCAACAGATACTCCACTTTTCCGTTGACGATCCTTCTGTCAATTATTTTTTCGACGGAATATTCTTCTTCGGATTTACTGTCTGACTGTATCTTTCTGTCCATGGCCTAAGGAAACATGAAGGGTAAATTCCATATTAACAAATCCACGATACTTGTGACATACAATTAACATTAAATTTTAAATTATTTTCGACTTGAACGATTCATATTTTCCTTTTTAATTGAAAATGTTAAACGAATGTTACAATTACAGATGCAACAAATACAAAATAAATTGACCCAAAAAAATGTAACATACATGTCCATGTACTTCTTAAAATATGGAGTTTTAAGCATTAAGTTTAAGTAAAGAAGTAATTAGGACAAAGAAAGTTATTAAATCAGAATATAAAATTTATATGTTCAGTATAATGAGCAGGTTTCTATAACAACAAAGTTCTTTCAGTTAAATTACAGATAATAGCTAGATGGCTCATCTCTAGGCCCAGTTTCATAAAACGCAGCTAACCCCTCGATCAAGTTAATTCTGTGCTTAAGCAATATAATTGGAAGAAAGTTTAAATTACCACCAATGATATTACTTAACCAATAATCACACAATTAACTTGATCGAGTGGTTAACTACGTTTTATGAAACTGGGCGTTCTAAATTTGACGCCCCGATTTGGAGACAAACTCGCTTTAGTTTGGAGACAGCTCACCAAATATGTGTTGGCGCTACTGTCACAATAGCAGAGTGGAAAACCGAAACCTGTAACTATAAGTAACATTTAAACAAATTCTACAATTAATGCAAAAGTTAAAAGTAGAATTACAGCATATTATAACCGTACGTGTCCTGGCCCCACTTTAAACTTATTTCTCTGTTACTTAAAAGCGACATCTCTCGAGAAATGAGCCAATTGAGCTTCGGAATTAGCAAAGGGTTTGTGACAAATGTTCAGTTTTCGAATTTGTACATACAAGTGACATCCAACCGATATAATCGATATAACCGATATAATCAGTCAAGGTCGAGGAAACGAAAGCGAGTCGCGTCGGGGACTCCCTCCGAACGTTCACAAATTGGGAGGGAAACTCTTTTCGAGTACGTTCGCGAATGCCGTTTCGTTCACCTTATTCGTTACGATTATTTCGTTTCGAACGGAACAAATTCTGCGACGCTTAACCGAGCCATTTTGATTTACTGTTTTAACCTTTCTTCCGATTTTCGAATCGGTTTCTCCTTTCAAATACATACCTCCTCGTCGCCTTTCACAAACGTTAGCGCTATTTGTAATTAGAATAATAATTATAAGTGTTTCGGTGACACGAAGCGTCATCATTTCTTTTCAGTCGCATTCGTGCAAAAAGCGTTCGAATTTACATATTATTGGATCAAATTGACTTACGTATCGGTACCGCCCATTCACAATTCACACACACACACACATTTTTAATCTCAAATGCGATGTATTTTTGAAAAATCTATGAGAAAAAGAAACTCAACTTACGTTTAAGATGCGTTTAAGAAAGTTCGAAATTCACTGTCAACAGAAACATGCGCACGTTCCCATGGCAACCGAAATCCTTCCGCGAGCGCGCGATTTTCAAATTAGTTTCTCCTCTTAATTTTTCCGTTCCTCGTCGTAATTCATAAAATTACAGGTTATTCATTATTAAATTACTTTGCACACGCAAAGGGTCAATCAAATAATTTTTTTCTTTCGCTTCCTATTGCACAGAAAGTTATATTATAAAAAATTTCCCTAAGAATTTGAGAAATAGCGATATAATTAATTGTCTACTTAATTCCAGAGTTACACATGTTATCATAAAGTTCAGTGACCCCAGTAGACATTGGATGTGTAAGGGCACGTCTTATGTTAGAAATTGAATGACGTTTATAATTTGTATGTGTCACATTAGAATTAGAATTCGACAATACGAAGCAACGCGTAAATCTTTGCCGTCAGCAAAATATGCACCATGTTCAACAACTATGGTTGCTAATATATGTTAATATACACGTTTCTTTAGTCTGTAGCGTAATGTGTACTCTTTGATGTTGTTTTACAGTGAAACTAATACATGTCGTTCAGATTTAACGGCGAGAGTGGATGATAAATCATTTTGTGAAAGTTTAACTTGAAGATAGTAAAACTTTCGAATTAGAAAATTCCTCGCTCCGTTATTTGAAGGGCGACAGGGACGAAGGTGGGGTTGTCGGAAAAGGCAAAGTTCTGCGCAGTAACTGAAAAGGAAAATCCTCTTTTGGGTCCTGCATTTCCGGAAAAAAAAAATTCGGCAATAGGGACCGTGCACATGCGATGACAGTGCCACCAATGGCCATATTTTGCGTAAGTGGTATGAAAACACGAGTGACAGTATGATGACAGTTCAAATCACCGGTTCAAATGTACATCTGTCATTTCAAACGCCCAGTGTGCATTTGAACTTGAATTTTGTAATTAATTTCATACCAGAAGATCAAATACTTATTATGTACTACAACTGTAAATTGTCATAAGAGTTATAGTAACAGGAAGAATGTTAAATTTTACAATTATCCAGACAGTAGCAAGAGAATATATATGGATTGAAACATTTAAGTTTGTATGCTGTTTTGAAAGTGATTCATAGATTTCAATATCGATCAGTCATTACGTACAACGTACTCTATTCGAAAAATGTGCAGGAGACTCAGATGAAATGAAAGTTTGAAGAATTTCATGAGAAGTCGGAAAGCAAGTCAACAAATGTAGGCCAGTTTCAAATGCGGTTGATGATTAACGGATGGTTAGTCTTGGTATTGTGAATACATTTACGGTCAGGATACTGATGGTATGCGTTTCATGTGAAGAAGTCAATATAAACAATAGCCCCAACCGATCATCAGACCGACTTCATGTCAAATGCATGTGGAACATGTTTTATACTATTTAACTAGAATACTTTGTGTTAATTGTATTAAAAGACTGATTATATTAGTGATGTTTCTTAAATTATGACTCTAAACGTGAAATTGTTTATGTACTTACCAGAATTGTTACACAAATATTTCAATGGTTTGCAGCTAGAAGTGTAATTATCCTAGTCACTACCAGAGGGCAGCAAAATCGATCATCAATATCAACTGTACAAAAAACTTTCGCGCGCATCAAATAGGAATACACAATTACACGATAATTTTAAACAAAATTTATCTGATATATTATATTAAACTTTTATTTTTAAAGACAAAAATACTGGAAAGTTGGATAATAATATTAATTAATAAATTGAATTTCCCTAGATTTGAAACAAATTAATAAATTTCTCCCTTTTTCCCTGCTGTGGTACAAATATCCCTAGATCTAGGGAAATTTCCCTAGACCTGGCAGCACTGGCGCCGAACGAATAAAGAAACAGAAAAGAGTAAATCGCGTACGCTTATTTGTTCTCCGATCGCTATGCCGAATACACCCAGAATCGATACAAAATATCGAGTATCGTATGGTAAAGTATTGAGAATTGCGGGACCGGGGAAGTACAGACACCGTTTCTTCAACAAAGGACCACACCTTAAGCCATAGATAAGATAAGTCCTTAAGCACTTGTTACTGTTTCTTCTAGGGCATCGGTATGGTATGTATAAGCACCTCCGAATATTTCTTTTTTTTTATTCATATCCCAATCGAATTTATTGAAATTAATTCCGGCATGTTCTTTTTCTTTCCAGCCAAAATTAAACGTTTTTAACAAAAAAAAGAAAACGATTCGCTTTTATAAGGAAATCATTTTTAGATTTTGAAACTCTCTTTTCATTTTGTTATCGATTTAATTGAACCCTCCTTATCTGAGATTGCATTGACATTGAATTTTATTTTGCCTTCACTTTAGAATTAAAGTTATTGTGTAATACTTCACAGTAAATTTATAACAAAAATAAGCACAAGTAGTTGATTATTATAACATTTTACTACAACTATTGAAAATAATTTTCTTAATTAATTTTGATTCTAGTTACGTAACTTTTTACAGTTACCCCTGAAGATGACCTACTGGTCAAAACTAGTCGGGTTTTAATTATATAATTGACCAACACGTTGTGTAGAAATAAAAGGACTATACGAATTTTTTGCCTTATTTATTGAATAATTTTCACTTAACTTCTTTAACTTAAAAAAAAAAAAAACAAATCACTCTGTAGTTGCATATTTCAAGAGCAAGCAAATTCCAATCAGATAATCAAATAAATAAAGTAGCTGGAATTAATAAACTATTAAAAATCAGTAATGTTACTAAACATAATATGGCTTTAGGATTCCATTGAGGAAAGAATAGCCCTTGCCGAATTGTTCACACGCCTCCTTCGCGGAATCAAAGAACTCGATGATTACATAAAGACAACGTCCCGGTACTTCGATGTTCCCTTAAATATCACCGACATGAAGCACTCTCTCCTGCTGTGGCAAGAACACCTGGAAATCAACAAAGAAATATCCCAAAAGAGGAAGTTCCTCGCTGAGATCGGTGAGTGCCACGCCTATCGATGACATCGCTTCTTAATTCTTTTCTCATTCAACAGTCAATGAAGGCAACGACATAATTAAAAGGGGGCACCCCGAGTCAGCGAACGTTCAGACCTATACGGCTTCGAAAGAGGATGATTTAAAAAATCTGGAGCTTGCGTGCGAAGAGCAAATGCAACAGCTGGAAGTCTCCATCTTAAGTGGCCTGGAAAAAAAGCATGCCTATAGGTTCGTGTGACATGAAGTTTATGTCTGCGTTATATCGTATTTGTTTTTAGAAAAATTGGAGGCGGTGATTCTGAATTGCGAGTCGCAGATGATCAGGTTCGTAATTTTAATAATACTTTCAAATTGCAAACTGCGTTGCAGAAAAATTTCCCGAGTCCCTAACTACATAAGAAAAATTTAAATTGCTTTAATTTTATTGCCGCTTGAAATTTATTTCGGTTTTGCAAATTAAATTGAGTCTCACTTTGCATGAATAAATGTATTTCATTTGATTGATTAATTATGCTTCCGTTAGATTCCCATTTCTGTGAAGGATATTGACATGTCTGAGCGTCCCATACAACTTAGGGAAATATTCAAGAAGGCTTGGGGAAATTACCAGCCCTTAGCTGTTCTGGAAATTGAGAAATTATTTTTAAAACCACGACGCCTTCACACGGCTGTACTATGCGGTGATTATAATGAAGTGGAACGTCTTTGCAAGATCACAGAAGAATTTGAGCAGCGAGATTTCTTAGGCAGGTCGGCTCTGCACTTGGCGATCTTCTGCACCGTACCACACAAGGAAACAGATGTTGCCATGAACATATTGAATCTGTTATTAAACAGTGGATGCGACCCTTGGGAAAAGGATGACTTAACAGTGTTGAACTGTTTCGAATATGCAGCTATGATTAAAGCTTACCCAGCTCTGAATCTACTTCTCTCTAAGGTTGGGAAGGAGCAAGGCAATATGAAAGTTGATTTCGAAGAACTAGTTCCTGTATCGTTAGCCGGTGATTACTTGAACATACTGAAGTGTTGCAGTGCCGATACCATCAACAGAAATGCAGGGGCATTCATTTTGGAAATGTGTGAAAAAGGCAACGCAAATGTATTGAAATACATGATCGAAAACTTTGATGTCTTTGATCATCTGAATCAAGTAGATGAGTATCGGAATACCTTGCTTCATAAGGCTTGCGCGCAGCAACATTTCAATGTCCTGGAGTCGCTGTTAGAATGTGGCCTGCGAGTCGATGCAGTGAACGTCATTGGAAAGACGGCATTGCATGTGGCCTCAGACGTTGGAGCTGTCGAATGCGTTGCAGTATTGCTGAAGCACGGAAGTGACGTGCTCGCTAAGGATAATGAAGGACGTACCCCTTTGTATTTGGGCAGGCAACATGCTGACGTTTTGGATTTACTGACGGCTTCGTCAACTAAAAATCGACTGCATTTGGCTGTATACTCTGGCAACGTTGAGTACGTTAGAAATTTAATCGAAGTTGAACACGATGTTAATTCTTTGAGTGTTAAAAATGAAAGCGTGCTGCACATAGCAGCAGAAATCGGCAGCAATGAAATGATGGAGCTATTTGCAGAAAAGGTGGCCGATCTGAACGTTCGCAACAACACCGGACTAACTGCGTTACACGTAGCTTTACGCAAAGGTCATGTGAAATGTGCTGAGGTTCTGATCAACGAGGGTGCAGACGTCGAATGCGAGGATGAAATGTACAACCAACCCTTACATTCAGCGGCTCGATTCGGGCATGACTCCGTCCTAAAATTATTATTAACCAAAGGAGCTAAGGTTTACTGTACCAACATTAATGATCAATCCGCTTTACACCTTGCTTGTCATTACTCAAACATCGACTGCGTGGAAACCCTACTTCAAAATGGAGCTTATGTCAATTCACCGGATAAATGGAGTAATCACCCTTTGTATCTCGCTGCTAAAAGCGGTGATGAAAAAGTTTTAAATTTGCTGTGCGAGAAAGGAGCGGACATAAATGCTGAAAATCTAAGAAAACAGACTGCGTTGCACCGTGCATCCGAACAAGGTAATGTGGCTTGGGTCCTTGGATTACTAAAAAGACAAGCAAACGTTAAATCACGTGACGAGAACTTAAATACACCCCTAATTTTGGCTGCTAAGAATGGTCGCAACGATGTAGTGAAGCTGCTTATAGGGAACAATGCATCGCTGAACGTTGCAAACGAAAAGTATGAAACTGCCATGCGCCTCGCATGTGAAAACGGTCATCTGGAGTGCGTGAAAGAGCTAGAGTCCAACGGAGTTGCACTAGATTCATTTGATCAGCCTAGCCTCCTCTTCGCAGCTGCTTCGCACGGACACAAAGAAGTGATTGTGTATTTGATTAGTAAAGGTTGGAGTATTAATATGGCCAATGAGGAATCTGCTTTGCACCTTGCTGCAAGCGATGGTCATACACAGAGTGCACAAATTCTAATTGAAAGTGGTGCTGATAAGAACGCCGATGATGGTAATGGATTAAAGCCGTTTCATGTGGCTGCGATTAACGGTAAATGCCACATAATGAAACTGTTACTTCATTACGGAATTCAGGTAAACTGTACCGGTGGTAAGTATAAGCGCACTGCACTGCATTTTGTAGCACACTCTGGCGAAACACATTCTGTCCGAACAGTCCAGTTTCTGATAGAAAATGGTGCAAACATTAATTCACAAAATACAAGAGGTGATACTCCGATGCATTTGGCGTTTCTTGAAGAAAACAGAGAGGTAATTAAGATATTGAAACAGCACGGTGCACGCATGGATATACGAAATGGAAACGGGTTAAAACCTAGAGAGGTGCATTTAGGACGTAGAAATATGTTCCTTTCTGAAGAGGACATTGACCACATCTTCTTAAACCTATTATTTAGAAGACCTCCCATTTTCTTCGAGATCCAGTAAATACTAGCAAGTTTTATTTTCTTTATTATTACATACTTAAATACATGCATGTACTTAAAATTATGTATTTTCTGTTGTTTTTTTTTTTTATTATTAAGCTAAGAATGCTTACTGTTATATTTAAATGTTTTGATATTTTATTTTTGTTTACTGTTTTCTTGTTAAGTTTACTTAAATATTTAAACTACTTTTATAAATTCGTTATTTTCTGAGATTGTTTTTATTTTGTTATATCGTAATATAATTTATTTTTTTTATTTTCAATTGCTTGTGGTTTTATTTTTGTAGCACCACTGCCCTTTGCTGGATTTAACAAAATCGTTTAGAGGAGAGATAAAGAGGTCCCCCAACCCTACCCTTAGTAGCCCTAAGAGGGGTGAGAAATGACAAAAATTTCTTTTAATTTGTAGAGACCCCAACGTTTGTTTCTAACTACATAACATATTGCCTTTGACAATAGACTTTTATGTGGCTCTTAAAAACCGGGGAGACTTGAAGCAGTGAAAATGAAACGGAAAAATGTCGTGGGAAAGAAATGAAAATTTTTCCTTATTAAGTGATACTTTAAATTTCTTGGAATTCCGTGCCAGTTTTTGTTTTGTTACGAAAGGGTGCTAGAAGAACAAGAAATCTGTTAACAAAACGCTTCATTAAAAGTCGATTTCAAAAACACCGGGGGTCAATTTGTGCAGATAATTTTTTCATATAAATTATTTAAATATTAAAATACTTAACAGTTGGCAACCCTGTACGGAGGAATAGTCTCATTCAAAACTGAATTTTGAATAATTTTACTTCTTCAATAATAAAAAAAAGTCAAAACCTATAATAAAAGCAATTTTAATTACCATCTCAGCATTATGAACTTCTTTTGAACCTGTGTTACCCAACGAGGTAAAAATATTAGAAGAAAGTCATACTAACATTAGTTTCTCGTCTAACCTGGTCACCAAATATGGCCGCTGTATGAGCAGCGTTAGGAGCAACGATTAGGAGGATGAGATTCCGCTTGCAACAGTCCTACTGGGTTGCCGCTTATACTGTATTCTGTTGCCTGTTTGGTAAACGATTATTTCGCTTGCTGGGCTGTGTTCGAAAACTACACCCTCGAGTGCAAGTTATAGCGTTTTCGATTGACGGCACTAGTGCGCACTCAGAATGTCTACATCTCATGTTATTACATGAAGCTAAAAGAAGATGCAAATACACTGACTGCAACCGGTGCAAGTGAATCGAAAACGCTCATAGACGTGTATCGCATCTCTCTCATCTCGAATCTCGAACACAACCCTGCTGGCAGCGCTAATTCAGCGACAGCGTTAAAATTTTACGCTTAAAAAATGGCGTCTGATTGCAAACCAAACATGTTTGCAATAGGTTCGTTCCATTCATCAGGATTTCGAGTTCTGAACCGTTCAAAATCCTACCGAGCACAAAATTGGATATAAATTTCATACTGCGCATGATTTGAACGATTCAGATCTTGAAATTCTGCCAAATGGAACTGAACAGTTGGCCAACCGTTTGCAAGCAATAAGCAATTACTTCTGGTGAACGCGGCCATTTTGAATTTAGTGATCTTTTTAGTGGTTTTCGCCATCTGTTTTATGAAAACTTTTTTCGACTGTTGGCAACACTAGTTTAAGTGCCTCCGAGGCTCCGATAACGTAGTATTTTAAGGCAAAATCTGTTGCAGCGGCCACGTTTTGTAAAATGACTCAAGAAGGTTTGAGTCCCTTGGATCCGAGTTCCTTTTCCCGACCAGGTAAACGCTTTCTTTAGTTTTCAAAAAAATGTGAGGTTAAGTCTTTCACAGACTTGGCCCTCGTCACGAACCTTCACTTATCACTGGACGTTAACTTTGAAAAGAAAATCCTCAGCGGGACCGTGGACTTGACGGTGAAGAAAGTCGCCGAGAGTGTAAAAGAAGTCGTAAGTTTCGCCCCCTCCCGTTCTATACAATTTAGTCCATTCACTGTGTATACAGATCCTCGATGTGAAAGACTTGAACATCAGTAGAATCTACGAAAAGGAATCCAAGGAGAAGTTGAGTTATACGGTGTCGAAACGGAGGGGCGAGTTCGGTTCTAAATTAACGGTCGCCTTACCAGAAGAAAAAGACCCCAGCAGGTACTCCCACTTTCCTAAATACGATGTAGTAACGTTAATTACTGTTCTTATAGCATTGTAATCACAGTTTGTTACGAAACCAACCCGAATGCCAGCGGTTTACAGTGGCTGAGCCCCATGCAAACAGCCGGGAAACTTCGCCCCTTTGTTTTCAGCCAATTTCAAGTAGGCACTCGTCTTGCTTCCAACCCCTGAAATCCAAGACGTAATTTCTATGTCTTTTTTTAGACGATCCATGCGCGTTCTGTGTTACCATGTCAAGACACGCCCGCCGTAAAAACAAAATATTCCGCTGACGTAAGCGTTTTACTTGGGGGCATAACAACGGTTTGACTGAAATCGATTTTTTGTTTGGCAGATATCGGCCCCAAGTGATTTGACTGTTGTCATGTCGGCGATATGCGAGCGGAAAGAGTCTTCGGAGGATAAAATCTGTTTCTACTTTAAACAAGATATCCCAGTGCCATCTTATTCAATTGCAATCGCAGTCGGTGCTTTGGAATCGAGGGAGATTGGCCCACGTTCAAAAGTCTGGTCAGAAAAAGAAAATATTGAGGCGGTGAAGTACGAGTTTGCAGACACCGAGCATAAGTTGAGGATGGCCGAGGAGATATGCGGCCCTTATGTCTGGGGGACGTACGATTTGCTCATGCTGCCACCTAGTTTTCCACTGGGGGGAATGGAGTATCCGTGCTTGACTTTCTTGACTCCGACTGTGCTTGTAAGTTTGGCCCCGTTGTGCTTGTGCCAAAATTGTTTGTCGGTTGTAGGCTGGGGATAGATCACTTGTGAATGTAATCGCTCACGAAATTGCTCACAGTTGGACTGGTAATTTGGTTACGAATAAGAATTTCGAACACTTCTGGCTCAATGAGGGGTTCACAATGTTCATCGAGAGGAAGATATTGGGGCGACTTGAAAGCAAGGAGCTTGAGGAATTTCAAGCTTATGGTGGGCTAGTCGAATTAAAGGAAACTGTAAGTGATATTTTAAATAACTAAATATCTACCTGTCCGTTTTCTTTTAATTAGTTTCAACCAAGTTTCAACCAAACACAACTTTATTAATTCCTTGTCTATGCGTAAATATTTTAATTGCAATATTTTGTGTTGCAGGAATTCTCCTGAGTTGAACAAAACAACTAAAAGAAAAATAAATTTGAATTGAAAGCGAATACTTTTAACACATACATATTTTTGATACTTAGGTGAACCAACTGGGACATCAAAATCCAATCACGAAACTAGTCCTCGACTTGAAGGGTGTGAACCCCGATGTCGTTTTCTCGATTGTCCCCTACGAAAAGGGCCACACTTTCTTGAGGTATTTGGAGAGCGTAGTGGGTGGAGCAGGTTTGTTTAATTTACAGGAAGAAGTCACGATCTGTAAATCTGTGATTCTGAGACAACCACCGATGTAACAAAATAAATTTTTATTAGTTACTATTTTATTATTTATTTATGAGCGCAGCCCATATTTTCTTTTGCCCTTCATTTAATTTGTGTGTTGACATGCTTTCATACTTGGTAAATTTAAACAATTTTTCATTAAAAAAAATAAGGGGATTTACACGACGTGACTTTTCCTTTATTTACAAAAACCAAGCAATTTTTCACTCAGTTTTTTTTTTTAGATCAATTCGTACCGTTCCTGCGCAAATATTTCGACACGTACAAGTTCCGGTCGATCACCACCGACGATTTCAAGTCGTTTTTTGAGTCGTACTTTGCCGAAACGCCAGCGATTAAAACCATCAATTGGAACACATGGTTATATGGACCAGGGATGCCGCCTGTCATACCAACTTTTGACATGACGCTCGCGAAAGATGTCAAGACCTTTATAAACACTTATTCCGAGTGGGATGGTAATAACCCGGTGCCGTTTACAACGAAAGACGTGGAACGGTTCATTCCCGAGCAAGTCATACGGCTGTTGCAGTTGCTTTTAGAAGAAGGTCCCCAGCCGGTTCAGAAACTGGCAGCTCTGGAAGAGGTATTCAAGTTTGATAGCACTAAGAATGCCGAGATTAAATTTCGTTGGTTGAGAATTGGTTTGAAAGCGCATTGGACGGAGAAGATAGCCCCAAGCTTGAAGTGGGTCTCGGAAGTGGGGCGGATGAAATTCGTTAGGCCTTTATACAGAGATTTGTATGAGTGGGAAGCTTCAAGGTCGCAGGCTATCGAGGTTTTTAATAAAAATAAGCAGGAAATGATGCATGTTTGTGCGTCTGGGGTTGCTGAAGACTTGCATTTAACATAGTTTTAATTGCTTTTTTTTTTCGTTTTTTTTTACTAAACCGTACTTTGTTAGTTGCTATATACCGCAAGCTATGCTAACGAAGTTATAATCACGTTGATGTATTTTTAAACTAATATAATAGTTAACACGTGCGTGTATGTTTTTCTCCCTTCTGTTATCAAAACGTGTGGCATTTCATGATAATTTCTTTTAGGTGCGCAAAAGTCTGAGAGGCCCCAGGACCCAGCCTATTAAGGTGAGAAAATCCGCTGCAAATAATTTCTAGCTTTCGGGTCACCCTGTATCTTGACGAAAGTGTAATTGCGTCGACCTTTGGAACTTGGAGTGGTCCAAAAACGACGCGAAGGACGTTACACTACCCCGGAAAACCCGTTTTCTTTTGTAATGAGGGTGTTCCATGTTGAAAGTGGGATATAAAAAGTGAGCAAATAAACATCAGATTAGGGTAGGCGGTGCAAAGAAAATGTATGTCTGTGATTAACTGAATTAAGTAATGTAGTACATTCATGGGCTGTCAAATTTATTGACGTTTTATTTAAACACAGACATACATTTTCTTTGCAACGCCTACCCTAATCTGATTTTTATTTGCTCACAAGTTATTAAGGGCTTGTAATTGTCATTGCCAATGGACCTCTCCCCCACCCGCGAACCGTTTACGTCGCACGCCAACCCGATTGAAAATTCCGCCAGTCTTGTGACCGCTCACCTTGCATACAGACCGCATTGAGAATTATTCTCGCTCTGTGTAATTTTTCATTAAACGGAGTGAAAAAGTAAACGGCTGTATTCCCTAGTTGTTAATTGTTAATTGTCCGTCGAATTTACGGCAGGTATGTTTTTAGGAATTACGTTGTGCGTCGTTCGATTCGTAATCCGTGTTTTCCTTTTATCTAGGCTTTATTTGTATTTGGTTCTTCTCCCCCCCCCTCCTCCCGTTTATTTCGGACGTTTCACCGGAGTTCCTCTAACTGGCAGCTGCCAGGCGATCTTTCTCGTGTTGACTTTGCTGAAAAATCTGATAACGTCATTGTAAACGACCTTGGCCGACCATCTTGGTGTTTGGTAATATGACAGTCCATCACGCCGCACATCAAAAAAGGGCGCGCTCCTTGGAACGAAAGTGGTCACTGAAGTTGACGCAAGTGGTATCGCGAAAGTGGTTACACCGGACACGCATCCTGCTATGCGTGTCTCGAAGGTCAGAATCTGCTGACGTCCATTCACAGCTGGATGTCGAAGGTCGGACCTTACCTTTGCTGGATTCGGTAATTGCTTCGCGCTCACTCTATTCACTCCTCGAGCACTTTTGTCTCACTTTTACGTATATCAAAACAGCTGCGTTCTTACTCTACTTTTCACTCCGAGCTTGCACCGAGTGAATTTCCGAACTCAACACTTGTTATATTTCTCTTTTTTGTTTAATATTTTGAACGCATTCTAGTGCCAAGTATAGGTTGACATGCGAAGTTAAAGTTACGGTAGTTTCTTTTTACTATTAGTTAAGTAATAATAAGTAATTTGTAACGTACAAACGGATCCGATTGTTTCGCGTCTTGACATTTTATGTCACTTGATTCTTGACATTCTGCAGTGTCAGCTGTCAGATTAACTATTAACTGACTGACTGTGCTTTGATTCCATTTCGCTTATACTTGATCCATACTTGATCACTGATAATAAAAGAAAATCTGTAAAATATCAATGCAAAGTTTGTGCTGTTGGTAAAGAAGAAATAGATTTTTTATCCCGATACAAAATGACAGAATTAATCGAATTAAGTATAAACTCACTAAATATCACTAAGGCCCAGTTTTACAATCGTGGCACAGTATAAATAATTACCCAGTAGCGTCACTTAAACGTCAGTGTCAAAAAAAAGACGCCATTTTATTTGATACCCCTATGGAAATGCAATGTAATTTGCAGCAGGGTAGATATCAAACAAAAGAGCAAATGGTGACAGTTATACTCGAGTGACGCTAGTGCGTGATTCTTATACTGTGATCGTGGAATAAAGGCGAGCGGCCACTGAACGCGAAACTAAAGTCACCAAATGTAGTGATAAAAATCACTAAATTGGCAACGCTGTTGGTGAATAGTAAGAAGGTTATGTTATGTTATAATTTCAGTTGGTTCTAACAAAGCTAAATTTATGTTGGTATTCCAATACCGCGCGCGAAAATACAAATTCAAAATTATGATTTTTGTTTTAAAATTAAAACTTTTTTCTGGAAAGGGATTACTTTACAATGTTTGTTCCCAAATCATTCCATTGTCGACAATTGTCACTTTAAGAATTGACAGTTCTGATTGGTGACAGGCGGCAAAAATGTAATAAATATTACAATATAATTTAAAAAGGTAATTCAATCAATTTTGACGTCAAATTTCACATTGCACTGCTTTTACCACTGCACGTTTTACTGATTCCTTTCCAAAGATTGTGTGTAACGTTTATACTGTAGAATCTTGTTCTGAAAATTGCATGAAATATGTAAAATACCTACCTATACATTGTTCACGACCTATTTAGACTCTAGAGGGCCATGCTTTTTTTTCGTTAAGTTACGTACATGGATTTTGATAGAACTCAAAATGTGACAAATGTAAAATTCTGACACTTTAACGTCAGTCCCATCGACTATATTGCTTCTTATACTCTACGTTGGCATGAAGAAAGTAAAATAATAGCATTAAAACAAATAAATTACTTGTGACTTTGTAATACTAAGTCGAAATGCTCAAAATCATCAATATTTTTTGGTGTCAGTTTTCAAAAATATAACCATCAAATTAAAATGGAACATATTCACTTGGAGGTACCAACAAAAGTGTCACCCTAACATGGCCTACTCTGAGTCTAAAAAGATCGTGAATGGATTATAGCTGTTTATTATCATTTCCTACTTGTGATAATTTGGAATAATTGATGAAATTTGATAGCTTTAAATGAAAAATTATTAACATTTTCAGAAATTTAGTCTTTAAGCAGATTATTTCCAGTATCACTGCAAATACTGTTGGAATTGCGTCTTGTTTAAGAATTCTTCGTTTAAATCGGACAACTATTACGTACTGAAAATGTCAAATACACAATTGCCATCCTCCATTATACTTACAAAATTTTACCGTTTCTTATTGCAAATATCTTTCAATTTTGAATGTTTTTGAAAATGTACGAAACAAAAACCCCAATTTGTTCTTTTCTTACAATTAAATGCTGAAATACTTAAGCATAATGTCAAAACTAAATTGTCAAATTATATAAAATCATATACTCCTTGAAACTGGATCCAACCAATAAAAATGTGCATCATACATGGCTCAACTCTTATCTAACTTATACACAGGAACTCTAATGTGCATGGTCCCTATACTCAAGTGACGCGACGCTATGGGAACTTTCATGACAAGTGTTGGCGCCTGGTGGAGAAGTGAGTACTAGAGTAGACGTGATCGACTGTGATGATTTAAGTCGTGTTAGCATCGTTAGATACGCATCAATTATTATAAAATGTCGTTTCCGATAAAAAAATCTATGAAACCTAATTTCTATAAAGAAGTAAGTAATTAAACGACGCTAGTTGATCATGTCTGCACCGCCATTTTTTCGGAAACTTTAGCGCCTCTACCGGCAATGTTATTTGCCAATTGTGTAGATTCTTATACTGTGACAGCACATTCATTTTGAATTTAGTGATTTTTTACTGGCTTGTGCATGTTTCCGCCATCCGTTTTGATGAAAACTTTTTTCGACTATTGGCAACACTAGTTCAAGTGCCTCTGACAGGCCTCTGATAACGTTGTATTTTAACGTAAAACCTGTGCAGCGGTCACATTTTGTAAAATGATTCAAGAAGGTTTGAGTCCCTCGGATCCGAGTTCCTTTTCCCGACCAGGTAAACCCTTTCTTTAATTTTTCCAAAAATGTGAGGTTATGTCTTTCACAGACTTGGCTCTCGTCACGAACATTCACTTATCACTGGACGTTAACTTTGAAAAGAAAATCCTCGGCGGGAGTGTGGACTTGACGGTGAAGAAAGTCGCCGAGAGTGTAAAAGAAGTCGTAAGTTTCGCCCCCTTGTATTCTACAATAGTTTATTTCATTCACTGTGGCGTATATAGATCCTCGATGCGAAAGACTTGAACATTAGCGACATCTACGAAAAGCAAACGAAGCAGAAGTTGAGTTACACGGTGTCGGAACCGAGGGGCGAGTTCGGTTCTAAACTAACGGTCGGCTTACCAGAAGAAAAAGACTCCAACAGGTACACCCGTATTCTTAAATACGAAGTAGTAACATTAATTACCGTTCTTATAGCATTGCAATCACAGTTTGTTACGAAACCAACCCGAATGCCAGCGGTTTACAGTGGCTGGGTTCCGAGCAAACAGTCGGAAAACTTCGTCCCTTTGTTTTCAGCCAATTTCAAGTAGGCACTCGTCTCGCTTCCACCCCCTAAAATCCAAAACTTCATTTCTATGTCTTTTTTTAGACGATCCATGCGCGTTCTGTGTTACCATGTCAAGACACGCCCGCCGTAAAAGCAAAATATTCCGCTGACGTAAGCGTTTCACTTGGGGGCGTAATAACGGATTGACTAAAATAGATTTTTGATTTGCAGATATCGGCCCCAAGTGATTTGACCGTTGTCATGTCGGCGATATGTGAGCGGAAAGAGATCTCGGAGGATAAAATCCGTTTCTACTTTAAACAAGACGTCCCCGTGCCATCTTATTCAATTGCAATCGCAGTCGGCGCTTTGGAATCGAGGGAGATTGGCCCACGTTCAAAAGTCTGGTCAGAAAAAGAAAATATAGAGGCGGTGAAGTACGAGTTCGCAGACACCGAGCATAAGTTGAGGATGGCCGAGGAAATATGTGGCCCTTACGTCTGGGGGACGTACGATTTGCTCATGCTGCCACCTAGTTTTCCACTGGGGGGAATGGAGTATCCGTGCTTGACTTTCTTGACTCCGACTGTGCTTGTAAGTTTGGCCATATTGTGCCTGTGCGAAAATTGCTTGTTGGTTGTAGGCCGGGGATAGATCACATGTGAATGTAATCGCTCATGAAATTGCTCACAGTTGGACCGGCAATTTGGTTACGAATAAGAATTTCGAACACTTCTGGCTCAATAAGGGGTTCACGATGTTCATCGAGAGGAAGATACTGGGGCGACTTGAAAGCAAGGAACTTGAAGAATTTCGAGCTTACGGAGGGCTTATCGAATTGAACGAAACTGTAAGTGACATTTTGAATACCTAAGTATCTGTTTTCTTTTAATTGGTTTCAACCAAACACAACTTTATTCATTCCTCGTCTATGCATAAATATTTTAATTGCAATATTTTGTGTTGCAGGAGTTCTCCTGAGTTGAACAAAACAACTAAAAAAAAAAAAACAAATTTGAATTGAAAGCGAATACTTTTAACGAATGCATGTTTTTGATACTTAGGTGAACCAACTTGGACATAAAAATCCAATCACGAAACTAGTCGTCGACTTGAAGGGTGTGAACCCCGACGTCGTTTTCTCGATTGTCCCCTACGAAAAGGGCCACACTTTCTTGAGATATTTGGAGAGCGTAGTAGGTGGAGCAGGTTTGTTTAATTGACAGGGATAGGTCATGATCTGTAAATCTACGATTCTGAGACAACCACCGATGTAATAAAAGAACTACATTTTTATTAGAGTCACTATTTTATTATTTAATTATGGGCGCAGCCCTTCATTTAATTTGTGTGTTGACATGCTTTCATACCTGGCAAATTTAAACAATTTTTCATTAAAAAAAATAAGGAGATTTACATGTCGTGACTTTTCCTTTATTACAAACCAAGAGATTTCACTCAGTTTTTTTTTTTTAGATCAATTCGAACCGTTCCTGCGCAAATATTTCGACACATACAAGTTCCGGTCGATCACCACCGACGATTTCAAGTCGTTTTTTGAATCGTACTTTGCCGAAACCCCAGCAATTAAAACCATCAATTGGAACACATGGTTATATGGAGCAGGGATGCCGCCTGTCATCCCCACTTTTGATATGACTCTCGCGAAAGAGGTCAAGACCTTTATAAACACTTACTCCGAGTGGGATGGTAATAACACGGTGCCATTTACAACGAAAGATGTAGAACGGTTCATTCCCGAGCAAGTCGTACAACTGTTGCAGTTGCTTTTAGAAGAAGGGCCCCAGTCGGTTCAGAAACTGGCAGCCCTGGAAGAGGTATTCAAGTTTGATAGCACTAAGAATGCCGAGATTAAATTTCGTTGGTTGAGGATTGGTTTGAAAGCGCATTGGACGGAGAAGATAGCCCCAAGCTTGAAGTGGGTCTCGGAAGTGGGGCGGATGAAATTCATCAGGCCTTTATACAGAGATTTGTATGAGTGGGAAGCTTCAAGGTCGCAGGCTATCGAGGTTTTTAATAAAAATAAGTCGGAAATGATGCATGTTTGTGCGTCAGGGGTTGCTGAAGACTTGCATTTAATATAGTTTCAATTCCTGTGCCTCTTTAGTTTTTTTTTTACTAAACCGTACTTTGTTAGTTGCTATTTATCACAAGCTGTGCTAATGAAGTTATAATCACATTGATGTATTCTTAAACTAATATAAAAGTTGACACGTGCGTGTGTTTTTTCTCTCCCTTCTGTTATCGAAACGTATGGCATTTCGTGATGTAATTTTTTTCAGGTACGCAAATGTCTGAGGGGACTCTGAGAGGCCCCAGACCCCCAGTCTATTAAGGTGAGAAAATCCATTGCAAATAATTTCTAGCTTTCGGGTCACCCTGTATCTTGAGAAAAGTGTAATTGCGTTGACCTTTGGAACTTGGACTGGTTCAAAAACGACGCGTAGAACATTGAACAACCCCTTTTCTTTTGTAATGAGAGTGTTTCATGTTGAAAGTGGGATATACATGTTAAACCCCTGTGTTGGTGTATTCAACATACACTTATATGCTGGTGGGGTCTCAGAGACCCCAACCCAAAATTACTCTAGAAATATGTTACATTGGATTATAAAGTTCTTTATTCAAAAGAATATTAAAAATACAGTTTTATATTATATGCATTTTATAAACAGTTTTCACACACATATTTAAAATTATCCAAACAAACATGAACTTTGCACTTTTCGGCTAATTAATAATAGCTTCCGGTTCAGTGTCCATAAGGGCTATATTACTTGTTGATATCATGCTGTACACAATGAAACATAACTTCCAGTTGTATATTTTTGAAAGGGAAACGGTCAAAAATTGATTTAGAAAAATCAAAATTATGTACAGTTGCGGACAGAAAATTTCGGATGTCACTGTCACACATCTGACGGATACATATAGGAATTCCTTAACTTGTATGTCGGTGAAATGACAGTGACATCCGAAATTTTCTATCCGCAACTGTACACTTACAGACTAGTGGGGTGTAAGCAACTTAAAACTGATTTATTTTGATAAAAACGTTAAAACTTCACTCAATCGGTACTCGTTTTGTCAGCTGACACCTTGTCCGAGGATTACAAGGAGTTTCCGATCGTTTTGCCGCCTAACTTAAACATTAAAAGCAAACAAAAACTGCTTAGGGTTTTCTAGACCCAACCAGCACAGTTCAGGGCTTGCCAATGGCCTCCAACCGTTCACGTCGCACGCCGACCTGATTGGAAATTCCTTGTGACCGCTAGCCTTGTTTATAAACTGCATTGAGAGTTATTCTCACTTCTCTAGAATTTTTCATTAAACGATTTGTTTTGGAATCAAAAAGTAAACGGGTATGTTAATTGTTTGCGGCGAGTTCTAGGCCTTTTTTTTAGCATTTCCATGCTTGTCCGTCGAATTTACGGCAGGTATGTTTTTAGAGTCACGTTATGCGTCGTTCGGTTCGTAATCCGTGTTTGCCTTTTATTTATTTACCTGAGCGTAGTTCGAATCTATGTGTTTATTTGGAAACTCTGTATATGGAAGCGATAAATTGATACGTTATTATAGACTTTAGTTAAAAAGTGAATAATTTTTAGGTTAGTTTCGAAATTTCTCGACGTTCAATGGCGCATCAAGCGTAATGTCAGTTCTTTCCAAGTACTTTTATTATAGAACTCAAGTGTATAGAGTATAGAATACAATTATTGACATTTCTCGAATCTTATTTAGTAAAATTCAACGTAATAAGTGTGTTTATAAATAATGATAAACTGTTGGTTTGTGGACGTTCCAGAATTTTGCGAAACGCTATTTAGTGACCAGGTTAGACGAGAAACTAATGTTTGTATGACTCCATCCTATTTATTCTTTACTCGTTGGCGAATACAGTAGTAAGGAGGTTATGTTAAGTTATAATTTCAGTTGGTAGTAGGTACTAACAAAGGAGGGAATTTATGTTGGTAATCCAGTACCGCCCGCGCAAATACAAATTCAAAGTCATGATTTTTGTCTTAAAATTAACTCTGAAATCTCAAAGAAACAAATGACAACTGATTTTTAATTAAAAAAAATAAAATAAAATAAAATGAAGTGTAATGCAGCTAAAACGTATTACATTGTTGGTAAAATTTAAATACGACTGATGCTGTTTTATTAATCTTTTTTAATAAAACTGTAAAACATTTGAATATTTACGGCCGAGTTTGACTTGAAACCCCAAATGTATTTGCTCTGCTGTGGTTGCGACCGATTTCACTGATGTTTTCTCTTTGCTTCAATTGGGATCGATTTAAACTTGATTCCGTGCTCCGGCCAACAATCTAACATTTCAGACGGATGGCTTTGGCCGCGCACACACAAAAAAAAACAATATTTGCAATTTGCATGCGTAACGTGTTTCCTGAGTTTGCTTTGCGGCGTCAACTGTTTGCACTGCTAAAAGCAACTCGCGGGGTGTGAAGAAAGCAAACACAATTATTACTATTAGCGCGTCATCGACGCCGCTGAGTTTCAAACGATGTTTACAGTGAAAATTTTTTCTTTGCGAACGTTTATTTTAGAAAATTGCCACTTTACTTCAAATTTACACTTTTTTTTTTGTAGAGATATAATTTCAATTTCCATCATAATCGCTGAGGTAAAAGAACGACGATAAGTTCAATCTCTTGCCAACTCGCAATTTTATTCTGTTGGCAAACAAAGCAAAATATTCCCTTTCATAAAAATATACATCTAAATTTAGGGGGACGATCCTTAAGTTGGCAACATTGAATGTGTCACATCATGGCATCCAGAGTAAGGCTGCCAAAGTGCGGATAATTACCCGAAAATAGGGTGGATATTCCTGTTGCGTTAATTTCATTTTACATAGTAAACAATTTTTCTCTTTTCTTTGTTTTGATGCGAAAAATGGGATGACTACCTAACCCGATTGACATTCAACAGTTGACAGTCGTAGTGTTTTGCTTATAACATAACCTAACGTGACATAACCTAAAACTGACATTTCGCCAGGGTTGCCAGATTTTTTTTATAAACAATGTCGTCAACGCGTTCACAAAAGGTCGCCTAGAAAAAATTGAAATGAAAAAATGAAAAGCAAAAGGCAAATAAAAAATGGAAAGGAAATTAACTAAAAATGAAAGCAAATTGAAAGGAAAAACAAATTTGAAGAAAAGAAATCAAAGACCAAAACAAGAAGCAAATAAAGAATGAAGCGAGATAGGTGGAAAACGAGGAAAAAACTAAAATGAACAATCAAAGGAAAATGAAAAGGAAAAATTAGAAAAAAAGACAAGTGAAACAAAGTAAAAAAGAAAATTAAAAGTAAAGGAAACATTAGAAACAAAAACAAATGAAAAACAACAAAAAATGAAACGAAAAACAAAAAGTAAATAAGAAATGAAAAGAGAGACAAGTGAAAAACAAGAAGAAAATTAAAATGAAAAATCATAGGGAAATGAAAAAGAAAAAAGTAAAGGAAAAGTTAGAAGAAAAAAAAACAAATGAAAAACAATAAACAATGAAATGTCAACCAAAATAAGTATTAAATGAAAAGAGAGACAAGTGAGAAACAAGAAGAAAATTAAAATGAAAAATAAAACGAAAGACCAAAGGGAAATTAGAAACTCAATGGAAGGAAAAATTTGAGAAATAAAACAAAAGAATAACAAAAGGCAAACAAAATTTAAAATGGAAAATAAAACAAATGAAAATGAAAGTAAATGCATATGTAGTAAGTAGAAAAGAAAACGAAAACCAATTGAAAAAGAAACAAATCGGAAACAAAAAATGAAAAGAGAGTCAAGTGAAAAACAAATGACGCTGATGTATTCCTTTGTTTTTTTTTATTGAAAATAAATACCAGTGATTTTTAAATCTTTTTATCAACTCTTGCCATGAGATCTGGGCGGCATGTCTTAGCTTAAGTGAAAAGTACGTCATCGCACTCCTTGACATTGTTTTACAGTAAAGCTAAGATTCCATGGCAAGAGTTGATAAAAAATTTAAAAAGTCACTCGGTATCGGTATTATTATTATTATGACAAGGAGAAAATTATAATGGAAAAATAAATCAAAGATCAGAGGCAAGAGAAAAACGAAAAGAAAAAGAAAAATTAGGGGAACAAACAATGAAATAAGAAAAATCATAAGCCGAAGTGAAAAGATAAGAAAAACTTTCAACCAATTTTTAAATTTCGAAAATAAATATACCGTGAATTTATTTTAACATCAAACACTGCTGTTACGTACGAACTTGAGAATCCATAGCAACATTTACAATCTGTAAATTAAACTGTCCTTTTTAGAATAGAACATGCGATGACAGCTGTCATGAATCTGTTCTGTTATTAGTGATTTGTACTACAAAATAATAGCGACTCTTTCAATTATATTAGATAAGTTTATTCTTGTTTAAAATAAGTAAACTTATAATACATAAGGAAAACAGAAATTCTTTAATTTAAAACAAACGCTACAACAAGTTTTCAAAAATTTCTTCATTTACCTCCATGCAGTATCCTAAACGATTATAAAAGTTGTTAATTTGCATTACTTACTTGTTCAGAGGTAATTCTTCCTGATCCATTTTCACTAACTTTCTTTGTCTGACAGATGTTCCAAATTAAAATTAAAAAATGGACAAATTTTATTTGATATGACATCACCGATATGACATTAGAAACCCTAACGACGACAATCAAGCAACGACTTCTTTAAAAATTGGAATTAGTTTCCATAGTAATATGAACAGTAATGTTTCATATTAAAATAAAATCACGGCATATACAAATAATAAAAAATTAAAAATATCAAAAGCAAATAATAAATTGACAGGCGATTTCAAATTTTTGGTCGATAGTGTACTTTTGTTTCCATGGAAGACTAGAGACACGATTTTGTTGAATGTTTATTGTGAGAATGGAGTGGCGCCAGTTGCCAAATGAAATGTAACCTAAGTGGCGAAGTTTCGCCCATTCTGGCAACCCCGCCTACATCAATGGATTCTGACGACATTTGTGGATTACGGCGCCATCTATCGGCGCTTCACTAAAAAAAGAATCTGTGGATTGTCACTTCAATTTATGCCATACTTATTGATTCTCCCTCGTATGTTTTGGAAATGAATTAAATTGAAATTAACTAAAAAGTAAAAAGAAAATTGGTTTTAAATTGTTTCAAGTCGTCTTTTGAACAGGAATTCGTTTAGAACAAGGTTTCGTTTTGCAATGCAAATTTGGTATGCGATTGGGTGTAGATTTGGCCTAAAAGACTCTTGTGTGACACGCGCCGTTAGTCAGTTAATAGGAATTTCGTTTGTATAATTTCATTGTCTCATAATCTGAAACTTTCTCGAGCTCCGCAACCGTTAAGCGAAGCTATTTAAACAATAAACAACCCAACGCAAATACGGGGGACGTTCGTTTAAATTTCCGACGTCGCGGGCTCCGCTTTGGCTTCACTGTTTACCATAAAGTTGGAAAATTATTGCAGCGGACGCGGATTAAATCATTCGCGCTTTCGTAATACTTCACCGGAGATAATTTCAAAGTTTGCAATTTGCTGCGAGCACGGCGAAGAAATGCGATGAGTTACGATGTTGTAGCGCAAAATTTATTTTAGCGCGTCGCATACCCTCAAATAAATGGCTTGTAGAAACCGATTGTGTACGTATAGCATTTGCATGTACACTCGTGGCCAAGCAAATCGTTACGATTCGAAGGACATATAATATGAGTAAGGGCGACGTTAGCATGCAGGCGTAACGGTTTTAATGGCCAAGACTGTGCACTTGCGTGAAGGAACATTATACAGGGTCACTGGCATTAGTTCTTTTTCGTCATCAGAAAAAGGAATTTTAACATTTTAACGTAATTTTGACAAGGACGCCGAGTCGACCGTGTAAAATATTTCAAAATTGTGTAAGTGTGACAGGTGTCCAAATTTGATGCCTGCCATTATTTTAAATAACACTCATTCTTTATTCACCATTTCCTTCTTCCTCAACATATTCAAATGACTTTCGGTAAACATTTTGTAAGTTTGACAGATATTCAAACCTTAAGTCTGTCATTGTTGCATATGACAAACCCAACATGCACAATTCATCGGTCCCTATCCTTTTGTTTTTCTTTTTTTTTAATTTTTAAGACAACTTACGGTGTTAAATATTTCAAGATCGTGAAAATTTGACAGGTATTTAAACTTGATGTCTGTCGTTGTTGTATATGGCACGCACAGTACACGTCTGTTCTCTTGTTTTTCAGCGTTTTTAAATATGTGTCAAACATTTCAAAATTGAATAAGTTTCAAATTTGATGCCCGTCATTGTTTTAAATAACATTCATTCTTTATTCACCATTCCCTTCTTCCTCAACATATTCAAATGACTCTCGGTCGTCAATGTTTCAAAACTTGGTAAGTTTGACGACAGATATAAAAAATTGATGTCTGTCGTTGTCGTATATGACAGACCTTCACACACAGTACACTTCCGTTCTCTTGTTTTTCAGTATTTTCAAATGTGTCTCAAACATTTCAAAATTGTGTAAATTTGACAGTGTCCAAATTTGATGCCTGCCATTGTTTAAATAACATTAATTCTCTTTTCACCATTCCCTTCTTCCTCAACATATTCAAATGACTTTCGGTCAACATTTTAAGATTTTGTAAGTTTGACAGATATCCAAATTTGATGTCTGTCATTGTTGCATATGACAAACCCAACATACACAATACACCGGTCTCTGTCCCTTTGCTTTTTTTAGTATTTTGCCACAACTTACGGTGTTAAATATTTCAAAATTGTGTAAGTTTGACATATATTCAAATTTGATGCCAGTCATTGTTTTAAATAATGTCCATTCCTTTATTCACCTTTCCCTTCTTCCTCAACATATTCAAATGACTTTCGGTCAACGTTTCAAAATTTTGTAAGTTTGACAGGTATACAAATTTGTTGTTTGTCGTTGTTGTATATGGCATACACCTTCACACACAATACACTTCCGTTCTCTTGTTTTTCAGTATTTTCAAATGTGTGTCAAACATTTCAAAATTGTGTAAATTTGACAGTGTCCAAATTTGATGCCTGCCATTGTTTAAATAACATTAATTCTCTTTTCACCATTCCCTTCTTCCTCAACATATTCAAATGACTTTCGGTCAACATTTTAAGATTTTGTAAGTTTGACAGATATTCAAATTTGATGTCTGTCATTGTTGCATATGACAAACCCAACATACACAATACACCGGTCTCTGCCCCTTTGCTTTTTTTAGTATTTTGCCACAACTTACGGTGTTAAATACTTCAAAATTGTGTAAGTTTGACATATATCAAATTTGATGCCCGTCATTGTTTTAAATAATGTCCATTCCTTTTTCACCTTTCCCTTCTTCCTCAACATATTCAAATGACTTTCGGTCAACGTTTCAAAATTCTGTAAGTTTGACAGGTATACAAATTTGTTGTTTGTCGTTGTTGTATATGGCATACACCTTCACACACAATACACTTCCGTTCTCTTGTTTTTCAGCATTTTCAAATATGCATGTGTTAAATATTTCAAAATTGTGTAAGTTTGACAGATATTCAAATTTGATGCCGGTCATTGTTTTAAAAACATTCATTTCTTTATTCATCATTCCTTTCTTCCTCGACGTATTCAAATGACTTTCGGTGAATGTTTTAAAATTTTGTAAGTTTGACAGATATTCAAATTGATGTCTGTCATTGTTGCATATGACAAACCCATCATGCAATGCACCGTACTCTAACCCTTTGTTTTTTTAAGTATTTTTTTATGACAACTTATGGTGTTCAATATTTCAAAATCGTGTAAGTTTGACAGCTATTCAAACTTGATGTCTGTCACTGTTTTATATGGGCATACACGTTCATATACAGTACACTCCCATTCTTCATTCTCTTATTTTTCAGAATTTTCAAATATGTGTCAAAATTTCAAAATTTTATAAATATTTTTTATTTCTCGATTGTCTTTTATTTTACCTCAAAAATTGCACAATTGTCAAATCTCAATTTTAGAAAGTCGAACCAGTTTTGCTTACTTAATGAGAATTTTTTTAATATTTTTGTTTTTTTTTTTAATTTTCTTTATTTCTCTTTTGTTTTGTTTTATATCGAATATTTCACAATTGTCAAATGTCACATATTAAAATATACATATTTTAGAAAGTCGACCTAGTTTTGTTTATTTAATGAGATTTTTTTATTTTTATGCTACTTTTTTCAATTTATAACTTTCTATATTTTATTGTCGATCGTCTTTTATTTTATTTTATGTCAACAATTGCACATTTTGATAACATTTTTGGGAAACTAGTCGAAGATAGAAACATGAATAGAAGCAAAGACAAAAAGATATATGTATGTAATTCAAAAAATTGAAAATATTTGAAAAATCATGTTTACATTTATTAAATTGCCGACGTTTCGTCTTTCATTTTAGATAAACTTCATGGCAACTCAAAAGACAATTGACTTTACGACACAATTTAATAAATTAATAATTAAAAAAAATTAAAGGGACCATGAAAAAAAAATAACAATAATTTTTAAAAAATACAAGATAATAGAATTTAAACCACACCCACAACCCTTCCGTGCAAATCTTTGTCGGAAGCACATCCAAGGCCTTCCGTGCATTCATTGTCAGGATTCTCTTCCGTGCAAATTATTGTCGGAAGCACATCTGAAACCTGCCTTGCATTAATTGCACCTCCTATCGAAGACTCCAGAGCCAGCCGTTGAACAAGAGAAGAAACAGAAGCAAGATACCCTGAGATGGCTCCCTCATCAATCCCGTATTCGATATCCGTTATTATAGGTCTGTTTGTTATCCTGAACTGGTGTACACCAATGCATGCTTTTTCGCAAAATACGTTTTAATGCAACTGAAAAAGTTTGTGTAGTATGTCAGTATGGATGTGTATGAATCGTATTGACACGTTATCAAAGAATTTAGGCTTCATTAAAGCATATGTATTTCGTAAATAAAGTGTACACTAGTGTACACCAGAGCAGGATAACAAACAGACCTTATGTTACCAGAGACATTCCCTCCTGTAGTACAGACGGCCGGCCAGGAGAGCAGAGCGTCGTACATATTATTATTTACTGATTTTCTATTGTTTATCCGTTTATTGTTAAAGTTCAAATTTAAACTAATCCGGCTCGGCCTGAAAATATTAGCTGATGGTTAGCTGCGAAACTAACTCATTTTCTGATTAATAACGAAAAATTAAGTTAAGAAAGTGGCGCCATCTGTTAACCGAAAAGCGCAATTTACAATATAGTAATAAAGACACGTCCAGCAACTAAAGAAAAACGCGCGCTCAAACTTTTTAAGTGGCGCCATCTACTACTTGCTAAACTTTTAGCTGAAAGTACAACGCGCATTCAAACCTGTTGAGAGACGCCATCTATCGAGTAGAAAGCGCACATTCTTTAGCACTTCTTAATAATTGTCATTGTCACTTATCGTCTTTGATTATATCAAATTTGTTAGCTGTGCCATCTATTAACTACAAAATGCAAGTTACTAGACGAGTCTCTTTAAAAAGTTGTTCGTCCGTTGTTTGTCTTAAATGTCCCCGACCTTAAAAAATTATTAATCGATGTTTGATTGAGAGAAGAAAAAAACGTTATTCAATTTTTCTGGTAAACAATGAAAACCAAAGGGCACTTTTTCAACGCTGCCGTACGGACTAAAGCTGTGACATTCATAAATTAAAAAAAAATGGTAAAATTTGTTTTGAAAAACGTGTATTTGAAAAATGTGTCCCAAAATTTGACAAGGGCAGGTGCACTTGCAATTGACAAATAAAAGATGGCGGCGCCGCCATCTTTTATTTGTCAATGGCACATTCATGTCTAACGCCAGCCTGGATGTAGATAAGGCTCTGGGGTGGAAAGGTTAAGTGGTGGAAAGCGAAGAAGACTAAAAGTAACAGATGTGACAAGAACAAGAAGTTATTCGCTAGAACCACGCATTTTTTTTTCACGATCTATAGAAGTATGATCTGTGACGCCATCTATTATTCAATATTTAAAGTGTTAGAAGAAATTCGACAATCCGATAATAAGAGAGAGAGAGATAATAAGCTTATGATACTACTCAATAGCTTACATTAGGACGTATTCTGTAACTTATTAACAGGCTGTTAAAATTTAAGGATACGTTAAAATTCAAAATAGAGTCTTGTGATTGGTAACAAAATTTAACAGCCCTTTAAATTTAACGTCTTCGATACAGAATAGGCCCTATTATCAGTTAAAAGATGGCGACTCTTTATAATGCTACAAGTGCTGCAAATTCGTCCTATCTTCACTAAAAATGACTTTTAGGCTGCATCTATTTAAAGTCAAAATTGGTGCAGCCAATGAGCCTATGACACCAGTCAACAGATGGCGCCGCTTTAGAACACTACAAGTTTTCCAGATTCGTTTGTTTTCCTCTTAATTTAAAGATTATTTCAAGAACGCTCGATTCTTTCGGTTTCAACATTCGGCCAAAATTACGGTTAAGCTTTGATAAACTTTTATTGCCTGCCTTTTAATTAAAATTGAATTGAAGAACATCTGACGTTTCGTCTTCAACATCTAATTAAAATTATAGTTAAAGCCCATAAGTTTATATTACCATTACCAGTCAATAGATGAAGTTAACAAAAAATAATTTCAAGGCCACTCGATATTTCGATTTCAACATCAAGTCAAAATTACAATCAAAGCCAAAGAAGAGTGAAACCTATAACCTTTTTTTTGCCCGTCAATAGATGGCGACGCTATAAATGTTGCAACTGTTCCAAATTCGTCTTCCTTTAAACTAGACACGAACTGAAGAACACCTGACGTTTCGACGTTAATATCTAAACAAAATTACAGTTAAAGTCAATAAGCTTATATTAACAGTCAATAGATGGCGACGCTTTAGAGAACCGCAAGTTTTCCAAATTAGTCTGTTTTCTTTTTAACAAGAAATAATTTTAAGGACACTCGATTTTTTTTAGTTTCAATAGCGGAGCCAAGAAACCGATAAACTGTTACTACCTGTCAATAGATGGCGATACTGTAAGTGCTTTCCTTAAAACTAAAAACAAATTAAAGAACACCTGACGTTTCAACTTCAACGCCTAATCAAGATTATAGTTGAAGAAACACTAAAAGTTTTTCAAATTCGTTGCTCTTAGCTAAATATGGTCTTTTCAGTTTCAACGCCTATCAAAATTTATCGAATTAAAATAAAAAAGTATAACCAATAAGCTTACATCACCAGTCAACAGATGGCGACTCCTTAGAAAACTACCAAAGAACTACAAACATTCCAAATGTAGGGATTTAAAAGTCAAAGACTTGACAGGACTTGACATATAAACGTGTAATGTTACGTCATGTCACTATCCCTAACCTCACTATCTTGTTCCCTACTTTGAGCGGCCATAATAGCAGCGATGGCGATAGCGAAATGACCAAAATGAAATATGATTTATTTTTTTTAGGAGGGTAATCGTAAATAAAAATTATTATTTTTTTGTGTAACATATCGTCGTTAAGTAACTTACCCCCCCCCCCACCTAACTACGCCACTGTCTGAAATCACAAACACAAAATCTGTTACGATTATTGACTTACGTAAAGCGCCTTTGTCTGTCGATTTGTAAAGAGAAACAAATGACGAAAAGAAAGGTCGCTGTGTAATATCAACAGAATAGAAATGGAAAAACAAAAGACGCCCGCTTTTGAAATTCAAAAACAAAAGAAAGAAATCGAAAATCGCACACCGAATAAACAAACCGATTTTCTTTTTTATTCGTTTATTTACTAACTAGAGACAGATAATTTGTTAACGAAACTAAACTAAATGCGGCATTCACTAGAAAAAAAAAAGATTGAATTTTTTAAACAAAAGAAAACCGAAAGTAAGAAACCTTTTATAGAATTAACAAATAATGTGTATCGACGTGCGCACGCGAGCAAATCAGAAACAAGAAAAATGAGTGTAAAAATTTCTACCTAAATGCATTTTCATTTTGACAGATGACAGCTGTCAAACAGTTGAAGTGTTTCTCTTATAACCTAACGCGGCGTAACTTAAAATAATTTTTCGTGTTCATCGCTTCTAGACTTGCAAAAAAGAGATGACTACCTAAACGAATTTTCCATTGACGGATAACAGCTGTCAAACAGTTAAAATGCTTCTCTTATAACCTAACGTGACATAAACTAAAGTGATTCTTCGTGTTCATCTAATACTTGCAAAAAAGGCGTAACTTCCTAAATGGACTTTCGATTGACAAATGACAGGTGTCAAACAGTTAAAGTGTTGTTCGTATAACTTAACGTGACACAATTCAAAGTGACATTTCGTGTTCATTCAATGCAAGACTTGCAAAAGAGGGGATGACTTCCTAAAGAGATTTTCGATTAGCAGATGACAGCTGTCAAACAGCTAAAATGTCTATCTTATAACTCAATGTGACACAACTTAAAGTAATTCTTCGTGTTTATTTAATATAAGACTTACAAAAAAGGGATAACTTCCTAAATGGATTTTCATTTGACAGACGACAACTGTCAAACACTTAAAGTGTTTCTCATATAACCTAACGCGGTGTAACCTAAAATAATTTTTCGTGTTCATCGCTTCAAGATTTGCAAAAAAGAGATGACTTCCTAAACGAATTTTCCATTGACGGATAACAGCTGTCAAACAGTTAAACTGCTTCTCTTATAACCTAACGTGACATAAACTAAAGTGATTCTTCGTGTTCATCTAATACTTGCAAAAAAGACGTAACTTCCTAAATGGACTTTCGATTGACAAATGACAGGTGTCAAACAGTTAAAGTGTTGTTCGTATAACTTAACGTGACACAACCTAAAGTGACATTTCGTGTTCATTCAATGCAAGACTTGCAAAAGAGGGATGACTTCCTAAAGAGATTTTCGATTAGCAGATGACAGCTGTCAAACAGCTAAAATGTCTATCTTATAACACAATGTGACATAACTTAAAGTAATTCTTCGTCTTTATCTAATATAAGACTTACAAAAAAGGGATAACTTCCTAAATGGATTTTCATTTGACAGACGACAACTGTCAAACAATTAAAGTGTTTCTCATATAACCTAACGCGGTGTAACCTAAAATAATTTTTCGTGTTCATCGCTTCAAGATTTGCAAAAAAGAGATGACTACCTAAACGAATTTTCCATTGACGGATAACAGCTGTCAAACAGTTAAACTGCTTCTCTTATAACCTAACATGAACATAAACTAAAGTGATTCTTCGTGTTCATCTAATACTTGCAAAAAAGACGTAACTTCCTAAGTGGACTTTCGATTGACAAATGACAGGTGTCAAACAGTTAAAGTGTTGTTCGTATAGCTTAACGTGACACAACACAAAGTGACATTTCATGTTCATTCAATGCAAGACTTGCAAAAGAGGGATGACTTCCTAAAGAGATTTTCGATTAACAGATGACAGCTGTCAAACAGCTAAAATGTCTATCTTATAACACAATGTGACATAACTTAAAGTAATTCTTCGTGTTTATCTAATACAAGACTTACAAAAAAGGGATAACTTCCTAAATGGATTTTCATTTGACAGACGACAACTGTCAAATAATTAAAGTGTTTCTCATATAACCTAACGCGGTGTAACCTAAAATAATTTTTCGTGTTCATCGCTTCAAGATTTGCAAAAAAGAGATGACTTCCTAAACGAATTTTCCATTGACGGATAACAGCTGTCAAACAGTTAAACTGCTTCTCTTATAACCTAACGTGACATAAACTAAAGTGATTCTTCGTGTTCATCTAATACTTGCAAAAAAGGCGTAACTTCCTAAATGGACTTTCGATTGACAAATGACAGGTGTCAAACAGTTAAAGTGTTGTTCGTATAACTTAACGTGACACAACCTAAAGTGACATTTCGTGTTCATTCAATGCAAGACTTGCAAAAGAGGGGATGACTTCCTAGAGAGATTTTCGATTAGCAGGTGACAGCTGTCAAACAGCTAAAATGTCTATCTTATAACACAATGTGACATAACTTAAAGTAATTCTTCGTGTTTATCTAATACAAGACTTACAAAAAAGGGATAACTTCCTAAATGGATTTTCATTTGACAGACGACAACTGTCAAACAATTAAAGTGTTTCTCATATAACCTAACGCGGTGTAACCTAAAATAATTTTTCGTGTTCATCGCTTCAAGATTTGCAAAAAAGAGATGACTACCTAAACGAATTTTCCATTGACGGATAACAGCTGTCAAACAGTTAAACTGCTTTTCTTATAACCTAACGTGACATAAACTAAAGTGATTCTTCGTGTTCATCTAATACTTGCAAAAAAGACGTAACTTCCTAAATGGACTTTCGATTGACAAATGACAGGTGTCAAACAGTTAAAGTGTTGTTCGTATAACTTAACGTGACACAATTCAAAGTGACATTTCGTGTTCATTCAATGCAAGACTTGCAAAAGAGGGGATGACTTCCTAAAGAGATTTTCGATTAACAGATGACAGCTGTCAAACAGCTAAAATGTCTATCTTATAACACAATGTGACATAACTTAAAGTAATTCTTCGTGTTTATCTAATACAAGACTTACAAAAAAGGGATAACTTCCTAAATGGATTTTCATTTGACAGACGACAACTGTCAAACAATTAAAGTGTTTCTCATATAACCTAACGCGGTGTAACCTAAAATAATTTTTCGTGTTCATCGCTTCAAGATTTGCAAAAAAGAGATGACTTCCTAAACGAATTTTCCATTGACGGATAACAGCTGTCAAACAGTTAAACTGCTTCTCTTATAACCTAACGTGACATAAACTAAAGTGATTCTTCGTGTTCATCTAATACTTGCAAAAAAGGCGTAACTTCCTAAATGGACTTTCGATTGACAAATGACAGGTGTCAAACAGTTAAAGTGTTGTTCGTATAACTTAACGTGACACAATTCAAAGTGACATTTCGTGTTCATTCAATGCAAGACTTGCAAAAGAGGGGATGACTTCCTAAAGAGATTTTCGATTAACAGATGACAGCTGTCAAACAGCTAAAATGTCTATCTTATAACACAATGTGACATAACTTAAAGTAATTCTTCGTGTTTATCTAATACAAGACTTACAAAAAAGGGATAACTTCCTAAATGGATTTTCATTTGACAGACGACAACTGTCAAACAATTAAAGTGTTTCTCATATAACCTAACGCGGTGTAACCTAAAATAATTTTTCGTGTTCATCGCTTCAAGATTTGCAAAAAAGAGATGACTTCCTAAACGAATTTTCCATTGACGGATAACAGCTGTCAAACTGTTACATTGCTTCTCTTATAACCTAACGTGACATAAACTAAAGTGATTCTTCGTGTTCATCTAATACTTGCAAAAAAGGCGTAACTTCCTAAATGGACTTTCGATTGACAAATGACAGGTGTCAAACAGTTAAAGTGTTGTTCGTATAACTTAACGTGACACAACCCAAAGTGACATTTCATGTTCATTCAATGCAAGACTTGCAAAAGAGGGGATGACTTCCTAAAGAGATTTTCGATTAGCAGATGACAGCTGTCAAACAGCTAAAATGTCTATCTTATAACACAATGTGACATAACTTAAAGTAATTCTTCGTGTTTATCTAATACAAGACTTGCAAGAAAGGGATAACTTCCTAAATGGATTTTCATTTGACAGACGACAACTGTCAAACAATTAAAGTGTTTCTCATATAACCTAACGCGGTGTAACCTAAAATAATTTTTCGTGTTCATCGCTTCAAGATTTGCAAAAAAGAGATGACTTCCTAAACGAATTTTCCATTGACGGATAACAGCTGTCAAACAGTTAAACTGCTTCTCTTATAACCTAACGTGACATAAACTAAAGTGATTCTTCGTGTTCATCTAATACTTGCAAAAAAGGCGTAACTTCCTAAATGGACTTTCGATTGACAAATGACAGGTGTCAAACAGTTAAAGTGTTGTTCGTATAACTTAACGTGACACAATTCAAAGTGACATTTCGTGTTCATTCAATGCAAGACTTGCAAAAGAGGGGATGACTTCCTAAAGAGATTTTCGATTAGCAGATGACAGCTGTCAAACAGCTAAAATGTCTATCTTATAACACAATGTGACATAACTTAAAGTAATTCTTCGTGTTTATCTAATACAAGACTTACAAAAAAGGGATAACTTCCTAAATGGATTTTCATTTGACAGACGACAACTGTCAAACAATTAAAGTGTTTCTCATATAACCTAACGCGGTGTAACCTAAAATAATTTTTCGTGTTCATCGCTTCAAGATTTGCAAAAAAGAGATGACTTCCTAAACGAATTTTCCATTGACGGATAACAGCTGTCAAACAGTTAAACTGCTTCTCTTATAACCTAACGTGACATAAACTAAAGTGATTCTTCGTGTTCATCTAATACTTGCAAAAAAGGCGTAACTTCCTAAATGGATTTTCGATTGACAAATGACAGGTGTTTTTTTTATTTATGACCACCTTCAAAAAAAAAATAAATAAAAATAAAAACAGCCACGGTCAAAGAAAAAGAAGAAATAGTCACGAAGACACGATCGAATGTTTAAAGCCAACAGCAAAGAAGAGGAATTGGGGGATTCCATCCAATTGGATGATGATGATGGGTGACTGTAAAAAGTAGGTACCTTTACTTACTTTCGATGAAGGCGACGATGGAAGGTGCTTTCGCTTGGATGAAACAAGTTGGAAATGATTTGATGACGAGAAAAGGGTTTAAAAAATATTTAAAAAATTCGCTGCAGACAAAACGACTTTATTTTGAAGGTATAGGTACCGCTGTATGTACTTACGTACAGTAGATTGGCGATAATATTCGCCGTGTATCACAACGTGCAAAAGTAGAGGGAACAGGTACGGGATACTTGATTGGTTGCGTAGCAACAGTGAACTGGCCGGTTTCAGTTTGATTCCGCGGCGTTCGCGGATTGTTCAATGTTTTGTTGAACGCCGAGGTGCTGTTGCATCCATCCTCCGTGCTCCTCAAACTCCCCCAAAACAGTTTTTTTAATAATTAAACTCATTCATCCGTCCCCCTCAATTAAACCGGTGGTGTTCTACTCCGTCGCGTTTTTTTCCCTCGTCCCCCCGGATTGTATGTGGTGCACTCACTCACATTTGGATTTACTTTCAGCTGCTGCAAACGGGTTAGGTAAGTCGTGCGGCGCTTTTTTGGTTTTCATTTTTTTTTGTTTTTTTGTTTTTGGTGTAGCAGCGTTGTTTTAATGGGTTAAGTTTACGCGCGTTACGAAACCGTCGCGCGGCCGCTTTTTTGTTTTTTTTCGAAAGCGTTTAGAAAGTCCAACAACTCGCGGTTCGCTTGCTTAATTTATTTTCCGCCGCCGAACGAAGAACGTTCGTGATCCGCGGCTATAACGGATAAGGGTGGCAACCCCCGGACTTGTAGCAGTAGGAGTAATTGAAAACACGAAAGCCACCTACCCAACGAACGCCATTCCGGTTTTATTGCGGTCTCAACACACCTTTAAACAAATCACACCTCTAAATGAATATGAGGGGGCTCGTCGATTGGGTATTATAAAAAATTACCAGTTCGTTTTGAATTTATTTACAATCGACCGCGAGCGAGCGAATTGGGGGGAAGGGAGGATCGAAGAAAACTGAAAGTTTGTGATAAACAAAAATCAAAACGAGCCCACCTCATCTTGCCAGATAAAAAAATTCTACGAACGATGATCCCGGTTTGACCTCATTTGGTGTAAATTAATTTGAGGGTGAACCTCCTCAAAACCCCCCTTTTACTTCGAAGGGGCAGGTCCCTTCGACCAACTGTCACAGAGGCCCAATATCTCAAATTAATCAAATCAAAAGCGCCAACATATTTTATCTGAAACTTAAAATGTACATAGTTAAAAATAAAGAAAATAGAAAGACAGAGAGAAGGTGAGGGGAGGGTATAAATTTAAATTCAAAAATAAATATTGTTACGCGAGAAAAACAAAAAAATAACTGAAGCAAAAAAAATGTGCGACAAAAAAGAAGGCAAGAGGAGATTGAATTGTAAAACAAAAAAATAATAAATACAAAAAATAAATAAAAGTGTAGGGAGTGAAAAATTGTTTATTACATAAAATGAAAATGAATAAAATGTCTGTGGTTTTGAAACGATTACGCAGTGCCCTGACACTTGGCAAACAATAAATAAGTAAAGAAATAAAATTGAAAAATATATTTTTAACAATCTTGTTAAAAAACAAAATAAAAAAAAAGAAAATCGAGAAGTAAAACAAAATGTCAAACCTGATGTAACTAAACCATTTTGAATTACGAAATGTAACAGAAACATAATCGCCGCAACAATTAACCAAGAAATAAATTTAAGGAATTAGGAAAAAAAATAAAAATAAAACACGACTAACTTTCAGTAACAATTGTCTTGATTGATTGTTTCTTCACAGATAAAAAGTATTTGATTGCAGATATTCAATTAAAAAAAAAAAAAACGAATAAATAAAAACAAAATTTCTATTGATTCTGTGATTTTGTTAAAAAACAAGAAAGAAAAAGAATATGTAAAATCTGATGAAACCTAAACCATTTGAAATGTAACAGAAAGATAATTGTCGCAATAATTGAACAAAAAATAAATTTAGGCACTTTAAAAAAAATGAGAAATAAAAAATAAATAAATTTGTTAAAATACAAAGAAAACAAAAAAAATGTCAACTAAATCCACACCCGATTATGGAATGTAACAGAAAAATAATTGCCGCAACAATTACATACATTTAACCAATTAAGAAAAATAAGTAAAAAAATAAAATAAAAACGAAACACAACTACTTTCAGAAACAGTTGATTTGATTGACGGTTGCTTTAGAGATAAAACTGTTTAATCATAGACATTCGATTAAAAAAAAACGAATACGTACAAGTAATATAACCGAATTTTACCCATTTTATATAAAATGCTGATTATACATTTTTTGTTTATATAAATAGTCAAGCACGCCTAGCGCGCGGCACTCTATGATTCTATTTCACGTAACGCTTATACGTACGTAACCAATGTAACTGTTTGCTTTATTTGACGGAATAAAATATTTAAAAACAAATTGTTATAAATCGACAACATAACTTACATAAAAACAAAATGATTACGGTAAGGTCACGAAAAGTGACACGGATTTTTCATGAGTTTTCGATCCTCCGCAATTCTTGCTGATGGAAGAAACACGAAAGTAAGTAAGTTTGACGAACTTAAAGCTGAACCAAAAGACACCCTTTTTTTAAGACAAGGGCCTGAAGTGATAAATAACTGCGACACGTCTGTTCGAACACATAGTAACTTAGACGAAATTCGTGGCACAGGTTTTTTAACTGCTATTACAGCACTGGATTATACTTCCAACAAACGTTCACGAGCGAAGAAAAATCCGCAAGATTTATTAGGTGCGACCCGGAACAATATTCTTTTTTTGCTTATTACATTTTCTGTGTTCCTTTTTCTTTATTTACGTTTATTGTTTATTATCCTTTTTACTTAGGGGTATTCTCTGTTCAAAATTTTGTTAATTCAGCGTGCTTGTTTTATTTCTTATTTCGAAAATTGGTTTTGATCCGAACTAAAATCGATTTGGTTGTGAACTTAGTTAAAACTGAACGGCTTCCGATTTTTGGTTTGACCTTGCATTTCTTTTTTGACTTATTTATGTGTGTCGTGTTCTACAAAAATACCTTTACTACTTTTTTGATTTTTTTATTTAGATAGCTGATCTGTCATTAATTCGAGTTTTATCTGAACTAAAAGAAATTTGGTTTTGATCTGAACTAAAATTGATTTGATTTTGATCTGAACGGAAATTGATTTGATTTTGATCTGAACGGAAATTGATTTGGTTTTGAACTAAGATAAAACTGAACCCCATTCAATTGGTTTAAAACTTCACCGTTTTCGTCTAAAAAAATGCATCTAAAAAAAAAACTATAGTACATAAGAATTGACACAGATAGCGTCACTAAATTCCACTTGCTGCGTAAAAAATCGCATTTTTCCCAACTTGCGGTGAGAAAAATAGAGCAAAAGTGAAATATTGTTTTACAAGAAAAATCACAGATGGCGCCACTTCCCGAATAAAATTACGCTTTTCTAAACATCTAATTCCGATTGGCTTATTTCGGACGGCACGCGCGGACAAGAACGAAAGAAAAATGCCGGATTATCGTGAGAAACTGCGGTCCACGAGAAATTGCACAGAGGGCGCCACTAAATTTCGTTTGCTGTGTAAAAAAAACAACCGTTTTCTCTTTGTCTGCGTCAATGGGAAAAAGAGATTATAAAGAAAATTGTTGCTGTTTTTACAAAAAATAACACAGAATAAAATTACGCTTTTCTAAACGTCAAATTCTGATTGGCAGTGCTGCCAACTCTACCGATTTTAAACTCCATCTACAGATCTGCCGAATTCAAATGAATTCTACCGAAATTTTGATCGTTTGAATTATATCTGTACAAAACATAAAGAAAAAAATTGTCGCTGCGCTTTTATTTTGTGTTAATTTTTTGCCTTTGTTTATTTTATAAATTTTACATTTACATTTAAACCATTTTTAATGATCCACCGAAATTCAGAGAAATCTTCCCAAATGTACGCTTGATCGGTTGGCAGCACCGCTGCTTGGCCTATTTTTGACAACGAAAACTGTAGCTCATAAGAAATCACACAGATGGCGCCACTAAATTTCGTTTGCTGTATAGTAAAGTCCAACTTTGTCTCTTACAATGAGAAAAAGAGAGTAAAAATGAAATGTTGTTTTTACGAGTAATCGCACAGGTGGCGCCAGTTCCCGAATAAAATAATTACGCTTTAATTCTAAACGTCTAAAATTCGGATTCGCCTATTTTCGACGGCGCAAACAGATGGAAACGTTCGGATTATCCCGAAAATCTGTAGTTCATAAGAAATCGTACAGATGGCGCCAATACGTTTCGTTTGTTCTATTAAGAAAGTCCGTTTTCTCCTAATTTTGTCTCTTACGGTGAGAGAAAGAGAGTAAACACGAAATGTTGTTTTCACGAGAAAACGCACACTTCCCGAGTTATTAATGCTCGTCTAAACTGTAGTTCATAAGAAATCACAGAGATGGCGCCACTAAATTTCGTTTGGTGTGTAACAAAAATCGTTTATCTTTCAGTGAGAAAAAGGGAATGAAAGCAAAGCCATTGTTCTACAAGATGGCGCCGTTAGGCGAACAAAATGACGCTTTTCTAAACGTCTAATTCTGATCGGCTTATTTTGGACGGCGCACGCAGATAAGAACGAAAGAAATACGTCGGATTATTATTGCGAAAAACTGTGATTCAAAAGAAAATTCTCTGATTTTCCTCGAGTTAAAAATGAATCAAAGAATAAAGAGATTTTTAC
The DNA here is from genome assembly GCA_958336345.1 of Dorcus parallelipipedus. Lineage (NCBI taxonomy): Eukaryota > Metazoa > Arthropoda > Insecta > Coleoptera > Lucanidae > Dorcus > Dorcus parallelipipedus. Next base: position 40,679,839 of record OY284479.1, read on the forward strand.
GACTTTTTCTGTTTTTTTTTTGGGTATGTCACGAGTAATAAATTAAAAATCCTGTACTTTTCTTATTTTGTATTCAGGTAGCTGATCGGTTATTAATTTGGCGTTCATGTGAACTAAAAAAGTATTTCGTTTTCATCTGAACTAAAATAGATTTGGTTTTGATCCGAACTAAAATTGAATTTATTGTTAACCTAGATAAAACCGAATCGCTTTCGATTTTTGGTTTCACAACTTATTTTATTTTGTTTATGTCTGTCACGTGCAAAAAGAAACCGGTACTTTTTCTTATTTTTTATTAAGATAGCTGATCGGACATTAATTTGGTTTTTATCTGAGCTGAAAAGGACGATTTGGTTTTGATCCGAACTAAAATTGATCTGGTTGTGAACTAAGTTATAAACCAAAGTTTCATTTTTATTAATGAAATACTTTTTTACGGAGCACGCTGTATAGCACTGTATTTTTGAATTTAATTCGATCAACATCCAGTGCGAACTCATGTGTCACATCGAAGCTTTTTCGCGTTGCAATTTTTCGTTTTTGAGATTTTTGATTGACATACAAACTGATCTTAGTAAAATTTCTTCACAAGGATCAATAATAAAACATGTTCCCATATGTCACTAATATTATGAATGGCACTGCACATGGAGAACGAAGCATTTTAAGCCACTTGTTTATAGACGCCAACGGACGTTATAATTGGGCGCCCCACGTTGGGCGCCAAATGTTCTTCTAACTTGGAACGTTCTACGTTGGGTGGAAAGTTAAATGAAGTAATTCATAAATGAACTAATTTTAGTTAATTAAAGTTTTCTGCGTCACACGACGAAAGTTGCCCTCGCCTTTATCTCACCCAATTTATTTATAGTTAACTTCAAGTACCCACTAATTAATTAAAAAGTACCTGACACCTAAATGAATGAAACGCGTTAGATTTCCTTGATTAAGCAGTAAAAATGCTCGGCGAGCACAAAAGCAGCGCGTCAGCTTTTATTATAGCAACACATAAAAATGCCGTCTTACTTTTAACGAGTTAATTAGATAAGTAGATTGCTTCGTCGTCGTCGTGGAGGACTTATTTACATTTGCTCTCGCGTTACGTTTTACGTGAACTTCATAATTTCAGGGCAGACCAGTTTCGTAACACGGTTTTTTGCCTTTTACTCCACTCCGCACTCGCAACGCTTTGCCTAATTGCGAGCCTTGTTAAACGGCTCTATTTTTAGGACGTGTAATTTTGTAATCTAACGAAATTGTGAATGCGTGCCGGTATCATTAGGGCTCGTTATCAGATGGTTGTCTGGTCGTGCGAGATAAGGTTCGATTTGTTTCGCGGTTAACGAACTGACTTTACTCTTACTACGTACGTTCTGAATCTGAAACTCAGGAATTGAACGCGACCCCCGACGACGAATAAAAGAATTCATAAGATTCAGTAAAAGTCATTTAATCAACGCGTCAAGTTCTCTTTCTTTTGTTTTATTGTACTCACTTTGTTTCGTTTGTATTCTTTGTTTCGGTTTGCTTTGTTTCGTTTTATTTTTCGCCCCACGTCGGGCGCCAGATTGGCGCCCAACGATTTCATATTTTGTTCTATTTTTCTTTAATTTCCTGTTGATTTTTTATTTTTTTTCTTCGTCTTTTGTTTTATCTCTTGCGCACAAAGATATTTTTAATGAAAATAAATAAACGAAGGTAGAACAAGTAATTAATGACAAAGAGCATTAACTTTTCATACTTTGTTTTATTTTCCTCTAATTCTTTGTTTGTTTGTTTTATTTTTCGCCCCACGTCGGGCGCCAGATTGGCGCCCAACGATTTCATATTTTGTTCTATTTTTCTTTAATTTCCTGTTGATTTTTTATTTTTTTTCTTCGTCTTTTGTTTTATCTCTTGCGCACAAAGATATTTTTAATGAAAATAAATAAACGAAGGTAGAACAAGTAATTAATGACAAAGAGCATTAACTTTTCATACTTTGTTTTATTTTCCTCTAATTCTTTGTTAATTTACTTCGGTGGTTTTTTCTCTTGTTTTTTTTTTATTTGATCTAAAAATAAAGTCTTTTTTTAATAAAAAATTAATTGATTAATTAACGGAATAAGTAAGTAAATAAAATGATTAATTGATTAATCAATTACAAAATTAATAAAGAATTAAGTAACCAAGGTCATAGAGTATTAAACTTTTGTTGATTATGTACTTTCCTTTGTTTTACATATTTTCTTTCAACTTTCTGACGTTTTTCTTTTGCTTACGATCACCTTTCGTTTTCGTAAACAAATAAAGTCAAAAAGCGTTAAACTTTCGTTGATCGTGCAATTAACTGCCTTTTTAAAATTTCTGTTGATCTGTTATGGTTTTTGTTTCTTATTGACGATCGTCTTTTGCTGCTTTTTCTCTCGGATGTAAAAAGCATTTCCGCCTTCCGTTTATTCTTATGAATTAAGTAGCCAAGGTCGAGGAGTATTAAACTTTTGTCAATCACGTGATCGGCCCGTTAAGATTTTTAAATTTTTTTTTGTTTCATTTTTTATTAACTTTGGTTTTATTTATTTTTCTCCTCTTTCTTTGTTAATGATTGTCTTTCGGTTTTCTTTGTTTGTTTCGTTTGTTCATTTCGTTTGTTCCAATTTACTATTAATTTATTGTTTTTTTTCTTTCCTTGTTGGTGATCATTTTTTGTTTTTCTTCTTGCATACAAAAAGTCGTTTTTTTTTTACTTCGATTTGCATCTGTTTGATCTGTCGATAAAATCGTCTTAATCGTTATTGATTTACTGCTCTTCTTTGTTGACGATCGTCTTTTGGTTCGCCTCTTGTGCATATTTTCTGCTTTAAATTTGATTTGTTAATAAAATTGTCTTTTAATAAAAATCAAATAAATAAATGAAGAATAAATATAATTAACAACGAAGTAGCGTTAAACTTTTTATACTTTGTTCCATTTTCCTCTAATTCACTGTCGATTTACTTTTGTGTGTCTTTTTTCTTTGTTGACGATCGTCTTTTGTTTTCTCTCCTATTTTTTTTTTTTTTAGTTTGATTTGCATTAATTTTGAATTTTGTTTTATGTTTCAGTTGTATTGTTTTTTTCTTCGTTGACGATCGTCTTTTGTTTTTCGTCTACAAAACATATTTTCTGCTTTGAATTTGTTCTGTTAATAAAATTGTCTTTTAATAAAAATCAAATAAATAAATGAAGAATAAATATAATTAATAACGAAATAGCGTCAAACTTTTTATACTCTGATCCATTTTCCTCTAATTTACTTTTCTATGTTTTTTTTTGACGATCGTCTTTTGTTTTTTCTCTTGTTTTTTTTTTCTTTAAGAGGCCTATGGAGGTCCGCCATATTGGCAAAAATTTATTTTTCAAATGCTGCTTTTAAAACGCGTTCGATTTAAAAATTCTAAAAGTAGATCAGTCTGTAATAATACTATAAATGTGGGAAAGTCAATAATTATGGAAAATGTTTTATATTAACAAAGTAAAATTATAAAATTTTAAAACTCACTACGGAAAATGACTTTCTCACATTCTACGTAAAAAACTGATCATATTTGCTTAAAGAAATATACGAAATTATCATTCCTAAAAGTGCAAAATGAAAAATACGTAATATAAAAATTTGCTATGTAATGTGCTGCCATCTTAAGGTTGAAGGAAAACTAACTCATGTCAAATAAATTTGGCAACGTTGTTATCGTAAAACTGGATGCGTTCCGACTTGTCGCTATGCTTTTAAACTTATTACCTTTACCGTTCCAAAATTCTGAGGGTGTTAGCTTTGAATTGAACTACATATATTTGAATTTAGGAGCAAACGCCGGATCTGCAGGGTTATTTTTTTATATTTTGCACCCCACCTAGAGATTTTATTTTAGGAGATACCGAAAGACTGTAAATGGAAAGGTTGTAATATTTTATGTATTTTATCTTTTAGAGTTATCGCAAAAAAAAGTGCATCGCAAAGTATAATATTTTACGAACTATTTGTATTGATAGTGATAGATTAAAATACAAGTCTTCAATGCACCACCTACATCTATTAAAGACACGAATTTAACACGTTTCAAAATTTTAGTTAAAACCTTTCTACGAGAAAGAAATTTTTATCATATAAATGACTCGAAGTGTGACAATTAATGCTCTTATAAAAATTAAGAAGGCAAAATTTGCTCTGAGAGAGTTGGAGTAACGTCACTATTTCACCCTAAAGGATTACTCATTCCCTGTTCGCGTATTCGCATGTTGTGACGGATGATGGAATAGTCATAAATTGTCTGCTTGTCAGGTGTGATTTTAATCAATTTGACAAATAAAATTGACACCTGAAATATTTCGCTGTACAAAGTTTATGACCACCACGATCGCTTGACAATATGTCAAAGTAAGACACCATCGACCAATTTTTTCTTGGTCGCGACTATACATAAATATTTAATTACGAAACATTTCTCTAAATTGTTACCACTGCTATGATAAATAACTAATAGGACAAGACTTTTTAATCTGGATAAAACTACTACCGATCGTAATTTGAAATTGTCATTGACAATCATATGTACTTAGTAAATGTTGTTTTAAAAGCTATAGGGTAATAATTGCTTGCATAGAAGAGAGTATCATAGTTACACGAATTCCTCAGAATTTCGGCTTTAACAAAAATACGGTTACTGACTTGGCAATTTAACATAATAAAATAATGGAAACGCATAGCTGCTGGATTTTAAAGTTTTTTTTTTTAAGATATCGATAGTACGCCTTTCTTAATTTCATTTTGTACGGTCTGTTGCTTACATCACATGTCGGCAATTGAGCAATCCTATTGGTTAACTATTTGTTCCAATGCATTCCTTATTCCTATTTGTGCATCACTCTCAACTTTTTTTTTAATATTAAGAAATTTTAAACTGAAATAAATTTTAACATAATTTTCGTCTACAATTTTTTTTTCGTTTTCGATAAAAATATTTTATTTTTGTTATTTAGAATCATTCAGTGAGAGAGTAAACTGTAACATGCTTTCGTTGTGAAATAAGTTAAAAAAATTTTTTTAAATATTTTTACAAGACAATGTTATTTTTTGATTTTTCAAAAGTTGCAACAATATTACTAATAAAATGTAGAAAATTATGCACAATTTATTTCCTATTTGTATATTAAAAAATGAGTGTAAAGATGTTGTCTTGAAATGAAAACTTTTTCCAAAAGTAAAAATATTGAAAGAATTTCTAAGTAGTGTAATTAATAAGACATCTATGTATTACATTTTAGTTAAATTTAATATCAATTTAAATTTCGAATTGAAATTAGTATCGATCAAATTCTGTTTGGTTTTCAAATATCAGAAAATTATTTATCAAGAAAATTTACTTAAAGTATAAGCTACTTTTCACAAAACGAAATGTGGAAGTTATTTCATTTTAAAAGTTATTTATTATTTGACAAATTTCAACGAACAAAAAATGTCTTAATTACGAATATTATTTAATTAAGAATTATTTTACTACTGGCGTATTCCGCAATTTATTTTTCGATATAAGAATGATTTTTATTCAAATCTTATACTTTTGAATTTCGCGCGTATATAACCAGCAAACTTTTCTTCCTTTATTTCAGAATATAAGAATATTACCACGTGCTAGTTTTGCGCCGCGACGTTGCCACTACGTTAGATACGATGAATGTGAACTTATACAAGACGAGTGTAGATGCTGTTATCCTTGTCCTTCAACTATTGAGCCTGATTGGACTAAACGACAATTATTTCAATTATAAGAGAGGCGTGTTTTCAGTCATGCGGGGTTTGGGGGAAGTACTGGTGGCTTTCGAGTAGTTGATCACGTGATCCATAGTCCTCTTAATTGCATTTGCATGAATTTTGAATTTTGTTTTGTTTTTGTTTTTGTTGATTTATTGTTTTTCTCTTTCTTGACGATCGTCTTTTGTTTTTCTTTTTTCTTAAATTTGATTTACATGAATTTGATCTGTGAATAAAGTCTAACGCTGGATTTCACAAACGCCACTTAACTTTAATCATCGATTAAGAATAATCATTCCTATACCTTCAACACATGTAACCATGGCAACGTTTACTTTTAACGGATGATTAAATTTAAGTAACGTTTGTGAAATCCGCCATAAGAGAATTAAATTTTTGTTAATCAAGTGACCACCTTGTTATGTTTTTATATTTTATTTTATTTTAGCGTTGATGTATTTTTTTGTCCTCTTTGCCTTTTGTTTTGTCTCTTGCGTACAAAAAAATATTTTTCCTTTTGAATTACACTTTGAATTTGATCTTCTAATATGTACCTATAATAATTGGCTTAAAAAAACAAATAAATACATACATAAATGTTCTTTTGTTTGTTTTGTTCATTTCAATTCACTTCAATGTTCTATTAATTATTTTTTTTTCATTCTTTCCATTTTTTAAATAACAGGTGAAAAATAGGTAGTAGCTTTCAAATAACAGCTAGCAGTTTGTAGAATAAATTTGTTTGTAAAATAAATACATAAATAAATGTTCTTTTGTTTGTTTTGTTCGTTTCAATTCACTTCAGTTTTCTTTAATTTATTATTATTATTTTTCATTCCTTGCACTTTTTAAATAACAGATAAAAAAATAACAGGTAGCAGTTTTTTTTGCCAGCTATTTATAACCTGCTATCTGTTTTTTATCGCCACCGCGTAGCCACATCGAGTAGAACATTTTACAAAATTAAAGCAGATTTTACAAAATGTTCTACCGGATGAGTGCCTGAATTTGATTCAAGAAAAAATTTTGGAAAATGGAAAATTTTCCACCAAGTAATGAAAAAAATATACTAAGGGAGGAGAACAATTTAGAATCGCACTGTATATTTTGAGTACAAAGTACATATTTTCAAAGGACTACAATCGAAACTTTAAATGCTTTCAGAAGAGAAAAAACGAGAAAGGAAGAACTTAATTATTAGTTATTTCACAAACCCCCCTTTCTTCAATTTGTTCACTACCCTTTAGATAACCCCCAATCCCTCACGTCTACTTTAACACAAAAACGTTTCATTTTTGAGACCTCGTTTTTTTTTTCTTCGGACGGTTTCAAAATGGTAGCCAGGCCACACGTCATTATTTATTAATGCATTCCACGGTTGTTGCGTAAGTGAATTTCAGAGCCGCAATTTACCAGAGACAATAGACCCCGACGGTGATCAGTCAATTCTCCTTCTGCTTAGCATAAAATCAATTTATCTAGTCCAGCTTCCGCTCTGAAAGATAATGAAAGGAGTCGAGACACGCGGTGAAATTAACGTGCATTAAACGTGAGACGATTTACGGCCTTCCATTAACGAAACGAAACGTGCATCGTCTCAACAAAAAAAAAAAAATTGTTCCAACGCACGGCTTTAATAATTGTTTGATGCGATGCTCGACGACAATCTTGATTATCATTTCACTTTTCATCTGCACTATTTTATTTTTTATGCCGGAACTTTGCTGACATGTTCGTTGAAATGAAGGTAGAAATTTGAGGCCTTATGTGAGGCCACGTGAAGTAAATAGCGTATGCCGTTCCCATAAACGGATTAAATGACTTAACAGTGAGTACTCACGACGCCGCGCCGCCGCCGTGCTAACCGCGACATGCTAATGCGAGCGCTTCTTCGCCGTGCTCGCCTGTGTCTCACTAATGATGGACGCCACTTCTAACAAATGTTATAACATTTTTAAATTTGTTTGAGCGTGTGGTATCCCCACAGAACTTACCGCGCCGACGATGTTTACTACGTTACTTCATGAGCGCCGCATAAGGAATTTTCCGTTTCTGCAAACAGGGTTCTAAATGCATCTCCACCGCGGTGGTATTCGAGGTGCGGTTCAATTAAGAATTCCGATCACAATCACAATGCAAGCGCACAGAATGTGTCGCGTTATGTAAACAAGGCAGCTATGCGGTGTAAAATCGTTCTCAAATTCGTGTCTTAATTGTATCAGATTTGTACATAGTACGCGCGGACCGCAACAGTAACTTTTCCTTATCCGCCTGCATGTGGAATTTAAAATAAGTTTGATGACTTACGGCGCCTCGAGAGCCGCGAATAGTTTCGAAAGAGTATCGGCGATGGCAGTTTGAAATGCACGCGAGAAGCGTCCTGGTGCTTGTTGCAATGCGGATTTAAAAAAAAAATAGTTTTACAAGGAAGAGACAGGATTTTATTTCGCTCGGAACATTGTGGGGAGGGGAGACTTTCAGAGTGCTTGAGGAACAAAGAATCCTTAAAGGTCTCTAAAAATAGCGTGTGTAAAGCAAATTAACTGAATAATTTAAAAAAATCTCCCAGTTCCTTATTCACTATATTGAAACTTCGCTTTCACTTTTACTTTTATTATTTTGATTCCTTAAATCGCTAAAAACAAAGCAATCTCAGTAATGGCGCTCACAATTTTAGTAGTAACTATGTAAGTACCTTAAAGTACTGGCCTTAAAACGCAAACGAATATAAGTTTGAGAAGAAACAAGCGAAATGTCCTGCTAGCTACCTGAAGGCCAGAAAATTGTGCGAGTGACTGACGTTTCTCCAGCACCGCTCGGCTAAGCTCTTGGAGATGGGAGGGTTCGACCAAACCCCAAAGCAAAAGGATGGCAAAGTGAATAAAATAAAAATCACCCGGTGGGCACACTTGTTTTTTTATTTAAAATCGCTCAAAGATTTGGCAAAGATAAACAGGTGAACAAATTACAGTCCAGTAAAACGAAACACGAAAAGTAAACTTTGGTATCAGGCGAACAAACAGATTAGAAATTAACCGATAAGCAGATCTGCCCCTCGTTTACACTACGCCTTAAAATAAATAAAATTAAATAACAACGCCGCGTTAAAGTGAGTTGTCAAAAATAAATCAACAGGATTAATTAAAATTACTCCAACCTGGTAACCCAAAAGTCCAACGTAATGACAGACAGCTGTCAACAGTGTCGGAGCGCCCTCTCACGGTGGTCAGCGCCGTAAGTGGGAGTAGCGTCGTGTTGCAGGTCGAGTCTACTTTCACAGGCGGGGAGGGGGGCTTCAATTTGTTTCAAAAGCCGATAACCAACCTTTTCTTTCACCCCAAGGGTTATTAGGGTTTTAGTAGATGGGTAAAACCACTACTGGTAGCCTAATGAAAGAAAGATACGCGTTACGAATCAGCACGAACACAAAATGACCTGTTCTTTATTTCAGACAGGCTTTCGAAAAACTGTTATCGAGCTTGAAATTCTCTCAACGTACGTTTGCACAAATCTCGGAGTAATTTCGCTTCCGTCTTCCTTCACAGAATCACGTGAAAGGGAGCACATAAAAATCATAGACACAAATAAACGAGACGTACGCTAAGAGCTGTGGAGGCAAACTGAATACGAGCGGAACGCCGCGTTCTCCCCAACCATAAGTTGAGACGAGTGTTGTTACGACTGAGATCGGCTTTTAGCCGGGCGACAGAGTGAAATGGAAAGATACAGTGTAGGACTAAATAACAGCGTACGGTCTAATGGTGCAACATTGAGAAATATGACAAAAGTCACGTACGCCAGCCTGGTCGTAAGATTCTCACGCTAATACAGGGCGTTCGGAAAATATCATGAATATCTAAAATGAATTTTTCAACCGTAACAATTCAACTGGATCGAATACATTAAAAAAATCTAGAATACTTTCCTGCATTTTAAAACAGGTCACAATTCTCCATTCGCTGTCTCTTTATAAACTGCTCAAACTTCGCGCTCACTTTTGTTTGAAAAAAGAAAAAAGACCAGACGCCCCACGTTGAGCGCCAATTTTTTTTTCTTCGTCGTAGGTAGCCGTGACTTCATATTTGAGGTCGCACGACCATTTTGAATAACTTTTGTAAATAATATTTCCGCGTATCTTGAAAAGTGAAGGTACTTTACTCTTACGTCGATTTAAAATATTTTGATTTCCTCGGTATATGACAAGAGGTAATCAAATTGTGATAAGTGCATCTTGAATTTGGGAAAATGCAGGAACTTTTCTAAGCAATAAATTTTCCTGAGTAATTAATAATAACTTTCTGCCGGGCCCTGTATATTCATATGAAAAATAATAATCAGATTGAGTAATTAAAAATTAAAAAATAATATTTACTCCAACTAAGAAATATGCAAAATCATTTCTGATTGGAAAAAAATTTTCATTGTAAAAAAAATACTTCAGGAACGTGCCCCATGTCGGGCGCCAAACATTTTTGCGTCGTAGACAGCCATGATTTCATAACAGTTCTCCAAATAATGTTTCCGCGTATCTTGAGCGTTGACCTAAAAACGGAGTTGTGAAATTCCGGTTTTAAAGGTCAAGTTCACGAAGACAAGCCGTAGTATCATAAAACTATAAAAAACTTTTACGACAGCATTTATTTCGTTCGTCTACTCCTCGACTTTTTAACCAGGGACGCATCGTCGATTTGGGGCTAATTTTTGATTAATTATTTTTCGAAAACTAAAGTAGTAACAATTTCTTTAACATTTTTCTCATGTCACCCTGTATAGAGATTTCCAATTAAACCCGGCCTTAGGTTACCTCTGCGTATTAAGTTATGAATGGCACTCGAGTTTTAGGATCTAGTAAAAAAAAACGGAAGTTTTACTCTTACGCCGAGGAATTAAAAAAAGGTAGGCTCACTTAAGTGAATTGACGATTCTCATGAAAACTGAAAGACGAGAGGATTTCGTCTGAAATAGCTGCGAAGTAGGCCAGTAGCTTTTGTCGATCATACATACATGCAAGTACAGACGAAAACATTTGCTGCATGCTAATTATACGGCAGTCCATAAAATGCCATATTCTAATGAACTCGCCTAAGTAGGCTCGCGCATTAAAGAAGCCATAAAACGAAAATGACATTCTTATCGCCGCTTGGTCACCGAGATAGGCAAATTATCATCGCTCGCATAAAATTCACTCTCGCAGATTGTGAGGCGCGTTTTATTTACAACAATCGTGTGTCTCCTTTGTGTAAGATAATGACGGCCTTCATGACGGCGAAAGAAACTTTGTGCGCGGGTAAATGTGATGGCGTCCGTCCTGGCATCCGTTCGAGATGACAGATAAATGACAGATTGTGGCTTCAATCAAAACAAAACAAGATGAAAACGTTATTTTTTTGCTGCAGTTAGTGAACATAGTTTGAATTTATCGCCAAATTATTGTCATGTTGCCAACGCATAAATTTTGATTTTTTTTCTTGTTGCCCTTCTTGGTTACCTGTTTTCCTTGTTTTGTATTTTTCACTCTGTCTTCTCAAACATTTCTTGCAATATCTTAGTTTATTTTGTCGACAGAAAAACCAAATATTAGGATAATTTATGTAATGCAATGTAATTCAACGTGTAAAGGAAACTGTAGGTTATAATAAGAAGTTCGGAGAATAAACGAATGAGGGCGCTGTGTTAGTGATTGCGTGAACCTACGACCCGACACGCTATGATACCGCCGACGCGACGCGCGATTTCTGAGGCGGTATGCAGTGGAACCTTTACCGGAGCATCGTATAAACCAATGAGTAAATTTTGGACAGGTTTTGTGAAAAACCTGACCTAGATATTATAAATTATCCGTTAAAACGCGAACTTCTTCTTGTGGAATAATAATTATTCATTGAAAATTAATTATTTAAAGTAGTGTGTTTTACGTTTTTAATCTACGACATTTTTTATATACACCCACACACACATTAGATAATTTTGAATGTGAAGGCTCGCGAGTGTCAGCTACATCCAAAATTTATCGCACAAAATACACTCTACAACAAAGAAATTGACCTACGAGATACACTGCAAAATTCATCACCGAATAAGACCCTCCGAGAGAAAAAAACAACAACAAAGTAAGAAAGTCAAATGGTAAAAAATGAGAAAATTTGCAAATTACAGCATCAAATTGTCACCCAAATGAAGGGCGTAACACAGCAATATGAAGGTCAAAAATCAAAAATAAAACTTAAATAAAAAGCGTCGAAATACCCAAGAAAAGAAAGCAAGAAACAAAGGGGGATTGTTTTAAAAACAGAGGTTCGACAAAAAAAAACAATACTGAGACAAACAACGCGAAAATGCGAAGAGTACGATGAACAAAAAAACAAAAAACAAAAGATCTACCTACGTATAAGAAAAGACGAAGAAAATAGGCGGATTGTCAGGAGATATCATATAATTCGACAAAAAAAAAGAATTGAAACAAACAACGTGGAAGTAGGAAGAATACGGTAAGCAAAAAAAAACAAACAAACAAACAAAAGAAGATCGAAATAGAAAGAAACAGAAATCGTTTGTTCTGTTTTGTTTACATGAAGAAACAAAATAACAATTAATACACAATAAAGCTTGATTTAATTTTCAAAATCGTCAATTTTTTTGCTTACAAAAGGAAAAAAAAAATATATAACGAAACGCAAGGAAACAAAGCGCACATCTGGCAACACTGTACGCTAATACTGGTTTTAAAGCTATCCTTTTCGTTGCCCAGTGAAAAAAAATCTTGATTTCCTCGAGTGTGAGATAACGGCGAGAATCTCGCAACGCTGTACGTTAATACTGGTTTTAAAGCTGACAGTTGACTTTCGACCTGTCAAAGTGACAGCTAACCTATTAGTGCATTGTTTTTAAATTAATGGACGTTTACTGAAATAAATCTGACGGTGTGGTGGATCCCGACTCATAAAACTAAGATTAATAACTCGTTAAGTTTATGAAAAAAAATAAATCGCGTAAATTTCGGTAGAATTCTTATTTTTATCCAGACAAAAAATGGAAATCCCTCAGATGTGGGACAGTGACGCATATCTGGCAACACTGTATGGTAACTTTTACATTTAAATGTCACTTGTCACTATAATTGAATCGTACACGCACCGAGGTCTGAATAAATAAGCTCGAAGCTAGACTGTTTTAAGAGTCAATAAATGAGTTTTTCTCAACACACGGACCGAGGTCGAACTAACATAATCGAACATAACTAATCGAATCGTTTTTATTTTTTGATGTAGATCCGAACCGAATTTTAGAAAATATTGCCCGGCAAACAATAGTTTTCTAAAAGTATATTTTTCACAATTTTTTAAACTTTACTATGTATTACGCAGTATTTGAAATCGTACACGTACCGAGGTCTAAATAAATTAGCTCGATGCTAGACTATTTTAAGAGCCAATGAATGAGTCTTTCTCAACACACGGACCGAGGTCGAACTAACATAATCGAACATAACTAATCGAATAGTTTTTATTTTTTGGTATAGATCCAAACCGAATTTTAAAAAATATTGCCCGGCAAACAATACTTTTTTAAAAGTATATTTTTCACATTTTTTTAAACTTTACTATGTATTACGCAGAATTTGAAATCGTACACGTACCGAGGTCTAAATAAATTAGCTCGATGCTAGACTATTTTAAGAGCCAATGAATGAGTTTTTCTCGATACACGGACCGAGGTCGAAATAAATCAGTCTATAACTAATCGGATCGTTTGCATTTTTTATGTGGAGGCAACTAGATCTCTTATTTTTATCCAGACAAAAAATTGAAATCCCTTAGATGTGGGACAGTGACGCATATCTGGCAACACTGTATGGCAACTTTTACATTTAAATGTCACTTGTCACTATAATTAAAACTTGCGACACAATAGTAGAGTATAGTCCAGGACAAAAAAATATAATTAAAAAATTTCTGTTCCTCAAGTTTTTTGAGATAATGTGGTTACGCGTATCTGGTAATATTTGCTATTTATACCTGACAACACTGTATGGAACCACCGACATGCGACACCCAGAAGCTAGACTAACAATAATATTGTCAATTGAATTGTCAATTAACAGATAACCTGCAAATACACTTAACTGTCAAATTGACATTTGCGATGGTTGAAAATTGGGTTGCATATTTTATGAACTAAAATTGCTCTATTCATTTCAGAGTAATACAGAATAATTCAACACAAAAAGATAATTTTAAAAAATTTCAATTCCCTCATGTGTGAGATAGTGAGTATTTTACCTTGCAACACTGGTCAGTGTTGCCAATTTAGCCGATTTTGTCACTAGGTCTGCTGGTTGACTTTAAAAAGCTTCACGTCGCAAATCGTTGATTTTCCATTCGTTGTCAGCGTCTTTCTTACGAAAAGAAACGAAAAAGAATGAAATACAAAGAAACTTGACTCAATCCAATCCAAACCCAACGTGAAAAATTAATTGGATTACAAAAAAACCAAAACGAAGAAAACTCGAATAAAGAACAAGGAAAAGAACAAGAACAAAAAAAAACGAAACAAATTTCTGTACAGAATATAGGTTTCTTATAAAACGAATTTCTGTACAGAATGTCGGTCTTTTATAATAAACAAATTTCTGTACAGAATAACGGTTTCGTTTAGAACAAATGAGTAATTTGTACGAAGTGTCGGTTTTAATACGAAAAGTTAATTATTACTATTAATTGAAAGTTTCCTGACGTTCTGATGATATCTTTTCGACGTAAAACCAAAAAAGGTTTCGCTTAAATTAAATTAAAGAAAAATATTGAAGTTATTAAAAAAAGAACTGTAGTTTACTGGCAATACAAACGAAGCAGTTAAACATCAATGTTGTCTTTAACTTTGAAACCTGACACGCTGAAATCCAAGCTTCCTCATAACCAGCACCCACATTTTCCTTATTTGAATCTACCGTTGGCCATAATGACATGCAATCCGGATATTTTCGTCTCTCTCTCACTCGACGTATAACCGTTAAATTAACGTAACGATCCCGGATTATTTTTTTTTTGCTTTCTCGGATTCTGCACGAAACCGCAGACTATTCGAGATGAATCCTTTTATTAATGAATAATTAAGGCGTATTATGCGAGGTTGGAAATGTCAGCGCATGAAAGTGCAGCTTCGCTATTTGTTTGCTTATCGGCGAGATCTAACGACGCGGGGCTCATAGGTCGAACAAAAGCCCCATTGTGTTCGCGAATCAAAATTATGGGCGTGCTTAATTTCACAAAAATTAATTATACGCCCAGTAAAAGCACAACATAATACTTAATAATAATAACGCGACGGTCAGATGGTATCGGCGCGCGGGCTCAAGTTTCACTTCGCTTTTAATTGCGCCGGCTTACGTGCGCTAATTGGGGCTTATAATTTTTTGTTCTTTCCCTCGCGAATTAATTATTTATCGATCATCCGATTAAATACTTTGTAGCGCTGTTACATTACGTTTCGAAAACTTTTCATCACAAAAAGAAAATACTTTAGGAATATGCCCCATGTTGGGCGCCAAATTTTTCTTTTCGTTGTATTACTTAGTATTTGAAATCGTACACGTACCGAGGTCTTAATAAATTAGCTCGATGCTAGACTATTTTAAGAGTCAATGAATGAGTTTTTCTCAACACACGGACCGAGGTCGAAATAAATCAGTCTATAACTAATCGGATCGTTTGCATTTTTTATGTGGAGGCAACTAGATCTCTTTTGAAGTGCCCTAGAAAGTGTTTAGCGAACAACGGGGGTCATTTTGAACACGTTTTGAGATAAAGTTTAAAAATTCTGAAAATTACAAAACACGTATTCTTGAAAAACGGTTTGCTTTATTAGAGTTTTTTTTTTTTTTTTAGTTTGAATTTATTATTGGGTGAATGGATAAATGATTAGATGAACTTTAAAATTAAAAAATGAAACATTAAACACCCAGTATTTTTGGAAGTGGAAGGCCCCCAATAGATTAAATAACTATTGGGGGCCACTTCAATAAATTACATCCAAAACATTGCCCGTGCGCCTCGGAGTCGTTATGACAAAAGAACGAACGATCTGGAGAACTATGAAAACAACTTTAGTAACAAAAGGAAGTTAATGAAAAATTTTATTTAGTAAATTCAATCACGCAACTCGAGTTATTAAATTTGCTTGTGCGAGAGCCTGTAATTAATGCAGCGAGTGAGAGTAAAAGGACTTAATTTAATCAAAGAGCCCCAAATAGAAAGTCTAGTTTAAAATAACTATTAGGGGCCACTGCTGAAGGTTTTCGTCAAATCCCCGACTGTTATGTATTAGGATTGTTACGTGAAATAATGGTGATTGGGTGATAGTAAAGCCTTAAGCCTCCAATAAATCGCTCGCTGGGGGCCAAATTAATAATTTGAGGATTTTTTTTTACGTTTGACAAGGATACAGCACAGGAAAATCTTCTTTCATAAAGGAATTGCTTAACTTAGGGACCTCTAATAGATAGCCTATCTGAAAAACTATCGGGGGCCACTGTAGGACAAATTATTTGCTGTGAGTTTTCAATTAATGTCTTATTTGTTTGGGATTATTGCTTCTGCGATAGTTTTTAATTAATAGAGTGACAGAGAACGAATTAAGAAGTCCCCATTTAGACTTAAATAACTATTGGGGGCCAATTTAATAACTTCATGAATATCTGATTTTTTGGGGTTGTTGTTTCTATGAGACTTTTCAACTAATAGATTAATAGAGCGAGAAGCCCCCAAGGGATCGTTTAGGCTTAAATATCTATTGGGGGCCATTATAAAATAAATTATTTTTTCAAGAATTTTGTAAATATCCGATTGCCTCGAGATTGAAGAGAGAAGTGAGAATGAATTAAGAGCCCCCAAGAAATCATTCATACTTAAATAACGATGGGGAGTCGATTTAATAATTTGACGAACATCCGATTTTTCTTGTTGAGTTATTGCATCTGTAAGAATTCTCAATTAATAAAATGAGTGAGAATGAATTCAGAAGCCCCCAAGAGATCGTTTAGACTTAAATAACTATTGGGGGTAATTTAATAACTTGACGGGTATCTGATTTTGTGGGGGGTTGTTGCTTCTATGAAAGTTTTCAGGTGATAGAGCGAGTGAGAATGAGTTCAGAAGCCTCCAAGCGATCGTTTAGGCTTAAATATCTATTGGGGGCCGATTTAATAACTTGACGAATATCTGATTTATTGGAGTCGTTGCACAAAAAAAAAAAACAAAATAATAAAAAATAAAAAAATAAATTGCAAAATTTTTTAAAATAACAAATGACAATCGATTTTACAACAATTTGAAAAGAATGCTGACAAAAAACAAAATAAAAATAAAAAAATAAATTGTAATTTTTTTTTAAATAATAAAAACAAATGACATCGATTTCACAACAATTTGAAAAGAATGCTGATAAAACAAAACAAAAACAAAATAATAAAAATTCAAAAAATAAAGTGTAAAAGTTTTTAAAATAATAAAACAAATGACAATCAATTTTACATTACAATTCAGCAAATTAATATGTTTTTCGGAATTATGTATACCTAAAAAAAAAAACAAAATAATAAAAATTTTTTAAAAAATGTAAATTTTTTTAAAAATAATAAAACAAACGACAATCGATTATACAATATGATAAGAATGCTGACAATTCAAAAAATAATAATAACAAAATTTCAAAAAATAAATTGTAAAATCTTTAAAAATAATAAAACAAATGACAAACAATTTTATATCACGATTCAGCAAATTGATGTTTCTTGGAATTATATTCAAAATTTTATTATTGAAAGTTTTTTTGGCAAAATAAAATAAAATAAAAACAAAACAATTTGAAAGAAATAGGTTTATATAAATAAATTTTATAATAAATTAAACAAAAAAATGAATTTTCTGACATACGTATTATCGAGCATGGTAGGACTTCCGGTTTGGCCGGAAGTGATGTCAACTTTCTTATTTTCAACGGAACACCGTATACATTTTTACGTATTTAGAATCTATAAATCACTGCGAAGCCGAATATATGTATATCATATGCTAATTTTGGTTTCCATGACAACGAAAAATAAACATCTTTTTGTTTTTCAAATCTAGTGAGCTATGAATCGTGTATTTTCGTTTTAAAGCAGTCAAGTAATTCAAGAAAATTACTATTTCTACTAAAGAAAATAAAATAATTAGAATTCAAAAATAAATTGTAACATTTTTAAATATAATAATAACAAATGACAATAGATTTCATAACAATTTGAAAAGAGTGCTGACAAAACAAAAATAACAAAACAAAATACATAACAAAAATTAAAAAATAAATTGTAAAATTGTTTTAAATTAAAAAAATCAGCAAATTAATGTTTGACGGAATTATATTTAAAATTTTATTAATGCAAGTTTCTTTGTTTTAGAAAAAAATTATCTCCTCTCCATTTTTAAAGTTCCTTTGCCCTTTCAATTGTATCGCCAAATTTTGATGAGTGCATATTTTGAATTTGGGAAGACGCAGGAACTTTTATTAAGAATAATTTTTTTTGAGAAATCGATAATAAAAAAGTTTTCCGCCGGTCCCTGTATAATTCATATGAAAAATAATAATCAATTAAAAATTGAAAAGTAATATTTAAATCGACTAAAGAACATATGCTGTAATCGATTCTTCATTAATAAAATAACAAGTTACTTGGGGCATTACACGTAGCGTACAAGTGTCGCCCTCTCACGGACGAATTACGAACATCGGTTCAGCAGCAGCTGTCCTTGTTCTCTTCTCTCGCTTTCCTTCTCGTTGAAATATTGAAAAGTACGTGAATTCTTTTTTAAACGTTAAAAAAATACATGCCCCACGTTGGGCGCCAAGTTTTTTCTTTTCGTCGTAGGCCGCCATGATTTCATATTTGAGGTCGCGTAACGAATCCGAATAACTTTTCCAAATGATATTTCCGCGTATCTTGAAAAATAAAGGTACTTTACTCTTACGTCGATTTCAAATATTTTGACTTCCTCGGTATATGACAAGGGGCATTCGAATTTTGATGAGTGCATCTTGAATTTGGGAAGACGCAGGAACTTTTATAAACAATAAATTTTTCTGAGAAGTCAATAATAAAAAAGTTTCCTCTAATTGTCCAACTTTCTGGCAATTCCACTTGCTCTCCGAGATGGTGTTATAATTTAGGCGTCCCACGTTGGGCGCCAAATGGGACGCTATGGACGCCACTTTTTTTTAATATTTAGTCGTGTCTGTTCTTGTTACTTCTTATTTATTGCAAAACTTTTGAATAACGAACAGTTTTAGAACCCCCCTTCGGCCAAATTACTACATATTACGTAATTATGTCGTTTGGAAAGTGATAAATAATTTAACCCCGATTTCTACGGCGAACTTCAAATAAATTAAATGCGCATGTAATTGCTGCTCGTAAATGCCAGTTTTAGCGTAATTTGTATTTTTTATCGTTTCTGCCTGTAAGTTACTGAGCAACTCGCGAAAGTGAGCGCAACTTCTTCAGCATCCACTGGGGCGCGGGCGGGCGCCAATGAATAAGCAAATATTTTCAAAGCGTAATTAGCTCGCGTTTCTGGGAAACGTGTATTATCTAGGCCCTAAAATAAATTAAAAAAAAAAAAAATTGGTTACAGGCAGAGCAACAGATGAACCCAGTATTTCAGATGTTGCGTCACACAGTCACACGTTCACTTACAAAAACAATGGAATAATTTCCATTTTATTTCAAATATAACCGCGTTTTCAAAGGAAATGACTAACATTTCGTTCGAGCTACAAAGAAATGTTTAATCTTGATTTCAATCGTCCCTGCTTTGGCTACGAATTACTTCGCGGATATTATTATTTCGGATGACGCTTGTTGATTTTGTTCAAAACCTTGCCGGTGGTCTGGGGGGAGGGTGGGGGGGGGCAAAATCGACGTAAAAAAATTATATTTAGTCACAATCAGAGCAAAACGTAAACGGAATGGATGGGACGTTATTGATGGTCGACGGAATTATTTCTCGCGACCGACCAACGTTAACTCTGCGTTATTATGCGGAACCTTATTTGGAGTATCTAAACGTCCACGGCTCAAGAGACGGAGTGCCGCTCTGTCATTGTTCCACGCTTAATGTCAAAAGGTGAACACACAAGATACAGCATCTCTGTACCCTTTGGACGGCCGACGATACTTTCACTGCGCACCGCCGGTGAACACCATCACGTACCGCTATTATATGATTCGTTTCACTTGCGAAAATAATTCGCAATACTTTATTTAATAACGCTGAGGAACGCGCGATCAAATTTAGAAGGGTCACATCATCGTTTTCGTTGCTAACAAAATGACCGTACCACTGAATTTCGCACATCCTGTATAATTATTATAAATAACAGGTGATACGGGAATCACTCTGTATTTTCTGAAAATCGTAATTTTTTGATTAATTGTCTTGATTTTAAACACCAGGGTTTTTTACGCTCAAGTACTCAGTTTCCACAGAAGCGGAGAGCAGGAGTTTCTTGCCCTATAAATTTTTTATTACAATAAATAATTACTTAACTTTTAATTGTTGCGTTTCATTATTAACCTGCCAATTCCCTTGTTATAAAGGATTTATTGTATTGTCGCACCAAAACAAAAGAACCTGGAAATCACAACGTAAGGGCCATTTACATCCGATAGTTGGATCATAATTAGGTGATATTGGAATTAACGTCGTCACCGAGCGAATTCCGGAAACTTCAACGATTACAACAGTGGTCGTTTCGGGCATTGTGACGGCGAGCCCCACGCAGGTAAAGGCTAGACGACCCTTCGCAGTCATAAATCTTAGTTGGGAATTCTGTTGACGCATATTTATTATTTACTTATGTAAATTATTTGTCTGTTTACTTGTCAGTATTAATTAATAGCCCGTAATTTAGAAGGGCGCGTTACAATATTAAAAAAAAGTTTGGGCTCCGAACATTTTAGCCGCGGGCTGCTATTGCTCACTTTCTGCCCTTGTGACGCAATATACTATATTCGTCATGTGGCGATCATTTAAGGTTCGCTAGCTCCGCCTTAACGCAATTCATACGCTTGCAAAAATAATATTGTCAATCAACAAATCGGAATTAATGAAAATTCATGTTGATTTTTTGATCTATCTAAATTCGATGCTCAGTTTGAAACTTCATATGGGAAGTTCCACATGATTTCGCAATTTAATTTTCTAGTGCACCCCCCATTCAGCCAACTTTCATTCGCTACATAGCGGAAAGTAATCGCTAGTTCCGGCTGAACGCAATCCATATGCTTTCAAAAATAATATCAATCGACAAATCGGAATTAATGATGATTAATTATTCATTAGAATATTTTTCGTTGATTTCTGATCCTTCTAAATTCGGCGCTTAGCTCCAAATCTCGCATAGATGGCGCCACTGAAATTTAAGTTTCGAGTGGACCCATACATATTGCTAAACGTTATCTCATTCAACCAACTTTCATTCGCTACATAGCCGAAAAGCAATCGCTAGCTCCGGCTGAACTCAGCCCTCCGCAAACAAGCAAAAGAATTAATAAATTCAAATTTCATACCGCAAATTGCGAATGATTTCACATAGATGGCGCCACTGAAATTTAATTTTTCGAGAGGACCCTTGCGTATTGTTAAACGTTATCTCATTCGGCCAACTTTCATTAGCTACGTAGGGGAAGGCAATCGCTAGATTCGGCTGAACGCAGTCCATAATACGTGCAAAGATAATATCAATCAACAAATCGGAATTAATGACAATTAATTACTTATTATTAATTGGGAATTGAAAATATGTTTTTGTTGATTTTCTCGATCCGTTCCGAAAGTTTCCCATGCAATCGCATAGATGGCGCCACCGAAATTTAATTTTCGAGTGGGCTACAACGTTCATAACCTCACGTATCGTTAAACGCTAACGCAGCGGTTCTCAAATTTGCGTATTTCGTGCACCCCTTTTGTTATCTGGAATAATTTTGCGCCCCCTTGTATAATATAAAGACAGTGGTGGGTCCTTTAGAAAATTTGAACACTACTTTCGGCAAATACTTTTTCGCAGATGAAGACAATAAATTGAATGACTGGAATTCAATAATAAAAATGTAAAAATTTAATTTTGAAGTCTTGTTCATTTATTCGATGCCTCAAGGGGGCGCACCCTACAATTTGAGAACGGCTGCGTTAACGCGTTCAGCCAAATTTGATCGCTACAAAGCGGAAAGCAATCGCTGACTCCGGCTGAACGCATACTTGCTAAAATAATATCAATCAACAAATCAGAATTAATACAATTAATTATTTATAGGAAATAGAAAATATTTTTTGTCGCTTTTTGATCCTTCTAAATTCAGAGTTTAGTTCCAAGCTCCGTGCCGAAAGTTTCACAAGAGTTCGCACAGATGGCGCCACCGAGTGGACTACACCGTTCATAATCTCACGTGTCGTTATATTTACATTAACGCGTTCAACCAGATTTCACTCGCTACGGTTCGCCAATAAGAAACGAAGCGTAGCAGCGAAAGGCAACCGCTAGCTCCGGCTGAACGCAACCTTTCGAAGGTGTACACGCAAAAATAATCGGAAATATGCAGAAAATGACGATTAATTATTTATTTATAAGCAAAACAAAACTGATTTTTTATTTGCGTTTATTTGAAAATTATAATCCAAAAACGATTGGGGGGGGGGTTACGTGAAGATGACTACAGTTTTTCTATTACCAAAATGTCAAAACCGCTATGGCAGACCTGACCTGTCGTAAAACAACAAGCGAATGCTTGCGCATTACGCGTGCGTCTAGGTTCGTTTCCGCCTTTTTCCAAGTTTCGACGGAACGATCGGTATGTCAGAGATGCGTTACATAACCTAAACATTTGGCTTGCAGTTAAACATTTGAACTTTTGCAGTTGTTACATAACAAAGAATGCAGCACGAAAACCCGATGCAAATTAATTTCTCGCTGTTTAGAAGAAATCTAAATGCAAGAGAACCACGTCGAGCGGAGTGCGTGACTGCGGTTTTTTTTTTTTTTTTGGCAAACGACAGATGTTCATCTATTGTCCAAGTCCAAACCGAGGGGGGGGCGACTTGACTTACATACAAAACGAGATATTTAAGCGCGCTTTAATTTCCAGAATGAAAGACAGCACAATACGTCAGGCTGCTTTCTCTTAGGTATGTAACTAACTGGACGTCGCCGTCGCGATGCTTTCACAGGCGCGACGTTTAAGTAGAGTAATAATTAAAAGTACAAGTTCACTCTTCATTTACGTATTGATTAAGTATCGGTGCACAGATGAGTGAGCAAATGGGTCATCGGCTTCGCACTCTTCGTTTATGCACGGCACATAAAGAGCACAACAGCATTTCACGCTGCTCGTTAATCTACTTATAAAACGAGCCACGTTTATAGCTTGGTAACTCACCGGGTTTCGAGCTATATTTATATATTTTTTTTTGTGTAGTAGTTTTAGGCTGGTGTATCCAAGTAGACAAAGAAACTGTTCAAACCAAAGTAAACCAGAAAATAATCGGTCAAAACAAAAAGACCTGATGATGCGAGAGCGTTCCTTATTTACTTCAAATTCTATTCATCAAATTTTCAAACTATCTGCCTGTTTTCAGTTTCGGTTGACCACTCGCTCGCTGTACACGCGTGTCTTGGCTTTTCCGCCCTGTTTGTGGGCGGAAAAGCCAAGGCACGAGTGTACAGTGTAACTCCGTTCCCCTTTTCACTTTAAACAATCACCGATTAAAATATAAAATTTGTGAGTTTCTCACTAATCGGTGATTGTTTAAAGTGAAAAGGAGAACGGAGCTACACTCCGGATTTGGCGGTACACTCGAGCATTAACAGGTTTTCATCTAGGCCTACCCAAACCTGACCTTTGGATTCAAGACAGGTCAGTTTCATACAGCAGCTGTAGTGCACCGATCAGTTCATGATACGCGTTTTTCCGTTTTGCTCTAGACTTTTTTTTCTTTTTGTTTGGTTCTCCTTCCCCCTATTATTCCGGACGTTTCACTGGAGTTCCTTTAACCGGGAGCTGCCTGGCAATCTTCTTCGTAGTGTCCTTGCTGGAAAAATTGATGGCGTCGTAGTAGACCGACTTGGCGTTCTGTAATGCGACGGTTCATCGCGCCGCGCATCACAAGAGGGCAAGCTCCCCGGAACGAAAGTGGTCACTTTGAAGTTGACGCAAGTGGTTACACGAAAGTGGTTACATTCTGACACGCCTCCTGCTATTCGTATATTTTCGACGACCTCCGCAGAGAAGAATTAAAACTGTTCTCGCTGTTGGGGAGCTCGCGGCACTTAGTGATTTGATGAATCATTTGCTCGGGTTCGTGACCTTGACCTTAAACTTTTTTCAAAATTATTTTTCAATATTCATTTCTTGCTTGGTTCAGTAGAGTTAGGTTGAATTGGCTTGGGTCGACCTTGGAATTTTATTTGACCTTGCTTGACCTTTGACCTATTTGAGGCTCGTCCCTTGAAATTTCAGTTTTTTAAAGATTCAATACAAGTTCAAGCAGAGTAAGGTTGAATTGGCTTGGGTTGGCCTTGGAATTTGATTTAACCTTGACCTTTAACTTTTCATTGACTTTGAAGTTGACGCAAGTGGTCACACGAAAGTGGTTACATTCTGACACGCCTCCTGCTATTCGTATATTTTAGACGACCTCCGCAGAGAAGAATTAAAACGGTTCTCGCTATAAAAGCCGCTCGCTATAAAGGCCGCTCGCTGTTGGGGAGCTCGCGGCACTTAGTGATTTGATGAATAATTTGCTCGGGTTCGTGACCTTGACCTTAAACTTTTTTCAAAATTATTTTTCAATATTCATTTCTTGCTTGGTTCAGTAGAGTTAGGTTGAATTAGCTTGGGTCGACCTTGAAATTTTATTTGACCTTGACCTTTGACCTATTTGAGGCTCGTCCCTTGAAATTTCAGTTTTTTAAAGATTCTTTACAAGTTCAAGCAGAGTAAGGTTGAATTGGCTTGGGTTGGCCTTGGAATTTGATTTAACCTTGACCTTTAACTTTTCATTTTTCTTAAATCTTAACATTTTGCTTGGGTCGAATAGAGTTAGAATAACCTTCAAATTTCATTTGACCTTGACCCTTGACCTTTTTGAAGCTCGTCCCCTGAAATTTCATTTTTTTTCCAACTTCTGGCCAGGGGTTGAGTTGACCTTGACCTCTGATTTCCAATTTTTTTTACAAAAAACGTATTAGCACGAGAAAAAGAAGAAATTTTTGATTTGATATTTTATTTGACCTTGACCTTTCACTTTTCAAACTTTTTAAGTTTTAATTTTTTCCCAATTCGTGTTTGGGTTGACCAGAGTTAGGTTGAATTGGCTTGGGTTGACCTTGAAATTTGATTTGACCTTGACGCTTAACTTTACATTCTTCTTAAGCTTAATATTTTGCTTGGGCTGAATGGATTAGATTGACCTTGATCTTGACCTTTGGCCTTTTTGAGGCTCGTCCCTTGAAACTTCAGTCTCTTAAGGATCTTTTATAATTTCTTTCTTGCCTCAGGTTAAGTTGACCTTGACCTTCGATTTGATTTTTTGTCAATTAAGGCGTATGAAATAACAGGAAAAAGAATTAAATTAAAAAAGACATGACGAGAAACAAAGATTCTAAAAAAACTCAGAAGAGTGAGAACAAATCTGCGATTGCTCCGTGTCAATCTATTTCGTTTTGCTTCAAGGCGTCACTTACTCGTTCAACGTTGGCGTTGGTGGTGCTGTGTCGTGTGTTCTAATTTATTGCTGGTTTCATCTGCGATTACTCCGCGTCAACTTGTTTCGTTTTGTTTCACGGCGTCACTTACTCTTTCGACGTTGGTGGTGTTATGTCATGTGTTCCAATTTATCGCCGACTTCATCTGCGATTATTCCGCGTCAACCTATTTTGTTTTGTTTCAAGGCGTCACTTACTCGTTCAACGTTGGCGTTGGTGGTGCTTCATATGCGATTACTCCGCGTCAACTTGTTTCGTTTTGTTTCACGACGTCACTTACTCTTTCGACGTCGGTGGTGATGTGTCATGTGTTCCAATTTATCGCCGACTTCATCTGCGATTACTCCGCATCAACCTATTTCGTTTTGTTTCAAGGCGCCACTTGTTCAACGTTGGTGTCGTGTGTTCCAATTAATCGCTGACTTCATCTGCGATTACTACGCGTCAACCGGTTTCGTTTTGTTTCAAGGCGTCACTTTCCCGTTCGACGTTGGTGTTGCTGTCCTAAAAAGCATTAAGAAATTTACAATTTTTTCAAAGTCATAAAATCCGTGGTAATCCTTGTGAATAACTGGTTTCAATTATTGTAACTGATCACACTTGATTGATATAGAATATTGGAGTAATTGTGGGTTTCTTTTAATGCAGGCATTAAGGTTGTCGCACACTTATCCGTCACGCTCCGCCCCAGCGGCCAAGTGTGCGACAACCTTTAATCAGAAAAATCTCGTCAACGAATGTTTTTTTCCCAGAGGCAAATTATAAACTGACCTTACGTAACGCACCCAACAGAAAAATTAACGTTAATAATCCGCGCGGGAATTTTAATTACATGCAGATATTAATTGGAAGGCTATTAGTTCCGTTTTTCCTCCGTTACTTCGTCGATTTCGCCGGCGATTGGCAATCGTTTATTAAAGGTCACACGTACGTTCGGAAAGAAATCATATTAACGCGCGTAATTAGCATGTTTCTAAATCCGAGTCCGTTTACTGCGCATCATGAAACGAATTTCTAATTAGTGACAAAATTGACCGACGACGGCGCGAATTTCTGCGAACGAGTTGCAAGCCAAAGAAAAAGAAATTTTCACAACACGTTACTTGAGTGTGTGTGTGTTAATTAAAATCGCTTTTGTTACTCAACAGAACGTTGCGGTTCAATTTTTTTTTGTACTTCTCCTGATTTCGCTTCGGTTTGATGACAACGTATTGAGCTTTAACGTGCCACTGACATTTTCCGGGATTGGATGGGAGTGAGTAAATGGGCATGTAACTGCCGGTGTTACACACGTAACGCACAAAACGACGCAGTCACGCACACGTTCACCGATTCTTGCTTTCTACTGAATTGAGTTCATTAAACATTGTACAAGAGGGAAGTACTTATCATGACAAGAAAGGTTGGAATAAAAAAAACGCATGGCCGCGCGGTGCTAATCGCGACATGCTAATGCGAGCACTTCTTCGCCGTGCCAATGACCGACGCCACTTCGAACATTTGTTATAAGTAAAATATTTTTAAATCTGCGTGGTGAGTGTTTTTCTTTGAGTGTATGGTATAGTGATCATCCGTACAGATAATGTTAAAGTTCATCATCTGTTATGACTCTTTTGTATCATGTTATGTAATGGACGGTGTTTGTTAAAGCAAACGTACGCCAAACAAATGTATTTCGTAATATCTGCCGAACGGGGCGAGACTACCTGCCGCAGATCAATTACCCAGCCAACATCCTCGTCGATCAACCGCATGACATTCAACGGTTATTGGATTTGTAATTGCAACGCGCCACACTAAATACCGAATGCATGAGAAAATGCGACCGGGTAACGAGCAAAAATGCCTCGCCGATTTCCTGATAGAAAAGTTCTTATGCTGATGGATTACCAGAGGTAATTTATAGCGCTCTAGATTAAACAACGGCAACACCTTGAACAACATTGCAACACGCGAATAATGCGAGTCATTACGGGAATTGATAGATGGTGAAAGAAGCTTGTTGCCACATTGCTCCGATGTACTGTGTGTTTTGTTCACGGCGCGATTACCAAAAAACGTCTTTGGTTTTGTAGATTGGTAATAAGTCGAGTTTGAATTCCGAGGAATTCAATGGTTTTTAATTCCGATGCCCCA
This sequence comes from Dorcus parallelipipedus, assembly GCA_958336345.1. Taxonomy (NCBI): domain Eukaryota; kingdom Metazoa; phylum Arthropoda; class Insecta; order Coleoptera; family Lucanidae; genus Dorcus; species Dorcus parallelipipedus. Next base: position 40,707,539 of record OY284479.1, read on the forward strand.
GCGCGGGCGCCAATGGACCCATGTCGCGATATCTTTACTTTTTTACTTTTTCGAACTTTTTCGGAAAACGGGACAACACACACCACACATCACACACCACAAACCCACTCATTCCCACCTACACCCACCCACACAAAACACATACACACGAGAGACAAAGAATTTTTTTAAAACTCCCTGGATAGAAGCTGCTATTCTTTATCTTTAAAATATTGCGCGAGTCCGACTCTGTTGATCGTGCGCCGAAGTCGAAATTTAAACAAAAGACGATCGAATTTAAACGAAAAAAAAGTATACATATGAATATTTTGTGAACGTCCGAAAAAAAATTCAAAAGAAAGTGACCTTGAAACGAAAGACGATCGGAGCCAAGTCGAGAAAGGAATTCGATCGAAATCGAAAGGATCGAAATTTTTAAACAAGAGTAGATCGAATTTCAACAAAAAAAAACAATATATATAATTTGTGAATATCGGAAGAAAATTTTTAAAGTTTATAATTTCAAGGTTATTTAAACAAAGGACGATTGAAACAAACGCGAAAATTTGAGAAACTAAATAAAAAAAACAAGCATCGGAATCTTTTGAAGTTTAAACAAAAGCCGATCGAATCTAAATTTTTTTAAATCGTAAACGTTGGAGGAAAGATTTTAAAAAGATTAAAAATTTTAGGTGAATTTATGGGTTTCAATTTGACAAAAGATAATCGAATTTAAATTTAAAGAAAAGTGAATATCGACAACAAAATTTAAAAAATTTTATCGGAATTTAAACAAAAGACGATCGAATTTAACGCGGAAAAGTATTCGAGAAAATCAAAAACATTTAAGAGAGATTCAGGAGAATCGAACTTGAAACAAAAGACGATCGAAATCAATGCGAAAATGAGAAACAAGAAAAAAACTGAAACATCTGACTGAATTTTAAACAAATGTCGATCGAATTAGAAATTTTTATAAAAATTATGAATACTGGAAGAAAAATGTTAAGACATTCAAATTTTATCGGAAATGTAAGTTTTTCCAATAATTCAAGTGGTCCTATTTAAATTAATTTGGAAAAAATCAAAATCCAATCGAAATCTGAACAAAAGACGATCGAAATTAACATGAAACTTTCGATAATAAATACCTACTAATAGAAGATCTATATGCAAGAGGAAGAATTCCAGGATTTATTATTGTTGATCATTTATGCAGTCCAATATATGGTATAGCAACTTATGTTAGAGAGGACTTGTCTAATTACCAACCAATATATAAGAAAGAACTGAATGGTGTTTTTGTAATTGTTATCAAAGTTGCAGATTTGTATATTGCTAACATTTATAAACCTCCAAATAAACTATGGCCCGAAACTATTGATATAAATATTCAACGCCCGACAATAGTTATTGGAGATTTCAATTGCCATCATAATTTGTGGGGATACGCTGATAATGATCAAAATGGTATATCGCTGGTGTCGTGGATGGAAGTGAACAATTTACATCTAGTATTTGATGCTAAAGACAAGAAAAGTTTCCGCTCTGCCAGATGGAGAAGAGAATACAATCCTGATCTCTGCTTTGTGACTTTAAATGACAATTATGAACCATTAGAAACCTCTAGATCAGTATTACATGATTTCCCACATAGCCAGCATAGACCCATCCTAATAAATGTTGGAGTGAAAATTCCCATAATTAAATCTTTACCTAAACCACGTTGGAATTTTCAAAAGGCAAACTGGAAGGAATTTAGAATCAACGTTGATCAAAATATTCGATGGATACCTCCAGTTTCTACAAATTATGACAGGTTCGTTGGTGTCATTAAAAGCGTTGCTAAAAGAACAATTCCACGAGGATATCGCGTAGAGTATATCCCATGCTGGTCGAAAGAAGCTGATCGACTGTTTAAGAAGTATCAAAATGAGCCTAATGCAGAAACGGCAGATCAATTATTGACTTCAATTAATCAATCCAGAAAAACTTCCTGGAATAAGACTATGGAAAATATGAACTTTACTCATTCTAGTCGTATCAGCTGGGCTTTGCTTCGTAAACTAGGGGCTTCTAGTCAACAGAAACAATCAGTGTTCCAAATCAGTCCGAACTCTATAGCATCTCGATTGCTAAATATCTCTAATACCATAAGAGTTGACAAGAATGATTTAAAGAAAATGAAAAGGGTGCTCTACTATCAGAGAAAAGCAGCTCTACCATCAGATACACTTTCCAAGCCCTTTGTCTTTGATGAGTTGAAGACGGCAATTAATTGTTTAAAGAATCGTAAAGCAGCAGGACTGGATGGTATTTATCCGGAGTTTATTAAGAACTTGGGGAGTGTGGGTATGAAATGGCTCTTGGGCTTTTTCAATAACATTTTACTCTCAGGCAAGATACCAACTGAATTTAAGAAGTCAAAAGTTATCGCCATTTTGAAACCTGGGAAACCACCAGATGAATCATCTAGTTATCGACCTATTTCTTTGCTTAGCGTATGCTACAAACTCTTGGAGAGATTAATCTATCAACGTATTTCATCAGTTATTGATGAAGTACTTCCAATAGAGCAGGCAGGATTTAGACCATTCAGAAGCTGCTGTGATCAAGTCTTAGCACTAACAACTCATATAGAAGCAGGTTTTCAAAATAAACTGAAAACCGGTGTGGCTTTTGTGGACCTTACCGCAGCATATGATACAGTTTGGAAAGATGGCTTGATACATAAATTATATAATGTAGTACGCTGTGGAAGATTGGTTAAACTATTAGAAAATATGTTATCCAACCGTAAGTTTAGAGTTTTTATTGGAGATAAAAACAGTAAATTCAAACTGTTAAATAATGGACTGCCTCAAGGTTCTGTTTTGTCACCATTGCTATTTAATTTATACACAAGCGATATTCCCCGCACAAATTCACGAAAATTTATATATGCTGATGATCTGGCTCTGGCTGTTCAACATAAGGAATTCACAACTATTGAAGATGTTTTGTCTGATGACTTAGAAATTATGAACCAGTACTTTAAAAAATGGCGTCTTTATCCAAATCCAGCGAAGACAGAAGTGTCTTGTTTTCATCTGAATAATAATCAGAAAAATAGTATACTTCACGTTTCTTTCGATGGATCTGTTGTTAAACATAATTTCTGTCCTACATATCTTGGTGTCTCCTTGGATCGCTCCTTGACATACAGAGAGCACACAGAAAAATTGAGACAGAAGCTGAAAACCAGAAATAATATAATGCTAAAACTTGCAGGAACAAACTGGGGAGCAAATGTGTATACATTACGTTTAACAGCATTAGCTTTAGTTTATTCTACTGCAGAATATTGTTGTCCAGTATGGATGAATAGTATACATGTAAATAAAATTGATTCGCAGTTAAATACTTCATTGCGAATTATATGTGGCACTATAAAATCCACCCCACTTGCTTGGCTGCATGTCTTAGCAAATATCGAGCCACACCGTCTGAGAAGAAAGAAGGTCATGAAACGTGAATGGGATATGTATCAAATGATTCCAGATTTCTTTCCAATCAATGCAGACCTACAAAACATTCCTCCTGATAGGTTAAAATCACGTAAGCCACTGTGGAAAGAAGATTTTTTACACCGACCTTTTTCTGTTTTTGAAGCTTGGAAAATACAATGGCAGGAAAATCAAGTTTTCAATCAAAATTTAATTGAGGACCCAACACAGAGAGTACCCGGTTTTGACCTACCAAGGAAAATTTGGAGCAAATTAAATCGTCTTCGAACAGGGCACGGACGTTGTAATGATTTGCTTTACAAATGGAACATAGCTGAAAGTCCAGTTTGCGATTGTGGAGTAGAACGCGAAACGATTTCTCACATTGTGGAAGATTGCGCCATAACTAAATTTCAACATGGTTTTGCAGGGCTACATAATGTCACTCCTGAAGCCTTACAGTGGATGCTGAACATAAAAGATTTATAAGTTTCAAACTAATTTATTGCTTTGTAATTTATTAACTTATATGTATACTGTTGTTTATATTTCATACGAATATATATATTACTAATATAATAATTGATGAAAAACAGGAGCACCGAAATTTGACCGATATTGAAATAAAAGAAGATCGAATTAAACGAAAAAACTATAGAGTTGACAAAAGACAATCGAATTTCAATAAAAAAAAAATTGTGAATGTTGGTAGGAAAAATTTTAAAACATCTAAATCTTATCGGTGTTTAAAAAACAAAACAAGCATCTGATTAAATATTAAACCAAAGTCAATCGAATTTAAATTTAAAAGTGAACGGGAATATCGACAAAATTTTAACAAACGACGAATCGAATTTAACGCGGAAACGGATTCGAGAAAATCAAAATCATTTAAGAGAGATTCAAGAGAATCGAACTTGAAACAAAAGACGATCGAAATCAATGTGGAAATTTGAGAAACAAGAAAAAAAATTGAAGCGTCAAAATCTGATTGAATTTTAAACAAAAGTCGATCGATTTAGGTTTAAAATTAAATGTGAACGTCGGAAGAGAAATTTTAAAAAAAATCAAAATTTGATTGGAATTTAAACAAAAGACGTTCGAATTTAACGCGAAAGAAAAACAGAGAAAATCAAAAAAATCATTCGAGAAAGATTCAAGAGAATCAGAATCTGACCGAACTGTAAACGAAAGACGCACGAAGAAACCTTTGCGAAAATTAAAGAGAAAAATATCAAAAACAAAAGACGATCAAACTTAATGTGAAAAAAATCAGTTCGAACTTGAAACAAAAGGCGATCTAAAAACAAATGCGAAAATTTGAGGGGAATAATTTAAAAAATCAAAATCGTCCGAATCTGATAGAAATTTAAACAAAAGACGCTCGAAAATAATTAACGTGAGGAAATTGGCACAATATAAACAAAAGACGGTCGATGTTATTGCGAAAATCATCCAAGAAAACAGGAATCGTTTTATGAAAAAAAAAATTGATTGATAGAAATCTAAAAACAAAAGAAGATCAACACCAAAACAAATAGAATTAATTTTCGAAGAAAATCCCGAACTGAAGAAGTAGTACCAAATTCTGATCGAAATTTAAACAAAAGAATATCAAATTTAAAGATAGTTCACCGCACGCCGAGATACTTAAATTTTTTTAAACGGAACCATGTCGTGATATTTCGACCTTTTTTTTTTAAAACGTGACCTTAGAATTTTTTTTAATTCTCTTGGTCGAAGCAGCCGTTCTTTATCTTTAAAATCGGAGAGCCCCAGCCCGGCTCTGTTCACCGTGTGTCGAGATTATGATTTTTTACGCGGGGCCATCGGCCATGGCGCGATGTTTCCTCTTTTTCGACTTTTTTAAATGGGTCCATTTGATCTAATGATTTTTCGGCCGAAATTTCTAACTATGCAGTGCCGGCTCTACAACTTTTGGCGCCCCGATGCAAGAGGTTTTTCGGTGCCCCATTATATTTTTTATTTGAATTTAATGTTTTTCCCGGATTCAGTAGGTGTAGGTGTTCGAAGCCAATCCTTTGTGGAGATTTTACATTGATGTGTCAGAATTGCATGTACGATTGCCTACCGTCACTTTGCTAGGCGTTTCGTAAGGTCCGCGTCGAAGTGTGCCTATGTGCCGGGCGCAGGTATGACGTGTGTAGAAGTTGCCTATGTGAAAGGCGCAGGAATCAAAATCGATTGAAGAAAATTTTTGCCGAGGTTCGAACTCGGGACCCGTCGTTTACTAGTCGTCCATCTAAATAACGACTGTGAAGCCAGTTGAGCGTGTATATTCAAAAGATAAATAGAGAAGTCACGTTCGATTTGCGAAAGTCACAGAAGTTGCAGTTTTTTTCCGACTGCGAAGAAACTGTTCGAAATATTTCGAATTTCTTAACAGATTAATAACCAGCATGAAATTTGGCAACTTCGCTGCCTCCATTTAACCAATTTTCTATCTCTTATTATAAGCGAGATCCCCATGCTTCTCTTGCATTTCAATCACCCTGTATGTGGAATATTTTACATCATTTCGATCTAGAATTGCCTTGTACATACATTTCAAAAATGCAAAAATTAAAAACTATTGGTACTCCTATATTATTTATATACCTACCAAATGTAATTTTCCTAAAAATAGAAATAAAAAAGTTACAGTAGTGCGAATACCAAACTGAATCACCCGGTATATTATTTTATCATGATTATTATTATTTATTTATTTTTATAATTTTGGTATGATTAATCGGTTGTTAGATTTCATGAAGTGCTTTTAACGTGTGTGTATTGAAGATGGAAGCGTCGTTGTCGAAATACGTATCTACGTACATATACAGTCTGTGGCATTTAACCGGGTTTCTTCATTAACGCCGATCCTATTGAAAATATAGAAAAATGTTTTATATTAAAGTTTCATCTCTTCAAGTTCCGCACAATTTAAAATAAATTTAATTAAAACGTTAAAATGTAGAAATTATGAAATAATATCTCCTGAATCGTCAGTAATTGGTATAGGGAAGTTTCTTTATCATCTATCTACGGGAAGATTTTACAATTGTCTAATTTCTCGGTTTCGTCTTCTCTCTGCCTTTGTTCAGCTGCTGGTCAACAGATGGCGCATTAGTCGTAGGTACTCCTTGTGAATTCGCAATCCTGTGACTTTTCTTCGCCGAATGTTTCGTTTTGTTTCCCTTTCTCTGTGTCTGCCTTTTAACTTCTATTTCTCAAAATCTTTATCGTTTGGAGGTGTGATCTTGTTACCCCAAAATTTATAAATCCACTTCGAAAACCGTTCGCAAGGTTTCGTCGTGTTCGCTTCAGGTAGAACTTAAACTTCAGGAAATTTGGCTCACTTGTTGCATTCAGTGTAGGAATTAACATAAACAAAACACACACTGTAATACAGAATTTATTTGTGCAACCATATATAAATAAATAAGAACGAATTTTGCATTAAGCTTGCAACAATTCACGGGAACAAGCGTTACGTGTGGTCACTCGACACTGCTGTAACGTAAAGTGGCCGGCAGGCAAAACTGGCCGGATAGATAACTTCCGGGAGTCTTACAAGAACAATGGCGTAGCCAATTGAATAATTATGACGCCAAGAGTTTTGAATAAAAGAGCCAATGTGAAAGCGAGAATTCAAAGAGATGTTTCCGGCGCAGGTTACAGTGTTGTCGGATGTTCAGACAAGATATACATACTAGGGACATTGCAAGCTCGCTACAGATTTGCAGGCAGACTCGCTACGAGGAAATTAAACTGTAACAATCTACTTCAGCTATTGAACAACAGATGGCGCATGAGTTATATTTTTTCTCTAATTCTTTCGGAATTCAAAAATTTGTTATTTTCCTACGCCAGTACTTGAACGTTTTTATTCTTCACAATCGGAATTTGCCTTTCTCGCGTTTAATTCATCCATTGATCTACAGATGGCGCTTGAACTAATACACAGGAGCTCTTACATTTCTCCATTGTCATTCTGTCGACGAGGCAGCTTGTAACAACACCACAATATCTGCTTTCTAACTTTCTTCATTGATGAGATATTAATTGTAAAAGTTTTGGCCGTATTTTTCCAAAAACCATAAATAAAGCCTAATATCTTAAAAACCATAGGACTTAGGTATAGGGAACCCTTATCGAACTTACCCTAAAATAACCTGACAAGCTGAAATTCGTCATAAAATATAGGATGTTCCATTTAAAATAACGAAGTAACACATCGTACAGCCAAACTGGGACATCCTGTATATTCGAAAATAATTTTAAATTATGCGGAGTTTGAAAAGATGATACTTTTGTATAAAACATTATTCCATGTTTTCAATAGGAACGGCGTTAATAAAGAAATCCGATTAAATGCCACACCCTGTATAAAATAATTGTGGGCAGAGATGATTTTTTAATTATGTGAATATCCCTGTATAATTTGGGCCCCCTTCACGCGATGCGTCCCGATGCGACGCTTCGCTTGCTTACCGTGTTAAAGGCTGGTTTATACAACAATAATAAGAAATAAGGTTTAAGGCGTAACGCTTAAGATAAAAGTTACTCTTACGGGTCTGTATGTTTGCGTTTATAAACCGAATAAGGAATAAGGTATACCGCATATGATAACAAAAGTTGGTTAACATTGAACTTTTAGGCCTTATTCTTAGGCGATATGTCACGCGCGCATGCGTACAAAGCATTGCTTTTTAAAATTAATAATAAAAAATATTACTATTTAGTTTTACCTGCTAATTTCTAAAACCACTTATTTTGTACGTTTATTTTTCACGAAATAACCGGTATACCCAATTCACGATTTTGACGATTGACAATAACAAACCTAACCACGCATGCGTGCTTTGGAGGAACACTAAATTTTATTGGTCAGTTTTAAAACGTATCTTATTCTTATTCTGTTGAATAAACACGTACTTTTTTATTCCTTAAGCTTTATCTATTAGGCGTTAGTCCTTATTTCTTATTCTTGTTGTATAAACCAGCCTTAAACCCCAGGACAGATTAATGGCGAACCAAGTCTAAAAACAAATGAATAAAAGCAGATCCTGACATTTAGCGTTCAGTTCAAGTTGGCACAGCACGAAAGAATTAGTACAATTAAGAGTCCAATTTTCGAGGTATTTGAAGAGAAAGGCGGGTCTATTTTATTACTTAATCCTTATAACAGCGAAATCCAAAACGAAAAGGTCAGTCCTTTACACGGTCGCTCCTTTGCCTAAAATTCCTCGCGTTTTTTTTGCGGGTTCATTGTTCTAGACGCACCGTTGACATTTCGGGTTCGGGCTGCAAGAAAGGCGAGAGGGTTTCGTGTGGTCCGATTTGCCATTCGCTTTTTTTCTCCCCAACTTCGAAATCGATTTCCGCCAGGAATTTTATTGCTCCGAACGCCGTAGATCTTTTGCAACGCTGATAAGTTGGTCGCCCGGATTGCAAGTGAAAGGGACACGGTTTTAAGAGCGAATATGTGAACGTGCGCGAATTACAAATTAATTAGGAATGCATTAAGTACGTTTTAAAACGTAAATAGGTAAATTTACTGAAAGGTGCTAAAAATTGCTTGTCACCTTCCCCCCCCCCCCCCGTGCAGACCTAATTTGTACAGGTACATCGGAACACAAGACCTCAGTCCTTGTTCGCGTCTAATAGAGCGACGATAGGCAACCACACATACACGTTTGATCTTCTCTATAAGAAAGCGACTTATTACAACTCGAAATTTTTTTTTTGCAAATTACTGTCTTGTGTTTGTTTACATTCAGGTGCCGGAATGTCCGAAACATTTTAATTGTTTTATTGAGAGATGGCGCTGTAAATAAAGAAGCACGTAACTTTTGTGAACAGTCGTAATTATCATAGCGACATGTCATATTTTTTAAATTTTTTGACGATTCCATCAAGTCTAGTCAAGACTAGTGTATTCATTTGTCACTGTGTCAAAAAATGACACTGACGACCAATTGTTTTTTTTTGCTCGTGACTGTATTTTGTGTTTAGCGAAATTGAAATTTTTTTTTTGGAAAATGTTTTTTTGATAATCGTTTAAGGCGCCATCTATTGACTGATAAGGTGATAAACGCACATCACAGTTTGGTAAAATTTTGAAACTTCTGAGAAGTAGTTCTCTTTTGTTTTCTTTTCAGCAGAATCACACGCGCGGTCATACGACATCTTGAAACGTCAGTTTTTTTTAATGAAAGCAAAATTTCTTGAAAATAGTTTTTTTTAAGAGAGCGTTAAAGAGAGCGTCTGTTCTAGGCGCCATCTATCGATCGACGATGTAAATAGTATCAACTGAAAGGTTTGAAAATTAGTCGTTCTCTTTTATTTTTTGTTTTTTTAGCAGCATCACGCGTGTGGATTAGACGAGTTTTATTGATTCGATTTTGCCAATTCTCAGAAATTAGCGTGTAACTTGTTTCACAAGGCAAGAGGTGGCGCTGTATATAAAAACGTACATAACTTCTGTAAACTAAATTTTGAGCAACTTCTTGAAGCGTCAATTTTTTTTATTGAACACAAAATTTCTTGGAAAAAGGTTTTTAAGAGAGCGCCATCTATCGGCCGATGATGTAAATAAAATCAACTGGAAGGTATGAAAATTGTAAGTAGTCGTTCTCTTTTGTTTCTTTTGCAGCAGCAGAGCGTTTGTTCAAGGCGCCATCTATAGGTGTTTACATTCAGGTGCCGGAATGTCCGAAAATATTTAATTGTTTTCTTTGTAATTAGCAAAAAGGGTCCAGCGTTCATTGCGACGGACGTTCCGAGCGAGTCGCTCGCAGGAATCGCTCTGCCTTGCTTTTAAAAGTGACGCAACGCGAAGTAAAAGGCGCGCAATCCGGCGAGCAGCCGAGCATTGGCTCCCGCGCAAAAACGAAACCATTCCCGTTCCCGTAATCGGCTTTATGTAATCCCCGACAAAAACGCCGAAACATGCGTTCACACTTCCATTAAGATCTCGCCTTGCTCTTCGCCTCTCGGAAACGCTGTCAAACGCCAAACAAAGCGAAATTCCCGATTTCGTATTGTTTTCGCGCGCCGAATTAACGTCACGCATGAATGGATGCCTGCGATCGTGATTTAGGACCGAAGTCTTTACAATAACAAAAAAAAAAAGAATAACTCTCCTTGAACATACAACATACCAGCGTAAACGATTGGCACTTTTTTTTTGAACTTTTAAAAGATGCGCATTGCTATTGAATGCACAGCCACGAGCAAAATTGTTGTAATTGTCGTAGCGAAATGTCATATTTTTAATTTGCGACAACCATGTTTTGTGATTAGCGAAATTTTTCTGGATGTTTTTTTTTTGATAATCGTTCAGGGCGCCATCTATTAACAGGGGATACACGTCAAAGATTTGGAACTTCTGAAGAGTGGTTCTCTTTTGCTTTTTTTTTCCAGCAGAATCACGCGCGTGGATTAGTTGAGTTTCATTGTCATTGTCAGTGTCATTCATTGACTGACGTGCGATATGTGTCATATTTTTAATTTGTGACGATTTCTTCGCTCGCGACTATACTTTGTGCTTAACTATCAATTTTTTTTTGGAGAATTTTTTTTTGACAATCGTTCAAAGCGCCATCTTTTAACCAGTGACGGACATCAAGGTTTTGAAACTTCCAAAGATCTGTTCCTTTTTGTTTTTTTTTTTACCTGGAGGTCATGCGTGGATTAGACGAGTTTCATTGTCACTGTTAGTGCCATTCCCTGATAAACTTATGGCCGATTTTTTCACCGTGTTTATCCTACGGTTAATTTATCTGTCAGTTAGATGTGACACTAGTACAGTCAACTGTACGTCACATTCCAACTGACAGATAAATTAATCTTAGGATAAACACATAGCGTTTTCGATTCGTCTGCACCGGTTGCACTCAGTGTATTTGCATCTTCTTTTAACCTCATGTAATAACACGAGATGAAAATATTCTGAGTGTGCACTAGTGCGATCAATCGAAAACGCTAACAGTGAAGAAATCGGTCATAAATTGTCATTGCGATATACGTCATATTTTTGATATTTTTAATTCTATCGGGACAATTTTTTTTCGCAATTCGATTTTATGTTAGGCGAAATTGCCTTTTTCGATAATACCGTTCATTACAGTACCGCAATCAGCCGCCATTTTAGTGCAAAATATTTGCGGGAAATTTAAATGTCCAATGCTATCAGCCACACACTTGGGCATTTTAATCTTTTATTTGTCAGGTGTTGGGTTTAATGAAACATGCTGGAATTAATGTCACTAGAAAAGTCGGCCGTTTAAACTTTCCGGAAAGAAAATCACTGGAAATGTCTACCATTTAAGCTTGCCGGAAAGAGAATAACTAAAAAAGACGGTCGTTTTAGTGCAAAACACGTTTTCTTCCACATTAAGTATGCGGATTGCGGTACTGTATTTATTTAGTGACTTTAAACGTGTTGTAAACGAAAATGGTTACTAAAGTTGACGAAAGTGGTCACTGAAATTGACCAAAGTGGTAACTGAATTGACGAAAGTGGTCACTGAAACTGATGAAAGTTGGCTATTTTAGTGCAAAAACGTAGTTTCTTTATCTTATACATTAAGCATATGGATTGCGGTACTGTATGTATTTAGTGACTGTATTTGACAATCGTTCAGAGCGCCATATTTTGACCGGTGACACACATCAAAGATTTGAAACTTCCAAACAGGTACCTTTTTTTACGTGGGGGTCATGTGTGGATTAGACGAGTTTCATTGCCATTGTCAGTGTCACTCTTTGACCGATATATTTGTTTTTTTTTTATAATCGTTCAGAGCGCCACCTTTTGATCGGTCACGCACATAAACATTTTGACACTTCCGAAGAGTTGTTCTTTTTTTGTTTTTTTCATCAGGATCACGCAGGGTCATGCAGGGATTAGACGAGTTTCATTGTCATTGTCAGTGTTATTCTTTGATTGACGTATTTGTCGTAGCTATATGTGTCATATTTTTAATATGTGGCAATTCCGTCAAGACCATTTTTTTCACTCACAACCATATTTTGTGTTTAATGAAATTTTTCTGGAAAATGTCTTTTTGATAATCGTTCAGATCACCATCTTTTGACAGGTGGCGCACTTCAAAGTTTCCAAACGCGGATTAGACGAGTTTCATTGTCAGTGTCATTCTTTAACTGACGTATTTGTCATTGCGATATGTCATATTTTTAATTTGTGACGATGCCATCAAGACCATTCTTTTTTTTTCGCGGCCATGTTTTATGTTTAGCGAAATTTTTCTGAAAAATGTCTTTTCTTTGTTCACGCGGGGTCATGCGTGGATTAGAAAGTTTCAATGTCATTGGCTGACGTATTTGTCGTAGCGATAAGTGTCATAGTTTTAATTTGTGACGATTCCTTCGAGACCGTTTTTTGCTTGATATCAAATTTTTCTTATGATCGTCCAGAGCGCCATCTGTTGACGCACATCAAAGTTTTGAAACCTCCAAAGAGTTGTTTTTTTTTGTTTTTTTTCCGGCAGAATCATGCGCGCGGATTGGACGAGTTTCATTGTCATTGTCAGTGTCATTCTTTGACTGACATATCTGTCATTGCGACATGTGTCATATTTTTAATTCGTGGCGATTCCACCAAGACCAATTTTTTTGCAATTATATTGCGATTATATTTGGTGTTTGACTTATCAATTTTTTTCCGGTAATCATTGAAAGCGCCATCTATTGACTGGTGACGCATATCAAAGGTATGAAACTTCTGAAGAGTCGTTCTCTTTTGTTTTTTTTAAGCAAGAATACGCACGCGGTCATGCTTGGATTAGACGAGCTTCGTTGATTCAATTTTCCTAAATCTCAAAAATTAGCGTGTGCTTGTTTTATCAGACGAGAGATGGCGCTGTAGATAAAGAAGCATGTAACTTTTGTGAACAGTCGTAATTATCATAGCGACATGTCATATTTTTTAAATTTTTTGACGATTCCATCAAGTCTAGTCAAGACTAGTGTATTCATTTGTCACTGTGTCAAAAAATGACACTGACGACCAATTGTTTTTTTTTTGCTCGTGACTGTATTTTGTGTTTAGCGAAATTGAAATTTTTTTTTGGAAAATGTTTTTTTGATAATCGTTTAAGGCGCCATCTATTGACTGATAAGTTGATAACGCATATCACAGTTTGGTAAAATTTTGAAACTTCTGAGAAGTAGTTCTCTTTTGTTTTCTTTTCAGCAGAATCACACGCGCGGTCATACGACATCTTGAAACGTCAGTTTTTTTTTTAATGAAAGCAAAATTTCTTGAAAATAGTTTTTTTAAGAGAGCGTTAAAGAGAGCGTCTGTTCTAGGCGCCATCTATCGATCGACGATGTAAATAGTATCAACTGGAAGGTTTGAAAATTCTGAGTAGTCGTTCTCTTTTATTTTTTGTTTTTTCAGCAACAACACGCGTGTGGATTAGACGAGTTTTATTGATTCGATTTTGCCAATTCTCAGAAATTAGCGTGTAACTTGTTTCACAAGGCAAGAGGTGGCGCTGTATATAAAAACGTACATGACTTCTGTAAACTAAATTTTGAGCAACTTCTTGAAGCGTCAATTTGTTTTATTGAACACAAAATTTCTTGGAAAAAGTTTTTTAAGAGAGCGCCATCTATCGGCCGATGATGTAAATAAAATCAACTGGAAGGTATGAAAATTGTAAGTAGTCGTTCTCTTTTGTTTTTTCAGCAATATCACGCGCGTGGATTAGACGAGTTTCGTTGATTCGATTTTGTAAAATCTCAGAAATTAGCGTGTGCTTGCTTTACCAGGCAAGAGGTGGCGCTGTAGATAAAAACGCGCGTGACTTTTGTAAATACATTTTTGGGCAACTTCTTGATTCAATTTTTTGAAAAAAGTGTTTTTAAGAGAGGCGCCATCTATCGGCCCACGATGCAAATAAAATCAACTGGAAGGTTTGAAACTTCTGAGTAGTCGTTCTGTTTTGTTTTTTTCAGTGCGCGAATCACGCTGTGGATTAGACGAGTTTCGGGAGGCCAGCAGCTTTCGGTGGCAAGCCTGAATTTGTTCGACGCGCGATTGGTAAGTTGTCTTTTGTTTTTTTTTTACACTTTTTCGTTCGTTTACACCTCGTTCGTTTTCAAACTTTCCCAATTTCTTCTGCATCCACATTATCAACATTTGTTGAGCAAAAACCAATTCAATTGCCAACCGGTAATTTTTTTGTTGCGTTTATATTATTTTGGGGTTAAGGGATTTATATAAATTACAAATGGACACTGGTGTGTGCGTACTAAGAAAAAAATAGAGTAATGGCACGCCCTCTACCGGTAAATACATTTTCACTCGGAGGCTATGCGAGAGATGGGAATATTTCGAATTTGACTGTTACAGGTGATGTCATTTTTTCCCTCTTAGAGACGCCAGATAGATTACATAAATAATGTGATCTGCGTTTAATTCTTGTCGCGATTTTTCTGCTGTTCGGCTTCTCGATAAGTAAATGAATTTTCCCCTTGGTTTTATTTATATTCGGTGGGAAAAGTAAAATTCTTTCTGCGACAAAACGAAACATCTAAATTTCTGGTAAACGAAACATCCTCGAAGTTAAAATTGAGGCGTTTCAAATTTTGGACCAACATCACAAACTAACGAAAGCTTTAAATGTACAGAATACCGTTTCTTCTCTTCTCGAATTAGTTTGACTGTTTTGTGTGCATTTCTTTTTATTGATTTTATCTCTTTCTCACTTTCGTCGTGACATCTCGAGGAAAAAAGTGTCTCTATGAGTTCTTACGAAATTAATTATATTAAATGTATAGGTTTTTTAACCATCAGTCACAAGGGAGGTGCCCGGACTACTCAGGGGTTCCCGTACTAACATTGTAACGACTGGACGGAATTGAAAACATTCCGTCCAGTCGGAATTGAAAAAATTCCCTCCGGTCGTTACAATGATAGTACAGGGGCCCCTGAGTAGTCCGAGCACCCCTCCTTGTGGGCGGCCCTGGGTCAAGGGGCAGCGTCAGTGTGAAGCCTCCTTAGCTTGCGTTTCACGTCATAGAACTGGTTGGCGGAACTGTGCTCGTTCGGCCATTAAAAGCATTGCCGAAGCCAAAATAATTTTCTGATGCCGAAGAAGTAGATGACAGCAGGGTAACCCCCAAACAAAAGGCTGATTAAAAGAAGGAAAAACAACGTTACAACCCAAATCAC
Organism: Dorcus parallelipipedus; assembly: GCA_958336345.1. Lineage (NCBI taxonomy): Eukaryota > Metazoa > Arthropoda > Insecta > Coleoptera > Lucanidae > Dorcus > Dorcus parallelipipedus. Next base: position 40,723,211 of record OY284479.1, read on the forward strand.
GCACACAATTCGTTTAACACAAATACCTGATTTATTAGTGGTGATCAGGCTTCGAGAAGCAATAAAAGATGCTCGCCTTTCACGTAGAGTGCTTTTTATCAAATCGCGGAATAGATTTCCGTTTGTTTCCCTTTTAAGTATGGCACAAAAATGGCCGGAGTCAGAAATAACGCAACCTCCTAGAAATTTTATTGTTCTTAATTTGTAAAATTAGTTTAATTAAAACAATAAATAATAAGAAGAGGCGTAATTTAGATATTTCCGAAAAATACTGGTATCGGCAAGCAATGACTTTGTGTGCTATGGAAAAAAGACCTTGAGAGAGATTTCTGTCTACCTAAACCTCAAACCAGCAACCGAAAAACAAGCGAATTGCAACCCGGGCTTGACAAAAAATTTGGGCAAAGAGTGAGAATGAAGGAAAGAAAATAGATTGTTTGTTGTGCGTAAAATTTTTGTGAAGTTTCGGATCAAAGACGAAGATTGTGTTATCCCCCCTTAAAAAAAAATGACGCTTCATTTATGTATTGTATGGATTCGTTTTACTTGGGACACTCGATACATAACGGCATCCTGCGATTTATTTACTGAAATGGCGATCTTTGCCCGACATAAAAATTAGAAAATCGCCGGCATTCCCCGCTGCCCGTTTAGGCAGAAATATTCGGAATCAAGCGAAGCAAGGCGAGAGTCGGTGAGTGCATAATTAAGTCGAGAATATATGGGATTTCCTGATGTATAAATAAATTTTAATCGGCCGATTAATGGCCGAAGAAATTAGGAATTTTCTGCGAAATTGCTGAACTCTGCCTTAAAACGAAAAACTACAGTTAACGATAAATTGCTGATTAAGGGAAGTACGATCGAAACGTTTGTCGGCACATTTGAGAGATGCTGGCTGCGTTCAGCTAAGACAGCGCTTTATACCATGAATTTTTTGCTTTAATTACTTTCAGGATCCACTTTATCAAAAAATGTATATTTCTTTTATTTTACTTTGACGTTTGTAAGTCGGCGCAGGACGTAACGATCACGCTTACAAGCAATCGCTCAGACACACCAATTTCTTCGGAAAATGCAAAACGCTTCATTTTACCTGCAAATCCATCGCATCGCGAAGAATTTTTTATTTTAATTAACAAGCCAGACGATAGTGCGAACCGAATGAGACTTTATTAGATACAGCTGTTGAATGCATTCTACGTAACCACGAGTGACGGGCGTACTATGGTTTTGGGTTCGATTTTTAGTTAATTATAGCCAAGTGACTTGGAATATTTTTCTCGTAATCTATTTATGACATGATGGATTTTCTCTTAAGATGTCCTTGCATTGAATCGAAATCTAAGTCCACCTCTGCGCGCGGAGCAAACCGTTCCGACGTCGTTAACCACGAGTTCGTTTCCTGTCGGGCCGAAATCGATTTTCCCACGATTTAATTACGTTGAAAAAGGAGCGCGACCATCTCGTGTGTTTGCAAATAAATTAAATAAGAGCAGGCCGTATATAGTTATAACGGTACGGGGAATATTGACCGTCTTAGATGCATGCCGGGGAAACGAGGCGCTCCGAGCCATTTCCGAGGTAACTAGATGTGACATTAATTCCGCCCAGTGAAATATGCATTACGTAACAGGGACGAAATACGAGAAAATTATCGAGCTCGATGCAAAACCATCAAAGTCGATGCTCGCCGTAATCGACGATCGGCTTCGATTACGCGCGGTAGCAATTTATTCAATTTCCTCTGTTCTTTTTTTCTTCTTCTTTTTGTATGTATATGAAATGCGCGGCATACTATTATAAAGTCGAAGCCAACAAATAAATATACCTACCTCTATAAGTGCTTAATGGATGACATAAAATGACGATTTAATAAAGAACTAAGCTAAAGATAACAAGAAGAAGAAAAGAAGTCAAGATGAGAATCAAGAAGTACAGAGTTGATGAAATATATGGATAAGAAACAAGGAAAATTCAGGAGTGGAAAGCGGACAATGCGGGATGCCCACCATCACAACGACATATTGTGGTTCTCTTTCCTTCGGATGCCCACCATCACAACGACCTAATGCGATTCTCTTTCATTCGGTATCGTGGTGCGTGTGTGGAACAGAGATGGCGATAAATCCAGTGAATGTTTTGGCTACTAAGGAGCGAATTTGCATAAAACGTGATGCAGAACAAAAAAACGCATAAGTAACTTATATATAAACTATTATTTACAGATATACGGCAATCGAAATTTGAGTTGATAAAATAATACTGGACAGCACTGATTTTATTGCCAAGGTTTTTTTTTTAAATTTCTTTTAATTCACAGTATCTCAACAGCGTTGCTAAATCGTCTCTAGATTTTGAGCTAACACCAAAAACTCTGAATGGTGCCCATTTTCGACAACCACGGATTCGTTTCAGCACCGATCGAGTCGAGAGGATAACGAATTTGCAAGCCTTGCGGTATTCTAAAGCGTCGCCATCTATTGACTGGTACTATAAGCTTATTGGTTGAACTCTTTCTTGGCTTCAATTATAATTTTGTTTAGACGTTGAAGTTGAAACGTCAGGTGTTCTTTAATTCGTTTTTAGTTTTAAGGAAAGGGAATTTGGAACACCTGCTACGTTTACAGTGTCGCCATCTATCGACAGGTAATGAAAGTTTGCATCAGTTTGCACTCTTTCTGGGCTTTGATTGTAATTTTGATTGGCTGTTGAAACCGAAAAAAAAATCGAGTTTTCTTTAAATCGTTTTTCGGCAAGTGGAAAACAAACGATTTTATAAAACTTGCGTCGCCATCTGTTGACTGCTTATTGGTTGCACCGATTTTGACTTTGAATAGATGCTGAAGTTTAAAAGTCATTTTTAGTGAAGGGAGAGGGGGCAAATTTGGAGAACTTGTAACGTCCTAAAGAGTCGCCATCTGTTGACTGGTGATGTAAGTTTTTTGGTTACACTCTTTTATTTTAAATTTAATTTTGTTTACGAGTTGAAACCTAAACGATCTGATGTATTTAACCCATATTTACCCAAGAGTACAGTGAATTTGGAAAGTGGTGCCATCTATTGACTGGTGACGTAAGCTTATTGACTGTACCTTTTCTTTACTTTGAATATAATTTTGGATAGATGTTGAAGCTTAAAGGCCACTTTTATTAAGGGGAAATGAATTTGGTGTTCTAACGCATCGCCATCTATTGATTGGCGTCATAAGTTATACTTTTTTTCTCCCAAATGTTTTTTTCTTAGTTGATTGAAAATACGTTTTCAGTTGCGCTCGGTCACATCGCCTTGTGTTGTAGTTATAAACAATAAAGAAAAAATTAGTTGACGACAAGTTGAGCTACAAAAAGCCCGCGGGCAAGTTAAATCGGCGACTGTCAAGTTTTTTGGTGGTGCCATCTCTTGGTGGTAGCGCAAGATTCTCGGAGCGTTTCCTCTAGAGGTAAAGCAGTTACACTCAAATAAATGCGAATTATTCAACGCACCTTCAAAAAAAGGTTTTTTACCCTAAAAGTACATCCAATAAGCTTACACCATTAGGCGTGTTTCTTCTTACACCATTGAACAATAGATGGCGCTTGAGCTGTATGTGTAGTAAACAACTTGTATATTTCTCCTTATCAAGTTTCTCCCATTTTGTTGCATTCTAAACCAACAGTTGGCGCTGTAGGTAGTACTTTTATGCCTCCCTCTCTTTCTCTCTTATTATCGAATTTCTTCTAACACTTTAAACATTGAATAATAGATGGCGTCACAGGTCATACTTCTATAGGTCGTGAAAGAAAACGCGTAGTTGCTTGAGACGGCGATTTTAATTGCGATGTTTGAAATTAAATTTCCTCAAGCTGGTTTTCTGTGTACTGTTCGCAGCGGCTGCGACCGACCAGTGTTTTTTTTTCTGTGATTTCAATGTATGCAAAGAAATTCTGATAATTTTGTTTTTTGCTTCCGCGTTTCTTTGTTTAATATCAAGTTTGAAAACCTACGTAAAATCTAAATGTAAGTAAAAAGTTCTTTACGACACGTTTTCAATGTAGTGACTATACGTTTACGACGTTTCTCAGTTTAACTTAAAAAAAAGCAATCATCTCTGCGCGCATATCCCTTCGATTATGTCCAACCTTTTTAATATGAATTTTAAAAAAGGAAAACATTCCTTGTAGCTTTTGACATTTTCTATTCCATATAACACGTCATCCCTTCAACGGCTGCCCCGTCCACGTCCATAGAGGGAGCCGTCGGGATGCCCACCATCACAACGACCTAATGTGGTTCTCCTTTCTTCGGATGCCCACGATCACGACGACTTAATGTGGTCCTCTTTTCTTCAAACCTTTTTAATATGAATAAAAAAAGGAAAACATTCCTTGTAGCTCTTGACATTTTCTAATCCATATAACACGTCATCCCTTCAACGGTTGCCCTGTCCTCGTCCATAGAGGGAGCCGTCGGGATGCCCAGCATCACAACGACCTAATGTGGTTCTCTTTTCTTCGGATGCCCACGATCACGACAACTTAATGTGGTCCTCTTTTCTTCAAACCTTTTTAATATGAATAAAAAAAGGAAAACATTCCTTGTAGCTTTTGACATTTTCTATTCCATATAACACGTCATCCCTTCAACGGCTGCCTCGTCCACGTCCATAGAGGGAGCCGTCGGGATGCCCACCATCACAACGACCTAATGTGGTTCTCTTTTCTTCGGATGCCCACGATCACGACGACTTAATGTGGTCCTCTTTTCTTCAAACCTTTTTAATACGAATAGAAAAAAAAGGAAAACATTCCTTGTAGCTTTTGACATTTTCTATTCCATATAACACGTCATCCCTTCAACGGCTGCCCCGTCCTCGTCCATAGAGGGAGCCGTCGGGATGCCCACCATCACAACGACCTAATGTGGTTCTCTTTTCTTCGGATGCCCACGATCACGACGACTTAATGTGGTCCTCTTTTCTTCAAACCTTTTTAATATGAATAAAAAAAGGAAAACATTCCTTGTAGCTCTTGACATTTTCTAATCCATATAACACGTCATCCCTTCAACGGTTGCCCTGTCCTCGTCCATAGAGGGAGCCGTCGGGATGCCCAGCATCACAACGACCTAATGTGGTTCTCTTTTCTTCGGATGCCCACGATCACGACAACTTAATGTGGTCCTCTTTTCTTCAAACCTTTTTAATATGAATAAAAAAAGGAAAACATTCCTTGTAGCTTTTGACATTTTCTATTCCATATAACACGTCATCCCTTCAACGGCTGCCTCGTCCACGTCCATAGAGGGAGCCGTCGGGATGCCCACCATCACAACGACCTAATGTGGTTCTCTTTTCTTCGGATGCCCACGATCACGACGACTTAATGTGGTCCTCTTTTCTTCAAACCTTTTTAATACGAATAGAAAAAAAAGGAAAACATTCCTTGTAGCTTTTGACATTTTCTATTCCATATAACACGTCATCCCTTCAACGGCTGCCCCGTCCTCGTCCATAGAGGGAGCCGTCGGGATGCCCACCATCACAACGACCTAATGTGGTTCTCCTTTCTTCGGATGCCCACGATCACGACGACTTAATGTGGTCCTCTTTTCTTCAAACCTTTTTAATATGAATAAAAAAAGGAAAACATTCCTTGTAGCTCTTGACATTTTCTAATCCATATAACACGTCATCCCTTCAACGGTTGCCCTGTCCTCGTCCATAGAGGGAGCCGTCGGGATGCCCAGCATCACAACGACCTAATGTGGTTCTCTTTTCTTCGGATGCCCACGATCACGACAACTTAATGTGGTCCTCTTTTCTTCAAACCTTTTTAATATGAATAAAAAAAGGAAAACATTCCTTGTAGCTTTTGACATTTTCTATTCCATATAACACGTCATCCCTTCAACGGCTGCCTCGTCCACGTCCATAGAGGGAGCCGTCGGGATGCCCACCATCACAACGACCTAATGTGGTTCTCTTTTCTTCGGATGCCCACGATCACGACGACTTAATGTGGTCCTCTTTTCTTCAAACCTTTTTAATACGAATAGAAAAAAAAGGAAAACATTCCTTGTAGCTTGACATTTTCTATTCCATATAACACGTCATCCCTTCAACGGCTGCCCCGTCCTCGTCCATAGAGGGAGCCGTCGGGATGCCCACCATCACAACGACCTAATGTGGTTCTCCTTTCTTCGGATGCCCACGATCACGACGACTTAATGTGGTCCTCTTTTCTTCAAACCTTTTTAATATGAATAAAAAAAGGAAAACATTCCTTGTAGCTCTTGACATTTTCTAATCCATATAACACGTCATCCCTTCAACGGTTGCCCTGTCCTCGTCCATAGAGGGAGCCGTCGGGATGCCCAGCATCACAACGACCTAATGTGGTTCTCTTTTCTTCGGATGCCCACGATCACGACAACTTAATGTGGTCCTCTTTTCTTCAAACCTTTTTAATATGAATAAAAAAAGGAAAACATTCCTTGTAGCTTTTGACATTTTCTATTCCATATAACACGTCATCCCTTCAACGGCTGCCTCGTCCACGTCCATAGAGGGAGCCGTCGGGATGCCCACCATCACAACGACCTAATGTGGTTCTCTTTTCTTCGGATGCCCACGATCACGACGACTTAATGTGGTCCTCTTTTCTTCAAACCTTTTTAATACGAATAGAAAAAAAAGGAAAACATTCCTTGTAGCTTTTGACATTTTCTATTCCATATAACACGTCATCCCTTCAACGGCTGCCCCGTCCTCGTCCATAGAGGGAGCCGTCGGGATGCCCACCATCACAACGACCTAATGTGGTTCTCTTTTCTTCGGATGCCCACGATCACGACGACTTAATGTGGTCCTCTTTTCTTCAAACCTTTTTAATATGAATAAAAAAAAAGGAAAACATTCCTTGTAGCTTTTGACATTTTCTATTCCATATAACACGTCATCCCTTCAACGGCTGCCCCGTCCTCGTCCATAGAGGGAGCCGTCGGGACGCCCACCATCACAACGACCTAATGTGGTTCTCCTTTCTTCGGATGCCCACGATCACGACGACTTAATCTGGTCCTCTTTTTTTTGGTATCATGGAGATATCGATAAATGCAGTGAATGTTTCGGCTACTATGGAGCTCGTGATCTCAAATTTGAAGGAATTACAACTTCGAATTTGCATAAAATTTAAGTTTATCGTAAAAGAAATCGTAATGCATCACACTAGCTTTAATATTATTATTCCTCGGAAATGAAAATTCAGAGGTTTTGTCGTATAAAGTCGTAGTAAATGGAGATATTTATATAGGGTGTTCTTCCCATGTAATCAAAGTTGGCTATTTTTGTAGTCTTTTTTTCTTTGAATTTTCAAAAGGGTCAGTCACCCTGTATATTAAGACTTACTTAGATTTATTTCTGAGTTACCTATAATTTGAAATTGGAACTGAATCAAAATTTGATTTTTTCGAAATGGTACGAAACTAATTTGCGTGTTGATGACGTGAAATGAATCGTTTATTAAAATGCCGCCGATTTTAACGGTGGGCGTCATGTTACACAACAACATATTTATTATAGTAATCTCGAATTACACGGAGAAATTTTAAACCGAATCCGTATTAGTTCATCACATGGACCACACAAACTCGATTCTGAAAGATACAAGAACTCAACCTTGAATTTTAATCGCACGACTCAGCGTTACGTCTTGTCCCACTCCTTCGTACCCTTATTTACCCGTGAGGAGGCCCCATCCTTTTCCAACCAACGCCGGTTTGCATAAGACCACGGACCAGTTTGCAAGAAAATCCTCCTCCTCCTCTAATGCAAGTCTGGCCTATTAAATTCGCTCACCGTCCCTATAAAGCGGATTACCTCCGCCGCGCAGCCCCAGCATTGTTTCATTTTTTCCAGAGAGATTTCGCCTTAATTAAACATGCAGAATGTTGTTTATGTTTTTCCTTCGCTTCGTCTTTGATTTTTTGTTTCACCGGACGATGTATCGCGCGTTGCGCCCACGTCATATTTAAATGGCTGAATTAATTCAAGAGTGTGACTTAATGCCCGCGAATTACCGTAAAAGTTTTTGTGACGTTTCCATTTATTATCAAGGTTGATTTTTTTCCTTCTTCTTTTCTTGTTCGCGTCTAATGCGCGATAGTTTATTTCGCATTATGACATTTAGATTAGTTTCATTGTTTGCTTGCCGTACGACTTCTGGAGCTTTTTGTTAGGTCTGACGATTTCGTAATCGAGAAATGAGTGAGTCACTTGTTTTTTTTGCTTTTGTTTCTGGACCTTGGCTTCTAAACCACGGTTTAAATCTAAACACAGTTTCGAAAACAATTTTAATATTCGCGCCGCGCCGTTAAGTTGGGACAAGTCAAATTCAAAGATGGCGCGATTTCACCCTTCGTATGTGTTGCTACCACCAGATGTCGCTGTTTCATTGACTATTGTTACATTCACATATTTTTGTTAAATCATCTTTGCATTTTTTTCTACATAAAGTAAACTCGTGCGAATGTAACGATTGTTAACTGGTGACAAACAATAAAAAAAAGGTAAGGTTACGCCATCTCTTGGATTTGATTTTCTCAATAGAAGGTCCTTTAACGAAGTGACATCTGGTGGTGACAAATAATAAAAAAAAGAGGAAAAGTTACGTCATCTCTTGGATCTGATTTTCTCAATAGAACGTAAGGGTATTTATTTTCCTCGGACCAGGGGGGGGGGATTAAATTGCATTAATTTGATTAGAAGCGTTGCATTATAACTATTTTCAAATAGTATCACAAACTCTTTTAAACGGACACTAAATGGCGCACAAACACTTAACGTTTCGCAGTCGTTCGACAGCTTCGTCAGAAGATAATAGATAAGTAAAAATAATAGATAAGTAAAGTTCTAATTAATTCTGTTATTCCTTAAAAATGTAGCTACAACTGTATTAAGTCTGTTGGATGCATGTACAGGGTGTATCAACCAAATTGGATGGTATTCCCAGATGTTTCAACTTTTGAAGCTGGTTTCAATGGCCCATCCAAGAACGAGCCGTTCCGTTACCGTTTTCGTGGTACTGCCGATAAACAAAGAATAAAAGAAGAAACTCAAGTAACGTTTCAGTTTTTAAAGTCAAATCAATTAATACCATCCAATTTAGGACATCCTGTACAAATCTGTCAATCAAGATTTAAGTTAGAATTTTGCTGAATAGTAATCTAGAGCGTTTAGTGTATTGTTCGGAAAGCTTTAAACTTCCAAAACAAAGTAAGACAAGCGAGTGGCGCCATCTATTGATCGGAGAGTACAATTTGCTCAATTTGTTCCATTAACATTCACTGACGTGTATGTATGGCCGTTTCAATTCGCCTAAAATTCGGTTCCGAGAAAGCATGCCGTGGAGTACTACAAAACTACTGACAGTGACGTAATGACGACTGCAATTACTTAAAAACTCAAACAAGAGGCGCTGAGGGGGGTACTCGTCAAAATTTTTAAAGTCGAATTGGAACGGCCACACATACACGTCAGTGAATGCTAATGTAGCTGGCCATGGATGAACCTTCGAACAAAGCAAGATGGAACATCTTTAAGTGGCGCCGTCTATTGATCGGAAAGCTCAATTTACTCGGCGAACTTCGAGAAAGTGGTCGTCTGTTTATTTCTGTGGGGGCTCAGCGACCAACGAAGTACGTCATGATGTCAGATGACAACAAAATGACAGATGTCAGTAACGTCAAATTGAGAAACGTCAAAGTGACAGCTGTCAGAAACGACATATTCGAAAACGTCAAATTAACAGACATCGAGGAACGTCAGATTGATAACGTCAGATAAACAAATTCGGGCAAAGCGTCACGTAGACATTTTCGTAATGAAGCAACGATGATGATCGTCGCAGCAAATAAAACAAAATTAAGGCCGCCCCTTGACAAATTAAAGAAAAACCGTATTCGATTGTGATTGACCTGCAAGTAAGGGCACATTCTCAAATTTGAACGCTAAAATAAACTCCGGACGAAACACGGAAAGAGAAAAGAGAGCACAGATTATGCTTCAGTCGAGCCTGTGCACTCAAGTGTCGGAAACACTCATCCAAAGCCTCTCGTGCATTAATTGTTAGGAGCCTCACACGCAACCCATTCCGTGCAAATGAAGTCATCTATTGATCAGAAAAGTCCAATTTACTCGGTGATTCTTCGAGAAAGTGGTTCTTAGTTTATTTTTCTGGGGGTTCGACCAACGAAATACGTCATGATGGCGACAACAAAATTACTTGCACTTTTATACTCCGATTTTCGATATTTTTTCCACAAAAAAAAAATAAATAAATATGTGTACGGAAGTAAATACAAAACATAAGACGTGTGGATGCATCGACAACACATGTTCGCGTTTACTTTCGTTTCTGCTGAGAGCGACGCGTTCATAAATAAACAGAACCGTTATGCTCGTAACGTATTCATTTATTGGGAATGTCGTTTTCTGCATTTGAATTTCCAATATATTTCAATTAAAGCAGGAAATGTGACATTGCTCGCACTTAAAGATCTAGTTTACAGCGCGCAACGTAAACAAACGCGGCGCGCGCGAATTTTACAATAAATCCAGCGAGCGACGTCGCCGATAAATATAATATACAGTTAATAGAGCGCGACCTTACTCACATATTTGGTATGTGCTGCCGCCAACAGAATGCAATAAATTACGCAATTTTTGCCCGGACACTACTTTTCTTCGCGCGCAGTTCCATGTGTCTGTCGCGCATACGTTTCACACCTCGTATATTATTTATGGGCGGAGAAGTATGTGTAAGTACGTGCTGCGTTGGAAATATTTTCGCAAACGGAAAAGTCGCCATAAATTAGTTTGAACGTTCGTGCATGTACGTACACTCGCGGACACTTAAAACGGAACGCTTGAAAATCGATTTGAAACCGTCACGTCAAAACCTAGAAAAAAAGTTATCATGATCATGAATTGACAATTTTTAATTGAGCCACAAAAACAGTATGGCTTTAAACAAGTAATTATTTTTTCTGTTATTAACAGTCATAATATAATAGGTTGATTGAACCTTTTGAAAATCAGAGAAAAAAGGATTACAAAAAGGGCCAATTATTTACTTATATAAAAATTTTAACATGTCAAATTAATTTTGTAAACAAACATATTGTTATTATTTTTGTTTTCACTTTGGCAACCACGAATTGTTTTTCTACAATTGCCACACTCCTAACAAAAAGGCAAATTGTTAGATAAAAAACCGCAACGATACTGGTAGCGCTTTTTTTTGTTTCAATCATGTCTGCGAGTGTATCCTTTCGTTTACGGCAACTTTCTTTACGAGCTTAAGTTCTCTACGTGGCTTTATTTGTCTGTTTTTTTAAATAATAATAATAATAATAACAACAACGACAACAACGACAACGACACCGACAACGACAACGACAACGACACCGATACCGACAACGACAACGACAACGACAACGACAACGACAACGACACCGACAACGACAACGACAACGACAATAATAACTTAATTAAATTGATTTGTTTAATTGGCAGTATTAGAGAAATAGAATATCTTATAAGTCACGTGAATTATTTCAGCCTTCTTGGGCTTCATCAGAGATATGTACTAAAAAATTACTTTTTGAAAGGATAATAATTAAATTATACACTTACAGTTTTTTTGAAATTTCCAATAACCCAAAACCAAACCCGTAAAGAAAACTTTTTGAAAAAATTGTCTAATACTTCGCAAAATTGAAAGGAAACAGTTATGTTTTCATCTTTCAAAATGCAAAATGTGACACTAAAATAAATAACGTAAGTAACTATGGAAACATTGAGTGAAATTAATGACAGCTGTAATTCTTGCCAAATGAAATTGTAATTAAATTGATTTGTTTAATTGGCAGTATTAGAGAAATAGAATATCTTATAAGTCACGTGAATTATTTCAGCCTTCTTGAGCTTCATCAGAGATATGTACTAAAAAATTACTTTTTGAAAGGATAATAATTAAATTATACACTTACAGTTTTTTTGAAATTTCCAATAATACGGGTTTGGTTTTGGGTTATTGGAAATTTCAAAAAAACTGTAAGTGTATAATTTAATTATTATCCTTTCAAAAAGTAATTTTTTAGTACATATCTCTGATGAAGCCCAAGAAGGCTGAAATAATTCACGTGACTTATAAGATATTCTATTTCTCTAATACTGCCAATTAAACAAATCAATTGAATTACAATTTCATTTGGCAAGAATTACAGCTGACAATAATAACAATAATAATAATTAATAATAATAATAATATATATATAAAGCACTCTCAGAGCATCTCCATCTTGTTTTAACCTCATGTAAATAACAGAGGCTGGAGACACTCTCAGAGTGCTCTGGAGCAGTGAGTCGAAATCGCTATAAAAAGAGCGATGTTTTGACGAAAGTGGCGCCAATTGTAAAATTTTTTCTAAACTGAATTATTTAATGTTTTACTTAAAAAGAGCAGTTTAAAAAGAAGCATCTTGAAACGAAATAAATCCAAGAGTTTTCTTCGTTGACCAAAAGATGGCGCGCTGAAACATTCTCCTGACTATAAAAAGGCGAACTGACGGATAAAAAAATCGCAACGATACTGACAGCGCTCTTTTGTTTTAATAACGTTTTGTGAATCTCAAAGATCTTGTGCTGATTTTGAGTCCAAAGGAGTCTAATTATTTAGTGGCGCAATCTGTTTGATTTTCCAAACTAATTTTGACTTTCTGACAAGAATCTAATCTGTGTCGCCATCTATCATTTTTTTCCGAACTGAATTATTTAACGTTTTATTGAAAAAGAGCAGTTTTTTGTTTGAAACGCAATGACCTCAAAAGTTTTCGCCGTTAACCAAAAAATGGCGCGCTACGACATTCTCTTGACAAAGAATGCGAACTGATGGATAAACAAAAGTGCAACGATACTGACAGCGCTCTTTTGTTTTAATAACGTTTCACGAAATCTCAAAGATCTTGTGCTGGTTTTGAATCGAGAAGAGTCTTAACTGTTTAGTGGCGCAGTCTAATTGGTCTTTCCAAACTAATTTTGATTTTTTGACAAGATTGTAATCCTTGGCGCCATCTATGCATTTTTTTCCGAACTGATTTTATTTAACGTTTTATTGAAAAATAGCTGCTTCTTTAAAACAGCATCTTTGAAATGCAATAAAGACAATAGTTTTCGCCGTTGACCAATAGATGGCGCCATACAACATTCTCCTGCCAAAAGAGCGGAACTGGGGATAAAAAATATCTCAGCGATATTGACAGCGCCCTTTGGTTTCAATAACGTCTCGTTAAATCCGAAAAGACCCAAAAGTCTTGTGCTGGTTTTGAATCGAAAAGAGTCTGATTATTTAGCGGAGCAATCTGTTTGATTCTTTTCCAAACTGCTTTTGACTTTTTCACAAAAAATCTAATCACAGTGACGCCATGTAGAAAATATTTCCCGAACTAATCCGTGGCGCCATCTATACATTTTTTCCGAACTGTTTTTATTTAACGTTTTATTGAAAAATAGCAGTTTCTTTAAAGCAGCATTTTCGGAACGTAATAAATCCAAAAGTTTTCGCCGTTGACCAATAGATGGGAGCCATAACATTCTCCTGCCAAGGGACCGAACTGATTATAAAAAAGTCGCAGCGATATTGACAGCGCTCTTTTGTTTCGATACCGTTTCGTGAAATCCGAGGAGATCTAAAGGTCTAGTGCTGATTTTGAATCGACAAGAGTATAATTATTTAGTGGCGCCATCTGTTTGATTTTTTCTAAACTAATTTTGACTTTTCTAAAAAATCTAATCACCAGTGGCGCCATCTATAAAATGTCTCCCGAACTGAATTATTTAACGTTTCATTGGAAAAGGTTTTTTTTTTAAAACAGCGTCCTTGAAACGTAATAAATCCAACAGTTTTCGCCGTTAACCAGAAGATGGTGCCCTACAACATTCTCGTGACAAGAAAATGCGAACTGATAGATAACAAAAATAGCAACGATACTGGCAGCCCTCTTTTGTTTTAATAACGTTTCGTGAAATCTCAAAGATCCGCTGATTTTGAGTCAAAAGAGTCTATTTTTGACAAAAATCTAATCTATACATTTTTTCTCGAACTGATTTTATTTAATGTTTTATTGAAAAGTAGTAGTTTCTTTAAAACGGCATCTTTGAAACGCAATAGATCCAAGGTTTTCGCGCTTAACCAAAAGGTGGCGCCTTGCGACATTCCCCTGACAAAAAGAAGCGAACCGATGATGATCTTTTACAAACTAATTTTTTAAATGTTTTGTTAAAGAGGGCGGTTTATACAAAACCCGTATCTTTGAAACGCAAAAGATTTGACAGCTCTCGCCATTGGCTAAGAGATGGCGTCCTAAGACATTCGTGGAGAAAATCGCAACGGCGCTGACAGAAAATATTTTAGAGACATAATTAAGTTGAGATCCTGATCGTGATGGAATGATGAAAGAAAACGTAAAGGTTCCATTAAAAAAAGCTAAAAACAATTGAAAATATCGAACACCTGACAGACACTTGTTTTTCCGATGTTGCCATAAAATCGAGAAGGAAACGCTCCGAAACTTTTCTAATTGAAGTTACTTCGTAAGAATTTTAATAAAAAAGTTAACTATTGTAGCGGCTTCGCGAGTACACGCTGTATAATTTATTTACTTAGGCCCAGTTTTACAATCGTGGAATAACTACGGAATAACTGTTCGCCGAATATCCTTTTACGTTCTTTCATATCTACGTCACACCTACGTCACGTTGTTCAAAGAATAATGCTTATCCGATGATTTCTTAATTCATTTACTTACCACATTGCTGGTTAACAACGAAACGGCATTCCATCTATTATGTGTCACGGTCAAGTTTTACAGCTCAGGTCTACCATCAGAGAAAAAAGTCGACCGTGTTGTAGATTAAGTACAGAAGAGGGCCCAAGTACAGATCCCTAAGGAACATCTGTCCAGCTTATGCGGAAGCTTATGTCCGAAGAAAAAAATTGTTTCAAGCACTTCGCATCCAGGAAACAAAAGATTCGCGTTCAGAGCCTCCTCATCAACGCAACGCGGAATTAGACGATTAGTTCTTAATTTAACGCATTTCGTTTTCTACGCAAGCCGTACAACTGCGAGCCGCGTGTGAAATCGGCCCGTTAAAGGCCTCGTCAAATTATCCTATTATTTTTATTGTGATGGTGAGGACGACGAGGAAACGTTAAATTACCGATTGCAATTAAAACGCCGAAGAAAGTTTATGCTCTCGCAATAACTATAAATAAGAGCCTGTGTTTTCTCGGGACAAAGTTATGGGCGCACGGAGGCGGTCGTAAATTGAACACGCTTTATATTGTTACGTAACTGCATGAAGAAGTGTCGCCGCAATCTTTGCTATACGGTTTTGTTCCGTTCCTCCTTAATTAATTACGCAGCGTTACTGCTTGTGTTACGTTCCACCCGCAAAAAATCAGATTTCGCATAATAATAAAAAACAAAAAACATGACAACAAATTGTTTGAGAAATTTAAGAAAAACAAAAATTGCAAAATGAAAAGCAAATGACTATTTGTTTTTTTGGCTAATTGTTAAATATGAAACATCCTTTGTTTTGTTTGCTATTAGACGGTTTTTTTGTTTTCGATATCCTTTTGTTTTTGTGTTTCTTTTAATGGCATTCTTTTGTTTTTTTTTATGTTTTTCGATGACATTTGGATAATCGTTAAACTGAAAGCATCCTTTGCTTTCTTTGTTTGTTGTTAGACAATAAACTCTCTCGTGAAACAAACGGAACAAATTAAAATGCCGGAAATCTGGGATACTTGTGAAAAACAAAATTAAAGTAAATAGTCAAATTATTTGAAGAATTTAAGAAAACAAAAAAATCGCAAAATTCACAACTGCAGGTATTGTTTACCCAGAAACAAATGCAAAAAATCAAAAGACCGAAAGATAGTTCCGGTGAACTTCCGAAATAGGTTGCGAAGGAAATTTAAAATAGAAAAAAAAAATCGTTAATTTATCTGAAAAATCATAGAGTAACAAAAAAATCCGAAATACCAATAACAAATGCAGTCGTTATTTAAATAAGCGAGATGGCGGTGAATGGAGGACTTAACTGAAACACGCAATTAAAAGAAAAGTGAAAAACAAATGACAATCGCTTTATTACGAAAAAACTAATGCAAAAAATTGAAATGCTTAGAGAGACTTACATATTATATGAAAAATTTAATAAAAACAAAAAAAAAAACAGAAATCCACAAAAATGCTAAACCGAGAAATAAATCACAATCGCTTTGTTTGCGGAGAAACGAATGCGACAAAATAAAATGCCGGAAGAACTCCCGGAATACTTGTGGAAAAATTAAAATTAAATCGACATTATTAGTCAAATTATTTATTTGAAAAATGTAAGAAAGAAAAACAAAAAATCGCAAAATTGAAAAACAAATGACTACTGCAGGTATTATTTACCAGGAAACAAATGCAAGGATATTTCCGGAATTCTGGCAGAAGAAGAAATTTAAAATTAAGAGAAAAATGGTCAAACAAAAAAAACACGCTTTATGTGAAAGGGTGGTCGCAATTTTTTAGTCGATTGTAAAGGGAATGGGGGGGGGCAACTGACAAGTTATTTAAAAAGAAAATAAATAAATCGGTTGTTGTTTTTTGTCATTTCTCACACAATTTTAGGTAAAAAATCTGCCGTAAGGTGTCGCGACCTAAACTTTTAATTTTTAAAGTCGTAAGAAATCGAGCATTTCGTAATTATTACGCTCAGTACGTAAGTTAAATTCAATGCAACGCGACCGCGGAAAATTCGCCCACATAAAGATTATGTGAATAAGCACAACAGCGACTCGCTTTATCGAAAGCCTTGGCCGAGATGAAACATGATTGACCTTTGCAAATTCGAAGAATAAAGATAAAGCCGGCATTATGAATCATAGAGAAACTGGCACACATGTGGAATACTACGTAATCCAAATTACCTTTGCAAAAATCATATAGTGGCATAGCACGATAGTTCAAACAGCTAGTGCCGGTCTTGTAGAGTGCATCTCCACAAGCCCGAGGGCGAAATCGACATTTACAGAATGTCATAGTGTTGTGGTTGATCTCCAAAAAACCATCCGTCTTTTTGTACCTAGTACGATGGTTTATGGTGAGAAATTTATTAATTGATTTTACCGTTTTGGCTATGTTTTTTTATTTAATTATGAAAAGCTATTTCTCTCGTTATTAAATTATTTTGAACTTGTTTATGTTGCCTCGTATATCGTTCTGAAGTTATCTGAAGTTGCATTTGAATTTTTACGTTTGTCTAAGTTTGTGATCTCTAGTAATTTCACTAGAGTGTTTTGTATGTATGTAAACAGTTGTAAAATTCAATGGGGGCTCCTAACGCATTTCTCATATCAAACATATTCATAGATCATCTAGAAGAACTAATATATAATACAACTAAATATTGTAAGGGACGGGAGGTTAAAGATGATAATAAAAAGGGGATGAATTTATCCTTTTCCTTTCAACTTTACCACTTCTACAAGGCCTCGTCGGAACACTATGTCTCAACGAGAGTAAGAGAGAAGATTTATTATCACTCAAAATAATCAACAATTTACTCTTCTCCTTACTCTTTCACCAAAATTGTAATCAACCCACAAAAGACCCAAATAGCAATTTCTTTGTTTGTGCGTAACTGGTTTTAGGATTTGCAGCCAGAAAATGCTATGGAATCCTCTTTAAATGGGATGAGATTTTAGCCCTTGCCCCGCCACACATATAATTTTCGGGATTAACGAAAAATTACATTCTTTCTTTTAAGAATACCCTTGACTTGAAAATAAAGAGAAAAACTATATAAATAAATATATTCAAAATAAATAACAATTTAAAAACTGATTTTGACAATTTTAAAAGTGATCATCTAATATGCAGCACTCCAGTCAAATTACTAGATCCAACAACTTACACAAATATGAAATTTAAATACAAATTCAGATTACTATAGAACAATATATGGGAGAACATAAAACAGATTCAAAATAATTTTACAACAAGAAAAACAGCATCTCATAATTAAATTAAGCAAATGTTAGTTTACAAAACATTAAAACATAGGCAAAATAATAAAATCAAACGATACTTTCTCACCCTTAGACCATCGCAGCAGGTACAAAGAGACTGACGGAATTCAACACTCACTTCGACTATGGAGATGTTGATGAACACATATTCACTAGCAATGTGTTGTTTTTACAAGGTTCGAGGGCCTTATATATTGCAAGGAGAATGGGAAAACCCGATGACTCATCTGTTCTTCCCGATGAATCATCTCGGTAGTTTGCCTACATTTCTGCAACCTTGAGTGAGTCATCCTTATATGAGACATTTGCCTTAGTGAACACGTGCGTATGAGTCATACATTACATAAAACACAGATGTGCTCTACGTTGGTGGTCTAAAAGGTCAGCTCTGACTCATATCGGTGAAAACGTTTGTTTATGTAAACATTTATATATATATATTTTATGGGTATGATTCATCGACTTGAACTTACGTACTGAATTTAAATAATTATGAAAGCTCGATTTCTTACAATATAATAAATATATAAAATTCTGGAAAAGATACGTTGATGACATAATATGTATATGGACAGGTGATTTAAAAACTTTAGAAAATTTCCATGAATACGTAAATAATCTACATAATAATATAAAATTCACATTAGAAATCGAAAATAATAATACAATAAACTTTCTTGATCTAACACTTACAAAAATAAATAACAAATTACTAAAACTAAAAATAATTAAAAACTAATTTAACTATTATCTTAATCGAATAAATAACATACCTCTTACAACAGAACACAAAATTGAAGAAATAAACATAATAAAACAAATGGCACATAATAATAAATATAATCCAAACATTATAGACAAAATACAAAATGAAATTACACATAAATCAAATAATAAAAACACTCAAAATAATAATAATTACAAAATACAAAAAATCTTAAATAAACATAACATAAATACAATATCTACACAAAAAACAAACATCCTAACACAATTACAAAACAATAAAGACAAAATAAACATATTAAATAAAAATGGAGTTTATCAACTATTTTGTAATAATTGTCCAGCCAGATACATTGGTGAAACTGGACGTAACATAAAAACACGAATAAATGAACATACTAGAAGTAAAATAACTTCTAATGTAGGAAAACACCTACACGAAACCGGACACACTTTAGAACTAAACTTCTACATGAACAAAATAAAAATTTCAAACTTACTCTCCTAGAAGCATACGAAATACATAATGTAAAAAAAAAACAAAACATTATTTGTTTAAATGATCAAATCAATTTACATTTCAAACCAATTTACACTTATTTAAAATAATTCATTTTGTCAAGTTACCAATTTCATGTTGTCATCATTGATTCACTAACTTCATTTCAGTATATTTTCTTCTTCCCTCTAATGAATGTTGTTTTTCAAATTTATTATCAAATTTTGACGATAGTGGTGAGTATTGTTCATAATAGCCATACATATAAAAATGCTGCGTATTGACGATATTTCATATATTCAATATGATACAATTATTCGTTTATAGCAATTCTTAACCTCACTTATTGTACATACAACACATGTTTCATTGTTCTCAATTATGTTGGTTTATATTCTGATTTCATTCAAACATACAATTTTATTCTTTGTATATTTCTTTTTACATCTTTAACTTTGTATGCTAGGCCTGATGATGATTTAACAATCGAAACCGGTCGCTAAATTAATGAGAAATAAAATAGGAAGTACTTACATTACATACTATCAGTTGTAAAATTGTCTAGATCAATTTATAAGTAAAGGAAAGGATAATTCATCCCTTTTCTGTTATCATTTTTTAACCACCCGTCCCTTACCTTACCTTACCTGATCTGTCTTAAAGCAGGGGGACTTTAAAGTAAGGTTCTTTTTTCTATTTTAAACCCAAGTCAACTCTGTGTAAATGTTGAAATCTTTTAATCGATTCTAGAGGGAGGTGAATTTTAGGTCATACATCGGTCAGCCGTAAGATGTCGCGACCTGAGCTGTTATTCTTAAAGTGTGACCTTTCTTAATTAAAGAATTCTTCTCTAGCACCCCAGAAGAAGAAGAAGAAGAAAAAAGGAGCGCGCAAAGAAATGATTGTGTTACATTCCACCCGAAAAACCGGATTGCACGTAATAATCATCGGATGATTGCGGTGGACGAAAGAGAGAGAGAGAAAGAGAAAAAAAAAGTTTACGGTTAAATTGTAAAACACTTAGAACGCGAGTCCGGAGCGCCGCCGCCGCCGCCGAGGTCGGGGTTATTGGCCATTCCCGGAGATTTTAAGGCTTGATATATGGCTATTCCTTTTTCCAAACTGCATTTTTAAACACCCACAGATAGGCATACGCGATGAAAACTTGCTTGAAATGGACCGCCCTGCGCGCGGGATTTTACATGCCTTATATGACTTTGACAACTTCCATAAATACCCCCCCTCCCCCACTCGTAAATTCCCCGCTGAAAAATCATCGTCGCTCTTTATTGTTTAACGAGCCTCTTCTTCTCCGTGCACATTATTGCCAATTAATTCATCAACGAAGTTTACATGCGGCTTCTTAATTAATATACTTACCCATCAAAGTGGATTCATTTCTTCAAATTTGTACTTGTGCGATATTTCACTTTCACACATCGACGATCGAACATGGATAAAAACAGAATTGAAAAACAAACGACAATCGCTTCGTTGACGAACGAAGAAACAAATGTTTGTTGCATTAAAGTGACTTCCGAGCAACCGGGTTACTCGCGAAAACAAATTAAAATAAAATGAAAAATTAGTCAAATTGTTGAAAAAATTTAAGGAAAAGAAAACAGCTATACAAGACAGTTCCCCCAATACGTCGGTAGACGGCGCTTCTTTTGTTGAAATCTTAAATTTGCAATTGTAATTCTTTAATTCGCTGATAGATGGCGCTACGCGCGCTGGTTTTCATTCCTAGAGATTAATTTAATTTATGAATCTCTTGTGCTTTAATTTTTTTGGTTGAATACTCATCAACTTTGACAATGACAGCGACCTCAGGATGTCCAACATGTCGATAGATGGCGCCTCGATGACTTTTTTTTTTAATTTTAAAATCTCATAGTTCAGTAAACCAGCTTGAGTTTGTTTCATCTTTGTATTTCTTTCCATCAACAGAAATAATTTAAGTCGCGATTTCAAATTTGTATTGACAGTCCCCCTATTCGCGGATAGATGGCGCTGAGTCTTTTTTCCTCCGTCGGCTGTTGTCATCTTCCGAATTTCAAAATTTGAGCATTCATTTTTCGTTGTTGTTGACGCTGACGGCATTCTCAAGAGGTTTGTTTGTTTGTTCTGCACTTTCTACCCTTTTAACTCCTTTACTCTACTTTTCTCACTCCTATTTACAAAATATTACATACATCTCAGTCTCTCAGGAGCGGTCGGTGCAAAAAGTGAAGAAAAGTGCAGGACAAACGAACACGCCTATTATTAAATGATAAATTTCATCAGTGAAAACTAATAAGTAGAGAAAAGTCGATTATGAAACTGCTACACAGTAGGTCGATAGATGGCGCTTCTGTTGTTGAAATCTTAAAATCCATCGATCAAGCTTGAAGCTTGACTTTGTTTCATCTTAAATAATAAACTATTTAAGTCACGATTTCAAATTTGTAGTTGTAATCCTTTAATTCGCGGATAGATGGTGCTACGCTGGATTTCCTCCCTTGAGACTAACTTAATTTATGAATCCTCCTGTGCTTTAATTTTTTTTGAAAATTTTGTTGCAAATCGGTTTTGATTGCAGTGGATTCCTCGAGCATCCTCTGTACAGATGTTTCGGCCCCATTTGGGGCCTTGGGGCCTCGTCAGCAGAGCTACGCTTCTACGCCAAAAATTTTAAAACTTTCATTATGCTTTGACAGCACACATAGCCGCCTTGTATGGGATGACTTATTATGTAGCGAACAGGTCAGAAAGTGATCGCAGGATGTCGCTGCTTAAACTTTTGGTTGGACAACTTTGGACAACATCAACTTTGCAATGACACCGACCTCAAGATTAAGTATGTAATAGATTTTTTTTAGCTGTGTACGGCGGCAGGTCGGTTTTCAAGTGTAGTTCCCCAATCGGGCGATAGATGTCCAATCAAAATCTTAAAATCAGACGGTCAAGCTTGAATTTGTTTAATGTTTGAAAATAAAAATAATTCTGTATCGGAATTTCACGTCGTTTTCCAAATTTTATTATTTAAAAAATTTAAGAAAAATACAAAAAACAAAAATCGCAAAATTGAAAAAAACCAATGACATCAAGAAACAAATGCAACAACTTAAAATGTCGGAAAACCGGGATATTTGCGAGAGAGAAAAAAAAACAAAATAAAAAATTTGTCAAATCTTTGAAAGATGAATGCAACAAATTAGAATTAAAACAAAAATGAAAAACTAGTCGTTATTTAAAAAATTTAAGAAAAATAAAAAAAAACAAAAATCGTACAATGACGGCGAGAATTAAATTATTTGAAAAATTAAAAAAAAACGCAACAAATTAATTTTTTAGTAGCGCAGTCTAACTGATTTTTTTATCTCGAACTATAAATCAAAGTTTTATTCTGGCTTAAAAATTTGGTAAATAGTAATTTTGATAAGAATCTAATCCGTGGGGCAATCTATAATTTTTTTTCCAAACTGATTTTACTTAAACTTTTATTGAGAAATAGCAGTTTCTTTAAAACAGCATCTTTGAAACGCAATAAATCCAATAGTTTTCGCCCTTAACCAATAGATGGCGCCATCGTACAACATTCTCCTGCCAAGAGAGCGAACTGTTGATAAAAAACTTGCAGCGATATTTGACAGCGCTCTTTTGTTTCAAAACCGTTTTGTAAAATCGGAGGAAATCCAAAGGAAACCGTTTTGTAAAATCGGAGGAAATCCAAAGGTCTGTGCCGCTTTTGGATCGAAAAGAGTCTAATTATTTAGTGG
Source organism: Dorcus parallelipipedus (assembly GCA_958336345.1). NCBI lineage: Eukaryota > Metazoa > Arthropoda > Insecta > Coleoptera > Lucanidae > Dorcus > Dorcus parallelipipedus. The sequence goes on from OY284479.1 coordinate 40,746,323, forward strand.
CGCAACCTGTTTGATTTTTTCCAAACTAATTTTGACTTTTTCACACAAAAATCTAATCACGGTGGCGCCATCTATGAAATGTTTCTCGAACTGAATTATTTAACATTTTATTGAAAAAGAGCCGTGTTTTTTAAAACAGCGTCTTTGAAAAGCAATAAATCCAACAGTTTTCGCCGTCAACCAAAAGATGGCGCCTTACGACATTCTCCTGACAAAAAAATGGGAACTGATGGATAAAAAAAATTGCAACGATACTGACAGCGCTCTTTTGTTTTAATAACGTTCTGTGAAACCTCAAAGATCTGCTGATTTTGCGTCAAAAAGAGTCTAATTTTGATAAAAATCCAATCAGTGGCGCCATCTATAATTTCTTTCGTGAATTGGGTTTATTTAATGTTTTATCGAAAAATAGCAATTTCTTTAAAACAGCCATCTTCGAAACGCAATAAATCCAACAGTTTTCGCCGTTAACCAAAAGGTGGCGCCGTACAACATTCTCCAGACAAAAAAGCGAAGAAATGATAATGAATTCCTACAAATTAATTTTTTTAATGTCCTGTAAAAAGGGGCGTTTTTTTAACAAAAGCAGTATCTTAGAAACGCAAAAGATTTTGATAGCTCTAGCCATTGACCAAGAGATGGCGTCCTAAGACATTCTTTCTTAAGATATTTAGAAGCTACCGCCGTTCATTTCCGCGGCTAACGTCCCCCAAATTAAAAAGGACGCGATGAAGACGCCATGAAACACTAAGAAGAAAAGGGATAGGTACATAACAAGTTACTGTTGCTAGGGAGTTTATGAATAATGTCACCAAAGGCGTTTTCCAATTGCACAAACGAGCTATTCGGAGCTACTCTGAGCTGTTCAAAATGCAATTAGAACACATTTGAGCAGCTCCGGAGTAACTTCCGAGTAGCACCGAGTAGCTTTTCTGTGCAATTGGAAAGCGCCTCAAATTTAATTTTTAAATGACTTGCCTCTCACTTACCTTGGCAGATGACAAGTTTTGCTGACTAAGTATCAGCTGCTCCCCGGACTAGCAACAGTGAAGAATGGGGTGGGATAATTAAGATGGTAATTAAATTAAAAGGGCGCCAGGTCAGACAATTATTTTAAACAACTGAACCCTAAACAACCTTGACGACGCGTCGTCTCTGAATCGTCAAGCGTTGGCAGAAATATCAAAAGCAAACAGAGGCGAGACTTTACTCACTGGTGCGTTAAAGTATAAACACAAACACACAATAAAAGTTATCAACGTTTAATCTAACAAGCAAATATTAAAATAATTGAAAGGGAGTATAACCCTAAATTACAGGACTGACGTAACCTATAGTTCTTGTAAACTTCCAGCCAACTTTCGTCATTAATGACGTTAAACCAGTACCAACTGAACTCGAGATGTAACGTACGATGTACTCGTTGCAATTTAGTGACATTTTGTTACTACAAGTTTTTCAAAATTACAATGATGCCACTGCAACATGTACATAACCTATACACCGTCAACCACCGATCATATGTAAACACTTCATACTTGGCAACATTGTTATAGCATTACGTCATAAATATAAATGACGAAAGTTTACAAGAACTGTAGATCGGTGTACAAGTACGACTATAGTTCACAACAAACGGTAGTTAAAATTTACATAAACGCACTAAATACGTTTACATATCTCAGCAGCGCATGGACAGCCGAAATTCGCTCTCCTAACCTCTCCAAAGCAAATAATGTCAAAATCTTATGACATGAAGTGTCGGCGATGGTTATAACGCTCCCAGGTGGTCACGTCCGTTGTCGGTACACCTCGTCTAAATTGGTTACACAAGGACCGCCAAGATGGCTGCCCGATTCTTCCCCTCGCGCCACTAGACGATGGACGCCCCCAAAATTACTTTGATCGGACCGGTAACGGACTCCAACAGGCACGGTGATACTCTAAGCGGGAGTTCGAAATAAAATGTAACGGGTCCCAAATGCAAGGAAGATTAAGAAAAACCGCCAATAAATCTTCAGCAAGAAAAACTTACATGAAGGCCATAATTAGCTTGTTCGTCGGCGTTCGTCGTTATATTTTAACATGAGAATTTCTAAGCTCCCAGCAAGAATTCCGATATTTCACAACACACGTAAAACACGTTAATACTCAACCAAGGTCCGAACACAAAAGGACGATCGCGACGAAATTGAAGATGGTGGTGGTTGCTAAGATACGCGTGAACATCGCAAGCGTTAACCTATGACGGACCCGAAGACTGTCACGTGGTGTACAGCAACGAATAAGCTTCGAGAAAGCAAAGGCGGGATACAAGCTTGCCAACTGTATCGAAAGGGGGTTCAGATGTCGTCTGGATTCCGCGTTTTCTTGGCGGGAAAATTGAAACTTAACAATGAATTTGATTAACCCCAAATTAAAAGAGATAGAAAGTTCTCAATACAGTAACCTTATTCGTCCTCGTGGAGAAAAGCAAACACATAGAACATTAATTAAATTATTATCTGAAAAATAAAAGAAAAACGAAACAAATTAAAATTTATTTCGTTCATCTGCGGCACTTTGTTAACCAGCAACGTATCGTCGTTTTGAGTTCAATTTTTGATTAATTAGTTTTCTCTTGAAAACTAAAGTACGTAGAGTTTTTTTTTAACACTTTTCCCTTACTGTCGGAAATCGCTTCTTTTAGTGGTTTAATTTTGTCGGAGTACTCGACAGTCACTCCGTATACTATAAAACAATCGCCCTTAATCGCATTGGCATGACGAGAGGCAATTCCATTCCGTTTTCCCTCAAGTTGGTGAAATAAATTGTTTGCGACGACTGTAGCGCACGAATGCTGTTGCACTTCGAGTTCGTACCCTACACCATCATCTTATTGTTAGTTAGGAGGAGGAATCGTATTTCAGAAAATGCCAAATTAATTGATTCTTCTGGAAGAGATTAACGGAACGAAGCATGAAATTGCACATGCAAAGAAAACGTAACATAAATTCCATTACGGTCCTGTATACTTTAAGAAGCCTCCAATCGAGACTCTTCAATTACAAGTAGCATTCAAAAAGAATTGGAGCAATTGACGGAAGAGAATAATTTTTTGAGTCCTGTGTCGTGTTACACATCTTGGGGGGGGGGGGGCAGCGTTCAAAAATGGCATTTGAAGAATCGCGCTCGCTTTCGCTCGTGTAACTCGACGAAGAGGAAAGGGGGCGATGGATCTTGGGCCAAGTTGGCGCGGAGTAAAATACGTTCTTGCGTGCCGTTCTCAAGGTCCGAACAAGCGTACTACGATCGTGACTTATAGTCGCGAACAGCATTTCAGGTTTTCAAAAGATGCTCTTTTGTAACGATTTGAAAGTATTACACGCCGTCTTAGCGCGCCGCGCTTTTAGTAAAAGCTGCCAGCGACAGGTGCAAAAGTTTACGGGAACGTCTGTGATTTACGTCTTCTCAGGTTGAAGGAATGAAGAAGTTTTTTTTTTTGCTGGTGGGACATTATCCAGCAACAGTCTGGAATCATCAGAATCAGTTGCCCATCGATTTTAACAGCGCCATCAACTTTGATGAACGCATGCTTTTGGACCAGTCAGAAACTGTTGTCTGAGTTGGAACAAGCCTATAGTCAAATATGAAAAAAAAATGCACGGATATTTGGGGAGGGGGAGGTCAAGGATTCTTGATACATACTTTTCAGAATCTGATGTAACATGAAGGACAACTTCCTCCAAATATTAGCGCAAAAAAGTCGCTAAACTTCCCCAAAAAAAAAAAAAAAATTAAAAAAAAGATTTCTTTCTTGTATTCTTTAAATTCATCTGAACGATTTGGTTTTGAAATTTTCGACGGAAACGATCGTCTTTTTTTTTCTTCGTAGTCTTAGCTGTTGGTTTTTTATTCTTGTTCTTATTTTATGTTTTGAGTTTTATTGCTCATGCTTTATTTATTTTTTATTTTTTGTTCCGATTCGTCTTGACGACTTGGTTTTAATATTTCCTCCAAAAAAAAAGAGAATGTGCAATAAATTTCTTCGACGGAAACGATCGTCTTTTGTTTTTCTTTGTAACTGACTCTCATGGCACGTGTGATTCTTGACTTTCACTATACTTTTCGGTATGATTCTTTATCATAAGCATAAATTTTGAGTTTCACTACTAACACTTTCAAATGAGACACTTGACTCTCGAAAAACTCTTTTAAGCATGGATTTTGAGTTCCGCTACTCTCTCAAATGCGAAGCTTGACTGCCAAAGCACTTTTAAGCACGGGCTTTTGAGTTCCACTGTACTTTCAAATCTCACATTTGACTTTCGTGACACTTTTAAGCATACTGTTGACTCTCATACGCTTTTAAGCACGACCCTTAACTCTCCCCTACTTTTGATCTACACCTTTGAGTCTCACTATAGCTTTAAGCTTGATTCTTGACTTTCACTTTTTTTTTAAGCATAACTCAAGACTCTCACTGTACTTCTTAGTGCGTCGCACTATATTTTTAAGAACTCTTGATTCTCATTATATTATACTTTTAGTGTGATTTTTGACTCTCACAACACTTATTATACTCTAAAGAGTGCTTTCTGATACTCACTATACTTTCAAGTATGGTTTTTGACTCTCGGTACTTTTAAGCACGATTCTTGACCCTCACTGAACTTCCCAGTGCGTCTGTTGACTCGGACTCAGATACTTAAGCATGACTTTTGATTCTCGCTATAATTGGAAAGTGACTCTTGTACATGTATTGGTACAAACAGGGGTACATGCGGACTGTCGGTGACAATCTCTCGAAAAGACTCACTGACTCTCACTGTACTTTTAAGCATGGTTTTCGAGTTCTACTATATGCAATTTTAAATGTGATACTTGACTTTCGCAACACTCTTAAGCATGGTTCTTAACTTAAGCGTACCCCTATTGGTCTCACTAAACCTTTGATAGTGATTCTTCATTTTTATTGTACTTTTAAGTAGGACTCATGACTCTCACTGTGCTTCTCAGTGCGACTGTTGAATCGCCCTAAATTTTTAAGCACGACTTTTGATTCTCAGTTTGACTCTCATAATACGTTCGAGCATGACTCTTGACTCGCACCACACTTTTAAGCATAATTTTGAGTCTCACTATAGTTTTAAGCTTGAATCTTGAGTTTTACTATTTATTTAAGTACGACTCTTGACTCTCATTGCACTTCTCAGTGCGTCTGTTGACCAGAACTAAATTTTTAAGCATGACTCTTGATTTTCACTATAATTTTAATGTGATCTCTTGACTCTCATAATACGTGTGAGCATACTGTTGACTCTCATTATATCTTTGAGCATTATTTTTGCCGCTCACCACACTTTTAAGCGTACTTTTTTGTCTCACCGTAGTTTTAAGCTTGAATCTTGACTTTCACTTTTCATTTTTAAGCACGATTCTTGACTCTCATTGTCTTCACAGTGCATCTGTTGACTCGCTCTAAATTTTTAAGCACTACTTTTGATTCTCACTATACTTTTAATAACTCTCATAATACGTTTGAGCATACCGTTGACTCTCACTATATTTTTGAGCATGATTCTTACCTCTCACCGCACCTTTAAGGCGTACTTTTAAGTCTCACTATAGTTTTGAGCTTGAATCTTGACTTTCACTTTTCATTTTTAAGCACAATTCTTGACTCTCAATGTACTTCTCAGTGCGTCTGTCGACTCGCACTAAATTTTTAAGCATGGCCTTTGATTCTCAGTATACTTTTAATAACTCTCTTAATACGTTTGAGCATACTGTTGACTCTCACTATATTTTTGAGCATGATTCTTGCCTCTCACCGCACTTTGACGCATACTTTTGAGTCTCACTGTAGTTTTAAGCTTGAACCTTGATTTTCACTAAATTTTTAAGCATGATTTTCACTATAATTTGATTTCACTATAATGAACTCTTGACTCTCATAATACGTTTGAGCATACCGTTGACTCTCACTATATTTTTGAGCATGATTCTTGCCTCTCACCGCACTTTTAAGGCGTACTTTTAAGTCTCACTATAGTTTTAAGCTTGAATCTTGACTTTCACTTTTCATTTTTAAGCACAATTCTTGACTCTCATTGTACTTCTCAGTGCGTCTGTCGACTCGCACTAAATTTTTAAGCATGGCTTTTGATTCTCAGTATACTTTTAATAACTCTCTTAATAGTTTGAGCATACTGTTGATTCTCACTGTATTTTTGAGCATGATTCTTGCCTCTCACCGCACTTTGACGCATACTTTTGAGTCTCACTATAGTTTTAAGCTTGAACCTTGATTTTCACTATATTTTTAAGCACGACTCTTGATTCTCCCAGTGCGTCTGTTGACCAGAACTAAATTTTTAAGCATAACTCTTGATTTTCACTATACTTTTATCGTGGGCTCTTGACTCTCATAATACGTTTAAGCTTACTGCTGACTCTCACTATATATTTTAGCATAATTTTTGCCTCCCACCACACTTTTACGCGTACTTTTGAGTCTCACTATAGTGTTAAGCTTGAATCTTGACTATAGCGCGATTCATGACTCCCACTGCACTTCTCAGTGCGTCTGTTGACTCGCATTAAATTTTTAAGCACGGCTTTGATTCTCACTATACTTTCAATGATCCTCATAAGACGTTTCAGCATACTGTTGACTGTCATTGTACTTTTAAGCATAACTCTTGAATGTCACCACAATTTTAAGCATACTCATAAGTCTCACTATGGTTTGAGGCGAGCTTCTTGACTTTCACTGTACTCTCAAGCACAACTTCTGAGTCTCACTGCACTTCTTTGGCCGTCCGTTGACACGCACTAAATTTTTGGTTCTCACTATACTTCTTTTAACGTGCCTATTGACTCTCATGATACGTTAGGATGCAGTTGACCCTCATTACGCTTTAAAGAGTGTTTGTCGACCTCAATTATACTCTTAAATGTGACTCTCGACACAGCGTTTCTTAAAAACCTAACTTTAACGGAAACACAATTGAACATGGCGTTATAATTTTTTTTTTCAATGGAATACCCTGTATATTATTGCATTTTTGGATTTTGTGTCGAATTTTAGTCTGACTTGATGGGTCACATCACGTGATTAGTTTTCGAGTTACTAAAATTTTTGTTGAAATATAAATACCCCCTGTTATCGCCATTAGTTTTGAATGCAGAAAAAAAAGACTGATAGGAAAGTTGTATAAATTTTGCCGAAGTTTCGAATGCTTTAGATAAAAGACAATTGAGTATTTTTTTATCATGTTACTAATCAGAATTACACTTTTTCTAACGGAACACCCTGTATATTATTGCATTTTTGGATTCTACGTCAAATTTTAGTCTGATTTGATGGGTCGCATCAAGGGTCTGTGATGATTAGTTTTCTAGTTACTAAAATTTTTGTTGAAATATGAATACCCCTTCTTATCGCCATTATTTTTGAATACAGAAAAAAAAGATTGATACGAAAGTTGTCTAAATTTTTCCGAAGTTTCGAATGCTTTAGATAAAAGACAATTGAGTATTTTTTTATCATGTTACTAATCAGAATTACACTTTTTCTAACGGAGCACCCTGTATATTATTGCATTTTTGGATTCTACGTCAAATTTTAGTCTGATTTGATGGGTCGCATCAAGGGTCTGTGATGATTAGTTTTCTAGTTACTAAAATTTTTGTTGAAATATGAATACCCCTTCTTATCGCCATTATTTTTGAATACAGAAAAAAAAGATTGATACGAAAGTTGTCTAAATTTTTCCGAAGTTTCGAATGCTTTAGATAAAAGACAATTGAGTATTTTTTTATCATGTTACTAATCAGAATTACACTTTTTCTAACGGAGCACCCTGTATATTATTGCATTTTTGGATTCTACGTCAAATTTTAGTCTGATTTGATGGGTCGCATCAAGGGTCTGTGATGATTAGTTTTCTAGTTACTAAAATTTTTGTTGAAATATGAATACCCCTTCTTATCGCCATTATTTTTGAATACAGAAAAAAAAGATTGATACGAAAGTTGTCTAAATTTTGCCGAAGTTTCGAATGCCGTTATCTAAAAGACAATTGAACATTACGTTATCATGTTACGAGTCAGAGATACACTTTTCTAATGGAAGACCCTGTATATTATTGCATTTTTGGATTCTATGTCGAATTTTAGTCTGATTTGATGGGTCGCATCATGGGTCTGTGATGATTAGTTTTCGAGTTACTAAAGTTTTTGTTAAAATGCAAATCCCTCCTCTTATCGCCATTATTTGTGAATACAGAAAAATAAGCATTCCGATGATTTACAAGGGAATGCAGAATGTATATAAATTCCTAACAGCAACAAATTGATTTGCAGTTTTAAATTGATAGAAACTCATAAATTACGAAAGACGTAAATTTAAATAAAATGTGTTTCTACTTTGAAAAGTAATTTGTTGTGAAAAACATTTATTAATTAAAAAATACACCACGATTTTTTAATGCGAAATAAATACAGATTTTATACTGTAGGCTGCTGCCTCCTCCTTCTCCTTCGCCTCCTTCGTCCGCCGTTGCCTTTGCGCGATTTTCTTCTCCTCCTGTTGCCTACTCGTTTTCTACGTCGTGCATGCGTCGTGATCTTCTCCATAGCTTTCCCGAGGAAGTACCGACCCCTTATTCTTCTGATGGCGCCGAAGGCAACGCCCTTATCGATTGCTTTGGAAAGATGCTTGCTGAAATCGTTCTTTGGAACGGCGAACTCGTTCTCAATGTGGTCACTAATGGCTTCTTTTGTCAGTCCTCGCGAATTTTCTAAGTCGCCGATCGCCGCCATGACCAATTTTGCAGTTTTCAAAGTGTTGCGATTTGGATGAGGGGCCATTGCAGTTTTAACTTGAATTTTGACTTAATCGAAGCTCATTTGAATTTAAATTCAGACACAAAAATTTTACAACTTTCGTCGATTAAACATTTTTATAAATAAAAAGTATGGATACAAACATATTTTGTTTCAGTTCACTTGCTTCCTTAGATGAAAGAATAATACTGTTTAATCTAGGCCACATCTAGGCTTGCTTCATATTGATTACACAGATTAATATGCCGATTGATTGAAAATATTTTGCATAAGCTCATATGGTAAAGTTTGCCGTAATAGGACTATTACCTTTCGAAAAACTAAATAACGAAGTGGTTTCTTCCATGTTTCTTCATTTCAGTTTGTCCCATCGTTTATTACCGTATAGCATGTGAAAAATATCATTAAAAGTTAATGTCAAACTGACACACCTTTATACAAAGGTGACTTGTTAAAATAACCAAAGTGGCATAAACTAAATTATAGACCATCTAGAAAGTATCCGGAATTTTGAAATTTCTATCAATATATTGCTTATTATAAATATTATATTATATTTATGATACTTTTAGGAGCGCAGAATTTTGTTAAAAACATATATTTCAAAGAATTTAACCAAAAAGTGACCACAGATGTTGAATGTTAACTCTTTTAAACAAACAGAAATATTTGAGTAATTTTGTCAGATTTGAGAAAAGCCAAAACTGATCGAACATATTTTCAACAAAGGGGTGCATAATTAAAGAAAAAGAATTTCTAAAACTGTTTCTACTAAAAAATGTAAAAAAAAAAATATAAAATAACAGCATAAGTTTTACACGCATGAAGCACCAAATCTATTCATGATGCAGTTGACTTGCTTTCAGGTTCCCCTGAACGTTTAATATAACTTTCAGGATTAAACTGAAATTACATAAACAAATAACTAGAGTTGTTTTCCTCTATTGTAACTGTTTCTTAAAGCTGGTTCTTGTCCGATGAAAATTGTATGACAAACTCTTTTAAACGGACACTAAGTGTTTGTGCGCCATTTAGTGTCCGTTTAAAAGAGTTTGTGATATGTAACTGTTGAAAAGTTGAAATGAAAGTTGTACAAATTTTTCGGAAGTTTCGAATGCCATTATCCAAAATACAATTGAGCATTGCGTTGTCAAGTTACTAATCCGAATTACACTATTTCTAACGGAACAGCCTGTATATTATTGCATTTTTGGATTCTCTGTCGAATTTTAGTCTGATTTGATGGGTTGCATCATAGGTCTGAGATAATTAGTTTTCGAGTTACTAAGGTTTTTTTGCTAAAATGTGAATACCCCCCCCCCCCCCTTTTGTCGGCATTATTTTTGAATACGGAAAAATACACCTGGCATATTGCTGTATTTTGGACTCTATGTCAAATTTTAACCTGATTTGATGGGTCGCATCGTAGGTCTGAAATGATTGGTTTTCGAGTTACTTGACTTTGTTAAATGTTCAAAAGAAAAAACGAAAATAAAAGAGAATCGATTGTGTAATAAATGTTTTAAATACAATTGCCGTTTTGTCATCGAAAGAACACGACATCTTTCATCGAATGTAAGCCGAACCTTTCGTTTTGTTGTATTTCTTCGTCGAAAGCAAGAAAGTTCTTCGTAAACATCGACTTTCGTCGAAAGATTGTGATAAACGAAGACAAAAAAAAACGATCGTCCGTCTTTCAATTTCCGTTATTTCGTCGAATGTGAAACGAACAAAAGGCGAAACTTCCTATGTATTGAAGAAACACGAACGATGAAAGCAAAAAAAGAATGTTCGTCCGATTTGCGGTTTTCGTCGAATGCAAGACGAACAAAAAAAAACGTCGTTCAACTTTCAATCTCTCTTTTGTTTTGTTTTTTTGGATTTTTATTTAGTATTTTCCAGAAATCGAAAGAGCAATGACGACCAACGAAAACTAAAAAAAAAAAAAAAACAATCGTGCGACTTTCAGCTTCAGTTTTTTCGTCGAATACGAAACGAGCAAAAGTCGATCGACTTTCCTGTTTTGTTTTTCTTCCTCGAAAGCAAAAAAATAAACATCGAAGTTCCTCTTCATCGAAAGCATAAACACAAACGTAAACAAAACTAAAACGATTATCCAACACTTTAAGTTTTATTACTTTTTTGTCGAATACAAAATAAAAGTGATCGTCTTTCGTTTTTTCATTTCTATTTGTCGAAAGCGAAAAAAAATCATACCGTAAACATTGAACTTCCTCTCCATCTAAAGAAGATCGTCAGACGTCAGTCAGATTCGTCGAATCCAAAACTAACAAAAGGTGATCCCTTTTATTTTTTTTTCGCAGAAAGCAAAAAGAAAATCTTTTCGCAAACAACGAATTTTGTTTCTGTTCATCGAAAGAATACGACAAATAAAAAAGAAAAAGATCTTCATGTTTTTGTCGAATCCAAAACTAACAAAAGGCGATTGTCTTTTGTTTTTCTTCGCAGGAAGCAAAAAGAAAACTCCTTTCGCAAACAACGAATTTTGTTTCTGTTCATCGAAAGAACATGACAGCCGAAAACAAAAAAAAAACATCGACCTTCAGTTTCATTTTTTCGTCGAATCCACAACTAATAAAAGGCTTTTGTTTTTTGTCGCAGAAAGCAAAAAGAGAATCCGTTCGCAAACAATGAATTTTCTTTCTGTTCATCGAAATAACACGACAACAAAAAAAGACGATTGATTCAGTTTTTTTTTTAAATTTTTTCGTTGATCACAAAACGGCTAAAAATTAATCGTCTATTATTTTTGTTTTTCATCGAAAAGAAAATTTCCTTCGTTGAAAAGGATACGGCCAACGAAAACAAAAAAAGAAAGAAAACGATTATCCGACTTTCAGTTTTAGTTTTTCGTCGAATGCAAAACGAACAAAAAGCGATCGCCGTTTTTTTTTTCGTGAAAATGTTTTTCCTTTCGCAAACATCGAATTACTGTCGAACTGTTCGAAAGAACACGTCAGCCGGAAACAAAAGAAAAACGATCGACTTTAAGTTTTTTGTTTAAATTTTTTTTGTCGAACACAAATCGAACAAATTTCAATTGTTATCTCTGTATTTTTCTCGGAAAACAAAAAACTTCCTTCGGTAAGTATTAATTTGGAAAATGGCGTTTTCGTGAAAATGTAAAAAGGTCGACGTTATAAAAGTAGAAAAAGAAAAAAAAAAAAACAAAAGATAATCGACTTCCCAAAGAATTTCGCCCTTTTTCATCATCGAAAAAAAAAACCAAAAAGAAAAGATTATGGAAATTTTTGAATTAATTTTGTTTTAAAAAAAATTAGTAACTTGAAGTATTTTTAATTTTTTTTTTCATAATCAAGCAAAAGCAAAAACCGATCGAGGATGCAACAAATTTCCACACTTTCTTCATCGAAAAAAAAAAAAAGAGAAACACGAGCATGAAAATCTTGACGATTTCCGTTACTGATTTGTTACCCCAAAAATTGTAAACTCTAATACTCCTGAACACTTGAAAATACCTGGTGATAAGTAAGCGTTGTGTCGCTTTGTGACACGTTCGTGGGCCCAGGCCTGCTGCAGCTGCTGTAACTTTAATTGTTACGTCACTGCTCTGCTCATTTGTGATAAATGTAAGAATTGCAGGTGACCTTGGAGTTTTGATTTGATTCTGAGTATGAATCAATGTTCCTAGAACAATGTTGGCCAATGTTGTTTGTTTCTCGCGCTGGATGGAAAGTGCAAAAAGCCGAGGATTACATTCTGCAAGACGATATTTCCGGTGTTGAATTCGGCGGCGGGTAACAAGAGCTGCAGGCCTCGATGGAAGGTGAAGGCAATGAGCGTGCAGCAGAGGACATGTCCGAGTCGCGCCCGCCAGGTCAACAAACTCCACCTGCCGCCGGCGAACGCACTCCGCCACATGAGTACGTGTACATATGTGTACTGGACGTTTATATACATGCACGGACGCTTGTTATTACAGCCAGACAAAAGCCCACGGTAAAAAGAACACGCGCACAATGCAACAGGACGACGACGATCTTCAAAGCCAAAAGACTCCTTGCCATCAATTATTGCTTGACAATAAATTAAATTTTTGTATAAACTCACAGAACACCCCGTAGATGCACATGATACACGGAATATTTTTGTTTACGCGCTTGTAAATAGTAATAGATTATTTTAGGACATCCTGTAGATAACTGATTTGTTTTTGGCTGTGCCCAATTAGGTAGTTTGTGGTAAAACCGTTAGGTTGAGGCGAGAATTAGAATCACGGAATTTAACGTTAATTGCGGCTCTCTTTGAGTCCGGATTAGTCCGGGACGTAAAGGCGCGCATACGGAATGGAATTGCGAAATAATAATGAACCGGTAAATGGCGCGACGAACGCTTATGAAATTTTAATGGCGCTTCTGCGAACGCTCTAAGCACTTCCTTTACACAAGCTGAATTAAGCGAATGCAAGTGTGTGCCTGTTTACGTTTAATTTTCGATTAAAACAACTTGAACAAAATAATATCGTCTCGCCGAAAACAAATGAACGAATGAGGGAAGCGTTGAATGAAATTGAAAAAAAATTATTTCAATATAAAAAAATTAAATTCCCTCAGCTAGCAACAGTGAAGAAGGGGTGAATATTTTGTTGTAAATAAAGGCGCCAGGGTGAACAAGGGACATCCGTAATAACCATGATTAAACATATGCGACAACGGACGTCGAATGTACTTCGACTAAAACAACAACATGCGTCAAATTCTAAATCATCCCACTTATATTACTAACGAAATTACATTAGTTAATTAAACGCAAGATTAGTTGAAATTCGCTCTTTGGTCAAATGCAACGCGTTGAAGCAGTAACATAAAATTAAAACGCTACAAACTCACGGGTATCCAAAGTGTGTTCAGAAGGTTAGAGGTCGCTGGTCAGTTTCTGGTGTGCTTGTCAAACGCAACAGCGCCTCCTTTTGAGGCTTGATTAATTAACCAAGGACGAAAAGGATATATCACATATGATACCTAATGCAAAAACCTCGATAATTCACACACGCAATATACGCACCAGCACGATTAGGCGAGAAGTAACGCCGTGCAACGAAACTAAACGGGTTGACGCGGAGTAATCGCAAATGAGCTCAGCGGCGACCAATAGCAATCGTTAATTTTCTCACATGCCCATATAAAGAGTCGACGGACGGGGCGATTCTGAAGTCACTGGGAAGTCGGGGTTGCCACAATGAAAAATGCATTAACAAAGAGTAAATCCAAATCGAAATTGCTGAAAAATTTGATGAGACCCTGTATATTATTAAATTTTTGAATTCGCGAGTAAATTCTAGCCTGAAACGACGTGTCGCAACGTGGGTCTACGACGAGCGGCTCTCGAGTGCCAACGGTGACCTTGAACGAAAGCTCGAAAACCGCTCGCGCTAAATCCACCATGCGACACATGAATTCAGACTAGAATTTGCCCGCGAATTCAAAAATGCATTAACATGTGAAAACAAATAGTAAATCCAAATCAAAATTGCTGAAGAATTTGATGAGGCCCTGTATGTTATTAAATTTTTGAATTCGCGAGTAAATTCTAGCCTGAAACGATGTGTCGCAACATGGATCTGCGACGAGCGGCTCTCGAGTGCCAACGGTGACCTTGAACGAAAGCTCGAAAACCGCTCGCGCTAAATTCACCATGCGACACATGAATTCAGGCTAGAATTTGCCCGCGAATTCAAAAATGCATTAACATGTGAAAACAAAGAGTAAATCCAAATCAAAATTTCTGAAGAATTTGATGAGACCCTGTATATTATTAATATTATTATATATTATATATTATATTATATTATTTTTGAATTCGCGAGTAAATTCTAGCCTGAAACGATGTGTCGCAACATGGGTCTGCGACGAACGGTTCTCGGGTGGCATCGGTGACCTTGAACAAAAGTTCGACAATCGCTCGCGTTAGACCCATCATGCGACACATGAATTCAGGCTAGAATTTACCTGCGAACTCAAAAATGCATGAATATACGGCGTGTTCCACTAAAAAGGTGCAAGTTTAGACCATATCTCGACAAACCGATGTTCGATTGTTTCTCGATGAGCGGCGATGTAACGAAATTAAGGGAAAAAAATCATCATGCCTGTTGAAGCAGACAACTAAGTACAGACATAAATCGGCAGACCGCTTGTGTGGTGATGGAGGGGCGAAGCATTGTTATTAGTGTGCCATCAATTTCGCTAAGCACAGATTGCATAGTATAGTACCTTTGGCTGAGGGAGGTGCCGGATCGAGAAAGAACATCAAGTAAGTCAATCGCAGACGCAACCAATACAGTCTCCCTGACAAACTCTAGGGCCTATCCACCAACAACTTTGCAACCTTGCACTTTGCACTTAGCGTTTTCTTGTCTTTTCGACATTACTGTTATTATATTATGTTATATTATGCTTTTTCGCAAGACGACTTTCTAAGGTCAATTTCGATTATGTAGCTTTCTTTAAGTGTGTGATTCAGCACGAGGTCGGCTATCAATGTCACTGCAGTTCTTAGAATTTGCAATGTCAATCGTGTCTCATCAAGGGCAAGGTTATTGATAAACGAGCCGCCGCCACGGTCACTTTATATTCAATTTTTCTATGTGGGCGCGGTCGCGTTGCATTAAATTCAACTTCCGTAGTGGGCGTCGATAATTATGATAATTATAAGATGCTTGGATTCTTACACTTGTTTTAATCGTTTGTTTTTCAAGGAGCGACAGTCTTTTGTATTTGGCGTTCTTCTTTCTTTTATTATCAGATGAAAGTGTTACTTTTTATGATTCTTTATTATTATCATTATTATTTTTTAATTTGATAAATTGTCAAACAGCGATTATTTATTTGTTTGTTTCTTTTTC